>CM060177.1:83780904-84470167 GCA_030549775.1 Tamarix chinensis | reverse complement strand
CTGGTGTACCTTGGCGTCTCCGGGTTCTTGATCTCCACATTGAGTTAAATAAATGAAAATATTTTGCTAATTAAAAAGGGAAAACACTAATCATATAAAGTGAGAAATTATTTAGCCAGGCCCCGATGGAGTATATCATGTGTACCAGTCCATCAGTTATAATAGTAGCCCAAGAACGTGTTGCCTTTGAAGATGTATATGTGTACCGGTCCAATGGGTATAATAGTGGCCCAGGAGCACTTTGCCCTAGAAGATGTATATGTGAATCGGCCCACCAGCGATAATAGTGGGGGATCCCAAGCTCAATAAACCAAATCTTGGATGTGAATAAATCATGGAAAAATAATAATCACTTATAGTAAACACATATGAGTTAGAGCTAGACTGATCCACTGGTGATAATAGTGGCTAGGAACCTTCTACCCTAGAGACTGTTCCACGAGAATATAATAGTGGTTAGGTGTGTTCTGTCCTGAAGTGTATTTCTAAACCACAGGCTATAATAGTGGGGTTCTCACACTCACATGGATATAATTCTAAAGATGATATTGAATGAAATTCATTTGATGGATTAAGTCCAAAAGAGTTACTTTCATCCTTATAATCTACTATTATAATATAAGTTCAACATTGATACCTATCTCTCTCTAGGTATGTTATGGTATTGCTAAGTGAATAGGCCTTGTAAAATGCACTTCTAATTGTATAATGCATTACGCAGTGTATTATCTCTTAAGTTTCTTATGGTATTGCATGTTATCATTGTTTATGGTTATGTATTATGTGTTGCATGCGGGCCTTTTATTTTAGTTTGGTATAAAATGTTACTTAGTACCACAATATTGAAGGGTTCTATTTGTGGGCCCATGCCTATTCAGTGAGTCGTGGCCCTTACAAGACTATTACGGGCACTATTTGAGCTCAAATCAAGTAAGAGCATAAGGATTATCGGAAATATTTTTAGGGTTTTTCTTTCACCTTTTATTTCCTTGTTTAAATTAATATTTATTCTTGTAACCGCTATTAGTGGGTTTTATTATTGTAAAGAGTTTAATGCGCTACTCTAATTTAAATAAAGTTTGAGTTCGTTTAATTAAAGTTTGAGTTCGAGCAAATTATATTTTATTCTTTTAGCCCTAGCACTTGGTACTGGAACGGTAGGAGGAAATCGATTTGGTACTAAGTGTGGCAGTAATATACCCAAAATATACCCTTTTTGTTTCCACAAAATTTTTGATAAAATAAAAATTTTCAACTATGAAATTTGAGGGTATTACATCTACATCCACCAAAACCTATTCTAGTGTAGCTACATCAAAATTTGGGACACATGCCTATTCGACTAATGACAAAGAATAACCCTAACTGAGATGAAAAAAGTAAAAAACAAGGTGAATGAGATGTCTAATAAGCTATGTTTTAGATGTAAGTGATATGGTCATTTTGATAAATAATTTTCTAACTATAGGGTTTTAACCTAAAGTGAAATTTAGAACATAGAACCATGTGGTTATAATGATGGCTTACAAACTAAGTCTAATGATGATGCCTTGAGTATGTATAAAGATGATGGAAATCCTTGTTTTGTACTTCAAAGGTTAATACAAATATAACCTAATAATCAATCTACATGCAGGGATAAAATTTTTAAAACTAAGTGTAGAATCAATGATAAGGTTTGTGGGGTCATAATAGATAGTGGTTTGTGTACTAATGTTGCTAGTAAAATAATGGTCAAACAAATAGGGTTAGTGACTGCTAATATTCCTAAACCATATTCATTGCAATGGATTAATAAGGACAGGTAAGTAAGCAAACCCTAATTAGTGATTACCATAATGAGATATTATGTGATATTTTTCCTATGGATGCTTGTGGTATATTGTTGAGATGATAATGGCAATATGATAGAAATGCAATTCATGATGGTGTGACTAATAAATATATTGTGCTTAAAGATGAAAAGAAGTATAAAGTGAAACCATCTTAATGCTATATGTAACAACCTAAGAAAAAAAAAGATCTTATTCTTACATGAAAAGGAAATGATTAATCACATTAAGGAGGAGGGTGTTTTCCATGCCTTAGTAGTGAAAGAAACTCAATTTGAAGAAAAAAGTCCAACAATTTGAACCTTACTAGATTACTGAATGAATATAATGATGTATTTCCTGATGACTTACCTCCTGAACTACCACCTATTAGAGGTATAGAGCATACTATAGATTTAATTCCTAGAATTCCTTTACCTAATTAACTCGCTTATAGATGTAATCTAGAAGAAGTGAAGGAATTACAAATACAAATCTAAGACCTAGTGAATAAAGGGTATAATAGAGAAAGTATGAGTCCTTGTTGTGTACTTAGAAAGAGTATAAGAGATTTACTTATAAAAGAGGTACATGAAGGAGATATAGCATGATATTTTGGTACTCAAAAAACATTAGAGATATTAGAAAGAATTTATATTAGCCACATATGATAAAGGGTGTATAAATTATAGTAAACCAATGTGTTACATACAAAAAGATTAAAAGTGTTTTTCATAAAGGTTTATATACCCAATTATATGTACCTAGTCAACCATGGGAAGGAGATAGTATGGACTTCATCTTAAGGTTGCCTAGAACACAAAGAGGTAAAGACTCTATTATGGTTGTGGTAGATAGATTTTCTAAAATGACTCATTTTATTCCATTTAATAAAATTGATGATGCTACACATGTTGCTACATTGTATTTTATAGAAATTATGAAACTTCGTGTCATTCTTAAAAGAATTGTTTTAGATAGATGTGTCAAGTTTCTTGGTCACTTTTGGAAGACAATATGGTACATGTTAGGCACCAATTTGTTATTTAATACTTCACATCATCCACAAATTGATAGGTAAATAGAAGTTACAAATTGAACTCTAGGCAATTTATTTAGAATATTGGTAAAAAAAAGTGCTAAAGATTGGGATATTAACTTATCTCATGCAGAATTTGCTTACAATCGAAGTCCTTCAAGTATTACCCACTCAAGTCCATTCAAGATTGTGTATGGAGTAAATCTTTATATACCAGTTGATATGATACCCTTGAAGAAAGGTCAACTTAAAAGCTATGAGCCTAAGGAACGAGTAGAGTTCTTCCAAAAGCTTCATCAAAAAATCAAGGGGAACATAGTGAACTAATGAAAGGTATAACAAGTAAGCTAACAAACATCACGTAAGGCATTTTTTCATAGTGATTTCGTTTGGTCATATTTGCAAAAAAAAAAGAATATCTTTCCTAATCTAAGAAAAAATAAACTAATGTTAAGATCCTATAGACCATTTAAAATCCTCAAAAATTTTGGAAAACATGCTTACAAAATTAAACTTCCAAAATTATATGGCAGTGTTTTAAGGACATTTAATATTGATGATTTCTCTCCTTACTTTAGCAATGTCAATTTGAGGTCAAATTCTTCTCAAGTTGGGAAGAATGATGCAGGATCATCCATAAATCCTTAGGATGATAAAGATTTGGCATACTTAGTTATGGAACTGATCACATTATGTCTTTAATAATTATAATAATAATATGACTAACCCTAATGAGTTTACTTCATGTCATTATTCTAGGTATGTAACATATTTGTAAGAAGAAGATCAAGCCACTTTAATATGTCAACATACATAATATTTTGTGTGTTACAAGCTATTACAAGTCAAAGGGAGATATTATATATAAGAGTCAGCTCCACAAGTTAATAGATCTAGTCAACATCCTAGTCATTATCCTTATTTTGATTAGAGTTCTTGTTAGTTATTTTCATGTACTAATTAGCTTTCTTTTTTTATAATAGTCTTTATTGATTCATGTATTATATAGGATATAGCTATATTTCTATTACCAGTTAATGTGCTAGGTAGTTGTGTGTGTGTCATTTAGCTATCTTAGTGTACGAGTTAGCAATGTATGGCTTCCTATATAACATGTTGTCGATCCTTATCACACACGGTTGAATCATTTGAAATATAATACAAGTATTGACCTTGGCTATTTCTCTCTTTTGTCAGTGAATAATCCTAACTACTTGGTGTAATCTTAGATAAGGTGCTTTTAATTTCTAGGAGAAACATTAAAAGTTTAAACTTCGTATTAAATTCTTTCTCAATTCCTTATCGAATATCCTCCTTCTCCTTCTTTAATTGCAACCATCAAACTTTCCATAATCTCCATCCATTAAAATCTCCAATTCCATAAGAAGATTGACACCAATGGGCATGTGCAAATGAGATGTCATTTAATTAAGGTTAGTCTTACTTTGTGATTGAACAAATAAAAGATGACATCATCAATTCCATTTGTTTAATATAAATATCATGTGAAAAAAGGATAAATATATGTGTTATAATAGTTTGTGTCGAGCCTATGACATTTATATAATTTGGGTGGTTATAAAGTCTTGATAGAGAACTCTTGTTATGTAATACCCCATATTTTTGTAAATTTTTGAATGAGAAGTTTACTAATTTTTGAACAATTGATTTTGATTTAATGTTTTGATTTGGTTTGAGGAAAAGTTTGATTTGAAATCATGCCAAAAAATAGAGTTTATTAAGCTTTTCAAGCAAATTAATTGACTAGTTTCATGAAACAATTGACTGGTTTGTCATTTTAGCAAATTGGATTTTCTTGACTAAATTGATCGATTGGTTGAGGGAAACTGATCTATTAGTTTGTAAAATAGTCGACCGGTAGACCCAAACCCATCTACTAGTTTGTTGAGCTGGTCATATGTTTTGAACTTAATTTTTTTTAAATCCCATATACTAAAATAGGACCTTACCAACCCATGCCAAATTATTTCCAAATTATTCCTAACCATTTTTCATTTAGCCCAAAAAATTACCTCAAATAGATTTGGAGGTTGATTGGGATAGTTAGGAGGAGAGATGGCATTAGCCTTATCTTCTTCTAAGTCTCTCCTCTACACATTTCTGAGATCAATGCTTTGATCTCAAGCATGAATATGATTAACTGGAATATTCTTTCCATGATGATTATCCATTACTTTTTTTATGTATGCTAATTCTGGCCTAATTGACCTATATTTTTCAGAACCACCATTTGAGCTCTAGAGAATAGGTCAGCATATCTTGAATGAAATACATCTATGTAGCTTGAATTCATATAGTTAATTGTAGGGTTTTGTGTTGATTCCTGAACCCTCTATGATTCCCTTCAATTAGTTGGCTATAAATAGCCTCAATCATCTCTTATATACACCTTTTCTTTCAACCACTAATTTCTCTAAGTCTTGTATTCACTCTCTTCTTTCCACACTTTGAGTCTTGCAATAAATTTTCTTACACTCTTCTAATCCTATCTCTAGCTGTCTCTTATTTCAATTGTTAAGCAAGTAAGAGTTAGATTCTAGGAAAAAGGTCAAGTGGTTCAACTAAGCATTTCCATGTTTTTACCTCGAGTTGGTAGCTTCTTCTTTCCTTATGTTTTAAGTTTTAAATTTTAATAAGGTTTTGGTGTAAATTTCAAGTTGAGATTGTGATTTTTAAGGTTTTAAAAGTTGAGAATTTCAAAGTTGGAAATTCTAGTTTAAAAGGGGAATTTGCTTACAATAAGTTATTGATTCTTGATTCTAAAATTTTTAATGAGTATTCCTACATGTTATATGTAACACCCCCAAAATTTATTACTGAAAAATTTATTTTAAACATTACAAGCAGAAGCAAAAATGGTAAATTTTGGAGATACTACAGCCAAACTTAGTACTAGACTAGTTTTCCCCACTGTTATGACACCAAGTGCTAACGTTGAAAACATATCATACACAAATCCAAGATATAATAAGAAAACACAGTAGCATGATAATTAAATTACAAGAAATAAAATCCACTAATAGTGGTTACAAAATAAATAAAAATATTCTTAGATAGTCCTACGCTCTTAACCCAAGAGAAAATCCTTATTAAAATATATAATATTACCAAACTATAATTTACCTCAATATCAGCTAAAACATTCAAAATTTATGCAATATAATTCACACTGCACATGCAACATGAGCATGCAGGGAAAATGGAAGAAGGGGGATGCTCGGTTAAGAGGATTGAGGGAAGTGGTGGAGAGGAGTTAAGTTGACTATGGCATGCAAGGGTGAGGGAGGGTGTAGGTGGAAGCTGGAAGTTGAAGTGTGGTGCTCAACGGTGGTAGAGACAATAGCGATGGTTATAGGAAGAAGTTGTAAAGAAAAGAGGGATAAGGGGAAGAGAGGAAAAGAAGGAGAAGAGAAATGGAAGATGTAGAGGGAGTTCGGACAAGGTGAGGTAAGGGGTGTTGGGGTGGTGTCAAGTGGCTGAGGGGAGGATGTGGAAATAGTGAAAGAGGGGAGAAAAGGTGGAAAAGGGTAGCAATGTAGGGGGTTTAGGGGAGAAGGAGAGAAAAGGGAGGAGAGTAGGCTGTAGGGTGGCGCGTGGTGGTTGCTTGGGGAGGTGTAGGGGATAGGGTGTAGGAGTGGCCAGTTGGATGGATGATTATGTGGTGTAGATGGTGGAGATGGGTGGTGAAAAAAAATAAGGGAGAAGGAGAGAGAGAAAGAAAAAGAGAGAATCAAGCTAGAAAGAAGGGAGCTTGAGGGAGAGAAGTGAGGTAGAGGAGAGGAAGATAAGGAGAAGAAAAAGAAGAGAAGAAGAGAGAGGCATGTGATGTAGGAGGTTAGGTAGGTGTAGGGGGAATGCAGGCATCGTAGGCAGGAGTGGGGTAGGCAGGGTAGACAGATACAAGGATTAAAAGGGGAAGGGGGAAGGCATTTAGGAAGGGAAAGTGGGGGGAATGCAGGGCCTAAAATGGAAAGGAAAGGGACGGGTAGAGGGGTTGTAGGATAGGAATGTAGTGGCGTAGGATGAAGAGGGATAATTAGAGCTTGCGATAGAGTAGGGGCTGTGTATTTCTAGGTATGTAGGCAATGAGAAGAAGAAAGAAGAGAGGGATTAGGGCCAAGTAAGAGAGGAGAAAGGAAAAGGAAATGAGGTAGGTTGGCCCACGCAAAGAAAAAAAAGAACAGGGGGTGGTGAGTTGGCCCGAAGGGGGAAAGGGGAAGGAAGGAAAGAAAGAAAAAAAAGATGGCAGCTCGGGCTGGCCTAGGCAATGAAGAAGGAAAGAAAAAGGAGAAAAGGGCTAGGCTAGCCTAAAGAAGAAGGGAGAAAGGAAAGAAGGAAAAGGAAAAAGAAAAAGAAAATTATTTTTAAAGTTAGGATTAGAAAGTAGGCTAAATTTGGCTAATGTAGAAAATATTAAATTAATTTATCCAAAACTCAAAGTATTAATTTAGATAAACAATTTTGGTAAAATTATGGGTTTAAGGATTTATTTAAATAAAAAGAGTAAGATAAAATGACAAAAATATTTATATGAATTTATTAAATAATTATATATATATTTATAAATCAAAGTCCACAAAATAATTTAGTATTAAGGGATTCCAAATAAATGGTTAAATTTTTAATTTTTAATTTTAAAATTTTTGTGGTGTTATATTATGAGCTCCTTTAAGTTGTTTCTAGATTTTGGCATGAATGAATATAGCCTGCATAAGTGATTTGAATGGATAGGTGGTATACCTTGAGTAAAAAGCATGAAATTTGGTAAAAATAGGATATGATAATTCCATATTGTGAAATACAAGGTAATTGAATGAAAAATGGGTTAGACCATGTTGATACATGTATTAATGTGGCAAAGGATGACTTATATGTAAGATTCTACAAGAAATTTAATGGTTTGGTGTTATGTTTGGGCAAACCAATTGATTGGCTAGGTCAAATCGTTCAACTAGTTTCTAGAACAGTTGTCTGGTTGACCCGACCCATCAACTAGTAAGCTTACAAAGACGTTACTCTTATTGCTCTCTACTTAAACCCATCAATTAGTTGGAAAAAACCAATCGACTAGTCTATGAATAATTGACTGGTTTGCCCAAACCGATTGACTGGTTTGAGGAAAATCATAGCTTGGTTGAGTCAAACTAATCGACTAGTCGACCCAAACTAATTGAATAGTTGGTGCAATTGATCGATAGGTTGGGCCAAACCGATCAACTAGTTTGATGGGTTTGCATGATTTATTTCCTTTAGGTTTGGTTATTCTTTGTGGTTATGTTTGAGACTTTTACTATGATTATTAATCAGATAAAATACAGATTTCATCATGAATTAATGGCCTAATAAAAGGATGAAATGGATAATCATTTATGGCATACTTTATGAGTAATGTAAAGGTTAAATGGATATTCCACTAATAAAAAGTGATGGTATTGAGAAATGAGTAATGAGACTCATCATGGAATTGAAGAAAATGATATGATTTTTATGAGTAATATGGTATAAGGATAAATGGAAACCCACATGGTTGGGAAACTAGAAAGAAAAGGGTTAAGATGGAATAAACATGGAAATTGCCTTGCTTACCTTTGTATGGGCATTGTGTGATCACTTATCCTTATAAATAATATATTAATCATGTAAAGAAAAAGACAATAGAGTTGATTATGGGTCTAGGTTACTCGATCCTCGATTAGCTACCAGAGGCTAGTCTATCTTCGAGTGTTTTTGGTGCCTTTAGGTGGGATCCTAAGAGGTCCCGATGCCTTGCTATATAAATTGATGATGTAATAGGGGGTATTGATACTTAAGGGTATAGTTACCTATGTGGTTGGCTTTGGCCTAGACTTATGTCCATAATGTTTTTTCTTTAGCCTAGACTTATGTTCATTCTAGTTATTGGCTTTGGCCTAGACTTATGTCCGCTTGGTGATTAGATTGGGCCTAGAATTTATGTCCATTATTTGTATAGGTATCCATTGTATGTGAGACCATAGGGTGGTGCATAGTCCATCACTTAATGATAATAAAATATATATGATAATTAATTGGTTGATAAAATATGAATGATGACCAAGTGAATGATAAATAAATGGATAAGGATGGAAGTAATGGTATAAATAACCAAAAAGGAATAAGAGCTGGTTGGTGCACTTGGCTAATTACCTAAATGGCTAATTGGTTATTGAATGGAATATTGATTGGATGATTAAAATGTGTCATATGTGAATAAGGAAATGGTATAACCTAAATAATTGAGTAATTAGAAATGTGTCATATCTACTATTACATGTGTGAGTACCTATGTGATGATAATGCAAAACCAAGCATGATATATGCTACATTATTTGAGTTATGCATGATAGTATGTCCTGATGCATTCTTACCTTTATATATATATATATATATATGGCTTTATTATGATGCATGTTATATATTATATCCATGTAAAGAGAATTTGTATGCTTGTGCTTATATTGAGGGAGCAACTTAGCTTACTCAATACGTAGCATATTAATGTGCCCATTTTCTCGGTCACCTACTCATTCCCACAAGCATAGAGCCATGTGTAGGTGTTTGGGGATGGCCAATAGAATGCCTACCTTAGTTGAATTGGGGCTTGAGAGTAAGGATAATTGGAGGTTTTGTGGGGTTTGTGGCAGACTGAGGTTTTAACTTTTGGGTCATACCCTAATCTCATTTTATTGTAGCCCTATGTTTTTATCTACTTGCCTTTTTTAATGACATGGTCAGAGACAGTTAAGGTCCTTCGATGTAAATAATCTTTCAATTCATTTATGTAAACTTTTATTTGTGCACTCTGTTCTTTTAAAGGTTTGGGTTCGTTTTAGCCTTATATCTGATATAGGGTAGGAAATGGACATTTAACCCATGTCAGGTACGACGATAACACCCCATTTTTTCTAAATGTGATTTTAGCTTCTGTAATGTTTTTAAATAAAAAAAATTGGTTGTAAAAAATAGGGGTGTTATATATCATTTGTGGACTCGAAAGGAGTTTCAATCCACTACCAATATTACGTGAACCTATAGGGTCGCACACTAATCAAACTAGATCAAAAATTACCTATAAACTAGGTAAGATGAGGTATTAATATGGTTAATATCTATTTGATCCCAATGTGGTATTAATAAGATTAAACCTAAGGGTATTAATAAGATTAAACCTAAGGTGGATGTAATTGTATTGAAAGCCCAAGTCTAGTGTAATGAATATGGGCTAGGGATTTAACCAAAAACCAAGATAGGTTTTTATTATAAATACTCCTTATTGTCTCTTTTGTGGAAGGTGAACTTGTCAGCCATCAAGCTTTGCTCTCCATGAAATTGAGAATGAGTTCCAAATGGCACTAAGCACGCATATCCAATTATCCAATTTTGTTATGTGTGGATACTAGTAGAGGTGCAACATAATTTGCACTCACTTTCTCAAAAAAGATTGAAGTCCGATAATTTGAGTAATCATGAATTGGAATAAGAACTCAATCAAATCATCTTAGCTTCATTTTGAATCAATTAGTTAACCTAGTCTAGGTGACTACCAAGTTTGATCTTATTCTAGCATGCATTCTTTGGTACTTTTCCCTTTGATTTTATTCCACTGTGTTGTTTTTGTCCGGTTAAAAATTATTTAGTAGTATCAATGCTCCTTACTATGATTACCTTCAACTTGATTGGTTTGTATGCTTTTTAGTTTTGACATGATATGACTCCATATTTTCTTTTTGGATCTAATATGTTGGTTGTTTATTGGATTAATTGGTTTGATCTAATTTAACAAACCAAATTGATTCGATCAAAGTTGATTCAACTTGTTTGAATTGACTTAATCTGGTGATTAATTTTGTTAATCTATTTAGGAGATTCTAATGGTTTCATCTCTTAATTCTATGAATGTATAACTATTGTTGTTATTACAACTATTTAATGGGATTAGATTAATTTGAATAATCTTGTAACACGTATTTAATGGGGTTATATTAATTTAATTAATCTTTAATTTCTATTTAAAAGGGTTAGATTAATGTGATTAATTGAATAAGGGATAATTAAATAGGATTTAAATGGGGTTTTTATGCCTAATGGAGATTGGATAGTTTTAGGATTGATTGGATCAATCCATTACGTTTTCCTTATTGAAATTAATAAATGTTTTTGATTAATGTGATCAATCTAATACATTTAGTCCAATAAATTAATGTGATTAATTTAATAACAGCTACCTAGGGCACTGCCTCAGACCCTGCTACGGCACTCCTCCTTGACCTAGTGTTAGCTTATTTTTGTACATGCGTGTATGTTGTTTTCGATGATAAATATATGATTATATGTATGGAGTAGTTTTTTATAGGGATATAGCATGGCCTTGTAATTACAACCTACTTGTTGTTATGTATTTTTTTAATGGTTTTATGGCATGTGAATTGCTAAATGTTTTTGTAAATATTTCTTTTCATTAATAGATTTCTTATATTTTAAGACACACTATTATTTGTTTACACTCCCAAGTCCCTTCTCTATGTATTTAAATGATCGTACCTATATTTCATAGTAATGTATTAGAATTGTAAACCCCTTTTGAACCTCCGTTGTTATCTATATTATCATTTGAAGATTGAAGTTTAATCATTTTTCTTAAATTTAAGATAAAAAGATGTTAGCCTTGTATTGGGCATAAGAATAGTTGTAAAGATAGGACTTGTGTAACTTATTGCAATAAAATTTCTCGTTTTCTTATTTAGCTTCCACAATCTTTATTTTAAAACAAAATTTACAGGCTATAAATATAATGCTCAAAAATTTACTAATAAAAAATGTTATTTTCTATAAGCATAATTATAAAATAAAGGATGTCACCGCTATATACATCATAGAGAAGGAAATCCCTATACCTAACTCATGTCAGATGTAAGGCCAAAACGTAATTCATACCAAAATATCATGTGTGAGAAGTATTTGATCCTAAATGATACAAGATTAGAAATCAAAATACAAGGAAGGAAAACATAGGACTTAAGAGTCTCGAAGAGGCAATTGGATAACTATATTCCTACATGCCAAATTAAAATATCACTCATCCATAAGCATCACATCAAAGTCATTAATATCAACGAGTACCTATAAAACTACATGAATGTCATTAGTTTATGGAAATGAGTAGTAACCATAACAAGATAGTCAATATGATAATATACTAGGTACTATAATCTACTCACAAGATGTAGTGTACTTCACTTTAAAATACAACGTATGGTATATCACATAAAAGCATGCATATGATATAAGCAACATATGATCATACAATATGTGAGAAGCACAACTCATGTAATAGTAATAACATATGATCATGGGATAATCACAACAATCAATAACACTTAACACAAGATAATAACAAGGATAAAACTAGAGGTCATTTAATTCTATTATTTGGTAAGTACATGAATTCATTAACCACTTTGAAAACAAATACTTCACAACTATATTTTTTGGGAATTAGAAACACACTCATCTTGTGGTAGAATGCACCCATCAACCATAATTGGATGCCTAATTCTTAAGTACACATACCATCTATATGTTAGCGTATTAGAATTATATAAGGTAGATCTACTCTAATTTTTTTATAACAAGATTAAAGAAAAGACCATAGTATTTGTAGGGAAACCCCTAACCCCAAACATATCCTAAAAATTCAAATGAGCTTAATTAATCCACCAAACTTAAGGAAACACTTAAACAATATATACTAAATATGATAATATGAAATATATAATATTAAATCAATAATCAACAAATGAAATGCTCATTATACCCCTTGTTTTTTCTATAATCATTTTATGTCATATTGAACACCAAACCACTTTTGCTATCAAAGGATATTTACCAAGACTTAAAAAAATCAAAATTATCATATTAAATATGGATAACAGATTTATAAAATCTTAAATTAAGGTGAAATCAAAACCATGCACATAACACCCTAAATTATACAAATCACAATTCATTTAATTAATCAACTTATTTTCACTTCAAGATACATATAAAACCTAAGAAAAATATATAATTAATGTAAATAAGATATAAATTTCCTTAAACACTCTAAAAAAACCTAAAAGCTTCTAAAAGATATAACTTACTCTACACAACTCCTAAACCCTAACATATTATGCATCAAACTTTAAGTAAAATACCTAGTAGAACAGTACCATATTCAAAATTAATTCAAACCAACTAAAAATATAGAAAATACCCTAATTTCAAGACAACCAAAAATGCACACATACATGGTTTCAACCATATCTCATACTTAACTTCATAAAATTCTAATCATGTTTTATACACCATTAATCACTACTTACGTATTTTAACATCATCTTTGGCATTATAAAACAATAATACTATGATCATATAGGAGAAATAAACTAGCAAATAAGAACAAAAGAGAATAACTTTCTCTCAACCAAATAGGTTTCTCATGTTGAAAAATTTGACACTCCTCATAGTTTTGGCAATAACTTTTTCTTTTGCCATAACATTCTACATACCTAATGAAATTAAGATCCCAAAAAACTATAGTAAGCTATTGTAATACCCCATATAAATAAATTCTTAATTTAAATATGCAAGACTTAAGATTTGATTAGCAGGTGTAATAAATCATAGGATTCTTTTTAGAATGAATGTTTCGTCGTTACGAGTAAGTCTATAGCTATTTAATTAAGATAATAACCTAGAGTAGTGTATATATAAGTAGAGGAAGATAAAACTTGATGACGATAATAATAATGGGAATAAGGAGAGAGTAGATAATAATCAAAATAGAAAGGATGGTAATAACAACCACCTTATGATAAGTAATAATCTCAAAAATAATGCCGATAACAATAATTGTGAGAATAATAATGTTATAAATAATTATGATATAAAAAGTGGTAGTGGTAACACTAATAATTATAATATTGATCATGATAATAATTAGTGAGCATAACGGTGAAAATAAAACCTTGAATAAGTAGGAATTTTTTTCCCTTAGTAACCATACTCTTAAAAGCCTAATACTTTGGGAGGTTTTTGCTAATTAAATTCTAACCAATCCTCACCTTTTTCCCACTCTAAATTTCAGCCTAAACTCCCCAAACCTGTCGCACCTTACCCCTCCCATGCAGCAAGTTGCCACCTTTTTCCCATACCCTGCACTCCTCCTATCTTATCCTCTAGCTTTGCAGCCATTCCCATCCCCTAGTAGCAGCCCATCACCCTCCCTACTCTCCTCCTTTCCCACACCATTCCACCTTGCAAAATCCCAACAAACCAGCCCAGCCATATGCAGCCACCAAGCCTCACGTGACCCCTCCATATGCAGCCATAAAACTCACGTAAATCAGCCCTTCCACTAAGTTGTAGCCCTTATCCTTCCCTCCTCTCAACATGCACACCTACCCAAATTTTCTAGCCATATACCCCTCCATTTTCTTCCCTTCCCTATGCCTCAACCTGCCCTTGCAGGGCCCTTTCCCATCCAACCTGTTCGACACCCTCAACCCCAAAAGAACCCACCTGCAGCACCTTGCCCACTCACCCTTGCGACGGCCCTTTTTCACTCTATTTATCCCTCCTTTTCTTAAATCTCAACCTACAGTAAACAACCTCCTTCCCTCTCCCTTTAAGTCCTTTATTTTTCTCCTTGTAGTCCTCTCTTTCTCTCCCCTTAGTTCCAACAATTAAACTTTGGTTTGCAGCCCCAAACTCCCCCTTCCCTTCATCAAAACTTAGCCGAAAAATAACCCAACATTTTCCTTGTGTTTCACCTCTCCAAGCAGCCACTATTTTCCCAATGTAAGTATTCTATCTTTTGGTGGGCTTGGTGCTTAAAAATTCATGCACCAGCCGCCTTGTTTATTTTTCCTAATCATTTTTTGAGTATTAGCTCACATAGGTTGTCTTTTGATTATTTTAATTAGCATAAATACTAATTCTTGTAGTTGTGGATGGTGTTATTCATTTCTAGGTAATCTCAACCCCGCCTAAGGTCTTTTTTAGAAGAAGCTTCATGGTGTTATTATTTTTCTTAGCTTAAAGGTAAATCTAACTAATCTAAAGACGGTAGAATTTTGTGTGAAAATGATAGGTTAGTTTTCTAAGATAAAAATCATGCTAGATTGAGGATATTAAATAACTTGTATTTTTGGGAAATGGAAGCATGTTGTAGATCGTTTCTATGTAAATATTATGATGTGTAAGTTAATATATGTTACCATGATAATATTTATATGCCCAGATAGTATTCTAAAAAAATGAAGAGTGTATGCTTATGACAATGTATATGGATTTATGCTAAAAAGAAATGTGCATGTTTAGGGTACTAATATATGTTACCATGCTAATATTTATATTCCTAGGTAGTATTCTAAAAATTAAAGAGTGCATGCTTGTGACAACGTATATGGATTTATGTTAAAAAGAAATGTGCATGTTTAGGGTACTAATATATGTTACCATGCTAATGTTTGTATGCCTAGGTAATATTCTATAAATTGAAGAGTGTATGCTTATGAAAACATATATGGAATCATTCTAAAAATAAATGTGCATGTTTAGGGTTAGAGTCCAACCGAAAATTTGGCATGTTTCATGGTAAGACTCATAAATGGATTAAATGTGTCCCTTGGATAATTTAGATAATCTTGGCCGCATAGCATGTTAACTTAGAGTATAAATGTGTTTAAATGGTGATTAGTATGTGTTGCATGTTATAGGGGTAAAAATGTAAATTTTATATACCATGATTCGTATTTGAAAGTTATTCATGGAAATTGCATAAATTATGAGATACTAGAAATGCATGCTAGGAGTGTATAAGTGTACTATGTATGGTTAATGTTTAAGGGTAATATGGTCTTTTGTTGTACTAAAGAAATTATTTTATGTTAAAGTATCATTAGCTATTTTATGCTAGCATTCTCATGACAAGCATCCTATATAAGTAAACTTGATAATAAAGTGAAGGAAAATGTGGTAGTTATAGGTTGAAGGGTATTTTGATCATTAAGGCAAAAAGGTGTTCCAAAGTGAATAATTGGACTAGTTGAATTAAGTGTTGGCCTTAAAAAAATTTTGGAAATAATTGGACAATTAGGTTGAACAACTGAATCGGATAATTATTCAGGCTATGGCATGATGCCTACCCTAGGTCGTGTTGACTTGGAATTGTTGTGACCCTCATGGTCTTTTGGATTTGACATTTGATGGTTGATTGTTGTGACCCTTGTGGTCCCTTGGTTGATTGATTTATGGCTAAGTTGTAATATTGTGAACTTTGTTATTCTCAAATTAATAACCTGAAATTCCATAAGACACTAATCACTTAAAAAGGAAGACTTGAGTTGGAAAGGAATCTCGTGTCTTGGACTTGGCCGCCGAGTGCATAGTTTGTGCCTTTGGGTCAAGGGGCTCGCTTCTTCTCTATAGGTATTCCATACACCCTATAGGGAGTACGCGTAATTAAGGACTTGAGTTCTGAAGTTTAGTATGGACAACTGATATATCGTGTGGCTTCCTTGGTGAGCTTTGCCCAAGAATCAAGTGAATTATTTTGGTACCACCCTCCTTGATGATCATTGTCATGGATATGGGATTATATTCCACTTGAGAATTGTTATATAAATTATATAACCGGATTAGACACCCGCCATAATACTTTTGTAATAATTGGATTAGGAGTGACTTGACCTTGGTTAGATTGTTTGGAATATCGATAATTCTTCCTATTATGCTATAAAGTATGGTCGTTGGTAAGTTAAAATGGTTGTGAAATTATAAGCATGTTTTAAATGCCTCTGCTAGGGATTTTGATCTAACTAGTATTGTTAATTGTGATGTGGATTCGTGTTATGAAATCGTGGCTTTGCATGTGATCATATGTTTTATTTGAATTCCGTATTTGTATGATGATTGCTACATGGGTATGCTACCTCTCTAGAGGCATTGTGGTTTGCTCAGTAAGAGGAAGTTGTACTGATACTATCACTTTTCAGAGCAGTACGTCCATGGCATGCAATGGTTGAAGAATTTTGAGGAGCATCACCCCAGCGAATAGTTAGATTAAGGGAGTGAGTGGACCCCATCCCCTTTTTCCCTTTCCTTGTAACTATGATGGACCGGATGAGTGTAAGGCAAACCATTATTGACTTTTGTGTGCTCTTTTGTTATTTTCTAAAAATGGTTTGCTACTTAATTATCTAAATGGTCATTTATTATGGATAATCTTTCTTTTGTAAAACCCTCGATTATGTATTGTACTTCTCTTGCAGTTTGTTGGTTTGACTTGTTTTAAGCATTAGCACTTAACGTAAGGATGGTGAGGAGACTGAACTTATGTCAAGTGTGGTGGTAACACCCACCATTCTTTAATTTCCGCTTTAGCAAAGCAAAATTTAAATGAAATTTTCAAGTCATGATTTTGGGGTGTTACAGCTATACATCCTATGATTACATGTGACACATCAAACATACCAAAACTCCAACCACACACTTCTAGTTTTACTTCATAACATAGACAAATTTTTAAGATTTAAAATTAGCATGAGTTGTGTTATAACTTAAGTGTTTTCATGTTATTTCATATATAAACACAAATATTCTTAGTAATACAATAAACCATAATAAACCATGCTTATCAAAGATGTAAACATTAAACATTACCACAACACCAAATACTCTAAATCTAAAGAGAAGATACCATATTACAACAAACCCCAAATCCTAAGCAATAAGAAAAATCAAGCTAGAATACCACCTAAAGTCTCTTGATTGCCCTTAGTTTGAGAAGGATTAACTTGAACCAAGAATGATCATTTTCCTTTAGCCATATTTAAACTGTATTCCACCTTTTCTTAAGGTAAAGTACATGTGAATTAAAACTCAATAGTTTAAAAGTGAAAAAAATAAAGTACAAGAAGGAGAATGAAGAAATAGCAGCTTAGGCAGTAGCTACCATAAGAGCATATGTCTCAACATTTAGAGAAACATAAGAAGAGAGGTAAATGAGCTAAGTCATAATGAGTTGAATGTGTGAAAATAAAGTGAATCAAACCCTCCCCACTCCTTGATGGTACACATTAACCTTGAAAAGAAAGATTTAAAATTTATGGCTTGTTTGTAAGTTATTTGACTCATAAAGTTTATTACAAAGAGCATGGGTGTGTAAGAGAATATGTGAGAGGTGTAAAGTGCATAAGGATGTGATTGTGGTTGATTGATAAAAGATAAGGGCAAATTTGATATTGAGGGTATTGGAGAATAATTACATGGTCAACCCATGCTATAGGTTGGTCAAAAATATTTTCTAAAATTAAATAGGTAGAAGTTCTAATAATTAAGCATTTATTAGGGAAAATATCAAATAAATCCCCAAAAATATGGAAATATATGTAAAGATTTTAGTAATGCAAATATATATATATATATATAAGGGTGTATTATAATAAGTTCAAATGAATAAAAATAAATAAGATTGGGTAAAATGCCTAGTGGTCGATTAACTACCAGCCTTGAAAATGATACACTACCTCTCTAATGACCAATTAACCACTGGCCTAGAATTTTATTTTTTATTTCCTTGTTAAATATAATAGGTGTATCATATTTTTGGCATTAAAATAAAGGATTATGAGGATATAATGATTGATAAAGCTAAATGAAAAAAATATAATATAACTAAAAATATAGGGTATTGCAGTAAATATAGGGTGCTACAAAATGAAACTTCTTGAATTTGATAAATCAAAACCTAGAGAGAGGTTTTCCATAGAATAAATAAAGCCATTATGCATGCATAAATAATATAGACACATATGGTATCATCACTTTTGTGAATATCATCTTAAAAGAGAAAATATATATATATATATATATAAATGATCCAATGGGCCCATGTGTTTTCATCCAGCAATCTCATTCTAGGTTCATCATTATTACAAGTTATCTCAATGATCAACTTGATAGAACTGGAAAATATTGAATGAAAGAACTTGAAATGGAAGATCTTGGGATTTGGTTTGCAAAATAAGCATATAAAGGATGGCACTTCTATCTATTAACCAACATACATTAGGATAACTCTAAAGAGATTTTGAATGGACCAAGCACATTAATTAAGTTCTCATATAGTGGTTCTCTCTCTCAATGTGAAGAATGATCCATTCCTTACTTGTGGAGATGATGAAGATGTAATACCCCAAAATTTTGGTTAGCCTAATCCCATATCATTAGCACCCTAATTAAATTCTAATCTCAATAAATCTTATGTTAGCTTTAACCTAACTCCTTAATCCTAAAATTTTAACCTATTATACATAATACCTTAACTTTGATAAACTGTACTTCGTAAACCAAAATTAAAACCCGCTAAAATTTTATACTAATCCTAATTACTTTGGCTAATCTAAAATCACCCTAAACTAATCCCACAACCCTTCTTTTTTCCTTTTCTTTCTCCTTTTCCTTTCTTCTTTCATCTCATCCTCCCGTCAACCTTGAGTTGCAACTTTTGAATTGTTGTAACTTGCACCATCCACTTGCACCATCCACTTGCACCATCACTTTTCTGCATCTATCACCCATCACCTTACCTTCTTTCTTCTTTATCTTCTTCTCCATCTGCTTCCTTATCCCTGCCCGACTACACCGCTTATGCACACTCCTCACACACTCAATTTCCTCTATCATTTTCCCTTCTCATAAAACACCTCCATCAACCATCACCACCCTCACCCTACAGTTACTAACCTACCCCTAATCCTTATCTACAACCATCACCATCATCATCACCTTGCAGCTGCACCATCACCATTACCATCATCAACATCGCACACTAGCCCCCTATTCTTATCTTCCTTCCTGATTCACACCACTCACGCACATATGTATGTATATATGTATATATATATATATATATATATATATATACTTCACACTCTCCTTCTTTCTCTTTGGTTTTACCTCATTCTGCCCATATTTGTATCAAAGAGCCATTGCCAAACTCCCTCTTCTTTCTCCTTTCCTCCTTTTCTCTTTTCTTCTTCTTCTTCTTTATTTCCCTATTTTTGGCTTGTGCACCACCATTTCCATCATCAAGCACCACCTCGTCCACCACTAGCCGACTTTGGCTGGTGGACCAACCACTAAGGTCACCCCAACCTTCCCCCTTGTCGTCACCATCCATCACCTCCGACCACCACCTCTTTTTCCTTCTTCTTCCTCTCGTGCGTCGTAGTATTTTAGAGTGCAAGGCCTATGCACCGCTTGCTACACAGCCATGCAACACCTAAAATCTCCTTCTACACAATCATGCAACCCTTGCACCGCATGACTTTGCGTGATTTTTCCTCTCAATCTCTTGCTGCACATGTAATTCCTCAAAATTTTAGAAAACCTATAAATTAATAAATATATTTTATTTGGAAAAAATTAGCCTTTAAATTTATTTAATTTAACTATCTTATGGATTTTTGAGTATATAAAAGTGGATAGGAATATTTAATAATTTAAAATAAATATATTACTATTTTATCATACTCTTTTTATTTAAATAATTTTTCAAACTAATATTTTACTAAAATTATCCTTTTAAGCCTATACATTTAATTATATTAAATTAAATTATTAAGTAAATTTATTTATCAAAAATATTAAATCCTATTATTTTATAAATTAAATTATTTTAAATTCTCCCATTTTCCCATTTTCCCTTTTTCCTTTTCCCTTTTTTTCCTTTCTTTCTCCTTTTTCTCCTTTCTCCTCCTTTCTTTCATTTTCCTTTTTCCTCCTTCGGGCCACCCGCACTAGGCCTGCTCTCCCCTCCCCCTACGCTTGGGCCTCTGGCCCACTCCCTTCCCTCCTCTCCTTCTCCTGCACACAGCCCAGCTCCCCCTCCCTCTTTTCTTTCTTTCCTTCCTCTCCCTGGACCAGGCCGGCCGAACTCTTTTTCCCCCTAAGCCCGGCCTGCTGCACCCCCCTTCTTTCTTTCTTCTTCTTCCTTCAGCGTCATCCACCCCGAGAACCTGACCTGTCTTCGTCGATTAGGTCTACCGCCTTGAGCACACCGGCCACTGCCCTACTACCACCACTATATCCCTCTCTCTCCCCCCCATCCTTTTTTTCACCATTTTGGACCCAACCGACCATACACCCCATCACTCATGGCCTCCCTTTTCCCCTTCTTCCCTTCCCGCTCCTTGCCACCCTACCACCTCCCTACGACCCTACACACTACCACCAATCAGCTATCGGTTGCCTCTCCTTGTTCTTCTCCTCATGAGCCCTCTCCCTACCCATTTCTTCGAGCCTTTCTTTTACCCGACCTCCCTCTTCTCTCATTTTCTTCTCCTTCCATTTTCATCTCTATTTTGCACCACCGCCGCCCTCCGCCGCTTCAACCGCTGCACCAACCCCCTGCACCATTCCCTACCATCCTCTACCTCAGCCCCGCACCACCACAACAACCCCCCGAGCCACCCTACAACCCCCTCCTTCCTCCCCTCTTCTTTCCCCCCTTTTTTCCTCCTTTCTCGGTAACCTCCCTGCAGCCCCTCTGTTCACCACCTTCCGGCCCCTCTGTCGCCACCCAAACCACCAATCCACTCCCTATAACCTCCTCTACCACCCCCACACATCCTTTGGCAGAAACAAGTCCCCTCACCTCTTCATTTCTTCCCTCTCTTTTCCTTCCCTCTCAGCCCCATCCACTCCTACAGCCCACTTCGCAGCCTCACCGCTGTCGCCGCCGCCCTTAGCAACCAACAACCTATCCCCGACCACCACCTACACCCCCTCTTCACTCCTACACCCTTCCCTTGCCCCAAATCGTCCCCTATCTACCCTTTTTCTTAGCCTAAAAACCCTAACCCGAAATTGATTTTCTCTTCTTCTCCTTATGCCATTTTTGAGCCCCTACCCTATTGTTTTGCATGCAGATCATGCTGCGTAAGTAGGATGAATTGCTACATTTCTTGGCCCATTTTTTTAAAAAATTTTAAGGTATAATAATATTAAAGTTAATTATTTCATTGAGTAAATTTTATAAAGTCTTATGCTTTGGTTTTTCTTATTTCTAATATAATAAATATTGATATTATTTTTAGGTATTGGTTTTGCTAATCAAAGCTTTAACATTTAATTGGGATACCAGTAATATTCGATTTTTGTGGGAATTAAGGTAATCATTAAACCTCACTTAAACTCACGGATAAACGTGTGTTAGCACATTAGGATTTTTAATATGTTACTTTGCGTGATATATATATTGTTTGATATATTATATGTAGTTGCTTATATTGATGGATAAAAAGGAAAGCATGATAATTTATATGCTATGTGTGGAAATATTGCTTAGGGAAAGAGTTTGGTTATTAATAAAAATGTTGAGTACTTATCCATGTTGTATTATGTTATTGTGATCATTAATGTATGAATAATATTATTTATAAGCCTTAGGGGCATTTTAGTAATATGTTATATGCAAGAATGTGGCCTATCATGTGTGGGTGCTAATGAGTAGAATGTTGAATAATAATAGTTGGTGGAGTTGGGTGATGAGAATGGAGTATTGATCTTAATATATTAGGAAGTGATGGTAATTTAATAAAAGCGGTATAATAAAGGGGTAAAATGGTAATTCAGGAGGTAAAAGGGTAAAACGGTAATTTTGTATGAAAATGGTACAATGGTAATTTTGGAGGAAAAGGGTATGATGGTAATTTTGTATGAAAATGGTAAAATGGTAATTTTAGAGTTAAAGGGTAAAATAGTAATTTTGTATGAAAATAGTAAAATGGCAATTTTGGAAGTAATGGGTAAAACAGTAATTTTGTATGAAAAGGGTATTATGGTAATTTTGGAAGTTAAGGGTATAATGGTAACTTTGGATGTAAAGGGTAAAATGGTAATTTTATAAGTAAAAGGTATTATTGTAATTTTGGAAGCTAAGGGTATTATGGTAATTTTAGAAGTAAAGGGAAAAAAGGTAATTTTATAAATAAAAGGGTAAAGTGGTAATTATAATAATGGAAAAGAGTAATTTAATAATTATAATAATGGAGAAGGGTAAAATGGTAATTATAATAATCGAGAAGGATAAAATGGTAATTATGATAAAGGATATGGGTAAAATAGTAATTCGGTGTAAAAGAAGGCAAAATGATAATTTAATAAAAGGGAAGGGTAATTTGGTAATTATGATAATGGAGAAGGGCATTTTGGTAATTGTGATAATAAAGAAGGGTAATTTGGTAATTTAACCAGCAAAAGGGCAAACCAGTAATTATTTAACCAACTAAAGGACAAATTGGTAAATATGATAATGAAGAATGGTGATTTGGTAATTTATCCAACTAAAGGGTAATTTAGTAATTATAACAAAGGAGAAGGGTAATTTGGTAATTTACCCAACCTAATGGAAAATAAAATAAGTGTAACAATTATGTGGGAGATAGCTTGGCAACCTAAACCGAATAAGAATGTGGCTAAGAACAACTATGTGTGGGTTATATGCCTTGTGTGCCATGTGTTTTGCCCTGCATGACCGGTCTACCAGCGAATAATAGTGGCCAAGAGCATTTTTCCCTGCATAACCGATCCATCGGCTATAATAGTGGGGTTCCCGCACTCACAAGGATATAAAATCTGAGAGATAATTGAATAATGATGGACTAATGGCTTAAGGCCTAAAAGTATTGATTTTGCACTATGACATAGCTTAAGGCCTGAAAGTATCGATTTTGCATTATAACTCATTAACATTTGATGGATTTGTTAAGGATGTGAATGTTAAGTATATGAATGTTATGTATGCACATCTTGTTATATATGTATATAGTTTTGTATCATGTGTTGCATTGTGAGCCTGCTTTTAAGTGTGTTTTTAAAAGGTTACTTAGTACCATAGTACTGAAAGGTTCCATTCATGGGGCCCCTACCTATTCAATGGGCAGTGTCCCTTGCAGGTCCTTTTTAGGTGTTATTCAAGTGGGCAGCGGGAAAGAACATAAGGATTGTCCAGAATTTGATAGGGTTTTACTAATTCCCTTTCTAACTCTTGGTTCGAATGTAATCTTCATTCTTGTAACCACCATTGGTGGATTTTATTCTTTCAAGATTTTTATTTGCACTACTCTAATTTAAATATGGTTTGAAATTCTCTTAAATTGTATCTTATTCTTTTAGCCTTAGCACTTGGTATAGGAACGATGTGAGTGAACCGGTCTGGTACTAAGTGTGGCGGTAATATCCCTAGAATTCACAGTTTTGTTATTTCGCTTCCGCTAACTTTTTTTTATAAAATAAAATTTTTCAGTAGTAAATTTTGGGGGTGTTACAGCACAGCTGTGCAACTTTCACACCGCCTGGTTGTGCAGTATATTTTCTCCCGACCAGAAGCTGCACCGCCTGCTGTACAGCCATGCAACTTCATTTCCTTGGCCATACACCCCTATTTTTACCTCAAAACCTTATCCAAACACCACCAAATTTAACCATAGCTCCACCACACATTCCTCTATACATCCACAAATCTCAAGCTCCCATTTGATTATGGTTATGTCTATTTTTATCCTCTTTACCTTGATTTCTCCTTTGATTTAACTCTTCGAGCCTAACTATGAATTTTATTATTTTCGTAGGTGGTATTCTAGTAGCTTTGGAGGAGGAAGTCTAGGATTTGTATGCTTAGAGTCCGGGTCCTAGTTGGTAAGGATACTATTTAATCTTTAGGGTTTTTTATGTTATTTGCTTGTATAGTTATATGTGTTTTTCATGATTTTGTTTACACATGATGTAACATGTGTTGATCTTTATATTTTGTGATGATATGAATGTTATGTTGGAAGAAAGTAAAAATTGGTGGGAAGTACCATTTTGTTATATTTTGTTGTGATAATGTCATATTTGGGAAATTATATCTTATGGTATGAAATATGGGTTTAAGGATATTATGTTATTGAAGGAAAGTAAGCATGGGTAAGAAGTACCATTAATATTTTGTTGTGATAATGTCATATTTGTGGAAATATATCCTATGGCATGAAATATGAACTTAAGGGTATTATATTATTAAAATAAAGTAAGAATGGGCAACAGTTACCATCATTATTTTGTTGCGATAATGTCATACTTATGAAAATACATGTATTATGGTATGAAATATGGGCTAAGTGAGTTTGATAAGTGGAATTAAGAATTATAATGAGGTATGATGACTAATTGTGGACATGGAAAATAACATGTGTGGAAAAATAAAGGTTTTTATTTGTACTTAAGGGTAACTTGGTCATTATGGGGTAATAAGGAAATTTTGGTATTTATGTGTTAGGAAGTTTAAAATATGATAACAATAGCATGAGGAATTCATGGAAGTATTACTGTTATTTGGGATTCTTAAATAATTTAATGGCTAGTTTGGGTCAAACTATCTTGTAATGATAATACTATTATTCCATGTTTAAGATTTAGAGGTTATCTATCGGGATTGGTAATCATGAAAATTTCATGGAAGGTGTTATAATAATTCTATGGAATTTGGGTCTTAGATATTTCTGTGATTAAAAAATCGGGATAAGATTATTAAAGTATACTTATGGGAATTAGGTTGTGCATATTATGTATGATAAAAATGAGGGGATTTGGAGAGGATACAACATAAGTTGTGTGGAATAATCAATATGGGATAATGAATACTAAAAGGTGTGTAATTAGGGTTCAAAAGGACTAAAAGACTTAGACTTATGCCTGAAAATTAATCTTGAATAAGAAAATAATTACTTAAAGTGAAATAGCACGTGCGTAGGGCTAAGGTGATATATTTTTCCATACATACATACATACATACATATATACATACATATATATATATATTGTCCGGAGGAGGTGCTTCAGCCTGTTCCACCAGATTAAGAATAGGGGGTCCCTACTTATCATGAAATGAAAATGTATCATTATAACTTATGGAAAAGACATTAATGATTTAAAGTGGAAGAATACGTGAGTCAGGACTAAGGTGATCTATTTTTCTATATATATGTATGTATGTATGTATGTATGTATGTATGTATGTATCACATTCCACCGGAGAGAATAGTGGCTCAGGAGTGTTTTGCCCCGAGAGGATATTTTTAATATCTGTTTGACCGAAAAGAATAGTAGCTTGGGTGTGTTGTCCCAAGAAGAGTTTCAGACCATTCCACCGGTTTAATAATAGTGAGGTTCATGTACTTAATGTATATAAAAGAATGAAAATAGATTATACTTAATAAAGGAATCTGGATCATATTATGTCTTATGAGGTATTATCTTTTATTCAGTTATTCCCCAATTATCTAATGTAGAAGAATGTGTCATTTGTATCCCTATTTCGATAGTATTGTTCCCTTACTCAGTATGTAGTTTACTGACCTCATTCCTATGAGCAGAAGGCCCTGAATATTATGTGCAGGTCTCAGAAGATCAGTTAGATGATTTTGTTACCTATGACACCTTATGTGGGGATGAGTGACTTTATCTATGTTAGGGTTGGTTGAAGAGTATTTTTTATCTAGTTTATGTATTTAACTAAATACTCTTTTTTAACTCTTGATCCATGGTATCCCCTTTTTGTATTTTGTATTGTTAACTCAGAGTTAGACTCCAAACTCAGTATTGTACTATAAATGTTCTTTTGTTTTATAATTTTCTTGTATTACCTTAAATGTTTTAGCCTTTTTGTTGATGTAATGATGATTGCATAAGCCAGAATTATATTGATCATGGCAGTAACTCCTACTATTTTACTTAATTAATTCCTCTGTAAAAAAAAATTTAGTAGTAAAAATTGGAGTGTTATAGATATAATCTAGGCCCTAAACTATATTTAAGTGCAATTGAGTTGTTGATATATTCAGTGAACAAATTTTACATTATGAATGTTTACCTTTTTCTATGTTATTATTTACATTAAATACATATATAGTCCCATTCAAAATACTTATATAGTACCATTAAAATACATATATAGATATGCACTCTTCTACCCATACTTTCCCCTAAATTTTCAGGTCTATTGTAGTTTGATAAATATATTGTAGGTGACTATAGCAATACAACTCATAAGCTACATCATTTTATAGTTTGAGTTCTACAAATTATGAAATGTTTACAAAAAAAGTTAATCAGATGTCAATGTGGGGATAGTAATCCTACAGAAAAATGAAATTATTAACATAAATTTTAAAAGTCTTGTTAAGTTGATAGGGCAGTACTTGCTTGCATGGATAATGCAAAAGTCAATATATATATATATATATATATATTGAAAGAGAGATAATTTATATTTATTAGTTGAAATTATAATTAGCTATATGTAATTGGGGGCTTGGCAATTCATCTTATAATACTATGTATTGTTCATTAACATGAAACTTGGTAATGGCATGGGCCAGCTGGTTTGCTTACCACTTTGATATAACTCCATTGGTGATACTCTACCAGATCAACTCCACATTAAATCTCCACAATCACAAACCCAACACTAATACAAGTACAATGGCCATGTTGTAGATTCAAGATAATGGCAAACAATTCAATTCAAAGATAATGCCATGAACACCATCTTCATTTTTTTATTTTTTTATTTACTACCATGAGCAAAGTAAGGTCTTCCATTTCCTCCAATAGAGCAAACCTTGAGTACTCACATCTGCACACCCACATAACTTTTTCCATATTTGTCCCTACACACCGCACCAAGAATCCATCCTCTAGACCCATCTTTAGCATCACTAATATTAACTTTAAGGCACCCTTTTGAGAGGCGTCCCATCCTTTCAATTTTTGCATATCAAGCAATTGATTATGAAACAAATTGTTTTCATTATCCCAAAGAGTATGAAGCATTTGTTCAACATTCATATGAGCTTCCCAACAAGGTCAGTGCATGGCTTTATGCACTATGTCATTTCTGTGCTGCCAAATGGACCATTTATACATCATGAACCATGTTGTGGCCTCTCTATCCTCTATGCATTACATCCCAATCCAATCTTGAATCAAGATAAAATGGGACTCCATGCATCTCTAAATTGGGCACCTATACCACATCTCCTTTGTTATTAGACAATGAACCAAAGCTTTCTGTTCAATCTCAACTTCACCGCAAAAATCACAGAAAGGATCAATCCTAGCATCTTTTTGTCAAAGTGCAGTTTGGTTGGGAGGATGCCTTTGAAGCATCCCCAAGCAAATGACTTGGCCCATGGGAGCATCAAAGTCAGATTAATGAACCCCCATACCTTTGACAGACTATTGTTGGATCCTATAGCTTCTTCCAATGATGTTAACCGATGTAATAGAGGATGGGCGCTTTTGACAGAGCAGATACAGCCTAGTGCAAAGAGCTATGATAGTGTGTCATTAGGTACATGATCATACAACCGGATCTTCAATATTTAGTTTGCATCAATAGGTTCAAAAACATGTCTAACTTTTCCTTCATCCTATGATCTTTCCTCATCATTGATCAAGTTTCTAACTTTTAAGTCATGCTCCAATTCTACTTTTTCCACAATAGGCATGAAAGTATGAGGTCAAGGAATCCACTTATCATTCAATGTTTGAATACTATTCACATTCCTTACCACCCAACATTAGGCTTCTCAAACACTCCTTTACGTATAAATAGGTTTGTCTCCAAGGTTAGATTCCATAATGTTATTATTTGAGATGTACCTTGTTTTCCATTTACATTCCAAGAGAGAATTATCCACTGTTCACGAGGTTAAAGAAAATTAGATTCTTAAAGCCTAACCCTCTTTCATTCTTTGGACCACGTAGATATTCCAACAAATCCCAAGGATCTTGCATTCTTTCTTAGGCTCCACCAAAACTTAGCCGTGAGTTTTTTTTTTTTGATAATTATGGGAGTAATCCCAAAAACAAAAGCAACATTACAAGAAAACTTCCACATTGTGGACCATTTCCTGGACTCGATAAGGAAACTCACGTCGATACGCCTTAATCCAAGAGCCTATCCTAACTTTAATAAGCAGGAGAAGCCACCTATCACACACTTTGTAGTTATCAAACACGACTTTATTTCTATACTCCCATATGACACCCACTATAGCAAAGAAAGCCGTACGCCAGAGATCTCGCCTCATACCGACTCCTGTGAAGCCAAACCACGCATAAGCATGCGTATCAATAGATCCTGACAATACCCATGTAACACCAAGCCACTCACTGATCGCATACCACATCTTTCTTGCTATAATACAGTGAATAAACACATGGTCCACCGATTCCCTTTCAAGCAAACAAAAGGGGCACCCTGTGTCCTCCAGATCCACAACATGTAATCTAGCTAACCTATCCTTGATGTTAAGTCTCTGTTGGACCGCAAACCAAGCGATAAGTTCAACCCTTGCAGGGGCAAGCCTGCTCCTAATGAAACTGAGATCAAGGTTATTAGGTCTGTCCCCAACAGTCTTCTGCATCGCTGCCATACGAAAGGATTTGACGGAATACGACCCATCCTCTTCGAGAGCCCATCGAAACTTGTCCTTCCTTTCTCTATTCAAGGGATGACAGTTTATGGCCCCTTCCATCTGCACCATTGCCTCGCTCTCCCACTCAAAAAGAGGTCGTCTCCATCTGAAGATCCATATCCACTGATTCCCTTCCCATCGCCCCATATCGTCAATCTTCCCCTCCTGTTGGCTAGACACACTGAAAAGTCTAGGGAAGGTAGCGCTGAGTGCTCCTGATCCTGTCCAATCATCGAGCCAGAAGCTTACGGCTTTTCCATCTCCAACAACTAAAGACAATCCCTCTCTAATGACGGGGTCCCTACTGCCCCCCTTAATTATATCAACCCACGGTGACCATCCTCGTTGATTCTCCAAGCAAAGCCTACTTCCACTTCTATCCCCATAGTGAATTGAAGAGATCACGTTCTTCCATGCAGCTCCGTCAATCGAATAATACCTCCACCACCATCTAAATAACAAAGCATTGTTCATCATGGTGAGATCCTCCACGCCAAGACCATCACACTCCATCTTACCAACGGTAGTCTTTTTCGATCTCCATTCTGCCTCCAGAAGAAATTACGCTGGATGTTAATAATTTCTTTGACCACGCCTTTCGAAATCCTAAACAGACTCATAAAATACATGGGAAGGCTGTTAAGGACACTTTCAATCAGAACCAATCTCCCTGCTCTAGAAAGAATCTTCGATTTCCAGCCTGCTAGCCTCTGTTTCACTTTATCAATCACCGGCTTCCAAGTCTGACTTCTTCCCCCTTTTGCCCCCAATGGAAGCCCCAAGTACATAGTAGGTAACTTACCGATGGTACATCCAAAGATCTCCGCTGCCTCCCTTTGGAAAAGATCATCTACTCCGAGGCCTATAAGCTCTGTTTTCTCAAAATTCACCTCCAGGCCCAATAATAAGAAAAAGCAATCCAGCAGTCTCCTCCAATTTCTTATATTCTCAAAAGAAGCCTTGCAAAATATCATCGTATCATCGGCGAACTGAAGATGAGTTACATGACACATGTGCCTACCAACTTCCAAACCTTGAATCAGCCCTTTGTCAACACCTCTACTAATCATCTGACTAAAGGCCTCCACTGCAAGTACGAATAAGAACGGAGATATCGGATCCCCTTGTCGAAGTCCCCTACCTATAAAAAAAAGGAGGAGTAGGGGTCCCATTCACTAGGATCGATATACTGGCAGTCGAAATACACTCCTTAATCCATCCCCGGAATACACCACCGAAACCCATAATCCTCAACATACCCTCCACAAAATCCCATCTGATACTATCATAAGCCTTCTGAAAATCCAGCTTAATCATAACCCCTTCTAAACCCCTTGTCCTCCTGGACTATTGCACAACTTCATTGGCTATCAAAGCCCCATCCAAAATACTCCGTCCTTCTATGAATGCTGTTTGAGACTCCCCAATCAAATCATCAACCACAAGCTTCAGTCTCTGGGCGATAATCTTTGAAATCACCTTATATATGCATCCAATCAAACTGATGGGTCGAAATTGGCTCACCTCTTCTGCATCATCCATTTAGCCGTGAGTTGTTGCAGTTCTCCACAAAAAGATAGGGCAGCTTAAACATGCTCATGGCATAAGTGGGAATAACCCGCGAAACTGCATTTAAGAGATCATATTTGCTTGCTTTCAAGAGGATTTTCTCTTTCCGCCCTTTCAATTTCAATCTAATTCTATCTTTGATACTGCATAAAGCCTCCCTTTTTGACCGACCAATAAGAGTAGATAATCCAAGGTGCCTATTAAACGTAATCAACTCCACCAACCCCATGATATCTTTGATCACTTCTCTTCTACTTTGAGGGATGTTTGGGCTAAAGGTTAATTTTGATTTTTACCCGTTGATTATTTTTCCTGACGTTGCTTCATAGGTAGCCAAAATATCCATCCAACAACTAGCTTCCTCCTTAGTAACTGTAGCAAACACCACAGTATCATCTGTGAAGAAGAGATAGGAGACTTCTGCAATGGCTCTGCAAATTTTGTGTTCATGACGAGAACCATTTTCAGAAGATACGCTAAGCAATCCCCAAAAAAAAAACAATGCTTCTACGCATAAAAAAAAAACAGATACGGAAAAATCAGGCCACTCATAAACATCGTAAATTATTTGTTTGTTGGAGATCCCAAACATTAATTTAAAAAAAAACAAACAAAACAAAACAAAAAGCGGCCATTTTTTTATCATTTACCGGTGCGCTTATTTTTCTTATTCATTTTCCCTATAAGAATATACAATAAGCAGCTTACAAGGATAAGAATGATCGTACATTATATTCATCAAAACGTTCCCCAACCACCAACTTTCTTTCTCCTTCTCCATTTTGTTAAAAAATAAAATAAATAAGCACTTCCATCATTCTCCTTGGAGAATATAAAAATAATGGGAGAGAATGTGCAGCTGCTATACCGAGGAGAAATTCAGCTCCGTCATTCAATAGAAAGATGTTGGACTTTTGATGATGTATGCAGCAGCTAAAGTTCAAAAGTAGGAATTTCTGATGTGGAGCTTTTTGTAGCCTGGTATAAAGCCCGGGCTAATATGCTCCTATACGGATCATGCTCTCTCTTCTCCATCAAAAAATCAAGACACTGCTCAACCTCTGACTTTACATGTAGATATAATTCTTGGGCTTTTTCCTTGTCCTTCAGCTCCTCTTTCCTCCCTATATAATCATGAAACGAAAGCTAATGAATTTAAGAGAATGACACAATCATCATTCATGGATTTACTGTTGGCCTAATGTAGACTATATAATAGAAATATCTTAACTATACAACAATATCATAGGAAGGTATCTTTGATTATACATGATAACAAGAGGAAATTCGGGCGCTGCACTTATTAGTCAGAGATAAACCTAAGGGTTTGCTAATTTGATTCCTAAGAAATCTTTGACTATACCTGATAATAGGAGAAAATTAGGGGCTTCACTTATTAGTCAAAAGCCATCAGTCAGCAACCTTGTGGCCCCGAAAAATTTCAAAGTAAACACAATCTACAAACGAAAATGTCTTCAAATTTCCACTAGCGTTAACAGATTGCATTGAAGAAAAATAACACGATTCAATCATTCTGAATCAGATCAAAGCTTCCGTTGTCAATGCATGACCGATACATTGCTACAAGATCGATCAAATGGTCACCACTAGTGGCTTAAAGAACAAAAGGTGGTGTTGGGCACAGCACAATATAGACTTATATACCTTGTGTCTGTATTGGCTTCCCAAACAGGAGATACAGCCGACCTGGAACTTTTGGCAAAATTCCTGGAAGATGTACATCTTGGTTTGCAACTTCGCCACTCGTACTAGTTCTGTCACCAACCAATCATCACATGAGTTATAGTTTAAAAGGCAAGAACCAATAAATGAAAGATTTTATGCTATTCATCAGTCTAGTCATGTGCTGGTCACTAAACCTCAACTTCAGAGACTCATCTGTTAGCTCTTCAATTTGTGACTTCAAATATGGAATCCTCATCAGGTCATTGTAGTCCACAACTAGCTGCAATGAAAAATTATGAAGATGTGACCAACAAACTTAGGCATAATGCCACGCTTAGAGCTGTCAGAACTTTGAAGAGAAAATTGAGCATAAGCCAAGGGAGATTGGATAAATCTTCACTAACTTGACCAAAGTCATCTTCACCCACAGCACCAAAAGGTATTATTGTGGCTCCATATCTAGCAGCCATCCTGACAAATTCTGACTGGTCTGGCCACATTAACTTGTACTCCTCGCCCTGGAAAGAATAGAAAGTTCAATACAGCTATTGTGACACTAGCATAATGAACTCACTCTCTTCTACATAGAGCAAATGCTTTGATTAATCATCAATCAGTGATCTCTCTTGCAAGGGTACATGCCTCTTTAACACAAGCAGCTGAAGCATGACACTTTCAATCAAACACAACAGGTGACATATTTTTGCTTTTGATTTAAAAAAATAATGGAAGTTATCATCCAATACTTGGCATGCTCATCCTACCATGCTAAAAATGATTAACAATCAATCTTTCTTACCTTCCGGTGAAGAGCCTCTCTTACTCCCCCTGGATATAGAAGAACATGAGACTTTGACGAGAGTAATTTGAACAGATTCTTGCCTGAGACAGGAGTAGCTCCCATTGCCCTGAATGAGTCATATGTTGACAAATCTGGCAATTTTCCGCCTTTTGACCTGAAAAACATTATTGGGTGCGCCATGCCTCGTACAAGGATATTTCTTTCGCTGAATATTTTGCTAACCAGTGGAACCAGTTCAAATCCCATTAACATGTGATAACCTACAATCAGTACTGGTCCCTCTGAAGGAATTCCTCCAAGGCCCCTAACAATCTCCCCGTTCTCTAATGTAGAAAGCATCACAGGAGAAAAAGCTGTCTCCATCCACCTAGCATAGACAAAAATGTAAGATGTTCCATTTTGTATGTCAATAACAATAACTAGTGGATCATTTAACTGACATCAACCGCTCAATATATCTAGCTGAATTCCATACTGGGCCTATGCACCGAGTTTGCAATACCAAACTGCAGACTTCTTTATCTTATTCATGTACCCTTTCTTTTCTATATCCCTGTATCGCAAAAACAAGAATAACATAAATTGCTCTCCATAAGATACAGGAGCTCCTAATATTTTCTCACACAGCTCAATTCTGGTCTAACTCGTCTGAAAGTATCCGTCCTGCTGCTTGCTTTCAGCAATTTAAGCAATCAAGAGATGTTGGCTAGTTCATGTTATAGCTACAGTAGGCAGTGAGCCTTGAAAAAGACAAAGCATAAGCCTTTGCCAAATATATTTCTTCCAGGATTTATACTGTTTCATTTTCAGAGGCCTTGTAGGCAGTCACATGTTAAAGTTAATAAATACAAATCAGAAAGTCATTGAAAGACTTACCCAAATTGATCAGTAGCATTTTTATAATCAGAGGGAGTTGGTGGAAAATAATCTGCAACGTAGTCATGGCATTTCCCACGGCGATAAAAGCTGGCAGCCTTAATTATATACACCAAATCAACACCATCCTCCTATTAACAATGGCAAGCAACAGAGCATATATCAACTCTCATAAAAGAGAAGCAAGATTTAATCATGAAAAAGAGCACGAGAGGAGATTCACTATGACAGTCAAAGAGCAAAAGCTTCAAGGTAAAAACTCAAGAATACATGTCAGAGCCTGCCTTACGTCTAGTTTATGATTAACATACCTTCTTCCTGCTACGAAAGCAAGCTATTTCATCTTGGGCCCTGGCTCCTAAAAGAAACTATGAACCAGGTGTGATTTGTAGCATGGTGAATTCTGATAATCTAAGATTTGTTCCGACTCAATCCCTTTAGGTATAGTTTGGTCGGGATTTATATTAGTATTTAAGTAAACTAATATATCAGCTAGTGGCAGGACTTCATTATTTGTATCCAAACATATAGAGACCTAAAAAATTCCTAGCCCCACAGGCAGTGGATGTACTCTAACTGCCTAACCAGTAACCAATAAGATTGGATGTCTTCCTTATTTTTTATTCTTGAATCATCGTTCTTGATTCTTATTTTCTACCTATGTGATTTAAGATACCAAAAATTGGTATCAAGACTTAGTTTAAGGAATCACTAGACACAATGATGGAAGATGGAAAGATTAATATTGAAAATTTTGGTGGTTCTAATTTTATAGGGAAAGATGACAAATAGAACTTTCTAATACAAGACAAATAACATAGGCTCTGACTTTTTCCACGCACGTGTAATTAAAATGGTATGACAAAACAAATAATTTTTTTTATTAAGAATATGAGAATATAATAACAATCTCACCAAACACTAGTGGCTAAATTATCTCTTAATTTTTCTTACATAAGTAAGACTCTTATATCTTGAAACTCTTTTAAGTTTTGGTTTCAGTAGGAGATGTAACAAAGGAAAATAGACACTAGCTTTTATAGCCACTACTACAAATGAATTTCAGTTATTCATCAGGGAGATTTTTTCTTCTTTTCTTTTTCCATTTTCTATCCTTCAATTTCTCTTGTACTCTATTTTATTTGTTTCACTATTTATTTCAACGATTAATTTAGTCTCCTCCCACAAAGGAGGGGCACTCCTCAAAATCTCCCTCTTGACTTCAATGAAGAGATTCATTACTCCGGCTACTTTTATAAAGCTCTCATACATTTCCTTAGATTAGATAAGACCTTTGTCATCATATCTGAATTGTTATCATTTGTATAAATCTTCTCCAGTTATTGTTGATTAGATTGCAACATGTCATGTATCCAATGATATTGCACGTCTGATCAAGGTATTTCAACGTTGAGTGGAAGCTAGAATTTTTACTCAAGTGGATCACACTCAAACTATCACAATGCATAATGTACTTTTGTTATTTTTGACCCAATTCATGCAAGAAACACTTCAACTATAACATTTCTTTACAAACTTCTATAGTTACAATGAACTCTACCTCTGTGGTAGATGACGCAACACACTTATGTGATTTTGATTGTCATAATATTACGCCCCTCACTCCGTTGAAAGAAATTAGGTATCCAGAAATAGACTTTATAAAGTGAAGCCAAATAATTCAGGACTTTTGCTTCCAAAGCATAAACTCATTTTGGAAGTTTTCCCAATATATCTCAATATGCACTTCATTATCTACTATCATTACACTCATCAAGCTTCAATTATTAAGGCATATGATGCCTTACTCATTTCTTCTTTTTCTTTCACTCCATTTACAAGACTCTACTTCAAGCTAAGCTTAAGGTAACAAGCAAGTGGGATAGCAACTAGCTTTGCTTTCTCCATATGAAACTGCTCCAAAACTTTCTCAATGCTCTTTTCTTATGATAACCACTAGTTTCTAATCTTGATCATGAGATAGTCATACCAAGAATGTACTTTACTGATCCCAAGTCTTTCACAACAAAAGACTTCCTCAATTTCTTCTTTTAACTTATCAATCTTATGACTATTTTTTCCCATGATCAATATATCATAAACACACAAAAGGAAGACAATGAATTTGCCATCAAGAAATCTTGCAATAAAAACACAATGATAAGAAGTAGTCCTTCAATATTCGTGTTTGATCATGGAGACAAAATTCTGATACCACTAGCAAAATAACTGCTTAAGACCATATAAACTCTTCTTTAATCGACATACTACATCTTCATTTCCTTATGACTTTATGTCCTTATGGCTACTCAATTTAAATTTCTTCCTCTAGATCACCATGAATGAATGCATTCTTTTCATCTAACTGCTCAACTTCTAACTTTGAACTTACAACCAAGAAGCACTCGAATTGATGACATCTTTGCCACAAGTGAGAAAATATCTTCAAAGTGCATACATTAATCATTTAGAACTAATCTTGCCTTATATCTGGGTCATGAGTTATTCTCCTCGGTCTTCAATCAATACACCTATTTGTTTCTGTCGTGAGTTATTCTCCTCGGTCTTCAATCAATACACCTATTTGTTTCTAAGTGATCTTTTACCTTTTGGTAACTCTACCAACTCATAAGTATGATCATGGAATGCATTTCTTCTTGTATGGCTTTCAGCCACTATGCCTTTTCTCACCCATCAATGCTTCTTCATACGATTGTGGCTCTCTCCCATTCGCAAGTTGCTAGATACCTTGTTTGAGGTTTGCATACTCTACTAGACCTTCAACTGATGTCTCCCAAATGGTTGTTGAGAACCTTGTTCTTCATTTCCAATGCCTCCAATCCTCATCAGTACCATCACTTCTATTATTATCTACTTCTTCTTCAATAGGACCATTGTCGATTGGAAGTTCATTCTCTAGACCTTCAATATCTTCTATCACATCCCCCTGTGAAGATTTGGATGCGGATCTCAATCCAAAGTACCTAGATGTTCTCTAGGACCACGAAACTTTTCACCTTTTTGAATATCTACAATATTCACAATATTCTTATCTTCATAGAAGGCATCTATGCTTCTAACAATCTTTTTTTTTTTAATTCACAAGATCTCATAGCCTATACCAAATTCTTCATTTCTACATCCAAAGAAAATGCATTCCTTTGACTTGGAGTTGAGCTTTGACCTCTCATATCTTAAATTATGAGCAAATACTCTACTGCCAAACACTGGCCGTAGTATAAATCTTTCCTTGTCCAAAACTTGCTTAGAACATCATCATGAAGGAGACAAGTTGATAAAAACACCTACAGTCAACAAAGCTTCACCCTAAAAGCTTTTTGATAACTTAGAATGAGATAAGATCAGTCTCATCCTTTCAACAATAATTGTGCTAAGGAGTCTTTAGAACAAATTGTATGTCTAAGATCCAATATATTCTCCTCCATATTTGGTACGAAACTTTCAAGTTAGTCATTTGACGCTAGCAAGAAAATGCTTAATACTTCAACCATTTGGGCTTCCGTTTTGAGCGCATATGTCCAAACACAAGTGATCATCAATAAAAGCAACAAAGTACCCTCCACCTCCAAGGGTACTCGTGGTCCTTGAACCACATACACCAAAATGCATCAAATCTAAAATATCAAGTCTTCTATGTGGGGGCTTGTAATGGAAAGAGGTCATTGCTTTTCAACCAACCAATCAGGACATGTTTTAAGAGACTTGTGCTTTCCTTTTAGCACTCATATGTGTTGAGTCATTCATGTCATAACTCGAGTAAAAAATCTTCTACTATTGCATTAACATACCCATTAGAGGACATTTAGCTTCTTACCTCAATATCACCAAAGAATATTGGGTTAACTTCCATATCTTCTCCCAAACATACTAGTATATCCTTCCTCGTCTAAAATTCCCATGGATACTAAACTGAGGTGCATATCAAGAACATGTCTCACACCTTTTAACGTTAGACTACAATTAGTATTTGTATCCAAGGAAACATCTCCTCAACCCACAACCTTCGATAACTTATCATTTATGATTTCTACATAACCAATATCACTACCTTTATAGGAGGTAAAGAAATCCCTCTGCAAGATTACATGATATGATGCACCAAAATCCATAACTCAACATGAATCTTGATGTTAGATTGACATGTCCGGCATTAGGTTACCTTGTAGCAACTATAGTACTAACATCACCATTTTCATGTCTCTCTTTTCATCATCCTACATTCTACTTCATAAAGTCTTTTTCTCTCTAATGGAAGCATTCTATATTCCTTGTCTTTAATCTACCTCTAAACTTGTCCCTGGACTTGCCTCTAGACTTGTCTTTATTGTGAAATTTGTAGTTATTACTTCTTTTATGGTATTTTGTGACAAGAGTCTAGGATTCACTCAATATTTCTTCCTCTTTACCCTTTGATTCTTCGTTGAACACGCTATCTTTTATAGTATCCAATGTTAACATGCTGAATTACATTATGAAATCACAAGTTTGTTACAGCTATCTAGCAAAGAGCTAAGAAGCATAGTGTTTGCAATTATCATCGAACATACACTTCATATCAATGAGTTGATTCACCAATCCTTGAAAGTCACTAAAGAGTTCGCAAAAACATTGAGTCTCCTTATACTTAAGGTTCACTAAACATTGAATAACAGAAACTTTATTTTGGCACATCTTTTTTTCACACATGGACTCTAGTTTTGTCCATAATCTATACATACCTTTTTCTTATGCCACATGGTGAAAGACACTCTAAGTTATCCACTGTCAAATTTGTCAAACAACTTTCCAATTCATCAAAGTCCACTTAGCATTGCTACTAATGGTACCACGATTAAATCTTCCGTTTTCAATTACACAACAAAATTAGTCACCAACAAGCTACAAACTAAAGCTTTGATACCACTTGTTGGAAAAGATGACAAATAAAACACTTAATATAAGGCAAATGGAATTAAATAACCCCAAATTTGACTTTCCCACATACGTGTAATTAAAATGGGATGACAAAATAAATAATATATTTTATTACTAAGAATATGGAAATATAAGCTAAATTATCTCTGTCTCACACAAATGAGCCTCACTTATTTCTCAAACTCTCAAAGTTTTGGTTTTTGTACGAGACGCAATGAAGGAAGACATACATTGGCTTTTATAGCCAATACTACTAATAATATTAGTCATACACCAAGGAGTATTTTTCTTCATTTCTATTTCCATTTTTTATCCTCTAATTTCTCTCGTACTCTGTCTTTTTTTTCACTATTTATTTCTCTCCTTTAAAGGAGAAACAACCATTAATTTAGTTTCCTCCACCAAGGGAAGGACACATTTCAAAATTTGCTTTCTAGAAAATGCAACATGGAAAGATAATCTACATACTCTTCTGAAGGGACATCGCCAAAACCAAAGAAACATATTAAGTGGAAAATCATAAAGAGAAGGCTCTAAATATGATATGAGTAAGCCTAAATCATAACATTGTATTCAAAGGTATAAAGGATACATGTTTGAATAGCCATCAATACCTAATAAGGTATTCTTGATGCACAATCTAGATATGTTTGAAGGTACATCCATTATAAATCATATAATCAAATTCAATGAGTTCAGCTTAGACTAAATTTAAGGCTCTTGCTATCATCCTTACCCAATAGTCTGCAACAATTAGCAACCATATTTGCAGACATGATTGAAACTTGGTGAAGTATGAGACCTAATTTTATGTGTGAGTATTCACAAGAACAAATTAGGAAAAGAGACAACACGGAACATGTTGAATGCAGAAAGTAGTAGAAGAAGCAACATCAAAAGGGGTCAAAACAATTGAGACAAATTTATATCCAAAAGCTAAGGTGATGGATCTATAGGAATTGTGGAGAAAAGAGACATATCAAGAAAGATTGTAAAAAGTTAAAGAAGCATCACTATGATGATAGTGATAGCTCTGTCAATACAACAAAGGAGGCTCCTAGTGCTTGAAGAAAAGTTACTAAAATCACGGATTTTAAATTTCAAAGCAACGTTTCCCTCAATATGATTCAAAGATTTGTTCAAGAACTTTGTAATAAGGAAAAAAAGGTATACCTCACATAATGTTAGGGAGAATTCTTAGATAGAGGCAAAAGGTGTTATGCTCTAGTATGGTGATAGCAAAACTCCACACCAAACAATAACATTGTGGTTTTAAATGCAATGTCACCATACTAGAGCATCATCAACAATATATAATATATTGTGGCACAACTTTTTATAGTAAATACTGGATGCATATTAATAATTTATCAAATGCAAGCTCATGTGCTGACGCTAAAGAGGGTTTAGAATGGTGGCCAACGAAAGAGAAGAAGCACAAGACTAAAAACCAGACCAGTAAACCAGTCTACCTGTAACCGGCTGATGTTCTGGACCAATTCTGCATACAAACATTCAGGTCGGCTGGTATTATGACAACCAGAAACTGGACAATAACTAGAGAAACCAGTCTGGTTTTAATTTCTAAATTTACCCATTTTTATACTTTTGTGGTATTTGCTCGAGGCCATTACTCTCATTTTCTAAATCTTAGTGCCTTTTTTAGCTTCTCGTTTATCTCATAAAGCTGCTAGATCACCAAGTGGAAGAAGCTTTAGCTTCCCCAACTTCAAACATAATACTCTTCTTAAACAGACAACGTTGGATGCAGTGGTACCAATGAGCACATCAACTATCACTCCCATGAAGTCCCAACCTAAAAAATTAATGAGAAATGTGGAGAAGACAGATCCATTTTTGTTCTGTGATGGAAGGAAGAAATGGAAGTCGTGTTTGTTAATGTATGGTGATTGATCTATTTATTTAAGTACCTTGGATCCCCTCTTTAAAAAATAAATAAATAAAATCATAACAATGAGAAAATACTACTCAATGCCATGAACTTTGTGAACTCCACAACCTTTGGCTTTTTCCTAGAGAAAAGGGAGGAAAAAAGTAAGAGAAAAGGGGAAGGGATGGTTTCATTTGAGATAAATGGGGTTAAAAAGGTTCTGTTTCAGAAGGGAAAAGGGGGGGGGACAAGAAAGGGAGAGAGTATGAGATGAGTAGGAGAGAGGAGATAATTGGGGGGCTGGAACAACCTTTTTTTTTTTTTCCTTCCCATAAGCAGGGGTGGGACTTAGGAGCATGGAACAGCAGAAGAAAGGTTAGAACAGTAGGTGAAATTTAATTATGGTTCTTTCAAAACTAATTGGACCTGTAATTGAATTAAGTAAAATTTGGGTCAAATCAGATCTTGAAGAAGTCCTATACCTTTTTATATTATATAAAGTTTTATTAAATTTATATTTTATTGAAAATTAACATATGTTTATATTTTAACATTAATTTTACATACTAAGGTTCATTAATGCTCAAACAGGTTTAGACTTAGATAGTTAGACGGTTTCAGCTTTACATTATTATTTAAAGTTCAAATTTATATAAGAAAGTAGCAAGTCTTCATGATTGCATCAAAACAGAAAGTGAAATCAATAAAAATTCCAACCCAAGCAACCTATGGATGTCTATTCAATAAAAATTAACATATGCCTAACCACACACATAGATTGTGTATCTTCATCATTCTTGTCCTTGACTCCTAGATCTCTATTCAAAATCCTTAGATTCTTGTGCTCTTGATTCTTTTCTTTTGTCTATGTGATTCAAGATCCCAACATAATTAGGAATTGCAGTGAGCAGAATTTGCATAGCATATCACTGACAATGCTTCCATTTTTGTGTCCATTTGGTAAAATAATATCAAATCGGATATATTAATTTGGTAGTGTTTTGTAGACAACTTATTTATATGTGGCTGAAGTAATAATATTGTTCGGGAACTTATTTGAACTGAAGGAACTCGATGTATATTGACATTTCTTGACATTTAATATTTTAATAAGATATAATATTATAATAATTTTTATTGGATTATAGGTTTTATCTAATAGATTTTATTTTATAAATGACTATTAATTATGTATTTATAGTTATGATTGATAATAATCTTAACAACAGTTAATAATTATCTTAATAATAGATAAAATATATTACTACATGTAATAGTACTAATCATAACAAGAATGATAGTAATATCAAAATGTTACATATTATTACTAATTATAATTATTTATTATTTATTTAAATTAATAAATGTTATGTTATTTATTTACATAACTGCGATCAATATTAGTTATAATGAAAAATTATAAATTAGTATTAATAAATTTAATTATTGTTACACTATATTAATAATAATGACAAAATATTAGTATTAATTATTAGTAATAAAATTAAAATTTTAATATTATTATTATTATTATTAATCATTTATTAATATAGTTATAACTAAAATTATTGATTAATTATTTATTTATAATATTCGTAAAAACTATGTATTTATAATTATAGTAAATACTATTTTATTAATTCAATTTTTATTAGAATTAATATTATTTTTATTGATTATTAATTTATAATTACAACAACTATTATTCTTATAAATTAATTAATTATCATTATAATTAGTATTACATGTGTTGATTATTCATGTACAATTAAGATTGATAATTATTTTATTAATTATTAACTATGAATGATATTATTCTTAATAATTATTTCTTTATAATTATAATTCCTATTATTTATAATAATGACTAACATTATTCTTATTATGTATAAATATCATTATAATAACAGTAGTTTTGAATCAATTATTCATTTATAATTATTATTAATATTATTTTAATTAATGATTAATTTATAATTACAATTAATAATATTCTTAGTAATTAATTGTATATAATTATAATTATTAATATTATTTTCATTGATTATTTATTTATCATTATGATTAAGGTAATTTAATTATTTATCAATTTACAATTACAATCACAATTAACATTATTCTTATTAATTTATTATTTATAAATATAATTAATAATATTTGTATTCATTTTTTATTTATAATTTTGACTAATATTATTCTTATTCATTATTAATGAATAATTATAAATGATATTAGGCTTAACAATTATAGTTAACATTTTCTATATTAATTATTTATTTTTATTTTATTAATATTTTTTAATAATTAAAATTTCTATTACTCTTATTAATTATTCATTTATAGCTGTGATTAATGTTACTCTTACTACATATTTAAAAATAGTTATTATCAATATTACTAATATTATTCCTATGATTCAAAAAATATTATTCCTTTAAATATTATCAATATTATAGTTATTTATAGATAATAATTATTATAATCATTATTCCTTTCAATTATCTATCTATACCTTTGATTAATAATATTATTATTATTAATTATTCTTTTATAATTATCATATTTGTTAAACTCTTAATTACCATCTTAAGATCCTATAACTCAAAAGCCACTGAGCAATCCCCAATCCTAGGTGTAATCTCAAATCAATAAAATCATAGTAGAATCTTATGATTCTATATATAGGATTAGTAGAATCATAGAATATTAACTATAAATTGTTATCTATTTACCATAAATTTCATTTTTCCTTCTCCTCCCACTATATATATATATATATATATATATATATTTCCTGACTGTTAACCTCAGCCCCTATTATATTGTATATATTTAAGTTGAGCGTCAAGCAATGTGAAAGAAGCACAATCAAGATATTACTATGACAACGAAGCCAATTATTGGGGGCAAAGTACTATAAAAAAGTTCAAACTGTATACATAGAGTACAATGAATATGATAAACTTTATGATGTTATTAGTTTATTGAATTGTACTTAATTAATAATTATTCTTTTTATTTTCTCTCATAGTGGTGTTAACAATTTTTTTTTTAGGGGCATACATAGTTTATATACTAATTTTTTTTTTTTACATAGTGTATATACTAACTTTTTCTTTAACTCAATTAGTGACCAAAAGAGATTAAAAATGATCTTTTTAGTAGTTTTTTACTTCATTTAGTGGTGTTAACAATTTTTTTTTTAGGGGCATACATAGTTTATATACTAACTTTTTTTTTTACATAGTGTATATACTAACTTTTTCTTTAACTCAATTAGTGACCAAAAGAGATTAAAAATGATCTTTTTAGTAGTTTTTTACTTCATTTAGGGGATTTTGTGGTATACAACTACATCATAGTGATATTTTTGTGGTATTATATCCTACAATTTGATTTTAATAATCCTTATCAATTTTAGATAGAATCTTATTCTAACTACCTTGATAATTACGATTAATATTATTGTAAGGAAGTGGGAGATGAGTAATTACGAAGGGGTATAATAGTAATAAAAAAAATATTGTGATATCATAAAATTAGTGAGACTTACATTTAAAGTAATAATAAGTAGTAGATAATATAAAAAATATAGATTTTAAAATAAGATGTAAAACAAACAACCTGATGTCTATAATCTATATGAAGTAATATTATAGCAAATAACATGTTTCCCAAACACACTTATTGTCCCAAAAATTGTCATGTCAGGGAATCATCTCTAGTATCCAATAATGACAAGTTTTCTCAAACTTAATAGAAAGAGTGACGAGCTATTACAAGATTTACTTTTTGCATACATGACCTTGATTGCCGATAAAATCCCAACTCTTACCAACATGATGCAATATAGTCTAGCAAAACGTAAACCCAAGTTTTCTATTATATTATTGGACTTGAATCATTTAATAATATTAATTGTTCAGGTTTTATTTAGGAAATATTCAATTTTGAAGTTATATTATCACAATATATCATTAAAGAATATTACCATAAGATATTATATAGTTAGGATATTATAAGATATTATGGGGATAATATCACAAACTACCCTTTTTGGCAAGAGCTGATAACTTCTAATTTGAACAGTTAAATCAAAGATAAAGAGTTGAAATCAAAAACACAACATCAGCCAAAGAATCTACTCTTGGAAACTACAATCTAAGTGACTAAGCAAACTAATCTAATTAACTACAGAAATTATGATATTTGAGTGTCAAAAAAGAAAGCCGGTAGCATTGTTGTATATATTTGTGTATTTATATTACAAGACGAGAAACTACTATTGCTGTATAAGGAAACTACTCTATGTGACTAAAGAAACTACTCTAACTAGCTAAGAATATTATAGCATTTGAGAGTTAGGAAAATAAATAGTAGTCTTTTTATAAATATTAATGTATTCATACTACAAGTTAGGAAACTACTTTCATTATATAAAGATATTGCCCTAAGTATTTGAAGGAAACTATTATAAGATGTTAATGAAACTAGGATGATTCTCATTTCTCACAGGTAGATATGTCCCCATATATTATATTGTATTATTAGAATAGGTATGATTACATATTATGATGATACTATTGCAATTTAATTTTGTAGTTCTATTAGCCAAGCTTAAGTTGCCATGAGACTTGAATAAGATTCAGGCTAGGTATGGGAAAGTGTTTCTATACAATTCAAAAGTGCTCTTGCTATAGCGTATCGGCCACTATTCAACTGCATTTGGGTCATCCGATAAGCAAAATGATCAATAAACAACAGATAAAAAAAAATCACAAATTCATCGTTGATATATCAAATATCGGAAAATATGGCCAATAAATTGGAAATTTCTAAATATACTAAGAAAATACACATGATTTTTTTTTTGTTCTACACATGATTTTTTTTTATTCATTTACTATATATATATATATATATATATATATATATATATATCTTGGACCAAGTAACATATAATTATAATAAAGTATTACTATTTATTAATTGCACATCTACCACTAAATAAATAATATTGTTTTCATTCCAAAGCAAATGTATGGTTATTAGGACAGTTTAATATATAATTACTTATTTAAATGCTTCTAATATAATATAGAATACTTGTTTATTAAATACCAAAACCGCAGCTTTGCATCAGCACATTTTTAAAATTTATACTGATTAGTAGCTTTACTGCCTAAATAAGTGAAACACTCCTTGATAAGTAACTTGTGTTTCCTATCTTCACTATCTAAGTTCTCTTCTTTCTATTAGTCGGATAATAAGCATCCAACTATAAGTTTTCTCAACCTTAGGATCCCAAACCATGCATTAATCAATCTGATGATAACATATTCGTCTGCCACTGCTTTATTTTAAGGATTCATGAGAACTGTTAGTTAGCATCAAAGAGGAAACATAACAATTGATCTCACCCATGCACAGGCAATGAACACAAAACTGGACTCTAACAAATTTGTGTGTGTGTGTGTGTGAGAGAGAGAGAGAGAAAGAGATTAAAGCCTACCAAGAACAAGAAATGACTGCTGTCATTAAAGTTCCGAAGTTCACAATTTGGTAATAGACTCCGGAGCCTTTCCCCTTCCTCTTGACTAGGAAACAATGGATCCCTTCCACTATAAAAGCAGTAGATTTACCACCATATAGTTGTATGGAAAAATAATAATATCAAGACTCACTGTTATACAAGACACAGGCAACTGCTGTATGCATTACAATCTGATAATGCTGGGATATAAGCAAACCAATAACCAAGGATAGAAAACCAAAAAGCTGAAGCAAATAAATGAAAAGAATATGGAAAACCAGAGGACAGACAGTGAATGTCTAATATAATTGATTGTTCATTATTATATAAAAACTTTGACTGAATGGTTGTCCATACTATGAGCAAAAATTGTGACAAGTTAAAATAAACTTTCATGCATGATTCTGTCTGCACATTGCATCAGACAAAGGAGTACGAAAAGTGCTCAGTCTTAATTTTAGGAGGACTAGCATATAAATGACATAACAGGGCAATGAAATACATAGACTCAAAAGAACAAGAATTGCAACCTTGAAAGTATTAATGTTTGTGATTTGACTGCATGAAGACGTGAATTAACATAAGCAGCAGCTGTCTTAAGCAAATAAATCCTCCAGAGGAATGTATCCCTGGGTAAAATTTCGTCAATGACCTGCAAATCCTTTCTTCAGTTCTTATTATATATTTTGTTTAGTGCACTGACAAGGCACACAAATAGATCTAATGTGAAGCCAATAATGATAACAATAACAGAAACTTAATCAGTGAATTTCAGATGAAACCAATAATATGGACTTGCAGAGCACTTGAGTTAGGAATGAGCAAGACACATGTTGGAAGAGATGCAGGCCAAGCCAACACAAGCAGTAAGGTCTAGGACCGGCCTTTAGAGCCTTTGGGGATCTAGGCAAAAGCAGGCCTAAAACAATTGAGACCTAAGCAAAAACAGGCCAATAAAATTAATAATATGAGAAACATGGAACATATTGTCAACCTGCAGACTTGAACACCAGTTTTTATGCAAAAAGCTAGCACTTCAACCACTAAGCCATGCAAGAATTCAATTACCTAGGCGAATATATATGAATATATATGCTGACATAGTGCCCTTGATGAAAAATGAAAACAGTGAATGTTGTCTCAGAGATTGGATTACTAGATTGATGGTATCAAGCAGCATGCGTTAAACAGAAGTCCAACACTGCACTTTTGGTGTCAAATGCACGTACATATATAAGTTTTGGGGCCCTAAAAATTTTGGGGGTCCTAGGTCCAGGCCTAGTTCATGAAGCCTCAATGGTATAGGAATTTCTTTACAAGTTCTTAGGCTACTTGTTAGTTCCTAATATGGTAAAACAATAATGCAAACTAAGAGTAGATAGCAATAACGGTGACCAAGTTTACGCGCAATTAACAAGCAAAACTATGTCATCTTATACATAATTAACTAAAACAATTAAAGTTTTGTTGATGATGCATGCAAGAGTCAACAAGCAAAATCATGCAGCCTAAATTACTCATCACACTCCAGGGTAAAGTCTCTCACCAAGAAGTAAGATGACAATGCGAGAAGGCTCGATGACAGACCTCGACCTGTTTGCTCTGGCACATTGCCATGCTCCAAAGCATGCCTGAATATGTTCATCTGATCACCTGAGCGGAAAACAGAATTAAAAACAAGTCTGGCTCCAAGCATTATACTAGACCTTGGACTTTCAAACCTATAAACATGACAATTTTGCAAAGTTGAAAGGTGGTTTATGTATGCAGACAATCAGCCCACTGCAAAATTACAAGCACAATTCCAGAAAATACTGTCTCAAGATGTCATAACAGACCTCTTATCAAACTCTGAAGGTATGGAATGCTAAGAAAAGGTTGAGTTGGGAAGAATTCTAGTGCTGGAACCAATAGCTGCATTTGAGACTTACTGAAAGAAGTAGCTGCAAAATGAGCAACAAAAAATGGTAAATGAAACTTTGCTGCAAGTGTAAAGACATTTGATTGTTAGCAAAACCATGACAAAAACACCTGTCCCCAAGACACTGAAATAAATTGTGGCAGTATGAATCTTTCACCAGTTTTTGCTAAACAAAAAGATATCAGTCCATAAACATGTCTATTTGTTCTACAAGGAGATACTATCGCACCTGGATTAGCTAAAATAAGCACAAAATCGATTTTAGGATTACGAGCCGCGACAGCTAAGGCAAGGCAGCTTCCAAGAGATTCTCCAACAAGATATATGGGCCTATTAGGTAAGTGACCATGTTCCAACCTTACGGTGCTTTCAACGAACTTCACCATACCTGAATCAAGAAATTGAAAAGAAAAAAACTAAATAAAAAGTCAAGTATTGCCCACAATCAACTACAGCGTTAAATAGGAAGGACCCTGAAAATGACAGCTGCAACAATCAAGCACAACAAAAGAAATACTGCAAAATGGGCAAACACAAAGGAAAAGTAGATGACCTGTGAAACAAGTTCTATCTGCTACTGGAATATGCAAGCACCACACGTCAAAAATCCTTCAATCAGCAAACAAGAGAGGACATGTCACAGGCAGCATATTATGCACATTTATTACTAAACTCATGGTCGGTCAGTTTCATCTCTGTTAAATTTCATTCTCAAATATTCCGAAACAGACAGCAAAACAAAAGCAGCTGAACTAAGATAAGAGTCCCTACTTCCCCAGTCTTCTGTGGTGTCTGAAAAGACCAAGTCCAGAGCCATCAATCCCTGCAGTCCATATCCAGCAATAAGTTCAACTTCAAAATTAATTGTTTGGCAGGATCAATCATTTATGAAATCGTGAATTACTTCACATTTTGCAATAGTTTTGTAGCGGCCATCAAAATTTCAGCCAAATCATTATGTTTGGCAGAGCTATCTTTTAAAAGCTAGTTTATAGGCTAATAAAAATTTACCTATCAAACAAACGCTGGCTTCACCAAACACAATATAATTTTTTCATCTCCTTGGCGCCTAGAAAGTTAACTTTTCAAAAGAAAAGAGCTACTACTAGTTTCGTACACACAGAGACAACGTTTAATGATTGATTGATGGAAAAAACAACAGTAGTTAGCTTGTACTGAATTTTTTCAGCTTTCTTTATTTCCGTTCTCATTTTTGCTACTCTTTCAGCATCGTCTACACAAAATTGTAAAGCAAGATATCAATATACAACAGGTGATTTAGATCATATATATATCTAACCAGAATTGCGTGTTATAGTGAGAACTAGGGACTCTATAAAATAGAACTAAAACTTAGAATTTAAGGGATCTTCCTTGGATTGCAAGGTCGATCCCAATTCCAAACCCAGGCACCAGGCAACCCCTCTCCCCAGTTTCCAGGTGTTTACTGTTTCCCCTCCACCAATGTACTAAAATAATAAAATTTAAATCCCCTGCCCCTTCCCAGAGAATAAATAAATAAATAATAGGGCCTTTTATTTATATTTATATATATATATATATATATAAAAACATCCCGTTACTATATTAAAAAAAAATAAAATACACATTTTACCATGAGTAGAACCAAAGTGTGAGGTGAGTGAGGGTCTCACGTTCATGTTCATAAGTTAGCTGCGTGAGAAAGCAACGGTTCGCCTTGCCCATATATTGGCAACAAGGTTCGGCATTATAGTCATAACTTGACCTAGACCATTCTGATCTAAACTTTGTAAAATTTAAGTGAATCTAGACAATTTAATCTTTAGTTAAAGACCAAGATCATCCCAAAACTCCAAGTACACATTTTATAAATTCAAAGTACACAGTTTAGGAGCACCAACCGAAGTCCAGTTTTGAACTTTCAGGGCATTTTGGTCATAACCAGTTCAACCTAACATATTTTTGAATGAAACCAACTTTTTATCAAAGTACACCCATTAAGCTTTCATTTGAGACTCATCTTGCATCAAAATTAAAAGCGCACCGTTTATGGTGATTTATGAAATCAGACAGAAAAATTTAAATTTTAGCTCCACGTATAATTTCATAACTCTCAATATAAAATGCACAGTGTGAATGGATAGTTTACCTTTGAAGTTTCATAACTCTCAGTATAATTATAAATCAATTTTTCTAGAATCCTTATAAAACTAGTCTTTAAATTCTATTTCGCCATAAAGTTGTTTTCACTCAAAAATATATTAGGATGAGAAAGTTCCGACGACAGTGCTCTGAAAGGTTATACATGGAGGTTAATGCCCCTGACTGTAAACTAAAAAAAAAAAAAAAGTTTTCAATAGTCCAGTTGGAATTTTGGGACTTTGTGTCCAATTAAAGCTTAAAGAGTGTACTTTCATAGTATATGCCAAAATGTTGAACGTTGTCATCGATATCAGCAAGGTGAACAGCTAGTTTGGGCCAACGTGAGACCTCACACACCTCATCGCCTTTATTTTCTGTATAGTAACCCGATCGAAAATACATATATATTATCCGGGACCTCAAGGACCGCGGTATCTAAAAAAATAATAAAAAATTAAAAATCCGACATGAAAAATAGGCAGGCTACAGGCAGACCACAAAAAAGGATAGAAAACGAAAAAATGACAAACCAGGAAGATAAAGTAGCAGAGGCGCGTCTTTTACGCGTGACTCTTCTCTGCCGCACTCAACCGGCGAAAACCACCGGAGAGAACTACCAATTGATTTATTCAAAACCTTCGCCTGCTCAAAATAATCACTCAAGTTTCCACACACGACGTCATCGTCCTCTACAGCCTCCGTAAACTTCTGAACTTCGTTGTGACTCCGTGAACTTCCATTTCCCGAATCAATGGCCAGAGTAGAAACCGGGGCTGTGATGGTGCTGGAAGGAGTAAGCTCAGTGGACACAGTCGATCGTTGAGTAGTACATAGAGATGAATTCTGATGAGTAGCTTTAATTGAAAGAGATAATGATGTCAGCTGCCGGCAAATAAAGGGGGATATACCGGCGGAGAAGAGAGGTGCTCGGGTAAGGGACGTCATTCGAGAAAGAAGACGGCAGGTGGGACAGAATGTGTTTCGGAAGTTCGGAGTTTGAACGTTCGGATTGGCTGGTCGTGTAACCTGTCTCTTTAAATAAATAATTAAAAATCGGCGTCATTTAAAAGGAGTTAGTTAATTATCATCTCAAGTACTAGTATTAGTAAATAGAAACCATCATTAATATATTTCAATAACTGACATGCGTATAGGATCAATTATAGCATAACTATGTTGGGTAATTCGGACAATATTTTTCAACCTTAAACTTTGTAAAAATTATATATCATCTGTTGGAAGGGTGTATAATTTTTAAGCAAACATATTAAAGATCTTTAAATTCCATCATATATGATATTAAAATTAATTAAAATATCTATATTAAGATTTGAGCACCTTTATTATTTGTAAATATATTAATAAAAATGAAGATAAAAAGTAAGTATAAATTTGATAATGTAATATTAAAATTTTTTTTTTAATTTTCATAGAATGACTTCCATGATAAAATAAAAATGAAATAATTATACTTCATTTATCGTGAAACGGGCAAAATACTTCTTTTATATTAAGAAGAATATCCCTACATATTTTAAAAATAAATTTTAATTAGTAATTTTTTAATATATATTAATAAAAAAATATTATAAAAATATTAGTAAATACAACTATGATCATTATATTATTATAACATAATATACTATACTTTGAAAAAAATTAATGGCCAAAATTTACCCTCAAAATACATAAGATTGGTATTTTTAATATGAACGTAGGATTATTTTTGATAAAATAATTTTTCCGTTAAAATAAAATAATTGAAAATAAAAACTAAAACTAACATTCTCCTAAATACGTTCTAGATTGTCAACTAGACTAAATTTTCCTCATTTTATAACTAATGCATTTTATATCAAGTTAGATTAGTAGTAAAAAGGCTAAGATTAATAAATTCTCTCAGGCCAAATAACACTAAAAAATTTACACTAAGAAAACAAGCTCATAACCTATCAACTATGTATAAAACGTAGAGCTAGTCGAGCTCTCTAATCTACTAGTGATTTCTCTTATGATTGCAATTCACTGTGTTTTTAAGTTGCTCCCATGAAGACCATTGACATGGTCAATATAAAAAAAAATCGATCCAATTAATAAAATATTTAATAAAATAAATATTTGATTAAATAAATATAAATAATATTTCATTTATAAAAGAATGTATGTTTAAAATAAGAGTATGAATAATAACTATTTGTGGCTATATATTATAATTAAATACTAGTTATAATCTTAAAATAATTATATAATTATATTAGTAACTATATAGTCTTTTTTTACCATCAAAATATAAAATTTAATTTAGCAATTAATTTTTAAATTTCAATCATTCTTTTAGACTCAAAACTCAACAATATATTTTAATACTCTATTAGAATAATATATAATGGTCATACATATATAAAAATATATAATATCCAACGATGATATATACTTAAAACCCCTTATCTCCTACCATAAACTATTGATTGTTGTTGCTATGGGTGATTTCAATAACTACTTCATCACCCTTAATGTTTGTCAACGTTGAACACTCGATCGATCTACACTTAGAAAAAAATAATCAACTTTATGCATGAGCTTAATCTATATCTCACTAAGTACTTGTAATCCCCCGAAATTTTAAAAATCTATAATTTAATAAAAAGCTTTTATTTAAGATAAATTAGCTTTTAAAATTATTTAATTTAATTTAATTATTTTATGATTTTTTGAGTATATAAAATTGGATAGAAATATTTAATAAATTAAAATAAATATTTTATTATTTTATCATACTCATTTTATTTAAATAATTTTCCAAATTAATATTTTTCTAAAATTAAATTTTTAAGCCCATATATTAAATTAAACTATTAAATAAATTTATTATCCAAAAATATTACATTTTATTATTTTATAAATTAAATTATTTTATTTTTCTCATTTCCCATCCCTTTTTTTTTCCTTTTTCCTTTTCCTTCTCATTTTTCTCCTTTTTTCCTCCTTTCTTTCTTTTCCCTTTTCCTCTCCTTTGGGCTACCAGACCCCTGCTTGCTTCTCCCCCCTGTGTGTTGGGCCGCTAGCCCATCTCTCCCTTTCTTCCCTCCTTCCCCTTTCTTTCCCTCGGCATGGCTCCCTTTTCCTTTCTTTCCTTCTTCTCCCGCGTGCGTCACCCAGCCCGATCCCCTTTCTTTTCTTTCCTTTCTTCTCGCCTGACCGGATCGGCCCACTCCCTTCTTTCTTCTTTTTCCCTTCACCCGGCCTGCTTCCTTCCCCCCTTCCTTTCTTTCTTCTTCTTCCTTTCCTCGATGCCATACCCGACCACCTCCACCATGTCTGGCCACCCTACCTGCAACCCTCCTCCTCTCTACTACTCTCCCTACCTCCTTCTCTCTCTCCCTCCGTCATTTTCCTGTCCCCATCTTGACCTAGTCAACCCTCTCTCTCCTCTCGCATGCCCCCATCTTTCCCTCTTTCCCTTCCCTCTCCCTGCCACCCTACCGAGCCACCTATCTCCCCCTGTCTTTGCCTCTCCTTTTTCTTGTCCTCACCAGCCCTTCCTTCCCCATTTTCTTTGAGCCTTATCACTTCCCCGACCTCCTTCTTCTCCCTTCCTTCTCCTTCCTTTTTCCTCCCTATTTTCGCACCACCACCCTCTCCACCGCTTCCTCTGCCTTGCTAACCTCCTACACCACCTTTTGCCACCTCTTGCTACCACCCTACACCACCAAGCCACCCCCTTGAGCCAACCTGCATCCCCTTCTTCCTCCCCTCTTCTTTTTCCTCTTCTTTTTCTTCCTTCTTGGCAGCCACCCTGCACCTCTTCCTTCTGCTGCTGTCCCGCCATCTCTACCACCACCTGAGCCACCAAACCAATCCCTATAACCTCCTCTACCACCCCCACACCTCCTTTGGCCGAAACCAACACCTGTAGCCTCTTATTTTTTCCCTCCCTTTTCCTTCCTTCTCAGCCCCCACCACCTTGGCAGCTACCTTCGCAGCCTTGCTGCTGCCACCACTGCCACCCTTGGCCACCATCAACCTATCCCCAGCGACAACCTATACCCCCTCTTCACCCCTAAACCCTTCTCTTGCCCTAAATCCTCATCCTTCTAACTTCTTTCCTAGCCCTAAAACTCTAACCCAAAAACACCCCTTCCTTACTTTTCTTCATGCCACCTTCGACCCTTCCACCCTTGTTTTTGCATGTAGCTCATGCTGCATGAGCAGAATGAGTTGCTGCATTCTTGGTTTAATTTGTTTAATAAGTTTTAAGGTATAATAATATTTTGAGTTAAGTACTTCATTAATTCAGCTTTATAAAGTCTTATGCTTTGGTTTTCTTATTTCTAATAATATAAGTATTGATATTATTTTTAGGTATTGGTTTTGCTAATCAAAGCTTGAATCTTTAACCGGTACTATTAAGATTCATTTTTTGCGGGAATTAAGGTAATCGTTAAACCCTACTTAAACACATGGATAAACGTATGCTAGCACATTAAGGTTTTAATATGTTATTTTGCATGATATATATTGTTTAATATATTATTTATAATTGCTTATATTGATTGATGAAAAGGAAAGCATGTTGGTTTATATGTGCTATGTGTGGAAATAATGCTTAAGGAAAGAGTTTGGTTATTAATGAAAATGTTAAGTACTTATCCATGTTGTATTGCGTCATTGTGACCATTAATGCATGAATAATATTATTGTGAGCACTAGGGACATTTTAATAATATGTCTTATGCAAGAGTGTGGTCTAATATGTGTGGATGTTAATGAGTATTATGTTGAAATATAATAGGTTGTGGAGTTGGATAATGAGATTGGAGTATTGATATTACTATTTCATGTAGTGATGATAAGTTGACAAAAGTGGTGCAATAAGAGAAACAAATGGTTGAGACCGAATGACTATGATTGAAGGTCCTTATAATATCCTAAAAATTTACTTAGCCTAATCCCGTATCATTAATGCCCTAATTTGATTCTAATATCAAGAAATCTTATTTTTAACCTTAACTCAATTCCTTAATCCCAAAACTTTAACCGAATTTGAAACATTGATTTGGATAAATCATAATTCATAAACCAAAATGAAAAATCACTAAAATTTTCACTAATCCTAATTACTTCTAGCTAATCCAAAATCATCTAAACTAATCCCCCGTCTTATATTTTTTCATTTTCTTTCTCCTTTTATTTTCTTTCTTTCTTCTCCTCCTTTCATCAACCTTAAGTTACAACATTTGAAATTCTTGCACCCTTCCCACTTGCTCCATCACCCATCACCTTTCTTCACCCTCATCTATCATCCATCACCTTTCTCCTTCTTATTCTCCTACTCCCATCTCTGTAGACCTACACAATCCATGTGCACACCTTGCACACTCCATTTTGCCCTGTCATTTTACTTCTCACGCAACACACCTATATAAAACCATCACCACTCTCACCCTGCAGCTACTAACCTACTTCTCACCATCCTCTGCAACTATCATCATAATCATCATCACCACCTTACAATTGCACCATCACCACCATAATCATTGCACACCTCTCCTATTCGTTTTATTTCTTCCCTAATTCACACCACAGACACACATGCTATACACACACACACACACACACACATACACACACTACATACTCTCCTTCCCCCTCTTTATTTGGCCTCCACTCTACCATTTCTATGTCAAAAAGCCACTACCTAAGCTCCCTCTTCCTTATCCTTTCTTCCTTTTCTTTTCTTCTTCTTCTTCCCCCTTCTTTCCTTATTTTTGGCCACTACACCACCTATTCCACCACCACACACCACCTTGGCCACCATTTGCAGCCCATTAACCGATGGACCAACAACCAAAGTTACCCCAACCTTCCTCAACATCATTGCTGGCCATCACCAACCACCACCACCTCTTTTTCCTTCTTCTTCTCTCTCTCTCATCCGTCACACTTTTGTAGAGTGCACGGCCTATGCATGGCCTCAGCACAGCCATTCAATACTAAAAATTTCCTATTGTACAACTATGCAACCTTGGCACTGCCTAGCCATGTGCGATCATTTCTCTTGACTAGGGCTACACTGCCTATAGCACAGCCATACACTTCCTTTTTTAGCTGTGCACTTCTATTTTTACCCTCAAACCTTGTCTAAACACCAACAAAATGTTACCATTGCTCCACCACACATTCCTCTACACATCCACACATCTCAAGCTCCTATTTAACTTGATTTCTCCTTCAATTTAACTCTTCGAGCCTAACCGTAGATTTTATTATTTTTTATAGGTGGTATTCCAGTAGATTTAGAGGAGGAAGTCTAGGATTTGAGTGCTCAGAGCCCGATATCTTAGTTGGTAAGGATACTATTCAATGTTTAGGGTTTTGGGTGTTATTTGTTTGTATGGTTACATGTGTTTTTCATGATATTGTTAACATATGATGTAACATGTGTTGATCATAATATTTTGTGATGATATGAATATTATGTGATTAAAAGAAGGTAAGAATAGGTAAGAAGTATCATTATTTCATAATTTTGTTGTGCTAATGTTATATTTATGGAAATATATCTTATGGTATAAAATATAAGTTAAATGAGTTTTGATAAATGGGTTTAAGAATTCTCATGAGGTATAATGATAAATGGTGGACTTGAAAAATAATATGAGTGGAAAGTATAAGATTTTATAAAATAAATATTCTTATTTGTGCTTAAGGGTAATTCGATAATTATAGGATAATAAGAAAATTTTAGTATTTTACGTGTTAGGATGATTAAAATATGATAATAATAGCATGAGGAATTCTTGGAATCATTATTGTTGTTTGGGGTCCTTAAATGATTTAATGGATAATTTAGGGCAACTATCTTATAATGACTAGAAGATAATCCATTGTTTCATCGTCATTTTGGCAAACGCCACATAAAGCTGAGTTAGGTACATGCCACTCCCTTAATTTGCTCTTTACAACAAACCTTCCATGATAGGCTATCCACATGGTCACTTTTTATCTTGGCTAACCAACATGGCACCATACTAGTTTGTACTATGGCACTACATGAGCTTTAACTGTAACTTCTTGATATGCTTTACTCACTAAAAACCTCCCTTTCTACATGAATTTCTACAGTTCTCCACTCAGCTGTCTTGTCTTCAAAATGTTTTTGATTATCCATGAAGATTCTGCAGGTGGAACAACATCTTTGAGATCCTGTGACCTATCCACTTTACCCACACGCTTTCTCTGCCATTCATAAGCCTCCATAGATGTTTTACAAGGTAGGCAATATTCCAAGCTTCCAAGAGGACAAGTCCCAACCCTCCATCTATTTTAGGCATGTAGGTATTTTGCCAAGAGATGGGAGCTCTCCATCTATAGGGTTCTAAGTTTTCCCAAAAAAAAACTTATGCACACGGAGTTCAAATGATGCACAACTATCTTGGGAAGAAGAAACACTTGCATCCTGTATTGAGTTATACCAAGGATCACTGATTGCAGAACCTAAATCTTACTAGCATAACCAAGATACTTTAGAGTCCAATAATTTAGTCTGGCCATAATTCTCTCAATAAAGGCCTGGTATTGAGCCACAATAAGTGAAGAGCTACTTATAGGAACACCCAGGTACTTAAAAGGAAATTGACCCTCTTTAAATTTCAGAATGGAAAGAATTTTTTGCTTAAGGTCATCATTTACCCCTCCAAAATATACATTACTTTTTTGAGGGATGATTGTTAAACCTAAGGTTGCAGTGTCGAAGAAATGAAGAAGAAGAAAGAAAGGAGGGGGAGGCTGTGTGCAGGCCGGGCGAAGGGAAATGGGGAGTGGGTCGACTAGTCTGGGGAGAAGGAAAAAAAAGAAAGGAGGGAGGGAGGCCGGGCTCGCGCGGAGGAGGAAGGAAGAAAAGAAAAGGAGGGTCTGGGCCGACGACACGAGCAGGAGAGGTAAGGAAGGAAGGAAGGAAGGGAATGAGCTTGCGGCCCATGCGCAAGGGAGGCAAGGCAAGCCAGGGTGCTGGCTGCCCAAGGGAAGGAAAAAGGAAAAATAAAAAAAGGAGAAAAAGAGAAGGAAAAGGGAAAATGGAAAGGGAAAGGGAAAGGGAAAATGGGACAAAATAAAATAATTTAATTTATAAAATAATAGAATGCAATATTTTTGGGTAATAAATTTATTTAATAATTTAATTTAATATAATTAAATATATGGGTTTAAAAAAGGATAACTTTAGTAAAATATTGGTTGGAAAATTATTTAAATAAAGAGGGTATGATAAAATAATAAAATATTTATTTTAATTTACCAAATATTTATATCTAAATTTATATACTTAAAAATCCATAAAATAATTAGATTAAATAGATTTAAAAGTTAATTTATCCCAAATAAAAGTTATTTATTAAATTATATTCTTTTTAAAATTTTGGGGGATTACAACTAGTAAACCCATGGCGTGCGGAGTCTTTCTACTAAGAGAATATGCTACGAGTTATTCTTACCCTCGTGGTAGGTTAACTTCAAATCGTAGTCCTTAACCAACTCACATTTCCTCATTCTCATGTTCAGTTCTCACTACATGAAGATGTACTTAAGGCTCTTCCATATAGAACTTACACAAATATCTCTAGATTTTCAAAGCAAAAACCGCTACAGCTAGCTCATGGTCATGTGTAGGATAGTTGTACTTATACTCCTTCAATTATCAAGAAGCATAAACCACTACCCTCCCATGGTGCATCAATACACACCCTAAACCAAACTTGGATACATTTTTATACACCTTAAATCCATTTGTACCTGACGATAAGGAAAGTAGTAGAGATGAAGTCAATCTCCCCTTAAGCTCCTCAAATCTCTCTATGCACTTATCGTCCTAAAGAAAGTGCCTCATCTTCTTCAATAAGGTAGTTAAAGGATGAGCAATCCTCAAAAAGTCTTGGACGAACCATTTGTAGTAGATTGCTAACCCCTGAAAACTATGAACTTCCCTAACATTCATAGGTGGAATCCACTTCAACACTACTTGGATCTTTGAAGGACCCACTGACACACTTTCTTCTGAAATAACATGGCTGAGGAAAGCTACCTCATCTAACCAAAACTCACACTATGAGAGCTTGGCATACAATTGATGGGACATCAACAAATCCAAAGCCTACCTAAGGGGGTGCTTGTATTCCTCACAAGTGTGAGAGTAAATCAAGATATTATCGACGAAGAACACAACGAACTGATCAAGATGCTATCGGAAGATGTGGTTCATGAGAGCCATCAACACTGCTAGTATATTTGTGAGTCTAAAGGACATAATGGTGAACTCATAATGGCCATACCTCATCTTATATGCTATCTTCGGTATGTCCTTCTCAGCAATCCTCAATTGATGATACCCTAAAATGAGATCTATCTCTAAAAACACTCTAGCCCCTTGTAACTTATTGAAGAGATCATTGATATGTGGTAAAGGATAACTATTCTTCACCGTAACCTAGTTCAACCCACGATGATAGATGTAAAGCCTAAACCCACCATCCTTCTTCCTTGTGAAAGGGATGGTGCTCACCAAGGCAATACACTCGAGAAAATGTACCTCTTCTCTAGTAAATCCTCTTCTCTAGGGCGGATGTATTTCCTAATACAACTCTGTCATCTCAATTAGTGCTAGATGGTAGGGCGCATTTAACACAAGCTCTATCCCTAGTAGAAGGTCTATCATAAAGTCTATCTCACGTACTAGCGGCATCCTTGGGATCTTATTAGGAAATACATCCGAAAACTCCCATACCACTGGAATCTCCTCAACTAATAGCTCCATAGCATCTAGATCCTAAATGCTACATAAGAAGAGTGGGTACCCTTTCAACACTACTGTACTGAGTACCATTGTTGACACCATCTTTACTAAGAACCTAGGCTTGGATCTCCGGTAAGAGACCCCTAGCACCCTTTAGTCCCTTAAGGACAACATGCTCCTGTGTTTAATAGATAAAATTTTGATATCTGAGCATATCCATTCCAAAGATAGTGTCAAAGTCCCAAAGCGCAAGTTGAAATGCCCCAAAAATTCTAATTTCAAGAATTATAGTTAAATAAGGTTTTATTAGGAAAGTTAATTAAATAAGTTATTTTTATTAAAATAAAAGGAAATTAATTAGGGAAAATCAAGAAAGAAATTTATAAATATTTTAATTAGGATGAAATTTGGGTATTTTAGCTAACTAAGGATTTTATTTTGAAAATTAATTAAATAAAATATTATATTTGAACTAAGAGGGAATAAATAAGGCCAAATTAATAGGAATATTATAAATAATTTAATTGGAGAAAATTAGAGTGATTTGCTAATTAAAATGTAATTTACAAAAAACCTTTTAAAAATTCTAAATTAGCTTAAAAAGGAATTTAAATATTATTTTATTTAAATATTATTATTTTCAAATATCCCAAATATTCAAATTAAGTTATTTGACCCTAACTCACCTATTTTCTTTTTCCTTTTTCCTTTTCTTTCTTTTCCTTCCTTTTTCTTTTTTTTTTCTTTCTTTTTCTTCTCTTTTTCTACCCTTTTTCCCCGATTGGACCTGCCTTCCTTTGGCCTAATCCTTCTTTTCCTTTCTTCCTCTTTCGGTGTGGCCCAGGGATGAAATGTTATCCTTCTTCTTTTCTTCCGTCGAAACTCTGCGTTTTGAGCCACCCTTTTTAACCTGCGTTGCCCTGCCGGTTCTCCCCATCTTTTCTTTTCTTTCTTTCATCCCGGACCACTGGTCCAACCCCCTTTCTTCCTTCTTCCTTCTTCTTCTTCTTCTTCCTTCGCCGTTCACACCTGCAACTCTGTCGACGTGTAACTATTTGATAATCATTCCTCCGACCACGATGTTGATCCGACCAATCTCTCCTCCCTCTCGCCTATTGACTTGCAGCCCTTTTGGACCCAACCAACTCTCTCCTCTCCTTACACGTTTCCCCTTCTCCCAGCCAGCCACACCCTGAAATGTTTTCTTGAATTACGTTGGCAACTATCGCTGCCGGTGAGTCTAACCTACCTACCCGATCCTCTCGCTCTTCCCTCTGACCTTAGCCACTTCATTTGCTCTATAAATACCCCCATAATCAGCAAGGGTTGTGTTTTTGAATTCCTACCTAGAATTCCCTCTTGTGCGCTACCGCCCCTTCAGACACCATTGGCGTCACCTCCGGCCAGCGCCGCCGCCCTCTCTGACCACCCAACTAATCCTTGCACCGCCCTCTAACTAACTAAACCACCCATATCCCTCGATTTTTCCTACACAAGCCGCTTCATGCGCCTCCACCTTTTGCTGCGTTGCCACCCTCATTCTATTCCTCTCCTTCTAGACAACCATAATCACCCTTATTTCCACCCTCCTTCTCCCTATCTTTTTTCTAGCCCTCAACTTTTCTCGGCCACCGCCTCCACCGCTGTGCACCACCCCGGTGCTGCCTATCACCACCAGCCCAAGGTTGAACCCTAAATCCTCTCAACCCTTTTTCACTATTTATACAAGCTTTAATTTATTTTATTTCATTTATTCGAATATATTATTATTATTATTATTATTATTATTATTATTATTCATGTTTTTATTATTATTTCTATTGAGGGCCGAAGCCCTATTATATTTTTATTTTGATTATAATATTTTTATTCTTATTATTGATATTATTATTATTATTATTATTACTATTACTATTACTATTATTACTATTACTATTATTATTATTATTATTATTATTATTATTATTATTATTATTATTATTATTATTCAAGTTTTTATTATTATTTCTATCGAGGGCCGAAGCCCTATTATATTTTTATTTTGATTATAATATTATTATGCTTATTGTTGCTATTATTATTATTAATAATATTAATACGTTATTATTATTATTATTATTATTATTATTATTATTATCTTTAATGTTAGTATTATTATTCTATAGAGAACCAAAACCCTATTGTAACTATTTTGAATTTTAGTAGTAGTATTATAAAAATCAAGTCTTATTATTATTAATATTATTAATATTTTTATCATTATTATTTATTATTATTATTAGTTTTATTATTACTATTATTTATTAAGTTATTATTTTTCAATTTAGGGTTGAAACCCTACTTCATTTTATCTTCGATTATTATTATTACTATTATTACCATTATGATCATTATTATTTTTACAACATTATTATGGTTTTTATCATTATTATTATTATTACTATTTCATTATTATTGTTGTTACTAAATTTTATTACTAATTTTACTAATGTTATTATTAGCATTATTTTGGTGAAGGGTTGAAGCCCTTATTCCACATTTTATTTCAAATCATATTATTATTATTATTATTATTATTATTATTATTATTATTATTATTATTATTTTTAGTATTATTATTATTATTATTATTATTATTACTATTATCATTATTATCATTATTATCATTATTATTATTTTAGTATCACTATTATTATTATTAGGATAAAGTTTTCAAACCTTATATTATCAACTTTTACAATATTACTATTATTCTTATATCTTGAGTAAAATTAGTAATTAGTTAATGTCATTATTATTAATATGTTATTCTTTTATCAAAAATCTAGTCTTAGAATAAGTTAGTATTTAACAGTATTTTTGGTAGGAGGGAATCTAATTTTAGCTTTCCCCTCATATAGGTGAGACCAGTCAAATCCCTAAAAAGGCATAGGAATGTGCTCCAAGACCGGTGTCGTATTAGGTAAGGGTGTTACTTAGGCCTTATGTGTGTTCATGTGTATTATATGCTTCATATGCTACGTATTCTATGTTTATCATTATAATTATTTCGTATTTGGTATAACGTGGAGTTGAAGTATGTTTTTGTGTTATTACATAGGATATGTACTATGTGTATGTGATGAAATATTGTGGTGTGTGATGTTATGGTTTGTGACCCTATAAATATGCATGTGAGGATGTATAAAAGTGGTATTATGTGGGGAAAATGTTGAAAAAGAAAACCGGAAAGAAGTTAACCAAAAGGGAAAGAGGTTGACCAAGGGGAATAAGTTGGCAAAAGGGGAGTAAGTTGACCAAAGCATGTAAGTTGATCTTAGTATTTTAATGATCCATGAGTGAAAGAATAAAATGAGGAATTTTATGGTATTGCATGGGAGAATCTAAAATAGGGTTTTGTATGGATGGACTTAGGGTTTCGCATTGTAGATTTTATGGTGCTGCATGGAAGAATCTAAACTAGGGTTTGGTATGGATGTGTAACACCCCCAAAATTCACTCCTGAATTTTTTTTGAAAGAATAAAGTGGAAGCTAAAATAGAATTTGGGGAATGTTACCGCCACATCTAACACAAGATAAATGTCCACCATCTATCTTATGCTATATACAAGGCTAAAACCTGTCAAACAAAATTTCAAACATCTATGCTGTGAGGATAAACTCCCACAAGGAAATATCCATAGGCAGATGGCAAGTGAATAAATTCACTAAATAAAATCATTGCTGAATGAATCAGCAGAACCTCTGAAATAAATCCAAATTTTAAAAGCTTATCAGAGTATTAGGAATTAATAGTCAATTACAACACCCTTCAAAATGTAAATACAACACTTGAAACTTCTAAAAATAAATATAGTCAAACAAGAAAAATCCCGATAGATCAAATTCTAGATTGCCTACTCTCTCAAGCCAACCCTTCAACCCAAAAATAATATCCAATTTCAAACCTGCACAAGAGGTCTGCTCCCCACCATCAGTGGATCATCACATGACCCATTCAACCAAGGTAGCATCAGTACGGGTCCGATACTGAGTAAATCAAGACTACCTAACTCATGGAAGGAAATATGAAACACATAAGATATGAAAGACTCTAGCTTATAATTCTCATGCTCAATTATACATGTATTACATACAATAGAACATAGGGTCACAGATTCATACTTATGAGTACATTACTAGATATGACGACACATAAGATACAAGCGTACAAGAAATCACGATCACATGCTAAGTAACACCAATCCAATAATCCAATAATAATCATTATTACATCCAATTTTATTTATTTACGATGAGTTCAGGGACTCCACTATTCTTAAACCGGTGGAATGGTCTGAAGCACCTCTTGGGGACAACACACTCGAGCCACTATTATCGTCCGGTGGAATGGACCCTACACCTCTCAAGATAAAAAGCTCCTGAGCCACTATTCTTAACCAGTGGAACGGTTTGAAACACCTCTTAGGGACAACACACCTGAGCCACTATTATCGTCCGATGGAACAGATCCTACACTTGGTCCTGACTCACGTAATCTTCCACTTTAAATTATTAGTGTCTTATTCATTACTCATCGCATATCATATTCTTATTCACGTTGAGTATAGGGCCCCGCTATTCTTAATCCGGTGGAACGGACTGAAGCGCCTCTCAGGGACAGGACACCTGAGCCACTATTATCGTCCGGTGGAATGGAATCTATAACTCTCAGGGCAAAACACTCCTGAGCCACTATTCTTAACTGGTGGAATAGCTTGAAGCACCTCTCAAGGATAGGAAACCTAAGCCACTATTATCGTCCGGTGGAACGGACCCTACACCTCGGCCTAACTCACATGATCTTACACTTTGAATTATTTGTATCTTATTCAAGGATTTTAACCGACCATAAATCAAGCCCACATGAATAATTCCATGACATAAAGATACAACATAAGGTATCAAATAGTTTCAAATCCATACTCAACCCTTCACATACTCAAATACATACCATATTCAACGTCATACTAACATGTATTGGCATTAAGGCTATAAATTTATACATACATAAAATTACCACACAGAACACATCATACACTTGACATGATTAAATAATCGATAAGCATACTCATCACCTTCTACTTCAAGCAGACATACATCTAGATTCTGCCATAAGTAAAGTTAAGTAATGACTTACCTAAATCCGAAGCTAGCTAAGCAAACTGGGAAAGAGAGAGAGCTATCGAGAGCTCAACAATCCATGATAAAGTTTTCCTAAATCACCGATAGAAATCAAAAACTAGGTTAGAAGCTATTTTATCGATCAATAATTCACATATTATAATTAAATAAATGCAAACGGACACAAACGATCTTTCTTAGAAAACGTGTCCAAAACTTAAGACTCAAGAGCATAGCTCTATGAAGATTTAAGATTAAATATAAATCAAATTGGATTAACACACATATCACTTAGGACATTTCAAACTAATTTGGAAAGCCCGAGAAAGAATAATAGACTATAAACTATTTTATCAAAAATAACTTACTCATTAAGTTTTACAACTAAAGAGGCAAACCAACCATTTTTAGGGGACCAAATCCAACCCGATTAGATTAAAACATAATTCAAATTATTTTCAATCAAAGCCAGAAATTGATAAGATAACAGAAGCATAGCATAATCAATTTTATAAAACCATATCCGACAAATCAGGGTTTTTAATGCTCGAGCTACGAATCGACCAAATCACTTCGATTACCTCAAATTGATAGTTTTAAAACACAATTCAACTAATTTTAGATAAATCTAGAAAATTAATTTCAACAAAAAAATCTTCCTAGTAGCCAATTTAAGACTATCCATTTTCAAAATTAGGGTTTTAAAGCCCACGACACAAGCTTGGATAATACATATTCTTCTACTAAGGATGAATCTGGGTAGTAGATGGAGCAAGTGGGCATTATTTTACGTAGATCTAGTTATGCACTTTATATTGAGAGTAGTATTGGTGTGTAAGAGACAGTGTTATACTTAGAGGTTATTTTAGGTGTTGATTCTACCTTATGGTATTCTACTAGTGTTGCTGAGGAGATGTGGTCTCTTTGGCAGACTCAGACATTGGTATATGATGTTTCATTGGTTATTTTTTTATGTGTTTATGTTTTACTTATTGTAGCAAAATAAATATCTGAAGAGGAAAAGATGAAGACTATGGATGTGCCCAAATCCAATGCGGTTGTGGTGGCTTTCTTAATCACTAATTCATACTCTATACGTGTGAAATTCTTGATATACGATGTGATTAGTCCTAACTATTGTATTGCTCATAGGGTGAGTATGTGTGTGGTGAGTCTCTTGAAGACACCTGGGTTAGGTGTGATGTAGATTGATTCTGTGGTACTTAATGGATACAATATTGCCTTGTATTGAGTATGTTTTCAATTCTTCTATTGACGGATTACTCTAATCTTGGTTGTGGTCCTAACGTTCAGGGGTACACTAGTTTGCTAGTGTTCAACCATAGAGGTTCTAAGGTTGTGTATTTGACTATAATAGAGGCTTTTTAAGAATCTTTGTGGCTTGGTGGTTTAGTAAGAGAGTTAGGGTTTAGTTAAGGTATTGTTGTTGCAAGAAAAGTTGTGTTAGAGAAAGTCGGTACTTTGGATAATCCAACTAATATGCTAATGAAACCACTAACCGTGGCTAATTTTGAGTGTTTCTCGGACTTGATTGGTGTTCATAGCCCATGAGGTCCTTTTTTGGGATAGGTTTTTTTTGTAAAGGTCTTTACATGTTATACATCCAAATATTATGTCAAGGTGGAGAATTGTGTGTTTTGACTAGGTATTTGAACACATCATAATATTGTGTTAGTTCATGTAGGTGTTGGAGAAGTTTAATATAATATGGATTTTTGTGTGAGAAACAGTATGTGTTTCTATATGGAAATATTGACGTGTTTTGGGTAAAATTTGACAGTAAAGAAATAAACATGAGGGTCTTGTGTTTCGAAAATATGGACCATGTTTTTGATATATTTCTGAAACATATTTTTTTACTTTGTAGGGTTTTTTCTTCTATAAAAGGAGATATGTTGAAACCCTAGCTATCAAGAGTCGTGCATCCCAACTTCTTCTTCTTCTCTATATAATTCTCCCTTCTAAGAGAATTATAGATTTGTATAATTGATTGATCAATTGATTTAATCATCTTGTAATTAAACAAGAGCACGAATAAAGATTTCTGCTACTTTTCCTGAATAATTATGCTTTCTGTGTGAATTCTCAATTGTGTATAATCTTATTAATCTCAATTGGATGTAGATCTCTATGAATCCATGCTTATTTTTACAACAAGAGTGATGGGGGACTTTGTCCATGTATAGATTATCAGGGTTTGAACTAGTTGATGGTAAAAAAAACTAATATCTTCTTTTGAAGACTAACGATCAATTTAACCAGCTTCAAGGTGTTGTGATCTTCTTGAAGATATAATTAAGGTATGGCTATCATCATCTCCACATCACCAAGTTAAACACCATGAAGATAGCCTTCAAGACATGGTATAAGCACTATGAGTTCATGATGATGGCTTTTGGGCTCACCAATGTGTCTATTATATTTATGGACATGATGATGAGGATATTCTAATAGTTCCTTCATTGGTCTATGGTGGTACTCCTAGATGAAAATTTGGTTATACTCTGGGAGTGAAAAGGAGCACAAGAAACATCTTGGCACCATGCTATCACTCCTTAGAGAGCATAGATCACATGCCAAACTCTCCAAGTGAGTTCTATCATTAAAAGGTTTCATTTTTGGGTCATGTGGTTTTAGTAGGAGAAGTCACCATAAATCTAACAAAAATTGTGGCAGTTATAAAGTGGAAGGCACCCACTAGCATTCTTGAGTTTGAAGTTTCCATTGTTTTTATCAGATACTACAAGTTCTTTGTGCATGAATTCTTAAAGGTACATCATCCTTTAATGAACCTTCTAAAGAAAACTACTAGATTTTAGTGGGATGATGCATGTGATGGTACATTTTGTGAGTTAAGGAAGTATATGAATACAACCCTAGTTTTAACTCTACCATTAGGATCATTCATGTTTGAGGTTTACAGAGATGTGTCAAAGCATGGGATGTGTTATGTATTGATGTATCATGGTAAAGAAGTTGCTTATTATTCTTATCAATTGAAGCAGCATGAGTAGAACTATCTAACACAAGATTTGGAGTTGGTCATAGTCATCTTCAAATTGAAGCTTTAAAGGAATTATTTGTATAGGATACAATGTAGAATCTTCACTCAGAATAAGAGTCTTGAGTATATATTCACTCAGAAAGAGTTGAATATGACACAAAGGATACGACTAGAGTTGGTGAAGGATTATGATATTAATTTTACTTGCCAGGAGGGGAAGGGCAACATCGTTGTATATTATTTGAGTAAAAATACATCACACTCCTTGAGTTATTGTGTGGTAGCTAATTAGTTTCTTAAGGAGCTTGGGGAGATAGGGATAAGGCTAATGTAGTAAGGTGATTTAGAGGTCTAAATAAGTATTTTAATAATTATGCCAACTATTTTTGATGGTATTCGAGCTAGGAATCCTAGGGATTTTAAGCTTAAGATGATTTAGTAGAATATATAGAACAATGGAGGTGAGGGATTTCTAATTCACGACGATAGTAGAATTTGCTATAGGGTTTATTGGTGCGTACCTCAAAATTGCATTAATTTAAAGCTCTGAATTTTAGAGCAGGTTCACTTTACTCTGTAATCCATTCACCTAGGATGGAATAAGTTGCATAAGGACCTTAAGTAGATTTATTGGTAATCTCCTATGAAGTGATAGGTAGTAGAGTTTGTATTAAGATTTCTAATCTGTCGCAAGGTCAAGATAAAGCTTTGCAAATCTGTAGGATTAGTCTAGCCTTTGGATGTTCCATCATGGAAATTAAACTCCATCTCCATGGATTTTGTGAGTGGAATACCAAGAAATATAGTAGATGTGATGTAATTTGGGTTATCACTAATCATTTGAATAAATCAAGAGTTTTTGTACTTAATAAGTTGATGTGACACATGGATTAGTTAACTGATGCATACATAAGGCATGTGATGAGTCAGCATAATGCACCTACTAACATAGCCTTTGATAGGGATTTAATATTTCTTTTTCACTTTTGGGAGAATTTCAAGAGGATATGGGTAAGGATTTGATGAGGAGTACCACTCTTCACCTAGCAATAGATGGGAAAATTGAGAGGACAATTCATACAGTTGAAGATATGATATGGGCTTGTGTATTGTATTTTTGTCGTAGTTACGAAGATCATCTATACTTGGTGGATTTCTCATATAATAATAGTTAACACGCCAATATAGAGATAACCCTTTGAGCTATTGTATGGATACAAGTGTCAGACACCTTTGTGTTAGAGTAAAATTAGCTAGATTTTTTTACTTGGGATAGATATGACTAAAGATACTACTTAACAGGTTCAGTTGATTCAGGATAGGATAAAGACAATTTAGAGTTGTAATAAAAGTTATTATGATAAGAGGAATCACAAATATGGTTTCAAGGAGGGGGACAGAGTTTTGTTGAGGGTATTATCCACTAAGTGGGTGTAGAGGTTCAGTAGGAAGGGTAAACCTAGCCTAAGTTATATAGTTCCTTATAAGATTCTCAATAGAGTTGGTGATGTCATATATTGCTCTAAACTTCTACCATATTTATCTTGAGTTCACAACATCATCCATGTATTTTAACTAAGGATGTATGTTATAAATCCATCCCACGTGATCAGACGTGATGAGATCGGGCTTGAGAACTCATTGTTCTACGAGGAGGTGGCTTTAAAGATTATTGACACTAAGGTGTGATGTACGGATACATGCTCAATATCAATTATAAAGGTTCCATGGAGCCATTAAGGAATAGAAACCTAGGGGAAAAAAATGAATATGCCCACATACATCCCAAGCTATTTAGCACAAGTGTGTTAAGTTTTAGGGTTCTCTCTCTTTTAATGGGGTAGTACCCAGCAATATTATGTCAACTCCTATAGAGTTAACTACCAAGATTGCTTTTTCTTACAACCTTTTTTTCTTCATTGCCAACCTTAGCTTGTTGGCTTCGGGGACAAAGTCTCTATCAAGGGGGTAGTGATATAATACCCCAAATTTAATCTAACCTTAATTCTAGATAAATAATATTTTAACCTAACCATAAATGATTGACATTTTAATCTTATCTAAATTCCTCAATCCTAAATTTAAACCTAATACTATTCCTAACCCTAATTTTTTTTCTTTTTTTTTTCTTTTCCCTTCTCCTCTATTTCATCTTCTTCAACCTTCTTCCTATGTGTTTCCTTCTTTCTCCTTACTGAAACCCATCAGTTATCCCTCTCCTATAAACCTACTTATCCTAAACTCGTCATCATTACTATCACCTCCCTTATCATCATGGATATGTCATAGAAATTTTTGTCCCAAATCCCCCCATCTTCTCCTCTATGCCTATACCTCCTATATGCCTCAACCTCTTTTGTCCCTAGCCATTCACACCCCAACCCCTTATATATACTATACTATCTCTCTTATTACCTCATTTAATGCCTCACAACCTCTCCTCAAATTCCCTCTTCCTTTAAATTATTTGTGTGTCATTTCATCATCTTCCACCAATTTCTTTCTGTAAAACTCTATGTAACTTACCTCACCTCACGTTGTGAACTAGCCACAATGTGAGAAACTCACGTTACTTAGCTTTATTTGTGTCCATAGTTCATGTAACTCATCTCACATTGTGAACTAACCACAATGTGATAAGCTCATATTACTCACCCTTACTTATATCCATAGCTCATGCAACTCACCCCCTTCAATGTCACAAACTCACGCAGCATCATCTACTAACCTACCCCAACCTCATGCCACCAAAACCCACCAATGTGAGGCCTTCATGCTGCATCACCCTCACTAACATGAGGAACTTACTTAACAACCCCTATATGTGTGAGTCCCTCACATAACCCCCTCCCTTGTCATTTCACTTCTTCATGTTGCCACCTCTATTTATGCCACACTTTCCTCATTGTTTGGTTTTCTTTAGTTCCCCCCCTTTTTTTTACCTTTTCCATCCTCCTTTACCTTAATTATTCCTTAGTTATTTTCTTCCATTCTAACCATATGGTATTCTTGGTGCTTAGGTAATTTTATGGTGGTCTTAGATGAGGTGTTTTAGGGTTATACGTGCTTAGAGATAGTGACATTTTAGGTAAGGATACAAGATATTGTTAAGGTTTTTACATGATATGTATAATTTTTTATTATTTATGAAATCACATGTTTGGTTTTACTATATTGATAATGTCATGTTGTTAACATTATTATGTGATAATATGATATTGTAAAATGGAAAGTGAGTATGATGTGAAATCATGTGCTTATATGATATTGTTGTGATAAGTCTTATCGTTAAAACCTTAAGTGAGGTAGTATAACATATGGTATTAAAATGTGGATTTGATAAAGAGTGGTAAGTGGGAAATGCGTATGGTTAAGTTATATGGTGATGTAATAAATTAAGAGTAAAAAAATAATGATATAGGACTTATAAGGTTTTGGGGGAAATTTGGGTATTGTTATAATAAGAAGGGTATTTTGGTCATTTTCTGATAATGTGGAAAACAATCATGGAATGATAATCTTTAAGGTTTGATGTAATACCTCAAAAATTTTCTTAGCCTAATCCCACATCATTTATGCCCTAATTTGATTCTAATATCAAGAAATCTTATTTTGGCCTTAAATTAATTTCTTAATTCCAAAACTTTAACCAAAACTAAAACCTTAACTTGGATAAACTTTAATTCATAAACTAAAATCAAAACCCACTAAAATATCCACTAATCTTAATTATCTTAGCTAATCCAAAATCACCTAATGTAATCTTAACCTTTATGCTCTTATTCCTTTTTCTTTTCTTTTATTTTTCCTTTTTCTCCTACATCGATTTTATGGAATGAGGAATTTGGGTTCCTTTGCACGATCAACCATTACCCTACCTCCCACATGCACCATGATAACATCATCCCTACCATCCCTTATGCCCATCTTTCTTTCTTCTTCTCATTCCCTGCCATGTTGATCACCATCACCCTCTACTTCTTCCTCTGCTGCCTTCGTCACTCCCATGCACCATTGTCACATTCCATGCTTTCCTCTCTTGTTCATGTCTACCTTGTGCACCATTTCAACCATCATCCATCATCCTCTGCAAAAATTTTCATGTTCACACGCCACCACTTCCTTACCATTTTTTCTCCTCCTTGGCACGCCACCATACTAGTATATATACCCCTCCACCGCTCCATTTTATTATCATCCATCACCTCCCCGACCTTCTTCTCTTCTTCCTTCTTCTTTCTTCATCTTCTTCCTCCTTATTGTTGCCCTACTTTTGCTTGCGCACCACCCATTCCACCACCGTGCACCACCTAGCCACTACTCGCCGCCCATTGGATGGTGGACTGACCAACCTTCCCCCTCACCATTACCTACCATCGCCGTTGACCACCACCTCTTTTCCTGCCTCTTTCCCTCATTTGTTGTAGCTTTTTAGAGTGCACGGCTTGCGCATCGCCTGCTGCACGGCCACAGAGCACTTAAATCTCCTTCTACACAATCTTGCAACTCTTGCACTGTTTGGCCGCGCGTCATAATTTCTCTTAGCCTGGTGTGACACAACCATGCAACTTTTTTTTTGGTAAGTTAATAAATTTTATTACCAAAATGAGCAATATGTACATCAAAGTATCTATATGCAAAATTCCATGCAAAAGATACTCAAGCAAATCAAAATGACATCTAATGTTCTAATCACCAATCAACTACATGCAATGATTTGTAAGCTTCAAGAAGTTTTATGTTTTTTCATTCTTTACAAGGCTGCCTTTCATAAAAACTTCTTGGATAATCTGCTTACTTATATTCTCTAGGATAGATTTCTTCTTTTGGAACACAACTTCATTTCTATTGATCTAAATCTTATATATCAAAGCAGCAAAAGAAATCCTTAACACTTCAGTATGACCATATTTTCTCCTTATGCTCTTGATCATCCATTAAATATATTTTTGCTATGTAGTAAAGAAATGTGGTAATAGCATCTAGCTGAGCATTCTTCTCCAAAGATGATATGCAACATTACAATAAACTAAGAGATGATCAAGGTCATCATATGCCTGTTGACAAACTTCACAAATAGCAGAATTAGTAACCTGCCATGTCTTAATCTTAGTCTTCACTAATAGCACTTCATGGCATGCTATCCAGTGGATAATTTTGTGTCTAGGAATTCCATGATACATCCAAACAAGGTTATACCACATGACCTTGTCATTTCTGTGCCTCAAGTTCTGGTACATTTTGTCAATATTGAATCTTCCTTTATCACTACTAGATAATAAGGCTTTTTGCCCTATATCCTTCATTTTGAAAATGAGTTTTGTTATCCATGAAGAATCCACTTTAATATCAGCTTGCTAAATTTTTGATCTACTTAATTATTTTTCTTGAATCCATTTGACCCAAATACTTTCTTTCTGTACCTGTTGTCTCTATAAATTCTTACAGAAATAGGCTATATTCCAAGGTAATAATTATCAAATGCCTAATTCACCTTCATCTTTGGGGCGATAAATTCTGGTCCATGAAATGGGGGCCTTTTTTTCCCAACTTCCATATTGCTCCAAAAGAAACCTCTACAGATAGAATCCAACTTGTGCACAACAACTTTAGGAAGCATAAAGACTTGCATCTAAAAATTTTCATACCAAAGATCAAAGATTGAAGGTTGGAGCTTACTTGCATAACTTAATTATTTCAAAGTCCAGGCTTTTAATTTCTGAGTGACTTTTTTGATTAGAGACTGATATTGTGTGATAGTTAGAGATGAGCTGCTCAATGGAATTCCCAGGTACCTAAAAGGAAAATTTCCTTTATTATAGTTCAAGTACTAGAGAATCTGCCTCTTAGTATTAGTGTGAACTCCTCCAAAATAAATGCATCTTTTCTGTGGGCTGGCACTAAGACTTGATATGGCTTCAAAGATATCTAATTTCACCTTGATGAGTTGGGATGATTTCAAGTGACCTTTGTAGAAAAGTAGGAGATCATCTGCAAAAAAAGAATGACCATTCTCAACCTTTTACAATCAAGATGACCTTTAAACCCATTCTCCTTCCATAGTGTTCCAATCAACCTATTTAGATACTCTATAGTAAGGACAAAAAGATAAGGAGATAGGGGGTGTCCTTGTCGAATACTTCTTCTCCCTTGGAAGTCGTGGAACTTTTGCACCGCCTGGCCGTGCATCATATTTTCTCTCGACCAGGAGGTGCATTGCCTGCTGTACAGTCGTGCAACCTCCCATTTTTGGCGGTGTACCACTATTTTCATCCCCAAACCTTGTCCAAACACCAAGAAAATTCAACTATAGCTCCACTACACATTCCTCTACACTTTCATATCCATTTGACTCCGGTTATTTCAATTTTTACCCTCTTCTACCTTAATTTTTCCTTTGCTTTTAATCTTCAATCTTAATTGTATTTTCATCTTATTTTTGTAGGTGATTTTTCGGTGATCTTGGAGGAGGTCTAGGATTTACTAGCATAGATCCTCGTGTCTTTATTGGTAAGGATACATGTCATAGATATGGATTTATGTGATACATGTAATTTTATATGTGTTTTTGTGTTGAGTATGTTGTATTGAATAATTTATTTATCGCAATGCTATGAAATTATATTCTTGAGAGTAATGAAATTATGTTAGCACATATTTTGGTATAATGTTAGATATAAGATATCTATAGGAAACTGAGGATATGTACTTCAAATAATGTTTGGAAATTTATATGTATTAGTATTGGGTTTCATTAGGCCTTTGGGAGAATTTAATTGTCTTGACTACCCTGAGGGTATTATGATCATTTGAGGGTAATTATATGGTCGTACTTATGTTGTTCAGTTGTATGTCTTGCACATTTATATGAGTTCAACATAATAATATACAATCAACTCTTAATAAAGTACTAATCATTTAAAGTGAAAGATCATGTGAGTCGGGCCAAGGTGTTTATATGGGTTTGTTCCATGGGATACTAATAATGGCTAAGATGTGTTGTCCCCGAGAGGTGCATCAGTCCATTCTATCGGATTAAGAATAGTGGGCCCCTATACTCAACGTGAATGAAAATACTATTAAGAGATAAAGTATAAATATAAAGATACTAATCATTTAAAGTGAAATACTACGTGAGTCAGAATCAAGGTGTTGAGTTCGTTCCAACAAATAATAATAGTGGCTCGGGTGGGTTTTCCCCGAGAGGTGCTTTAGACTGTTTCACTAGTTTTATGATAGTGGCTCATAAGTATTTTACTCTAAAAGGTATTGTCTCCCTTCTATTAAATAATAATAGTAGCTCGGGTGTATTGTCTCCAAAAGGTATTTTATATCGTTCCACCATTTTAAGAATATTAGGGTCCTTGAACTCAATGTCAATAAAATATTGAAATATGGAATATCTAATGAAAGACCTAGAATCAGTAACTATATGACATTATTTGATTTATGCATATATGATTTTCTTATGAGAATTTTTGTAACCCTGTTTAACTATACCGTTACCTTACTCAGTATATAACAAACTGATCATCTATTTTATGGGTGATGCTCAATCCAACGAATAGAGGACCCCGATGTATATATCAGGATTTGGGCATATAGTCATGTTATCCAATTGATAGTTTTACCCAGATACCTTTTTAGACTCTTAGTTCTATGGGATCCCTTTTGTTGTATTTTGATATTATGATCAAAGTTGATCTCTAAATACTTGTTTGAGGTTATTAAAAGTTTTCTCGTTTCTTACTATTATATTTTAAATTTTCTAATCGTTTTGCCTTGTGATTGACATAAGGATGGTGGGGTAAGCTAGACTTATGTCAGTTATGGCGGCAACACCCAACTATTTGATTATACACTTCTCCTTAAAATGAAAATTTTTAATAGTAAATTTTAGGACGCTATAGTTGAATAAGACATAAATTATCAAAATAGAGATTTCGAGGCTTTCAGTAAGATAAAGGTAATTTTGTCAGTATGGTTTAAATATCAAATTCTAGTGATTCTAAAATGGGAATGGACTTAAAATATGCTAACTATAAAGCGTGAAATATTCAGAGTAATTATGAATTACGTAAGTATAGTAAAATGAAAAAATAACTTAAATTGTAAATAGTAATCCCAAAGGTAGGCTCATTATCACATGTGTAAAATGTTGGAGTTAGACCTTAATTTTGGATTTGTTGTTAATAATATAATTTAGGAACGGGGTACTAAATTTGGTAATGAGATGAGTCTTATGAGAGGAGTTATGTACTTGTGAAATTAGGATTTATTAAGGGAATAATGGCCTTTTTTGTTTGGTAATGTCCCGATTGTCATGTGGTTATACCTTATGTATGATGTATATTTATGTTAAGTATGGATTATGTTTTTTCGTATCTATATTTATGTCTTCAAGTTAGCATCAAGATAAATAATAATTTAATAAAGTATTTATCACTTAAAGTAAAAGATCTCATGAGTCAGAACCGAGGTGTTGAATTTGTTCTACCACACAATAATAGTAGCTAGGAGAATTTTTCCTTAGGAGGCGTATCAGACAATTCCACAAGTATAAGAATAGTGGCTAGACGCCTATTGCTTTAGGAGGTGTTGGATTTATTCCATCAAACAATAATAGTGGCCAGGAGTATTTTATCTTAGGAGGTGTTCGGCCTATTCCACTGGATAAACAATAGTAAGTTTTGAACTCAACGTAAATAAAAAATAGATTATGGATATACCTAATAATGTAAATCTCATTCAGTTATCCGCTTGCATCGTATCTATAATGCTCTAAGATTTACTCCTAATTTTTATTTTATTTTTAGTAGCAGTGTAATATCAAAATAGTTGTATATTATCGCCATTTTTGATATTATTTTGGCTTACCATACAATCCCTACATTGAATGTAAAGGAAAATAGCAAAGACTTAAAACATGATATATAGATAATAATAGAACTTCCATAAACATAGATAAAATTTTGGAGGTGAACTCCAAGTACATTATCAAAATACATCAAAAGGGATCCTATGGAACCAAGAGTTTAAAAAGTTATCTAGGTAAAAGCTAACCACCCAATATATAAGAATCACTACTCCTCATATAAGGCATCATATGTAGAAAAATCATCCAAAGAATCATCATCAACCTATAAAAAATCATTTAGGTCATCTACTTATGGGAATGAGTGGCACCTACATTACGTACTGAGTAAGGTAACCATACAATCGAAGTAAGGGTACAAAAGAGAAAAACATACATGAGAATTAACATTAAAGAAATGTAAGGTAAAATCCAATTCCATAACTCATTATTAGATGTAAAAGAGATCCATATTTTTATTTATGTTGAGTTAAGAGACCCCCACTATTCTTAATCTAGTGGAGCTTACTGAAGCACCTTTGAGAGCATAACACACCTGAGCTACTATTGTCGTTAGGGAGAACGGATCCAACATATACCAAGGAAAAATGCTTTTGACTACTTTCTTAAGCCAGTGGAATGGTCTAAAGTGCTTATCATGGAAAAACATACTTGAGCTATTATTATTTTCTAGTGGAATGGCCATAACATCTTAATCTTATCTCAAGTATTCTTTTGCTTTAAGTAATTAATGTCTTATCCATTAGCACTTATCTCATATTCATATTCTCATTCATGTTTATTTTAGGCTTCCACTATTCTTAATACGATGGAATGAACTAATGCACCTCTCTGAGCATAACGCTCTCTTAAGCCACTATTATCTTCTGATGGAATGGACCCAACATATACCTCAATCCAACTGGCGTGATCTTTTAATTTAAATGATTAGTATATTATCTATAGTTTCTATATCAAGATCATCACAAAGGGGTCATATAGGTATGTATAACACATTTTTAAAACACTTAATGCACAACCACATAGGTATGGGAGCATTTTCCAAGGTAAAGGTCCATAATTCCCCTAAGAAATCCTAATTTCATAAGGTGGGCATAACTTTTTATTTTATATTATTTATGCTACTCACCATTATCACAAATATTTTTAGGATCATAATTAGCATAGTTAAACTCTATTCCCTTTTTAAAATCACAAAAACTTTATTTTTAACCCTTATTGATCAAAATGCCTCTATCATACCAAAAACTTCAGAATCTCATCTTAAGTAACTTGTGTCCTACTCAAAAATCATTAAATCACATCACTTATGAAATAATTGATAACACTCTCAAAAAATTATCATTCCATGATTATTTCCCATATTATGATTAGATAACTATAGTGCCCTTACATTAGCTAAAATGCTTATATTCTTCCAAAGGTCTTACGAGTCCCAACATTAATGAATGCAACCTCCAATTATATATAGATACCATATATCTAGACTCATGTCACCAAATAATACACACAAAAGTATACTTTTACATTTTTCTCACTTTTAAGATATCATATAATAGTATTATCATAATCAAAATTATCCATTTAACATTACCAAATAGGATATTACATAGAAATACACATTACACATACAAGCCCTTTACCAAAAAGAAACACTGGTTTGTAAGCAAGTAAGCCTAACCCTTCTTCTCTAAGATCATGGGAAAATCACTAATGAAAACAAGAATAATACACAATTAGAACTTAAGAATACAACCTAGGAAAATTTTAAGTTAAAGTATGATGGTAATGGGGATAAACAAACAAGTGGAGAAGCATAAGTTGTGTGGGAGTATGGTGGTTCTAAAGTGGAGAATGGTATGTGCTTGGATGGAGGCATGGCTATGCTAAGGGAAATGTTAAAGAGGAATGAGTGTGCATGCAACACATGGAAGGGTTGAGGGGGTGGAATGCACACAGGTGAGGGGTGAAGGATGTGCAAGACTATACGCAAAGTACATAGGTAATAAGAAAGGCATCCATGGGCTATGGGAAAAATGGTGTGTGGGTTATGCAAGTGAGGCATAGCTAGGGCATGTGATATTTTATGATTGTGCATGTACCTCAATGAAAATGAAATATCATATGATAGGGAGAGAGAAAAAGAGATGGCGTAGGGTAGTGATGGTTAGGAGACAATAAGGTATACTAATGGGAGGTAGTGGTGGTTGGTTTTCTAGGAAATTTGTAGTGTTTGGTGATTGTTGGTGGTGAATGGTGTTGACTATGGATGATAAAGACAAATGAGGTAGGAAAGGAAGGAGAAGAAGATGGGATTTTATGGTTAGAATTATAATTAGGTTAAAATTTGAAATTAACTAAATTAGGTAAGATAAAAATATTGATCATCTATGCTTAAGATTAGGTTAAAATATAGATTACTCAGAATAAATATTATGATTTAGTTAAGCTATTAATTACTTAAGAATAAGATTGGATAAATTTTTGGTGTATTATAGTATCATGTTTAATCAATATGCATGCTTATTCTTCTATGTGACCTTATGTATTCTATGTAACCTTGCTATGATTATATTGTTCCCTTACTCAGTATATAGTTTTTTGATCATTCTTTTCACGGGTAATACCAATTTCCACAGTAAAATTTCTCGAATGATTTTGTGTAGGTCGATGGGGACCTATTAGATGACTTTGTTTCTTTTAATACTTTTCCTAGGGAGGAGAGATCATATTCTATTTTAGATTGGATGTTGAGTCATGTTATCCAATTTTTAGTTTTGCGCAAATACCGTTTTGGAATCTTAGTTCCATGGAATATCATTTGATGCATTTTGATATTATACTCGGAGTTAATCTCCAAACTCTTATATAAGTTTATGAAGGTTTCTTTCCTTTACTTTTTTTTCATGATTTAAGTTCTAATTATTTTACCTTTTATTCAATATAAAGATTGATGTATGTAGGAATATATACTTATGGTTTGGGTGGTACTATGATTTGGTTAGGGTTTTAAAAGGAATAAGATGATTAAAAAGTGATGAAAATAAGATGATGATGATTTGACAAAGAAGAAATAATGGTGATAATGCTTGAATGATGAAGGGTTTAGAATGGTTTGGTTCGTGGGTTAGGGTTAGGGTTTATGATTAGGGTTTAGCATTGATACAAATATTATGATGGTGAACGGCTAGAAATATGATGATTTTATGATTAGATTATGGATTTAAGATGTTGAGGATGATTGTTTGTTAATAATAATTTTATTATCTTAAGTTTGAAAATTGAAAAAATTAAATAATAAAAAATAGGTTTAAGATGAATGTTGAAGATGATGATGATGGCGATTGTATATGTCACTTAGGGTTTAGAATGGTGTGAGTGTGTGTAGGGTTTTAAGGATAGATATTAATATCTAATTCATACAGACAAAGAGATTAAGGATTTCAATAATAATTACTCACATAAAATTGATTAATATTAAAAAAACTCACACAGAATTCAATTAAGTAAAGCTTGTAATTTCAATAATTTTTTCATCCCCTTAGTTTCATGTACTCCTATGGTTTTTATAACAATTATACCTCCTTAATAATACAATATAATCCTCCTAAAAATCTGGTAAGAATTGACACAAAAAGCATTAGCTTGCTTTCTACTCTAAACGCACTCAAAATATAGAATAAGATAACCCTAAAAGATAGAATTAAGCTACTTTTTAATAATTTAATTTTTTTTTATCTTTTTAACAATTATCAACGTGATAATACTCTATATTTCATGTCCAAATTGTTGATTAAGTTCTCCTCATTTAGATATCATGTTCATCCCTTCCATGCAACACATTTTTGTCCTCCATGCATGCCCTGCGCACGCTTGTATCGCTAGTGCCTTGTTTTGTAAGTTTTGTCCATAATTAGCAATGGAGTCATCCATTTACCTTCAAATTTTAGGGGATCCTCTCTAAATCAAGGATAATAGGTTCCATAATAATAAATGCTAATTCTTGACCATTTTCTCCTACATCATTCTCCTCTTGTTGACTTAAATTTGCCCTCAAATTTGCATCTCCATAGTAAGGACTGATATCTTCAACATTGAATGATCTAAACACCCCACCATATAAATTGGATAAATATAGCTCATAAGAACTCTCTCCAAATTTTCTAAGTATCTTGAAAGGACCATTTGCCCTTGGCATAAGCTTAATTTTCCTTAGATTAGGAAATCTCTCATTCTTTAAGTACAACCATACCAAATCCCCTGATTGAAATACGTGTTCACTCCTATGCTTGTTTTCTCTTATCTTGTATACTTCATTTTCCTTCTCAATGTTGTGCTTGATTTTTTTGATGAAGTTTCTAAAATAACTCCACTTTCTTTTGTGCATCATAATTCTTCACTTCCCCCCTTCTTTAATGGTACCATATTAATCGGTATATATAGATTAACACCATATAATATCTTGAATAGACTAGAGCTTTTTGTAGTTGAAGGTCTCCGATTATAAGAAAAATCCACATGTGCTAACTTAACATCCCAATATTTATCACTCTTACTCATCAATTCCTCTAAAAAAGTACCCAAAGTTCTATCAGTAACCTCGGTTTGACCATCCATTTGAGGATGATGTGATGTACTAAATAAAAGATTCATTCCTAACATATGCCATAATGTCTTCCAAAAATAACTTACAAACTTCACATCTCTATCCAAAACTATACTCCTTGGAATACCATGTAATCTCATGATCTCCTTAAAATGAAAGTCCATAATATGAGTAGTATCATTGGTCTTGTTTCATGGAATAAAATGAGTCATCTTGGAAAATTGATCCACCGCCACCATGACAGAATATTTGTCTCTTTGTGTTATAGGCAATCCCAAGATAAAATCTATGATAACTCCTTTCCATGGTTGAGTAGACATAGGTAAATACACGTATAACCCTTTGTAAAAGAAACTCTTGCTTCTTTGACATGTAGTATACCTAGCAACCATACCTTACACTCCCTTTTGCATTCTTGGCCAATAAATATATTCTTGCAATAACTCCAAAGTCTTGTGAACTCTAAAGTGTTCTGCAATACCTCCTTTATGCACTTCTTTGATTAGTAAATCTCAAATTGAGGTCTTTGGCATACACAATTTGTTTTGCTTGAATAAGAATCCATCTTGAAAAACATAAGCTCCTCAACTTCCTTGTTTCTTGCACTCTTAAAAATGAAAGAAAAATCATAATCAATGGCATATTATTTTTTTCAACATCTCGAACCCCAAAAGCTTTGCTCCATTGTAATTATTATAACCCTTCTAGACAATGCATCTACAACCACATTCTCTTTGCCATCCATATGCCTTGTAGAGAACACAAATGTTTGCAAAAAACTAATCCACTTGGCATGTCTTGGACTCACATACCTTTGACCATGTAGATACTTCAAACTCTCATGATCCAAGTGAAGTATAAAAGGTTTATGTCTCAAATAATAGCTCCTTGTTTCTAAACAATTAACAATAGCATAGAACTTCTTTGCATAAGTGTAATAATTTAGTATTTCACCATTCAACTTTCCATTGAAAAATGTAATTGGTATCTTCTCTTTTGAAAGTACCCCTCCAATATTTACACCACTGGAATCACAAGTTACTTTAAATAATTTATCAAAGCAAGGTAAAGATAATACCGGTGCATTTGAAAGATTTATCTTCAAGTCTTCAAAAGCTTTTGTTGCATGTTCATCCACTGGTACTCTCCCTTCTTCATCACTTATTAATAGGTGCTACAATTGTGGAGAATATTTGATAAACCTCCTATAAAATGAAGCTAATCCATGGAAAATCTGAACCTCATAGACATTAGTAGGAATATTCCGTGTTTGAATAGCTTCCACCTTTGAAGGATCAACTCTAATACCATCTATACTCATAATGTAACCAAGAAAAACCACACTCTTTATCATAAAATCACACTTCTCCATTTTATCATAGAGCTTCACCTCCCTAAGTTTATCAAATAATCTCTTCAAATGCTACATGTGTTTGAACTCACTCTTGCTATATATCAAAATATCATCAAGGTAGACAACAACAAAGACTCCAAGGAAAGGTTTAAGTACTTCAATCATCAACCTCATCAATTAACTTGGTGCATTGCATAGTGCAAATTGCATCACCAACCACTCATACAACCCATACTTAGTCTTGAAAGCCATCTTCCATTTGTCCCCTTTCCCTTATTTTCATTTGATGATATCCACTTCTAATTTCAAGCTTCAAAACACCACTACCCCCATGCAACTCATCTAACATATCATTCACTTTTGGCTTCCAAAATATGTATTTAATTGTAATATTGTTGCCTACTCTAGAGTTAATGCACATCCTCCACATACCATCCTTCTTACATACCAATAAAGCTGGTACACTACATGAACTCATGCTCTCTTGAATATAGCCTCAATCTAACAATTCTTACACTTATATTTGTAGATCCTTAGACTCTTCCAAATCGCATCTATAAGTTGGTTTATTTGGTAATGGAACTCAAGCATAAAATCAATAGCATGTTCGATACCTCTTAAAGGAGGTAATCCAAATGAAAAATCATTTGGAAAAACATCTAGATACACTTGTTGCAATTTTAGATTCTTGTTAACACACCCCCTTGTTGAACTTCTTTCACTACTAAGGCATAGTATTCTTTATCACTCTTGATAACTCCAATCATCTCTAAATTCTTAAGGATCAACAACTCCATGATGCTCTTCTATAACACCCCTATTTTTAGTACTTAAAAATTTCATTTTGCGGAAGCATTAATTACCAAAGATAATGGGTGTTACCGCCACACTTAGCATAAGTCTGGTTCTCTCACCTTTCTTATGCTAAGTGCTAAGGCTAAAACTAACCAAACCAAAAATATATCAGTAGAAATAAGAAATCTTACATAAATAAATGTTACGGATAAATATTTTCCATACAAAAACGATAATCAAAATACAGCTAGGGACATAAGAGTCCAAAGGAAAACTGATACAACAAAAACTAGTACCCGTAGCTATAACACCGGTTTTCCCTAACTCTTAGACCCGTATGCCCATTTTGAGAATGGAACCTCTTCCCAAAGGCTCCACTTATCCTGGCCACTCTTATAAGCTTCATGCCACTCCATGGCCTTCATAAAGTCATCTGCAAATGTAATATCAGTACGACTTTTTCATACCGAGTAAATCACAATACCTCACAAGAGGTAGCATTCTAGGTTATACATAATCATAAAATGATACAAAACATGCTCAAACACAAGCACATGCCATAAAAATATATAATAAATCATGGATCAGTACATACATATAAATATATGCCATTAGAGTCTCATGCTCAAAATTCAACCATACTCAACAAAGCTACATCATTTCTAGGTATAAAATAACCATATCAAAATCCATGGCCGAAGTTGACTAATAAAATCAATTCCAATTAACATAGTCGGGCACTAAGACAACTACTGAACCATCAATCCAATATATAATAAAAATTGAGGTAGGGCACTAAGGCAACTACCGAACCATCAATCCAATATATAGGAAAAATGAGGTAGGGTACTGAGGCAACTATCGAATGCAACAATACATACCAAGGCCATCAACAAGTATTCCATTATTATTTATATTACTCGAGGGACTAAAATCAACCCAGGGATACTGAGGTACACCTGGTCATATTGGTGTACAAAGGCAACACAATACCCATACTCTAGAACCCAGAGACACAGCGGTACACCTGATCATACCGGCGTACATAGGCAACATAGTATCTTCCAACCTCAATCACCTAATTCTTAAGTATCGATACCCCATATAGGGCCCGTAGGTCACCTATAGAGTAGATAAGGGCCTTGTTGGGGCACAAAGGCACACTAATGAACCAACTTAAATGAGGGCTAACACCTCATCTTTAGGGTAGCTAACCCTAAATAGAAACCATTCCCAAACTCGAGACCTTCCACTTTAAGTATTAGTATGTTATGAGGTGATCACAAACATTTCATATCATATAATCATTTCCATTTCCATACTTAACCATTTTTCATTATTTCCAATTATTTGGATAAAGCCTAAGGTCATCGGTCTATGTCATTGTCAAATTCAACACTAAGGTCAACCTATAAAAAGGCTAAGGCCATCCTATGTCCAGTTATTCACATTAGGTGCATTAGGTTGAAAATGACCAAAATGCCCTCGAAACCCTAGTTTCATCATTTTTATCCAATTCCGTACCAAACATTATTATTATGAGTAATTTTTCATGAAAATTATAAAATATAATTATTCGCAACATTTTAGCATGTAGGTAATTTTTATGATTTAGCGATTGATTGTATTTTCCACTTTTCATGCATTTATTAAGTTGTGCCCTCAAAAACCTTAATCATGCATTCTTCACATGTCACATATTCCATGCAGCATATATATATATATATATATATATATATTAAGCATAATATGACATTTAATAAGGTAATTATCATCATGGTTCATATAGGAAAAAATGTCTAATACTAGAACATGTGAATAACAATTATTGTATTCTAACCCTAATTGTGTGTATATGTTTTTATGCTTTTTGTATCAACCCTAAATACTATACAATGGTAATCATGAAGTACTTAAAATGGTATTTAAATCATCACTTGACAAGTATACAACCCTAATACAACCCTAGACATGCATATGTAAATCATACAACACATTACTCATGCATATACTCCACTTTCGATAATCACGGTTATCATTTATATAACATGTTATCATTTTATTATGCATGTCATAATAATTGAATAATATAGAACCCTATGATGATTATAAGTCTAAAAACTCCTAGCTTGCTTGCACATAACTTCCACCGTCTTATGAGTAATTGGATTTACCTAAACCTAAGCTTACAGAAAAAGCATAAAAAACCATCTTCTTTGAGATCCTCAAATATTACCTAATAAATTAACATCCAATCAAATAAATATATTAGGAAATAATATATACAATAATAATCTAAAAAGACTAAAATAATTTAGGGCCACTAACTAGTCGAATAAGTAAGAGGAAAAAAAAATCTTAGCACCAAAGGAGGGAGGCTTTCGATCGAGAAAGTGGAGGGTGGTAATGGTGGACTTAGCCGGTGATTAGGTGGCGAAAACAGCATCAAATGGTGCATAAAAGGGGGAAGAAAATGTGCAGCACAAAGGGTCGAAGGAGGGGAAGGATCTTTGCTGGAAAATGGTGCAACACAAGGGAGGAAACTTTGGCAAAAAATGGCCGAAGGTAGGTGTGTTGGGCTTCGATGGAGTTTGCTATAGGCTGGGGAGGGGTTGTGGAAACTCTTGCTGTATCTAGGGGGTAGGATCAGCAGCTCTTGATGTAGAAAAGGTAGGGGCTTCAGCAAGGGAAGGTGCAGCAAGGAGAAGGGGTTTGGTGGAATTTGCCGGTTGGTATTTTATGTGTAGTTTGGGGGTGGTTACGAGAAATTTTTGCTGCATCTTGGGGGGTAGTTTCGGCCAATTTTGCTGCATCTTGGGGGTGGGGAACATACTCTATTACTTCATAAATGGTAGGGGCTGTAGCAAGGGAATGTGCAGCGAGGAGAGACGGTTTGGTGAGAGTTTCCGATGGGGTAAAAATGGTGGAAAACAAGAACTACGATCATTTTTTTTTCTTGTGCAAGAGACCTCAGGAGAAGGAGGAAGTGTGTGGGATGATTGGGAGGGTTAACACACTACATAAAATAGATAAAATGGAGAGGTTAAGAAGAGCATGACATGTAGGGAAAGGAGGATCAAAATAAGAGGAGGGAATCGTGTATGGGAGGAGAGTGTGTGAGTGTGGTGTGAAGATTCTCACTAGGAAGGAGAGGAGAAAAATATAAGGTTAATCTAGAATAGGTTAGGGCCTTAGGCTAGGGTAATTATCTAGGTAAATATTTAGGGTAAAATATCTAGGTAAAAATTATCAAGTTACCAGAACGGGTTTTTTTTTGAGAAAATGGATACTAGTTACGATCCCAACCTAGGTTTAAATTTTAATACGCACCCTCTAGCATATTTTAGCCTAATTAAATTTTATAAATAATAAGCCGTAATAATATTAAATATATTAAGAATATATTTAATATCGAATATCATTAAATAATTATTACAACTAATACACATAATTATTGGTTATAATTAGAGTTTCTAAAAATGGAGTATTACATCTTATTTCTTCCTCCCTTACCTTTGACATCTTCCTTATTTTTTCTTCCTCCCATTTGCCTTCAACTCTTTTTTTTTTCTCCTTTTTTCTTCTTCTTTCCCTTAATCTCTTCCTACCTTTCACTCCTTAGAACCGAACTCTCCCTATATATATTAGGTCTAAGTCTAAATTTCTTTTTGCCTTTGCTCACCATGTATTCATTAAGGTTCCCTTTGTGTGTAGCCTACCTATCATATTGCCAAGGTCTCCCCAAAAAGATATGACAAGCATCTATAGGTAGAATATCACATAACACATCATCAAAATAATTTTCAATTTTTAAAGAGATAAGATTTTATTTGGTTACCCTTACACCTTTATCCTTGTTAAGCCATTGTAGTGAATATGGCCTTGGATTATCCATGGTCTTCAATCTGAGCTTTTTCACCATTGTTTCACTAGAAAAATTGGTACGAGAGCCACTATCGATAATGACTTTGCACTCTTTGTCTTTAACTATACATCTAGCTTTAAAGATCTTCTCCCTTTGATTAGGTTGAGGTTGTTGTTGCACTTGAAGCACTCGTTACAAAACATAGCAATCTACTTGGCCATCTTGCAAGCTATCTTCTAGATCTTCACTACCTTCCTCAAGGTCTTCATTAATTTCTTCATCCTCCTCCTCATAGGCTTCCATTCTCGTTATCTCCTTCAAAGTCATTACCCTTTGATTTGGATAATCCCGAGAAAAATGACCATATCCCCTACATTTGAAGCATCACTTGTTCACCTTATCAGCCATCTTGTCCTTACTCTTTTCTTCATGATTGAACCTTCTTGTGTTTTCTTGAATTATGGCTTGAGAGAATGATGGCTTTAACACCCCCTTGAATTTTGAACCATATATTACATTGGTTGATTTGTTTGGTGGTTTGTTTCTCTTTAATTGCCTCTCAAATTTGATTGCTAATTTTTCCAGGTCTTCAAATAACTCATAAGGATACACCTCCACCTTCTCTCTAATATTCATATTTATACCTCCAATGAATCTAGAAAATCTTTGCTCTTCTCTTTCTTAAACATAAAAAATTAGAGCTAATCTTTCAAACTATCCTAATGTACTCCTCCACTCCAAGCAACCCTTACCTCAAAGTAGTCATTTTAATGAAATTCTCTTAATCATATTCTCTAGGGAATAATTTTCTTTTTAAATATTTTTTTTTAATTTATCCCATGATCTTATTTTTGTTTTTCCCTCTCCTTTCCTTCTCCTCTTCAACTTATCATACTATACTCTAGAAAACTTCTTAAATTCCAATAAGGTAATTCGACATCTTTTCTCATCATCAAGCTCCATATAATTAAAGATAGAATCAACAATTTACAACCACTCAAGGAAAGCTTCTGGATTGATATTAACTACAAAATTAGGTAGGTCAAATCGAATCCTCTTCTCCACATCATCATATGATTTCCTTGAAGTGTCATGAGCTCGTACATACTTCCCTACACTTTCTTCTCCTCCTTCTTCCATTCAATCATGTGATTCCATTATACACTTTTCTCCTACTTGATCTCTTTGGTCTTGATCTCCTCCACCAATGCCAAGAAAATGTCCCTCAAATCTTCTCCTTGGTTTGTCGTGCCTTCTTTACACCCACGAATGGTGTGCTTTCAAAAAATCTCTCTCAAGTCACCCAAAATTCAAATCTTGGTACCTCCTTGATGAGTTCTTACAATAATCTAGAAGTAGGAACTTGATTTTAAAAGAAACTTGGAGGAACATTTGGATATTAATCGTGTATGTCACACTACACCACAACTTAAGCTCTAATACCAAAACTGAAGTGTGTAGGAATATGTACTTATGGTTTGGGTGGTATTTTGATTCGGTTAGGGTTTTAAAAGGAATACGATTATTTGAAAGTGATGAAAAAATGGTGATTATGATTCAACAAATAAGAGATAATGGTGATAATGCTCGAATAATGAAGGGTTTAGAATGGGTTGGTTTGTGAGTTAGGGTAAGGGTTTACGATTAGGGTTTCAATACGAATATTCTGATGATGAACGGTTGGAAATATGATGGTTTGATGATTATATTATGGAGTTAAGATGTTGAGAATAATTGCTTGGTAATAATAATATTATTATTTTAAGTTTGAAAATAGATAAAATCAAATAAGAAAGATAGGTTTAAGATTAATATTAAAGATGATGATGGTGATGATTGTATATGGCATTTAGGGTGCTTGAAGGATATATCTTAATCTCTAATTCACATAGACAAAGAGATTAAGGATTTCAATAATAATCACTCACATAAAATTGATTAATATTGAGAAGAACTCACATAGAACTCAATTAAGCAAAGCTTGCAGTTTCATCAATTTTTTTATCCCCTTTGTGTCGTTTACTCCTATGGTTTTTATAACCATTGGACCTCATTCATATTGCAAGAAAATCCTCTTAAAAGTTTGATAAGAATCGGCACAAAAAGCATTATCTTACTCTCTACTCTAAATACACTTAAAAGATAGAATAAAATAACCCTAAAAGATAGAATTAAGCTACTTTTTAGTAATTCAACTTTCTTATCTTTTTAACAATTATCAACATGATAATACTCCATATTGCACGTTAAAATTGTTGATTAAAGTCTCCTCATGTAGATATCACATTCAACCCTTCCATGCAACACATTTTTCCTTCCATGCGTGCCACGCACACTCTTGTATCGCTAGTGACGTTTTTTTTATAAGTTTTGTCCATAATTAGCAATGTCGTCATCCGTTTGTCTTAAAATTTGTAGGGGATCTCTATAAATAGAGGATAATTGGTTTTATAATAATAATTGCTAAGTCTTGACCATCTTCTCCTGCATCAATGATGGTATAGTAAAGTAGACTTATGTTGAATATGGAAATAATACCCAATTATATTGTTAATATGCTTTTGCTAAAATAAAATAAAATAAATAAGTAGTAAATTTTAGAGTGTTACAATTTTTTCTAGGGATTATAATATTAGTAGAGTGTTTCTTCTTCTAATATGCTTAAGTCAATGAATATTTGGCATGAATAATTAGGACATGTTAGTTATGATATTTTTCATAGGTTAACTAATTTAGTTTACTTGAATACATGTGAATTTGATCCTCATCATAATTTTAAAGTGTGTGTTGAGGCCAAAATGGTAAGAAAACCCTTTCATTTTGTTGAAAGATGCACTTAACCTATAAATTTCATTCACATTGATGTGTGTGATTTAAATTTTTTACAAAATAGAGGTGGTAAGAAGTATTCTATTAATTTTATAAATGATTGCACACACTATTGCCATGTGTATATGCTATGAAGAAAGGATGAGGAAATGAAAGTAGTTAAACACTTAAAAGTAGAAGACAAAAATCAACTTAGTAGAGAAATTAAGGCAATAGAATGTGATAATAGAGCTAAATGTGAATTCCCTTATGAATAATATTGTTCAAAACGGCATTATTGATCAAAATACCGTCCTTTATGCACCTTAATCTAATGGAATTGCATAATGTAAAACTTAGAAGAACTTGACAAATTACATGCAGATTAGTTCAGGATTACCACAAAACTTGTGGGGAGAAGTCCTATTATTGACAAATTATATTCTTAATGATATGTCTCATAAAAAAACCATAATATTCCATATGAGTTATGGAATGGTCACAATCCTAACTATAAATATTAAAAAGTGTGGTGTTACTTAGAAAAATTAGTATTTTCTAAGACAAATATGGTCAAGGCAGGAGCAAAAAGCATTAATTGTATATTCATTAGCTACGCATATAATAGCATTGTATAAAGGTTTCTTGTCAACAAATCAGAACTTCTTTACATTGATGCCAACAATATTATAAAATAAAGGGATCTTATATATTTTGAACATATATTTCCCTATAAAATGAATAGTGAATTAGTTTCACTAAAGATGCTAAGAGATTTTGTTAATAATGGGATCAAAGAGGTTAATCCAAATGATCCTAGATGAAGTAAGGAGGATAGGATGTCTAGATCATTTGGACCAGATTATCTAACATATTTGTAAGGAAATTAGCCTCAAACATTTAAGGAAGTGGTGTCTTCTTCTGAATCTACTTGTTGGAAAAGTAATAAATAGTGAAATTGAATCCATTATGCAAAACCATACATGGGAAGTAATGGAATTACCTTATGAGAATAAGCCATTATGATGTAAGAGGATATTTAGGAAGAAATTAAATGTAGATAGTTCAATTGGTAAGTACAAGGAACAACTTGTAGGTAAGGGCTACAAGGAAAGAGTGGGTGTTGATTTTTTTTTTATTTACACATGTTTACCATTTACAAGAATTATGCCTATATGAATTCTATTGGAGATAGAAATTGTAAAGGGTTTATAATTACATAAGATGTATGTAAAAACAACATTTTTTAATGGGGAACTAGAGGAATATATCTATATAGAACAAATAGAGGGGTTCATTGCACCTAGTCAAGAGAGAATTATATGTTAGATTATTAAATCCTTATATGAATTACAACAGTTGTCCAAGAAATGACATAAGAAATTTGATAGTGTAGTGTTGTTAAATGAGTTTAAAATAATTGATTCTAACAAATATGTTTATATTAAAGACACTCATAAAGGCAATGTTATAGTATGTTTATACATAGATGATATTCTTATATTGGTTAATAATAATGATACTATTAAAAATACTAAATAGGTGAGCACTAAGAGTTTTTATACGAGAGATATGAGTATTGAACATGTTATATTAGAAATTAAGATTTTTACACTACATGAAAATATTTCTTTGACAATGCATTTTAGCCATGATCTCTAATTTTAGTTGCTAAAAATCATTTTTTTTGCAATAATTATCAATTTTCATGGAAAAATCCTATTAACAGAATTGTTAGTATTTTATTACAACAATAATATCTAATTGCTATAAAAAAATACTTTTACTACCACAATAATTCATCATTGCTAAAAAAATAGATAATTTTTGAAATGGCTATGTTATTGTGGAAAGCATTATTTTGCAACAACCTATCAAGTTGTGACTATAACTTTAACACAATTAGAAGGTGGTTTATATACCTTACTTATCATGATGACACATTGTTGTTGCTAAAAAATATTGCTTTTTTTGCTATGATAAATTTGTTATGAAAGCATATTTTTTCAACAAATTTTTGTGGTGGAAAAAATATTTTATTGTTATTTTTTATTTAATGTATCTTAAAAAATTATTAAGGTAAAAGACTTAAAAAAATATATTATGCTATTTTTTTATTTCATAAAAAATATTATAAGAAAAAAAAATCACTTTTAGAAGAATCATATAAGATATTACACTAATGTTTTTTTTATTAAAGTTAATGAAGAAACAAATAAAATTCTTTGAAGACATTATAAGAAAATTAAATCTATTATTTAGCAATAGATTTTTTAGTTGCTATAAAAAATATTTTACAGTTTTTTCAATATAACTTCAGGAACGAATCTATTAAATTGTGGCTGAAAATAGTTTCATAATTTTCAAACTCTACTAACTTCTGTCATAGATAAAATTATTACGACAAATTGTGGGCAAAAATATTCATCAATTTTAATATAACTTTAGGAAAGACTTTTATTAACTATGGCTAAAAAACTTAACACTCCCATTTTTCACTACCGAAAAATTTTCTTAAGGAAAGTGTGGAAGCATAAAACACTTAATGAGCTGTTACCATTGTACCTAACGCAGGATAGGCATCCACTACCTGCCCTGTATCAAATATAAGATTAAGCCAATCAACACTTAAAATAACAGAGTGCACACAATAATAATTTAATTAAACATCTTTGAAGAGTGTTTACATTGGAGGATCCTAATGGGTTCCGATCAAATCATTACAAAATACATATGAATAAAGTACGAGGTTACAATAACATAAATTAAGGCGTGTCACCCAGTTTAAAACCATGGTCTACTATAGACCCTACCAAAACCTTTGGAATATCCTTGCTCTCAAGCTCTGACCTAATTGAGTAAGTCCTTTATTGGACATCCCCAAATACCTGTATATGGTCCTCTACTCGTGGGAATGAGCACATGAACAAGAAAACAGGAACATTAGTACGCTACATATTAAGTAAACTAAGTTTCTTCCTCAATGTAACACAAGTTTACCAACTCACCAGATATAAATATAAAATACAACATGCATCATGATAAGACCATACATAAAGGTAGGAGTGCATAAATACATGCTATCATGTACAATTCGAGCATAGTAGAATACATCATACTAAGATTCACAACCTTATCATATATGCATTTGCATGAGTAATAGCAAAGAACATACAAGTAACCTCTAAGGTTTATTTCCAATTATCCAATTCCTTAGGCCATACCATTTACTTATCTAAATATGATTCAAGTCAATCACTCAATCAATATTCCATTCCATAACCAATTAGTCATTTTAGTCATTAGCAAAGTGTATAAACCAACTTTATTCATTTTGGTCAATCATACTCTTACTTCTATTTATTAACCAATCACTTGGTCATCATTCATAAATTACCAACCGATATTTAACATCCATATTTTATTATCATTAAGCGATTAACTATGCACCACCCCATGGCCTCACATACCATGGAATCCTATCCAGATAAGGGACATAAAGCCCAGGCTGAAGTTAATCACCAAGTGGGTATAAGTCCAGGCCAAAGCCAATCACTAGAATGGACATAATTTTAGGCCGAAGCTAACTAATATAAATATAAGTCCAGCCTAAAGCCAACCAACTAGGTAACCAGACCCTTTAGTATTGATACCCAGACCCTTTAGTATTGATACCACCTAATACATCATTAGTGTTTAGAGTAGGTAAGGCATCGGGACCTCTTAGGATCCCGTCCGAAGGCACCAAAGATTCCTAAAGGTATACTAACCCTCGGTAGCTAATCTAGGATTAGGTAATATAAACCCATACTCAACTAAAATTTCTTTCACTTTACATAATTAAGATTTTATTCATAAGGATGGGTGATTATAAAAGGCCCATACAAAATAAGCAAGTCAACTTCCTATGTTAATCCATATTAATCATTTACTTTTCATTTTCCCAACCATGTAGGTTTATTTATTATTGGCCCATGTTATTCATAACCACTATATTATTTAATTCAAGACCATATTGATTCTTTTTACTCTTTTCTCAATATTATCACCACTCATAAGTGAAATACTCAAATAGCTTTTACATTACTCATAATGTATACTATAAGTTATGATCCATTTTAATCCTTTCATTATGCTAATAATCCATGATAAAATCTATATTTTATCTCATTAATAATCTTGGTATAATACCAAATATAGCCTTAAATCATAATCAAGCCAAGAAGAAGCAAGTCAAGCAAACTAAAATGAATGAATTTTGTCTAGGAATTGCTGACCTATTCTCCAGAGCTTAAATGGTGTCTTTGGAAAATTCAAGTCAATTAGACCAGAATTAGCATTCACGAATGGAGTAATAGAAAGTTAGTGCGGAAGGAATCTTTTAGATACTCAAAAGCGTGCCTAAGAATGAATCATTCAATCCAAAATCGTGCAGAGGAGAGAGGAGGAAGAAGATAATACAGAGGTCATCTCTCCCCTTCAATTATCCCATCCAAACTTTAGATCAAATCGAGGCAATATATTGAGTTAAATGCATCATAAAAATAGTTAGGAATCTTTTGTGGAAAAATTAGCATGGGTTGGTAAGGTTCCATTTTAGTGTAAAGGATGTTTTAGAAAAATCAAGCTTCAAAAAAATGACTAGCTTGATAAACTAGTCAATGGGTTTGGGTCTACCAACAATCGATTGATTTTCCCCCAACTAGTCGATCAATTTAGTTGAGGAACCCAAATTTGTTGAAACAACAAACCAGTCGGTCACTTTATGGAACTAGTTGATCGGTTTGCCTGCAAAAATTAATAAACTCCATTTTTCAACATGATATGAAATCAAACTTTAGCCAAAATAAAATCATAACATTAAATCAAAATCAAACACCCAAAATTGGCATAATTTCTAATTCATCCACTAACAAAAATGTGGGGTATTACAAAAAAAAGATTCACAATTTTTGATATATGTTTAGCAATGGATTTTGTTAAATTGTGACCGAAAATAGTTTCACAATTTTCAAACTCTACTAACTTTTACAACAAATTTGATTAATTGTGACAATAAATAATTTACTAAATTTTTATTTAACTTTTACTATGGATAAAATTGTTGTGAAAATTTTTCGAAGACAATATTTTTATCATTTTCAATATAACGTTTGGAACATATTTTATTAATTGTGGCAAAAAATGATTCACAAATTTTAATATATTTTTAGCAAAAAATCTATTAAAATTGTGGTCGCAAATAGTTTCACAATTTTCAAACTCTACTAACTTTTGTAACGAATCTGATTAATTGGGACAAAAAATAATTTACTATATATTTGTTTAACTTCTACCACAAAAATTTTTTTTATGGTAACTTAGGCAAAAAAAATTAGCGGTAGTTTTTGGTGCTAATAAACAAAAATAGAACTAGCAAAATATCTTCCTCTAACACACGAATGCATTTCTCATTCAACCCACATCTGAGAAGTCATACTCCACCAAAAACCAAATGCCTCCTACTGAAGCACGCATTTCTCCTTCTCCTTATTCTTCCATGATGAGGCATTAGTCTTTGACTACCAACGATGACTGCCAGTGTCTAGTGGCACTTTTGACGGTAAGCACCGATCTTCAACTACTTGCGATAGATGACATTGCCATCAAGCACACCGTATAAGATCAACCATTAAAGGGTTCTGTTTGCTGTGAAATTGAGGATAATCGGCATCCAAGGTATGATTCCTTCCTATTTTGAAAGGTTTATCTAATTTGTACGTATAATTTTGAAATTAGACACAACCTACCATCACTAATTCCTTCATTATATAGGTTCTCCTGCTGTTCCGTGTTCACGTCATTTCTGTGAGCTTTTGAACTAAGTATACATCTCTCCTTCTATATTCTACGAGTTTTAAAATCCTACTATTGTTAATTGTTTCACTAACTAGTTAGGTTTGAAATAGAGGGAAAAAATCAAAATATTCATTTTTCCAATTAATGCGTATACTTTTTTATATATTTATGTAAATAGCACATAAATTTACATTCCTAGATGTGTTTTGTTTTGTGCTTAAATTTAGAGAATGAAAAGTTTCTTATGCTAAAAAGCACATGGGAGTAGAAATAATTGAGCAAAAATTAATAATAGGAGCTACTATAGATTCTTTCTTTAACATCAAATAATTAATTGTAAAATTAATCCAATAATGTAAAAGCCTATACATAAGAAGAATTTAGTTAAGGTTTTGATCTGAAAACCCAATCTTTGAATTAGCAAGAAACCAATAGCATGCAAAATTGATGTGAATTTTTGTTGAAGCATGAGAGAATTATCTTCATTTATTAATCATGTTATAGAACTGATTAAACCCAGCTCCGGAACTCTCTTAACTGATCACCAACTTCTTATGTGTCAATCTCATTCGACCAAGATGGTATGTATATCCAACATACCGACCTTTAAGCTAACTAGATGAGACTAACATCAAACATTAAAAGCTCTAATAATATCAACCAACATAACTATAAGCTAATTGTTGTTACAGGTGCTCCTAATGACCTACTCCTCACAATATCCACCTTCATCCGTATATCTCGTGCACAATAGCAACCACATACATGATAAGTTTTGTTTTAGGTATGGGTTCACTATTTAGTTAAAAAATCAGATGGGTTGTGTTCAGTTCTAATGTTCTCTAGCTTGAACTTGCCGCCACCAATCACTTCTCTAATGAAGTTCAACTTTACATCCAAATGCTTTGTTCTTTTAAGATATACTATTTTTTTCTTGAATAGAATGCACTTTGATTATTACACCCAAATACCATAATAGACTCAGTTGATATTCTAAACTCCTTTATTAGGCCTTTGAGCCAAATTGAATCTTTTATGACCTATATACACCCTATATATTTAGCTTCAGTCGTAGAAAGTGAAAAAGCACTTTTGCAATAAGGCTTTTTAGCTCACTGTGAAACCTCCAAATTAAAACATATAGCTTGATTGCAAAATCTAAATTTGTAAAATGATTAAGCTACATCCTATCGGATTTATTCACCATACAAAACTGTTCTACACCAAGTTAGGCCCCTTAGTACTCACTTAACAACCCTCTATTTCTCCATCCTTGGTTCTTCCATGAAATTTCTCACCACGCTAACAACATGTGCTAGGTTTGACTGTGTGCAAACCATCACGAGACTCCCTATTGCACTTTAAAACCTTAGCCATATATTTTTTTTCTTCATCTATGCTTAGGACCTAGGTGTTGGGATGTTAACATCTTAACTTGTGATGAAATAGGGATTGATATAGGTTTTACCTTGGAGCAACTAAACCTATTGTGCACCTTCTCCACATAAGACTTTCGGGATAGAAGCATTTGCCTTTCACTTCAGTTTCTTTGTCTTTCCATAACTAAAATCATCTTAGCCTTCCCTAAATACTTCATATCAAACTCTATTTTTTAGTAATAATTTTAAACTTCTAATATATTACATGCTCTCTTGCTATCAATGCATATCATCCATATAAAGTAGTAGGAGCACATCATCTTAACCCTTTTCAGGCTAAACACATATCTTGACCCTTCACATATATGATTCACCTCACTAGCATCTTTGTATCTTATTGGTTCTTCCTCTATAATGTTTATGATAAGCTTAAGACTTAGTATACTTATGTTAGGAAGAGTCATTAAGGCTAATGGGCTAGGTGGTACATAAGGAGGGAATTAACAGGAATCAGTTATGGGTGTGTGAATCTATGAGGTAAGGTTTTCTATTATGGGGGATCTATATAGGCATGCGAGAGCATAAGAGAGATGGGGAAATATAAATATATGTGGAGGATTTAGGCCCTTGAAGTTCTATTCTTATTTTATTAAGCAATGTTCGATCAATAAAATTACTCTTTCATCATCACCATCTCTTAATTTTTTGTTCCTCTTTGTTCTTATCTAATAGTTTGCTACATAGAGAGCATATGCCACTATTTCTGCATAGCTTAGCCTTCTTGGTGATCTCATTTCCCTTATTTTCCAATCTCTAGGGAGCTAATAATCTACCAAATCTCCTTGTTAATTTGCTTCCTCCAAATCATATTTCTTTCCCATGCTCTGATTTAATAGTCAATTGTGACGTTGTGAAACACCATGCTCAACTTAAATGCTAAAATTGCATGTAACAAGCCTTTCTCTTGATTTTATGAGCCAACTTGTGATCCTTGTACAACTCTAACTCTATGAATTTCACATCCCTATAGGTGAAAGCCTAAGAATCCTATTCAAGGACGAGCAGCTTGTACCCCTGACTATTTTGTCAAGGAAGGCTAAATATAATGAGGCAAAGTCACTTGTGTAGCTGGTTATCCCATGGGAACCAATTCCAAGTTGGTTATCCTTTTTCACCACAACCAACACCAATTAAGGAATATCCTAACTTATTTGGGGATTTCAAATGCTAGATAAATTAAGTCCTAACATATCTCACATTTTGTATCAGCCACAACACCATTAAAACTTCCAGCCAACCCCCAGTGAGGTCCTATGATTTTGGCCATCAATTCTAGTAGCTAGGGGACTTCAAGACGGCCTTAAAATCAACTAAAATAATCATGAAATAAAGCCGCTAATTTTCCTAAATTTTAATTGACTTAATTAAGGCTTAAATTGGCTCATAATCATCCATTTGATTATATCACAAGGTAGATCAAGAATAGCCCTATGCCAACAATTTTGTACAACTTTTTGGCACAATGAGATGAAAAAACCAGCCACTAATGAATGACAAAGCAGCAACCATAATCAGGCGTATAAGGCATGGTTTTGAAGGTAATCAAGGAGTAATTCATGTAGGGTTATTCAAGGACTATGCCAACATTTTTTTTAATAATATTTGAGAAAATTTTAACACAAAATAAAGGGGATAATAACAACCTGTAACAAAGGAAGAGTATGGCAGGATTAAATAATACATTATTATGTGATTATGTGAAATAGTTTCAAGTTTCATGGTCTAACTCTACTATTTCACACATGTGATAAGAGTGAACATATAGAATAATACAATATACATCACATCAAGAAAGATCAAACTAAATCCATATGAAAATTAGAACAAGTTTTCTTATTTTATATATAGTAAGATTAATTCAATTGTGATGAATATTGATATTGTAGTATACAATGATTTTAACATTATAATAATGATGATGTTTTTATTTTTTAGCATTTTTATATTCTTCTCTTATTGAAGAATACAAACTAGATATATCTATTTTGACAACTACGGGTATTATTCTTGTATTCCTTTTTTTTTCATTCATATGATGACTCAAGTTTTTCATTTTTTTTTGTAAGAGTTGAAGAGTTGTAATTGATGCTATTGTTGGATATATAATCTCATTGAATATTATAGTTTCTATATGAGTATTAATCATGCTTAAAATTGTACCAAAACTTATTATTATATTTGGTAGCTAAAAATGACAAATATACCTATTAGACTAATAATAGTAGGCAATAAAGATTGGATAAAGAACATAAAATAAAGTAATTGGTTAGATATTTCATATATTTTTTTATAGCTACATGAAGAAAGTACGAGAGAAAATTATTTTGGAGTCTTTGTGGGGAAAGAGAAAAAAATATCAAGAATCCTTATATAAGTAGAAATAAGCACTCATGAAACGCCTCCTAAAATGATATATAAATCAAAAAGAGACAAGGGAATATAATAAATTGATGAAGAATTTGATGTTTTACTACTTAGCATTGGGATGAAAATCAATTAGTATTTCTTTAACTTCATCATTCTCTATTCTTTCACTAAACGGTGGTTACATAATTACATTAGAAAGAATAGATTGAATCATCATTGTCGGATCTATTGAATGATTGGATTGATAATGACACTTATATTTTCCATATACATACATACATATATATATGTATATATGTATGTATGTATGTATGTATGTATGTATTATGTATGTATTATGTATGTGTGTGTGTGTGTGTATGTGTGTGTATACACAAACAAACACACACACACACACACACACATCTGTGTGTGTGTATGCGCGCATGTGTGTGTGTATGATACATATACTAATCTTGTTATTCATTCAGGTCCGTGAATGCACTTGACTATGATGGTGATATTTTTCATGGTGACATTGATGATGATTATTGATTTATTTGTGGATACATATTTTGTTATTAGCTGATGTGTTGACAAGAAGATCATGTTCTTGGTTTTAAAAGTATTTTTAGTTGTCTTTTTGAACAAAAACACTTGACAAGAGTATTTTTCCAAGAACACTTTCAAAGATGGTGATGTCTTATTTGATGTTTTGAGCAATAGGCTATGTTTTGGACAATTATACAATTGATGAATTGTGCATTTAATATTTATGATCAAATGAATTTACTATTAGCATTTATATTTGATTAAAATATGTAAGTGATGAGTGTTTAGACAAGGTATCAAGAATGTGATAGGTTATAAAGTGATCATTTATCTAATAGTATTGCAGGAATTTCTCATTATTTTGAAACAAAGAAATTGTTTTCAAAAATAGCATTAGCAACAAATTTTTTTGCAAAATATAGTAAATTATTGGTGACAAGAAAGTTGTTGCAAAAATGATAATACATTATTGGCAACAAAAAATAATTGCAAAATAAAGACTATTATTAGCCATAAGAATGTTGTTGCGAATTATATTTTAAATATAGACTATTATTAGCCATAAGAATGTTGTTGCAAATTATATTTTACATTATTAACACAAATATTGTTACAAAATATAGAATATTATTAGCAATAGAAAAGTTGTTACATAATATATTATACATTATTAGCAACAAAAAAATCATTGTAAAATATAGAATATTATTGGCAATAGAAAAGTTGTTGCAAGATATATTGCATACTATTAGCAACAAACAAAACGTTGCAAAATATAATATATTATTGGCCATAAAAATATCATAGCAAATAATTATCTTTTATTAAAAGCAGATAAATCATTGTAAAATATAATTATTCTCCAACATCTATGCCAATAATTTATAACAACAAAACTATTTTTAGCCACAAATTTATTGGTGCCAAAAAAATTATTTTTGCCAACGGAAAAAATTCAATGTAAAAACCTTTAGTTACGCTATAATACAGAACGACAATTTATTATTGCCAAAAATATAATATTGTTGGCAAAGATATTATTGGAAACAAAATATTACATAGCTAAACATTTCTTTTCTTATAGTGGAATTAAAGCATCTTATGGGATAATATTGTCTCAATCTCATAATGTTTAGAGAATACTTGATCATTTTGAGAGTAAAATATTAACCTGATTAAGACGTTATTAGAGGTGAATATTCATATGATGAAAAATAATGGTACTAGAATTCACAATGGTAATATTCACTATAATAAGTAGTATCATGTATCTTATGAACTTTCCACTACCATATATTGCTAATATAATTAAGAGCCTAAGTCGGTACACTAATAACCCTAGAAAGGAACATTAGAAGGCAATCATTAAAGTTTTAGAACATCCAACACACTAAGAACTTTAAATTGCACTACAAAAGATATTTGACACTAATAGAAGGCTATACTATTATGAATTGGATGTCAAATTCTTGGGAGTCTAATTCCAATAGTGGATATGTACCCACACTTGGAAGGGGTTCAATATCTTGTAAATAATCAAAACATACATGCATCATGAGGTCAATGATAAAGTCTAAATTTATTTATGTAGATAAAGTCGAGGGTTAAAATTAATGGCTTAGAGACTTTCTAAAAGATACTTCATGTTGGGAAAAACCTCATGCCACCCATATATATTCATTGTGATAACAAACCTGCAATTGTTAGGGAATAGAGTAAGATGTATAATGGTAAGTCTAGACATATCTGTTGTAAACATAATACCATTAAGAGGTTACTTAATGGAATTATTACACTTGATTATTTAAAGTAAAAAAAATAATATCATGGACCCACTTACAAATGCATTAACTAGAGATCAAGTGGAAAAATCAAAGGCATTAAAGCCTATGAGTATTGAGAGTCATCATGGTGGCAACCCAACCTAACTAACTACAGATCCCAAGATCTAGGTTCAATAAGTCAACCGAATTGCAGATGACTCGATGTTACACTGAGAAACTTGATTCCATCTACCCATTCCTATGATGAAATAATGCACATAAGAGGATAAGGTTAAGCTATTCTTTTAATGATCTTGATAACTTGATATGTTTGAGTGGGGTATTTAAGGATATAATAGTAAGAAGAACAATTGCAGAAATGGAGAAGGATCACTTTTGTGAGAATTTTGTAAGGTTGTATTCTCTAAAGCATTCATGGAACCAGAAGTTGTTCATGGATGAAACAAAATGTGAAAACCAACTATGCTTGAAGGAAACTATGTGACTTCTACTGTCTCGATTTGCACAATATAGCTAAATTTTGAAGGCAAACATGCCCAGTGATTGGCTAGTGAACCTAATAAATGTTGGCTATGGAAAGTTCAAATGTCTCTGACTATTTATCCAAATAAAGTTTTGTTCACTTATACTCAAATAGTATATAATAGGAATCTAATTTTATCTTTTAAATGGATAATGGATGCATTATAAGAACGATATCGTTACCTTATGGTAGGGTGATAAGAAAGCTATCAAATTGAGCATCATTTGCTCATATTTAATAGGTTGATTACATATTACAATCTAGTTTGGGATTGTTGTTATAGATTGTAATATATAAAATATTTACTTGTTTGAAATTATAAATAGTATTAGTTACTAATTATTTATTTTCCTGGAAACCTTAATTAGTTTAATTTAGTGATATAATTATGATTTGATAATATTTCTTAAGTATTGAATATGCTTTGTAAAAAATTAATTATTATTTTTTATTAATTATTTATTTATATTGTAAGGCTTAATTAGTTATAGTTATTAATTAATACCAATTATCTTACTAATGAAAAAATCACATAACAAAGCTAGAATAAATAGAAAGGTGGTCCATGTCTCTTAGCAAATATGACCGCATTTGCATATGAGTTTTCAACAATAAATAACTTTTACAAATACTAGTTTCCTTAGACAAGATATGTCAAACAAACAAGGAATAGAAATAGATAAGCTGACTTTGGTGTGTTTGGGAAAATATTGAATTTTACAAATCAATGCACATGATTTTTTATTCTAACCGTACTAAAGAGTCATGATCGTATTGTAAATGTTATGTCTATTTAAGTATTAACAAAACCTATAAAGAGTCCCACCACCAACATTAAAAAATAATATTAAAAAAATTACATCTTCAAAATTACTCTTCTAGTCTTTGTGTCTGTATCTATCTCTCTACCTACTATTTCTTTTCCTATATTCCTAATCAAGTAATAAGTGCATCATTGAATACATTGGAGTCCTATTAACTTGAACTTTTGCTTTTGACAGGAACAAAAATCCAATCTATCATAGAAGATAATTTTTCGCATCCTTCAGGCACTAATGAGGGATTAAATTTGTCTTAAAAATATAACATGAATTCATCGGGCTCAAATAAAATTAATTGGCCTTCTATTTTACCTTTCAAGTTTATTATGATTAATAATCTACGCTTTATTATTAATATTATTACTTTTATTTTATAGATATTATTATTGTTTGTTAATAATAATTTATTTTGACTTATATATTTAAATACCTTAGAATTTTTATAGTATATTTAATTTATATTACACCTCTAACAAGGTCCTTTTCCATTATTATTTCTTTATGTATGTTTATCATGTTTATATGTGAATCATATGTTGAAATTATCTCTTTAAATTTCCGATGCTAATTTTTTGTTGAGTTTTAATCTTCTTGTTATGAAAGTATAAGATTTTGAGACAATAATAGTTAAGGGTATTAGAAGTGTGTTTTTCACTTTGTGTGATTTGTGTGTGATTTTGTGGATATATCATTTACAAAACCCTCACAAAACCACATTTGTCCTCTAAAGATGACCTAGGAATTTAAAAATCTTATTGCATATGATAAGTGCAATCATGCAACCTACATGAGTGGTTAGTTAGTTAGTTATATGTTGTTTTCTATCATGACTTTCTCGAGGAAAAACAAGAAGCTAAAAGTGGGGGTGTTGATTAGAATATATTTTTTAGCTATATTTGTAACAATCCTAATTTTCACAACCAATTTTTTTTTATTTAAGATAATGCATAAGTGATAAAACAAAACTAGGGGATGTTACTGTAGCATTGAACCTAAGAAAAATGTGACCACTCACTTAACTCATACTCAATGCAAGGCTAAAATGTTTAACCAAAACTATGTACATGAATCTAAGATAACATGAGAGAGAGAAAGGAGGAGAGAAAGATATAAGTAATAGATAGCATGATAATGTTTACAAAATCCAAATGTAGGAACAAACCTAAGAGTTTAGAAATTGAAAAGACAAAGCATTCCAATGGATTTGGAAAAGCCTAACTAAACTGGTAGCCTAACTCTTTGATACATTAAATCTTCCTCGATAAATGGCCATGCAGATTCCTATATCAAGCAAATAAAAATTTTAAAACACCATATGCTCCTTAGAACAAAATTTGGATCAGTACAATGACCACATATTGTAGTACTAGTACGGTGAAGTACTAGACATACAAGTTTTTCCTATAGTATGGTAAGGGCTCATACTACACATAGAGGTCATATCTATCATGGAATAAAAAACCTATTTAAGCACATAAATATGGAATAATAATGCATCATGGGGTAATCTCATGAACCTCAAAAAAGAATAACCTATGCTATTAATATGACTGCATAATCCAAAATTTTAAGATATTCAATGACACCTAACTCTCCACCATGAATTTAAGTTATATTAGTAACACAAGGTTACATAGATCCCTAGTAGGGGAAAAACCTCCACTAACAGCAACTTAATGGAGAGTGGTTCTAATATGGGTGTTTAGGCAGTATCACCAAATGAAAACATAGACAAAACTTCCATTAGCTGCAACCTATTGGAGAATGGTTCTAATATGGGTGTTTAGGTGATAACACCAACACAAACATGGGAAAAATCTTCATCGGTTGCAACCGAATGAAGAATGATCCTAATATGTGTGCTTAGGGAATAACACCAAAGACAGGCATGGACTTCATTAACCACAACCCAATGGAAAATGGTCCTAATATAGGCTTTTAGGTGATAACATTAAAGGTAAAGGAGGCATTCCAAACCTCCCGAATTATGTGTTTAGGTTATCACACCAAATGTAAGAGATAAACCCACCAATCATAACACACCCTCTATAAGACACAACCTTATAAGAATAATTGTCAAGAAGGTTTGCCATAGTACAGTTAGGTATTAAGTGACAAGATGAAAGATATAAACCATAGGGGCAACTAACCCACTAACTCTCGGCTAACACCCTTAATGGCTCATTTGGTATATGTGAATGAAATTTGGGAATTAAAGGGTGGTAATGGAAATGAGAATTAAAGAATGAAAATTAATTTATCTAATATAACTCCTATGTTTGATATGCATTAGGAATAACTTGGGAAAAAAATATCTTATGATTGGTATAAAGGAATGGGATTGGGAATAAAATAATCAAGTTACTCAAATATCCTTTTTTATATAGAGTGGAAGTTGTTAAGGTTTATTTTAAAGGTTATTTTAGTCTTTTTAATTTTCATATATAATTCCTTACAATTCCCCAATGTCAATTACTATCCCCCCTTCGTAATGGATTTTAGGGAATAGAAGGCTCCCTATTCTCATTCCCATTCTTCTTCTAATTCCCATTTATTCTAAACAAACAAATGATATATTAAATCCCATTTCTATTCCCATTCCCATCTCTCTATTACCATTGAACAAATACCCTCTAAGAGTTTAATGAAAAGATTCAAAAAAAGTCTAAATCCCTTTATTAGTGTTTTACCGGTGATTACACAAATCCTAACATAAGGCCACAAGTTACACAAATAAACTATTTTCAACTTGTAATACCCCATTTGTTGAAACCCTAATTTATCTGTCCTAAATATAAAATTTATTTTTATGGGTAATCAATTATAGCATTATTTTAGGGCTAGATGTTCTATTATTGTGTATTATCATTATTTTGAACTAGTAGATTAAAATTTAAAGAAAAGATGATGATGATGATGATGATGATGATGATGATGATGATGATGATGATCATGATGATGATAATAATAATAATAATAATAATAATAATAATAATAATAATAATAATATATTGATAGAGCATACTTTTTAGTATTTGATTATCTCTTAAATTTAAATATTATTATTTTTATTTACTTATTTAATTAATTTTGACCTGAATCCTATTATTTATTTATTTTACCTTAGACCCAAACCTCTAACCAAACTAATCCCAACCCCTTTTAATTGAACTCAACTAATTCTACCCATAAGCTCGTGCAACACATCTTTCCCCCCTTTCCCCTATATATTGTGCCTTCTACAAAACACTACCCAACACTAAGATGCAATGCCTCATACTATCACCATTCCGTCCCCCTTGCCTAATTTCCTTTCTTTCCTTGTGCATTACCTTATCTAGCATGGATTCCTTAACCAAACTCACCTCTACCCCCTTTTCATTCTATCATCCATCATCCCTTCTACTTGGTTCTTTTCTTTTACCTACACCGTACACTATCACACACTACCAACCCCATTAAACACCCTGCTATTGAATCTATTGTTTAACCCTTGTACACTCATCCTCGCCTCCCATCGTACTCCACTCCTTTCTATGTTTCATCACCAGTCTATCATGCCCAATTGATTTATTTTTTCTTTTTCTTCTTTTCTTCTCGGAACCTCTACTTGGTGACCTATCTTCTTGTTATTGCACAACCAACCCTATAAGACACATCCCCATTCGTGGGTCTCTATTTTTCATCCCTTGTGCACCAAGACTAACCATCATCGCCACTGTCTCCTAGGTCCCCTTATTTTCTTTAGATGTCTTTGAATCTAGAACCTTTCCCTTCTAGCCTTTTACTTTGAATGCCACCTCCTTCTCCTTTCTTCCCTTTTGTCTTTTTCAACCACACTAAAACCCTAACCAACCCTATCCTCATTACTATTTTATTCCCATCTGGCTTTGTCCCCTACATCCAACCATATTCAATTTCTCCCTTATTGTTATCAACCACTATCACCTTCACCCTTGATCTTGGTTTGATAGCACCACCATTATCAAACTCCGTTATAGGTTCTATCTTTAGAGACTTAGATTTCCTCCTTACCATTACTTTCTTTCAACCTTCCACCACCACCTTGACCGTGCACTATTCATAATCCAAATTATGCACTTTTATCTTTGTCATTCCCAACTCCTCTTCAATAAATCATACCTTCCTCGCTCAAGCATTAGTGAAAATGAGTAGCAACATAGCTCTCCCACAATCTAGCACAGTGATATCTCAACTAGGCTTTATATCAACGAGCAATGTCCAACATGCCTCTATAGTTGCACCCTTATGTCTTCCTTCTATAGTACACTGGGAAAGCAAAACAAACATGATAGCTACACCATTTGAGCCTCAGCAACAACTTCCAACACTTAATCCTCATTTGCATGAGTCCGACGTGAGCCTTTTTTAACCCCCGACATGAGTTGGTTGTTGTCGTGACATGCATTTAGCTTGGTTTCTTTGGTTATTACTCCTTTTTTTGGGTTCCTTTTAATTTTAAATTTAATTTTTTTTGTGTAGATGATAATATGTGTGTGTGTTGTTGTTGGGTGTGGTTTAATGATATGTGGGATGTATATATTATTATCCTAAGTAAAAATGTCATTTATTCTTCCTTATTTTTATAAAATTTAATCTTTTTTCAAGTGTTTATCTTTTGAATAGATTTTTTGCAGGTAAAGATAAAAAAGAAGAAATTTAAAGGAGAAATTAAAGGAAAGAGGAATTGAAGCAAATAACATATTAAGAGATATTTAATCAATGGAAGAAAAGACCAGAAATGAAGAATATATATCAAAGGGAAGCTTATGTTGAAATTTCATAGAGAGATGGTGAAGGAACAAAGAACATGGTACCTCTGGGTTTTAGAAACACGGGCCATGTTATTCCTCCAAAAGAAAAAAATCTCAATTATAAAAATTCAGTAATTGTCAAAGAATTCAGGAAAAAATTGGGAGGTCCCGTGTTTCCCAAAACACAGATCGTATTTTTCTTTATTTTTGTAACTCTCACATGAACTTTTTCCTAATATTTTTTTTTATAATTATGAAGATTCAACATTCGGTTTTTGGCAGTTTGAGAGTTAAATTCTCTCTTTTTCTTTATATTCTCTAGAAAACACATGTACTTCACAATTCCAACTCTCTTTCTTTCCATTGTATTCAATTGAACAATTAATACTCTGTAATTCAAGTTGATAAGTTATTCTCCCTTCCTCTCTTAATTGCAAGTTCTAATTTTTGATAGAATGCGAGCAAAATCTCTTTATATATTATTATTTCTCTTACTTTTATGGTTTTATTGTTAATTTTTTAGTAATCATTGATTTTAATTATAGATGACTGCATTTAATTGTGTGTTTGTGCAATTATGAAGGTAGTAACATAGATAGTATAGGGTACAAGGATTTGATGACAAAATTAGGATTTCGGATATGACAACGTAATTTGAAATGATGAATCTAAATGGAGTTTAGTTGAATTAATAGACGGAATCAAATAATCTCACATCATAGGTTAATAATTTAAACTAATTAGATTGATCATCTATTTAGTTTAGATCATAATCAAAGCTAGGATAACAAAATTAACACATAATTGTTAATTAACAATTCCAAAGTAGCAAAAGATTAATTATTAATCTTGTCTATTAACTCATACAATTGCATAATCTGAGCTTATGTGATTATGGTCATAGTTGACTACTTCCCATTTCTAATGCTACCATTAATTGAATCTATAATTCTTAACCTAGGTTATTAATTGGCTAGGTGATACATTGAGAGCTTATTCAATTTATTAGAATTAAGAGAAAGCAAAGAGATGAATTATTTTGAGTTTCTATATGTCAAAGTTAGATCATTTAGAATCGTTCTTTTCTCCATGACTATTTGATATCCTAATACCATAATCAATATCTCCCTATCCTTATTCATTAACTAGTGAGCAACATGTTTTATTATTTATCCATAGTATAAACTTAGTGATAGAAATTAATGTTATTAAATAACTAGGGTTTTAACAGTGATTATATAATTATTGATTATACACCATTCCTTGTGGGTTCGACTCCTTACCATCTACTACCTATTTGGAATTAGGATTTATTTATTAAATTTTTTGTGCATACGACAATGCATAAAATGTTTGGCACTGTTGCCAAGGAATGACAATTATGAACCTTATGTCTATTTTTGATGTTATTTCTTATTTTTGCTTTTATTAATATCTCTAATTTTCCTTATATCTTCTTTAATTTTGTATAATCCTCAGGCACTCGCATTTGAGGTCATTTGCGATTGAGCATCAAGGACAAATCATCCTGCCAATAGACCCTAATTCTTCTTCTCCTATTGCAAACCGAACAAGAAGGAGATTGAATACATTCGTCATATTCCATTATCTTCTGAAGGAAATTCTATAGATTTAGAGGAAGATTACATAGCGGATTTGTTTAATTCATCTTGTCACATCGATCCACCTATGGAAAATCCAACTCTCAATGAGCTATCCGCTCTTGTTTCCAATCCTAACCTTTTATCATTAATTATCCTACGGAAAATGATACTTATGATATCAAACCTAGTTTAATATGTTCTTTACCCATTTTTACAAGATTCAGGGATAACAACTCAATGGGTTTAGGATTTTTGACCGATCCCAACAAGTTTCTTAAGGAATTTTTATATTGCATGTTTCGGTATGAAAATGAATGGAGTAAGTGCAGAACAACTTAAAATTAAAGATTTCCCTTTTGCTTTGGTTGATGCAGAAAAATAATGGTTATATGACTTACCAACAGGCTATATGAATACTTGGGCTGATATGCAAAAGGTTTTCTTTGAAAAATATTTTCCTTCATATAAAGCAACTAACATAAGAAAAGAAATTTGTGGTATTAGGCAAGATGGAAGAGAATCACTGCATGAATATTGGGAACGTTTCAAGAAATTATGCAACAGTTTCCCCCAATCACCAAATTAGTGAGAAATTGTTAATACAACACTTTTATGAAGGATTATCTCCTATGGATCGAAACATGATAGATGCTAATAGTGGTGGTGAATTGGTTGATAAAACCCCTACTGAAGCTAAAAGATTAATTTCTAATATAGCATCCAACTCTCAATATTGTAGTAGAGGTAGTACTTTTATGTCTCAACAAGTGAAATAGGCTGGTATTGCTGAATTGAAAACACAAGTATCAAATCTGACATCTCTTGTAGAGAAAGTTGCGGGTCACAAAATTGCTGCAAAGGTATGTCGAATATGTTCTTTTACTATTCATCCTACTAATATATGTCCTACTGTATAGGAAAAACAACAAGTGAATGCCATTAGAGGACATCAAATACCAAAGAAGAATGATCCTTATGCTCCAACGTACAATCTAGGATGGAAGGATCATCTTAACCTAAGGTATGGAAATAATCAACAAGGTGGTAATTCATATTTCTGACCACCAGCTTATCAAAATTAAAAAGGATAAAATCCACCTCCTAGATTCATTCAATTCCACCAAACGACCAAAGACCACCATTTCGACCATTACCTCCACCACCAGCTCAACAACAATTAGGAGGAATGCCCTTAAAAGATTTGGTGAAATCTTTGGCTACTAATACATCAAAATTTCAACAAGAAACTAGAAATGGTATCAAGAACTTGAAGAATTAGATAAATCAATTGGTAGATTCCATTAGGAAATTAAAAGCACAAGGGTCCTCAAAATTTCCAAGTCAAACTAAAAGGAATGCTAGGAAAAATACTAGTGCTATCATAACTCGTAGTGGGAAACAATTGGCAAGTCCAAGATAATCGAGTGAAGAGAAAGAAATAAGTAAAGAAGAAGATGATATAGTTGTTGAAGAAGAAAAAGTTAAAAAAATCTCCACAGGTAACTAAAGATGAGTATTCCACTCCTGTTAAGATTATTGCTCCTTTTCCTATAAGGTTGGTAAGAAATAAGAAGATAAATTATGATAAGGAGATGTTTGACATATTTAGAAAAGTGAAGGTCAATATACCTTTCATTGATGTAATTAAACAATACCAAGGTATGCAAAATTCCTTAAAGAATTGTGTATTAACAAAAAGAAACTAAAGGGGGATGAAAAGGTGAGTGTGGGAGAGAATGTATTAGCAATTTTACAAAGGAAACTTTCACTGAAGTTAAGGATCATGATATTTTTACAATCCCTTGCAAGATTGGAAACACGAGGTATGAAAGATGTATGCTTGATTTAGATGCTTCAATTAATGTGATGCCTTTATCTATCTTTAATGCAATAAATCTAGGTCCTTTAAAAGAAAATCATGTTATTATTTAGTTGGCTGATGGATCTAATAGATATCCTGAAGGAGTAATTGAAGATGTCATAGTTCAAGTGAATGAGTTAGTATTCCCTACTGATTTTTATGTGTTAGATATGTAGAAGAATGGTTCATCTAAACCTTCTCCTATATTGTTAGGAAGACCATTCTTGAAAACTTTTAAAAAAAAATTGATGTACATGATGGAGTTTTCACTATGGAGTTTGATGGTGGAGTCATTAGGTTTAACATATATTACTCCATGAGATATTTGCAGACGGTGAATTGGTCTCTATGATCAATGTTATTGAAGATTTGAATAAAAAGGTTTACCAATTATCATCTAAGGATCCCTTAGAAGTAACCTTAACTCAATGCATAGAAACCAAATTTTGGGAAGAATTGAATGAGAAGTTTGATGTTGATGAAGAGATCAAAGAGATAGTGGCTGCATTAGGAGTATGCCCTAGTAGAATTAGAAGATTTTTGGATTTACCATTGACATTAGATAGACCTTTACCTTCCATAGATCAAGCACCAGAAGTGGTGTTGAAACCTTTACCTTACCATCTTAAGTATGCATTTTTGGGAGAAAAAAAAATACCCTTCTTGTTATCATCTCTAGTGACCTAAGACCAAAACAAGAAGAAAAACTTGTTAATGTTTTGAAGAAGTATAAATATGCTTTGGGATGGATGGTTGCTGATATTAAGGGTACTAGTCCTTCAGTGTGTATGCATTGAATTTTAATGGAGGATCTTGTTGAACCTAGTAGACAAGTACAACGCAGACTAAATCCGATTATGATGGAGGCAGTACAGAAAGAAGTGTTGAAATTGTTGTCTGTGGGAGTCATTTAGCCAGTTTCTGATAGTAGTTGGGTTTGTCTTCTCCAAATAGTACCCAAGAAAATAGAAATCACTGTAGTGGAGAATGAAAAGGGATAAATAATTCTTACTAGAGTTCAAAATGGTTGGAGGGTATGTGTAGATTATAGGAAGCTGAACTCTATGACAATGAAAGATCATTTTCCTCTACCATTTATGGATCAAATGTTAGAAAGGTTAGCGGGTCATTTTCTTGATGGATATTTTGGATATGTTTAGGTTTCCATAGCTCTAGGAGATCAAGAAAAGACAAAATTCATATACCGTTATGTTACGTTTGCATATTGTCGCATGCCATTTAGGCCATGCAATGCCCCTATCATATTTCAAAGATGTATGGCAAGCATATTTTCCAAATATTTGGAGAAAATTATCAAGGTATTCATGGATAATTTTAGTATTCATGGTGATACTTTTGATTAATGCCTAGATAATTTAACTCTCATCTTGAAAAGATGTCTCGAAACCAATCTTGTACTAATCTTTGAAAAATGCCATTTTATGGTTCAACAAGGGATAGTGTTAAGGAATGTCATTTTTGCTAAATGAATTGAAGTAGATAAGGCAAAAATTGATCTTATAGCTTCATTACCTTACCCATCAACTATTAAAGATATACGTTCATTCCCAGGCCATGTCGGATTTTATCGCTGATTCATTAAAGATTTTTCTAAAATAGCCCAAATTTTGTGTAAGCTGCTTCAAAAATAAACGGAGTTCAATTTTGATGATGTGTGTAAGAAAACATTTGGGCATTTGAAGGAAAAATTGATTAGTGTACCCATATTTCAACCACCCGATTGGAATTTTTCCTTTGAATTATTGTGTGATCCATCTAACTATGTTGTTTATCTAGTTTTAGGTCAAAGGATTGGGAAATATCCACATGTGATGTACTATGCCTCACGAACTTTGAATGAAACCTAGATTAATTACACAACCATGGAGAAGGAGCTCCTAGCAATTGTATTTGCTTTAGATAAATTTCATTCTTATCTTTTAGGCACTGATATTATTGTTTATACTGACCATGTAGCTTTGAAATATCTTTTGGCAAAGAAGGAAGCCAAACCAAGATTTATTTGATAGATACTTCTACTCTAAGAATTCAATATACACATCAAAGAAAAAAAGGAATAGAAAATGCAGTAGTAGATCATCTAAGTAGATTAATCAAGGATGTTGAAGGTGAGGTACCCATCAGTGAAGCATTTCCGGATGAACAACTTCATGTAATTAGATATAAAATACCATGGTATGCTGATATGGTAAATTTTTTGGTCGCAAAAGTATTTTCTTCACATTTCACTAAAGCACAAAAGGATAGAATGAAGAGTCAAGCAAAGTATTTTGTATGGGATCATCCATATTTGTGGAAATGATGTGATGACTAAATCATTAAAAGGTGTATTCCTGATAGTGAAATGCTTTCTATCTTAACATTTTGTCATAACTATGCTTGTGGGGGTCATTTTGGTCCTAAAAGGTAAGCTCATAAAATTCTAGAAAGTGGATTTTTCTAGCCTACCTTATTTAAGGATGCTTATGAGTTTTGCAAAACATGTGAAAACTATAAAAAGACTAGAGGATTAGGTCCTAGAAATGATTTACTGTAAAAACCCTATTATTGCATGTGAAAATTTTGATGTTTGGGGTATGGATTTCATAGGTCTTTTTCCATCATCTTTTGGTTTCAAATAAATTCTTGTTGCTATAGATTATATGTCAAAATGGGTGGAGGAAAATGCCATCCGTACTGATGAGGCTAAAGTTATTGTAGATTTTCTTTGAATTAACATTTTTGCAAGGTTTGGTATGCCAAAATCTATAATCAAAGACAAAGGTTCACACATCTACAACAGAATGGTAGAAGGATTGTTAAGGAAATATCATGGGACACATTGAATCTTCACAGCATATCATCCACAAACAAATGGTTAAGCCGAAATATCCAATCGAGAAATCAAATCAATTCTAGAAAAGATGGTGAAACCAACAAGGAAGGATTGGAGCTTACACCTCAATGATGCTCTTTGGGTATATCGCATAGCATTCAAAACTCCAATTGGTATATCACCATATTGTCTAGTCTACGATAAGTCTTGTCACCTTCTGGCTGAATTAGAACATAGAGCTTTTTGGGCTGTGAAGAAATGTAACCTAAAGTCAAATGAAATTGGAAGGCATAGGAAACTTCAACTACAAGAACTTGTGGAAATAAGAAATGACACTTTTAAAACTGCATTGTGATATAAAGATTGAGCTAAGGTAGTTCATGATAAGTTAATTCTTAGGAATAATTGCGAGATCGATCAAAAAGTTTTATTGCATCATTATCATTTAAAGTTGTTCCTAGGAAATTTAAGGTCGAGATGGATTGGCCCGTTTATTTTGACTAATGTGTTTCCTTATGGTACAGTAGAGATTAAAAGTGAGAAGACTAGAAAAATATGGAAAGTGAATAGACACCATCTCAAACCTTTTTACGAGGGACACAGTGTGAGAAACTTGGAAGTGGTAGATCTTACCACTCCAAGTTATGAAGGCTGAAATATTGGGACATTACTACTTGGGAAATTCCCATGTGACGTAAATAAGTTTTTCTTATCTTATACTCATGATTTTTCATTATTTCATGTATGCTATGTTTATGAATATTTACAATTTTGTGTGTGTTAATAACTTTCACTTATTTTGTGTGTCATTTGAGTGTGTTTTTCTTATTTTGTAATGTAAATAATAAAATATTTGAGAAGAAAAAAGAATTTGAATAAGTTTAAGTTTTGAAAAATCAACACAATCTTATCATATTTGGAATATTCCTAGTGTTCTTTTTATAGGAAAACATTGAAGGAAAATAGAAGAAAAATAAAAGAACATTGGGATACCGTATTCCAAAAACACGACCCGTGTTTAATCATTAGGATTTTCCCTACAAAAACAACAAAAGGAAGAAAGATTCAAAATTAACAAGGGGTTCGTGTTTATAAAATACGGATCGTGTATTCCTATTAGAAAATTCAGCCTTTTATAGAATGATTCAAATTTAACACAGGGGGTCCGTGTTTATTAAACACAGACCATGTATTTCTATCAAGAAATTTTTCCCTTTGGTAGAGCAGTTTACAATTAACATGGGGGTTCCCTATTTTTGAAACACATACCGTGTTTTATAAAAAAAAAAGACCTACAACTACCCGTGTTTTTGACATTACAGAACACAACCATATTCTTAACTTCGAGTGACTCTACCAAATACATTAATCGAAATCTCCAACATCTTCAAATCTCCAATTATCTTGCATCAAATAACCATTACCATTCATCTTGTCTTTGATTCATCATCTCCCATACTTCTGCACCCAATTTCCGACCCCAAACTCACTTCCAGCCATTCCAAATTAGTTGCTCTTCATGATACTACATTCAAAACCCTAAATTCAAATTTTTCTCTATCCTGTCCAAAACTCAATTAATTTACTTAGGGAATTTGTTTAGTTTATCTTTTTAAGCATTATTCGGCCTTTATTCTACAGAAACGATTCCAATGTTGCAAATCAAAGGTTTGTGCACTTTCATAATTTGCCTCGACCAAACCTATTTAGGTTTTATCTTGAATGCTGCAATATGCCCTTGTTTGTGTTGCTGAGATTGAATGTGGCATATGACCTTGTTTGTATTTCTGTGAATGAATGCTACAATATGACCTCATTATGTTGCTGAGATTGAATGTAAATACATAATGGAATTTGTTATGTACCCTCCAGTTAATGCAATTGCATTTGTATTTGGTAGTATACAAATGTGCATGATAAATGTCTTTGTTTATCCTTGCATATGGCTCCCAAAAAGAAATAAAGAACTGAGGGAGAATCTTCAAGACAACAAACATCATAAACCCAAAATCCAATTAGATTACTGTGAAAATTATTATCCATTATATAACCCATTTGAGCCTAAATCCTTATTCTATTCATCTAACATTTGTTAACAAATAATCTCCATATGCATTTTCCTTTCTTATTCTACGACTAGTACATCAATAGATTTTTAAGCAAAACATTTGTTTTGTTAATAAAGTGAAATCTAAGCATGGGGGTGAGGATATCATAAAAATAATGGATGAAGTAGCTAAGCATTTAAAAACAATCATGTCTTTTGTTGTTTATTTGGTTGAATGGAAGGGTTTGAAATTACAATTATTTTTTTAAAAAAAGGGGGGGAGTAAAGTAAGGGAGAAGAGGAAGAATTGTGATTTAATAGAAAGAAAGAAATTGCTTATCTAGTTAATAGAGTCTAGCTACAATCCCAAAATTATATCTCACCTTAGAACCCTAGCCCCATTACAACCAAATTTAAGAAATTTTGATTCTTATATACTTTAGTTCTCTTAAGCAGTGGTAAATTGAGAGTAATGACAAACATATAAGCAATTATAATCATTTAGAGAAAAATTGAGAGTAAACATATTTTACCCTAGATACATAAGCGTGAGCGTTTACACATGCCAAAAGTAAGAATCTACCAATTTAACTTTCATTAATCTTATTCTAGCTTTGCATGGTGAGATACTAACTGTATTAATTATCATTCCCTAACCACTTGAGCATTTGTTAAAACTATTTATAAGGTATGTTAAATATTTGATACAAAATATTTTCAACATTTCTCTCTTGTGATTTATAAATGTTTTAAGTCCTAGTGTATTGTTAAACTCTATGAATGAATAAATCCTATCTTATAGTTATTATAGTTTAGAATTTGTCTCACCTGTAACTCTTGATGTTTCTTTAGTGCATGACATGATGTTGCTTGAGGACAAACAACAATTTAAGCAGGGGGTATTTGATATATGGGATTTATATGTTATTATCCTAAGTAGAAATGACATTTATTCCTCATTATTTTTATATAATATAATCTTTTCTCAAGTTTTTGTCTTTTGAATAGATTTTTTACATGTAAAGATAAAAATGAAGAAATTCAAAGGAGAAATCAAAGGAAAGAGGAAATTAAGCAAAAACACATCAAGAGATATTGAATCAATGGAAGAAAGACTAGAAATGAAGAATATATATCAAAGGGAAGCTTATATTGAAATTTTATAGAGAGATGACAAAGGAACAAAGAACACGATACCCCCATGTTTCCTAAACACGGGCCATGTTATTTCACCAGCAGACAAAAATCTTTGTTTTAAAAGTTTAGCAATTGGCAGGAATTCAAGGAAAATACGGAGGTCCTGTATTTTTCTGAATTTTTTTAACCGCTCATGCGAAATTTTTCCTAATATATTTTATGATAATTCTAATGATTCGACATTCGGTTTTTGGCAATTTGAGAGTTAAATTCTCACTTTTTCTTTATATTCTCTAGAAAACACATGTACTTCACAATTCCAATTCTCTTTCTCTCCATTGTATTCAATTGAACAATTAATACTCTACAATTCAAGTTGATAAGTTCTTCTCCATTCCTCTCTTAATTACAAGTTTTGATTTTTGATAGAATGCAAGTAAATTTTCTTTATTGTATTATTATTTCTCTTGCTTTTATAGTTTTATTGTTAATTTATTAGTAATCATTGATATTAATTATAGATTACCACATTTAATAGTGTGTTAGTGCAATTATGAAGATAGTAGCGTAGATAATATAGAGTATGAGGATTTGATGATGGAATTAGGATTTTGGATATGACAACGTAATTTGAATTTATGATTCTAAATAGAATTTAACTAAATTCACAAATGGAGTCAAATGATCTCGCATCATAAATTACAAATTCAAGCTAATTAGATTGATCATATATTTAGTTTAGATCTTAATCAAATCTTGGATAATGGAATTAACATGTAATTATTAATTAACATTTTCAAAGTAGCAAAAGATTAATTATTAATCTTGTCTATTAACTCGTACGATTGCATAATCCGAGCTTATGTGATTATAGTCGTAGATGATTGATTTCTATTCGTAATTCTACCATTAATTGAATCTAGTGTTCTTAATCTAGGTTAGTAATTGGCTAGGTGATACATTGAGAGCTTACTCAATTTATTAGAAATAATAGAAAGTAAAGAAATGAATTATCATGAGTTTCTATAGGCCAACATTAGATCATTTAGAATCGTTCTTTTCTCCATGACTTTTTGATATCCTAATACCATAATCAATATCTTCCTATCCTTATTCATTAATTAGTGAGCAATTTGTTTTATTATTTATCCGTAGTATAGAACTTAGTGATAGAAATTAATGTTATTGAATAACCGAGGTTTTAACATCGAATATAGAATTATTGATTATACACCATTCCTTACAGGTTCGACTCTTTCTTTCTATCTACTACGTATTTGGAATTAGGATTTATTTATTAAATTTGTTGTGCAGATGATAGTTCATCAATTAATTAAGTGACTCTGAAGGTGGCATTGGTAGATGTATTTTTGTGGTAGATATTGTGTATCTTAGAGGTAAACCCAACCACTCCTTAGATAGTAGAAATTATGTGTAAATATGATGGATTTATTTTTAGAATATAATTATGCTATGTTGATGATATTGAAACTTTTATATTTTTATTATAAAATGATAGCATGCAATATTACTATTCTATGTGAAATTTTGTGATTTATAAAATAATGGATGTTAGCATCCTAGATATTAATTATCTTGTATGTCTGGATAGTATCTTATATATGATGATGTATGCCTATGCCAATATATAAATTATTGCTAGAAATGTGATATACGTCTTGGGTTATGGTTTGAATTTGAAATTTTGCATTGCTATGTTCTAACACCCCAAATTTTTGCTACTGAAAAAAAAATATTTTACAATAGAAGCTTATAACCAAAAAATCAAGTGTTTCCACTGTAACTAATGCAATTCTAGTTTAGCATAATATCCTCATATCAATCATAAGGCTAAAATCATTAAAAGTAAAAACAAACTAGCTCAAAATGAGAGAAAATTTATAAATGCAGATATGAGTTTACAAAAATTGGTGTGGTCATAGCCGACACGTAATTTAAACTCTCTGATTGACAATTGTAGTATTGGTAAATAAGGATATCTTTCTATACCTGAAATTGAGAAGGCTCACCTTAATTTAACTAGCTAAAAATAATATTAAAAATAAGAAACCTAAATAACACAAAATAAATAACCGTAGATATGATAAATATGATAGGAAAATTAAAATCCACCACTAGATTAGGTCAAAATATAATATTAATTTATAAGTTAATATTTAATTACGAGAAAGAGATTGACCAAGTTGTATACCAAAAGCAGGTGCATACACCTTATATTACTTCCCTAAATTAATTAATATGACAAAGCGCCAATATTAACCCTATTAAATACTAGAAATATAGTAGCAATAAGAGGCTCCTATATTTAACTAGATTTAATGCATTAAAGATAATTGGAAGGATGTCAATCTAAGTACCCAGAGTAGTACACTAAGTATGTCTAGCTCTATATTCCTTTTTTGACCCATACGTATCTAAACGTTTTACTACTTCGGTTAGAATTACAAAACAATTTGGTGAATTGTTATCTAACCTTGTTGTAATTTATACATATAAATTCTAGTATATTTATATGGCCACCTAACAGATAAATAATCCTATATATTGTCACTTATAAGGAAACCAGAACAAGGCATGCACCATATAAATTATACTTGATAGAAATATATATATAAACAATATCAAACAAAATAGAGTCAAAGAACAATCTCATAAAAAAAAGAAACATATAATCACATTTCAAACCCTAATCTAGGATTTCAGTCTATTCAGTAGCAATAAATATTTAGCCAGCCATAATTATCGAATTAATTACATAGAAACATATATCTAAAAATATAAATTCAAAATAGAGAAAGAAATAACCAAAATTTATTATAGATGAAAGATCAATAATTTATTCAGATGAAAATTTAATTTCATTTGAATTAAATTCTACTAGTAAATTTTCTCTACTCTTACTCCTAGGGAAATTTCTTTGTAGTCTATTTAGGTGAAACTAATAGGATAAAAATAAAAATGATCCTAAAGTATTTAGTTCCAAGTACAAAATATTATGTACATATAATTATACTAATATGTGCACCTAATTATACATAAGTGTATAGGTAATATTCTCTATATGTACATGTATATTGACATACTAAAAAAATGGATTAAATACCAAATAGATTGACTAACTTTAATTACTTTGATCCAAATGGACCACCAACTATTTTTTCCTTTTCTCCTTTCTCGGTTATCCTTTATTTCTATGCAAATAAGTTATTCTTCTTTTAATTTTTTTGGCATAGGCTACCGAAGCAATTTCTCCTTGATTTCTATGTTGATCTCTCTCTTTTCCCGTCCTCGCTGACATGCCCCCTGCGTTTCTGCAACTCTCATGTCTCTCCTCATTTTTTTGATGGTTTTCTCCTTATTTTTCTTTTCTTTTTCTTCCATCCACTAATTCATTCTCCATGCCCTAATCTCCCGCTTAGCTCTTTTTTTGTTTTCCGTTTTTCGTTCTCATGTTTTGTGCCTTCACAACTTATTTTTCCTTGTAGCCTACGTCTTTCCCGACTTCATTTCTTTTGCTTCCTGTTCTCTAGCCTTTAGGCCTTCGGCCTTTGGGCCATTGGTCTAAAGGTCTGACTCTTATTTATTTATTTATTTAAAAATAATACCTATAAAATAAAATTAAATAAAAATTAATAAATAATATTATACTCTAAATTTATTTAATTATTGTCATTTAAGCTTAAATAATAAAGTTTATGCTATTATTACCACTTAAGCATAAAATCATAATTATTCACCTATATTCCTTAAATAAAATACTAAAAACTAAGATTATGAGGGTATAAAATATATCAAAATATGAACTTATCACACCTCCACACTTAGCTTCTTACTTATCCTCAAGTAAGTTATTACTCTAACTAAATAAAATTAAATTAACTAGCCAAATTCATATGTCTCACGATTGCACTTAGCATGTGCAACAAGCCCTTTAAACCCCTAGGTTACCCATCGAGGATAAGTAAGGTTTCGTGAGGGTTTCGGAGATGATATAATCACAAAATCACACATAATAAGAAAGAGATAAATTATCAAACCATACCTAATACCCTTAACCATTTTTTTTCTCAGAATCTTTTACTTTCATATATCAAGATTAGCAATCCACCAAGATTCAACATTGGAAAATTTAAGGGATCAATTTCAATATATGATTCACATATAAACATGACAGGTATGAACAGATCAATATTATGGACGAAGATCTACCATGTCTTAGTCACATCAAGATCCATCCTTACTATGGATACCCTCTATTTTTTTTCTTAGATTCATATCTACAAATAAATAGAAATAATCATGTATGTGAGATAAGATGATAAAGATAACAAATGACTCACATATATAAATAAATAAGGATCCTGTTCTTACAAATAAAACCTCATGAAAGATATCAAATACCTGTCAAATTGACCAAACCATATGCATAACTCTTGTGACTAATCTCCATCAGATCAAAGGTTGCCCATCTCAAGAAACAAATTGGACTTACTTATTGTTTGTAGTAGAATTTAAGGTAAAGAAGGGTACAAATTGTTCTAGGATTATGGTACTAAAAAAGGTCAAGAGCTAGTGGAACTCTAATGATTGGATGAAATATAAGCATAACTCCACATAAATGATCAATGATACACATCTCCAACTTAAAACCAAACTAGAACATAAATAGAACTTTCTCAACATCATCTCCATAGCTACCTCTCCTCCTTAAATTGTATTATTTTCTTCTTTTCTCTTTTTTTGTACTTTTTTTATTTTTTTAATATATTCTTCCACCAAACATAACCAATCCTTTTTTTTCATATATACATATATTTATTTCACATACCCTTATATACACAACCACACTTTATATCCATAACAATTGATTTCCTTCCACATGCTTTAAGCAAGGGTAAGGATAATAAGACAAAAAGGTTATTTAAAGGAGGTAATGAAGGAAAATATATATTTAATGTATATGCTCAAAGGGTTTCTATGGGGTGTACGTCATGTATACACAAATTAGGTTAAGCTATTTGGTCATACGGTAGAAAATCCTAAACCGCCTTTATCATTTTCTTAATAAAAACATGCTTTGATTATAAGCTTTGCATAGTACAAGAGTAAGTTCCAACAATCTCTATAGTCCATTATAAGAGCAATAGCAAGTAATTTGATCAAAGCAATTAGACATATATAAGGTTTATAAAGAAACTTTAAAGCCAAGAAAAGTAAATCCTTTCATGTAAATTTGCTCAAAAAAAGAAGGTATATATGGTTCAAAAGCTCACCGAGGAATGTGATGAATCTCAATTTGCCATGTCGGTAGTTAGAAAATCATACATTTTATTTCTCCATTCATATCTAGACATGTAGATATATGTTTCCTATATTGAAATTAACACAAAAAATCTCCATTTGCTTTATTTCAATTTTATGATCATTTTTTTCATTATTTTCCAAAGATATATTCCTCCTTAACTAGGTAAGGGCTCATAAGACTCTAAAATCACTAAACACTCTAAAAACACTATTTTTTTTAATTTTTTTTAATTTTTTATTTAATTTTATTTTATGCAAACACACAAAACACACAGACCCACAGTTAAATCACACATTGTCCTCAATGTGTAAACACATAAGAAAACATATAATTTAAAGTATGGAGATACAATTTAAATAAATAAATAAATAACTAGAGGGTATAAAACTCCCTTATAACATTGGGTTGCCTCCCAAGTAGTGCTTGTTTTTTATGTCTTCAGCTTGACATGATCTCATTTTTACTCATTGAAGGTGGGTAAGCTCATTTGAGAGTTGCTTCACTAAATCCTTCCTCGTGATGATCGACTATATACTGCAAGGAAGAAAAAGATAAAAATATTAGTTTTAATGAAAGATTTGATCCAAGAAGAACGTAACTTACCTATCATGGGATTTAAGCTCATGTGTAAAGAGAGAACGTTTTGCCTAGTGTCCTTATATGGTGATGTCTCTATCAAAGGAAGAACATATTTACCCATGTCAAAATCATTAAATATATCCTTCCAACTTAATCTCTCCTTTAGAGCATTACACTTCTTATTAGATGTATCTAAGATGATTTGATTACTCCCTTCAACTTTGGACCCATATAACTTACTAAAAGAGGGAAAACGAGAAGTGTGGTTAGCATAAATAAAATCAAAGTGGTTCAAAGGCTTACCTCGTGTCTTATGGTCATCTACAAGAAAAAGTGGGGAATAAATGTTCAAAGATGGTCTATGGTAGATGAAAGTGATAGTCTTGCCATCCGTATACTTCTCTTTGTTCACCTGATCTCTATTTTGATGATATTCTTCTTCTACTTTATAATATCTTCTTCCACATGATCTTACTTTTCAATGTGCTCCATGGAGACCTCCTCAACCAGGTCATCCTCACATTCGGATATGGCGCTATCATACTCATAAATCTCACTTGAATTTGGAAGTGAAGTACTAGAGAGCTCTTTTTGTGTTTGTAATTAATTGATCATGTTGACCACATAACCCATTTTCTCCTCTAACACCGACATTATTTTATTTTGTTTAATTTGACTTTGCATTAGTTGGTTTTGTCAGTTTTTCAATTTGACTTTGCATTTTATTTTGTCAAAAAGCTTCTCCATTTTTCCTGAACTTGAGGGTTCTGAAACTAGAGAAGATTCTTGTTGAGGATATTAATAATATTTTGAAGCTTCATATTCGTGTGTGTAAGGGTCTTGATATGGCACTTGATAACGATAATTCATCTCCCATCTAAAGTTAGGGTGATGACTCATTCCTGAGTAGTATGTGCTTATGTAGGGGTCTTGTTCTTGGAAACCAGTGAAAGATTAAGAACTTCATTGTGTCCATCATCCTCTTATAGCTTGTTCATGGTAAACACATTGATTTCCTTGTGTATGATACACTTTGTTTGTATTAATGACTCCAATAGTTGTAGCTACTTGCGAAACAAGAGTAGTGAGTTGGTTAAGTCTATCATTAAGATTAATTAAACTTACCTCATTTACTCTTGCATTAAAAATCATGCAAAGTTGTTCACAGCCCAAGGATCCACTAATAGCCACATGAAAGAACACCAACACTTCAAAGGAAAAGGTTAAAATAAAAAACAAAATACACCAAAAATCCTTAAAAAAAAACTAAAAGGAAAAAAGAAAACACTAAAAAAAATGAAATACACTATCTACTAAACCTCCTATTAATTTAGAGATTTGAGTGCCCAAAAGCACTTTGAACTCTAAATAAAAGGAAGGAACGACAAACACAATATATTAAAAATAAAAACACTTAAAATTGTTAGAAAAATAAGGGAGAAGTTTCTAATCCCCGACAACGGAGCCAAAAATTGGTGTGGTCGTAGCCAAAATGCAATTTAAATTCTCTTATTAACAATTGTAGTTATGGTAAATAAGGGTATCGTTCTATACTAGGGATTCAGAGGGCTCACCTTTATTTAACTGGCTAAAAATAAAAGTAAAAAATAAGAACCCTAAATAACACAAAATAAATAAATAAGAAAAAATAGGGATTATAAAATTAGAAAAATAATAAAATAATAAATAAAATAAAATAGAATAGTAATATAAATAATGGATAACCGCATATATGATAAATATGATAGGAAAATCAAAATTCATCACTAGATTAGGTCAAAATATAATATTAATTTCTAAGTCAATATTTAATTATGAGAAAGAGATCGACCAAGTTGTACATCAATAGAAGTTACATACACCTTATATTACTTCCCTAAATTAATTAATACGACAAAATGCTAATATTAACCCTATTAAATACTAGCAATATAGTAGTAATAAGCATCTGCTATATTTAACTAGATTTAATGCATTAAGAATAATTGGAAGGATGTCACTCCAAGTACCCAAACTAGTACACTAAGTATGTCTAGCTCTATTTCCCTTCTTTGACTCACATATATCGAAATGTTTTACTACTTCGGTTAGAGTCACCAAACTATTGAGTGAATTGTTATCTAACCTAGCTGTAATTAATACATGTAAATTCTAGTATATTTATATGGCAACCTAGCAGGTAAATAATCCTATATACTTTTACTTATGAGGAAACCAGAACAAGGCATGCACCATATAAATTATACTTAATAGAAAAATATATATATATGAGTCAAAGAACAATCTGATAAAATAAAGAAAAATTAAATAACATTTTAAACCCTAATCTAGGTTTTCAGTCTATTCCTAATAATAAATATTCAGATAGCCATAAATATCAAATCAATTACAAAAAAAATATATATCTAAAAATATAAATTAAAAATAGAGGAAAAAATTAACAAAAATTAATAATAGATGAAGGATTAATAATTTATTTAAATAAAAAATTAATTTTATTTGAATTAAATTCTATCAGGTAAATTTTCTCTACTTTTATTTTCTTCTTTTTCAGTTGTCCTTTATTTTTGTGCAAATAATTTCTTCTTTTTTATTTTTTTTTGTGCAAGCTACTGAAGCAATTCCTCCTTTGTTTCTATGCTCTCTCTTTTCCCATCTTCGCTGACGCGTCCCCTTCGTTTCTGCAGCTCTCACATCTCTCCTCATTTTTTCGACAACTTTCTCCTCATTTTTCTTTTCTTTTTCTTCCATCCACTAATTCATTCTCCGTGCCCTAACCTCCCTAGGAAATGGTAAATATATTAACAGGAATTTACAAATGTGCGAGGAAAACCTCTTATACAACCAAAAAATGTGGGTTAACCCCAGGCCAAACATGGCCAATGACACAATCCCTGCGATACAAGCATGACAGGGAGCAAAAATACAGAGTCAAAAGCTTACAGCATAATAAGACCACCAGCTCACTTCCTATATGGAATTTATGTTATCCTCTTCAAAATACAGTGCACTAAATACATACTTCTGGACTTGGACAATGATGCTATTAGGTTCAAGAATGCTGTCTTCGTGTAGAGCTGCATTTCTGTTCTTCCAAATGAGGTACACAAGAGCTGCCAAAGCCACAGCTCTACCTTTCCAGAGTTTGTGTTGTTTGTGTCCATTTTTGTGTATGTTTCTCATGGCACTGTAAAGGGTGGTAGATCCCCTGGAAAGCCCAAGCCATTTTCTGATATGCTGCCAAATATGCTTGGTTTTGACACATTCAAAAAACAGGTGCTCATGGGTCTCAAGCTTGTCCTGACAGAACACACATTGTCTAGTCCTGTCAAGTAGTGCAGTCTATCTTTAGTGTAGAGTCTGTGCTTGAGAGCTAACCAAAGGATGAAGGAGTATCTTTTGGTCTTGTTTTGTTGCCACATTGCCCTATGATGTTTCCATTTAACTGCCTTATCTCAAAAGTGGTTGTAAGAAAGATTTGTGGAAAATCCCCTTTCCATCTTCCAAGAATTGAGCAGGACTTTGGCTTGATGAGGAGAACCTGTCTACTGCACTAGGTCTGAAACAAGCTGGCTTAGTGATCTCATGAAATGGGAAGTATTTTGTTTGGGGTGAATACTTCCAGCCTTGAGGAGTGCAAGTAATGTGAGTGGATCCATTTGGTCCAGAGAGTTTCTTTTTCATTTTGTAGTGCCCAAATATATTTGCTGAGAAAAGCTGAGTTCCAAGCATGGAGATGTCTAACACCAAGGCCTCCCTCGTTCTTAGGCATGCAAAGTGTTGTCCAAGCCATAGGGAGGATTTACCTTGCCAAATGAAATTTCTACAAAGGGAAGTGATACTGCTAATAACCACTTTAGGGATGGCAAAAATGGAGAACCAGAATCCAAGCAAACCCTGCACCATAGAGTTAATAATTTCCAATCTTCCTGCATATGATAGGGAGTTAGCCTTCCACATGCTCAGCTGGTCACAAATGCTGTTGATCAGTTGTTCATAATCAATAGCTCTCAATTTGCAGGGATTTAAAGGAACCCCAAGTATCTGAAGGGGAATCTACCTGCAGGCATGTTGGTGATGTTGCCCAGTGCAGGCTGGGACTGAGCATTAAGACCTGCCATGAACATAGAGGATTTATGGGGGTTAACAGTCATCCCAGAGCACATACTAAAATGTTCCAGCCCCTGCATTAGAATTTTGATAGAAGGAACATCCCCTTTACAAAAAAGGATGAGATCATCTGCAAATGCCAAGTGGGTGAGGCCCATTTGCTTGCATTTTGAGTGGTAAGAAAATCCCTTGGTATCTGCCAGGTTCTCCATGAGCCTGCTGAAATATTCCATACATAGAACAAATAGATAGGGGGAAATGGGATCCCCTTGTCTGAGGCCTCTAGCTCCCTTGAAAAAGCCAAACATATTACCATTTAGCTTTAGTGAGAATGTTGTTGTTGAGACACATTTCATCAGCATATGTATGAATTCCATAGGAAAGTTGAAAGCCTTCAATAGTTGATATAAGAACCCCCAAGAGAGGGTATCATATGCTTTCCTGAGGTCAACTTTAATCATGCATTTTGGGGAAGTTCTTTTCTTGTTGTATTCTTTCAAAAGCTCCTATACCAGGAGAATGTTCTCGGTCATCAATCTTCCCTTGACAAAGGCCCCTTGCTCAGGGTTGATTAGATGATCAAGCACTTCAGCCAGTCAACCCACTAAGATTTTAGTAATGACCTTATATGAGGTATTACAGCATGTTATAGGCCTGAAGTCTATCACAGACCTGTCATTTTTTAATTTTGGGATGAGCACAAGAATTGCATGGTTCACACTCTTGATGAGCTTTTTATTGGTGAAGAACTCATGTACTACTTCATAGAGGTCTTGTCATATGATGGTCCAAGAAGCTTTAAAAAAAATTTCTGTGTATCCATCAGGTCCAGGAGCTTTACGATCTCCAAGAGAGTGCAAGGCTGCTTTGATCTTAGTATCTGTTACAGGTCTTAGAAGTCCCTCTTGATAACTTTTAGATAAAACGTTTCCCAATGCCATGATATTCACATCCAGGGGGTATGATGCTCTGAAGTTCCTAAGAGGTGTTGGTAATAGTCCAAGAACTCCCCTCCATGTCTTGGTCAGAGGTGGTGAAAGAGCCATCCCTTTTGATCAGCTGCACAATTCTGAATTTGGCTTGTCTGGCCTTAAGCATATCAAAGAAGAAACAAGAGTTTTGATCCATACCAAACATGAATTTGTTTTTATTAAGCTGAGAAACATAGCTGGTTGTTGCTAATCTAAGAAATTTAGCTTTCTTCCTGAGATCTGAGAGGTTTGCAAAATCAGAAGAGGAGCCATGAGATAGGTAGACTTCCTGTCCTGCTTTGAGCTGAGATTCTGCATGGTTAGCTCTTGAAATAATATGATAATATTCAATATTACTAAGATTTCTTAGCTTGTATTTAAGCATAGTTAATTTTTTGCAAAAATTAAGCTGACTAGTACCACAAAAAGAGAAGCTCCAAGATCTGCTGACCACAGTTCTGAAACTGGGGTGATCACACCACATGTTGAAAATTTTGAATGGTTTCTTCCTGGAAGTTGGCCGGCCAAAATTTAGGATGCAAGGGGAGTGGTTAGAAGTACTCTCGGGTGGTAAGAAGGCAGCAATCCCAATTAGGCCAGAAGCAAACCCTGAGGAATTCATCATAGCTCGATCCAATTTGCACTTGACATTGTGGCCAATAAAAGTATGAAGGCAGTCAGTGGAAGGAATATTAGACAGCTAAGCCACTAAGCAACAGGACTTGAAGTCAGTTGTTTCATATTCGGTGACTGGTCTTGTTCCACACCTATCTAATAGGTTCAAGGGACAATTGAAATCCCCTGCCACCACCCAGGGTCCTAGAATACTTCCTACCAACTTCATAATTGTATCCCAAAGGCCCCTTCTGTCTTTAATAGTGTACAGACCATAGACCACAGTGACATAGATTTTGATCCTAGTTTTTATGTCCTCCACTGAAACAGAAATTGTTTGTGGTGATATCTCAACTGGTTGCACCCTGAGAGCACTTGGGTCCCATAGTAGTAGCAACCTGCCATTAGGGTGGTGGGAGAAATTATCAAAATGCATCCAGCCTCTGAAGAAGTTATCTATCATAAGTTGAACTTTTCTGTCATCTAATTTTGTCTCTATCAATCCCACCAAAGAGCAGGATTTTTCTTTGCATAGTTCCAAAAGGGTTTTTTGTTTCAGGGGAGTACCCCCTCCCCTTATATTCCAAATCAACAAATTCACGGGGCCTTGCCAGGCTTCTTGATGCCCTTAATGAGAGTTCTTTTGAACTGTTTCATACCAGGGCTCTTTTTCTTCCTTTTAGCTGTTGTGGATACTACTTGCTGCCAGCCACTGACCTCCACTGGTGCTTGTAACTGTGACTTGTCAAGGTCAGGTATGCAAGCAGTTTGTATCTGGAGGGCACTGGTGCTCCCACCTTCCAGAGGTCGAATTTGCAAATCCTTTTCTTGATTCAGCAGTACAGGCTCAGACACCAAATTCAATGGGAGGTGGATAACAGGTTCATTCCCCTCTTTAATAACTGAATTATGTATTTGCTGCTCTGTACCCTTCTCCTTCTCAGTAGGGTTGGAATTCTTGACTGTCTTCAATTTCTTTAGAGATAGTTGGCCTTGAGCTATAACCAGACCCTTCTGTGGCTGCACCACTGTCTCAGCAGGGGGAGGTTGATTACTTTTCGAGACATGGTTCACTATATTTTCTTTAGGACTCTTCTGATTGAGCAAGCAATTTTTTCCAGGTGACCCAAGCTCCCACAGTACTCACATACAAGAGGTAGGTCTTCATATTCAATGCTTTGGAGATATTCATCATCATCACTTCTGACTTTAATAGCAGAAGGTAGCTTTCCTTTGACATCAATCTCCACTAACACCCTCCCATATTCAATCTTTGTTTTCTGAAGTGTGAAATCATCAATGAGTATGGGATTACCAATAAATGAGGCAATTTCACTAATTGCCCCACAATTCCACATCTCCATAGGGAGGTTGACCAATCTAACCCAGACATGGACCTTAGTGATCTCCTCCTTACCAAAAGAAAACAGTCTGGGAATTTCCTTGAGCACAAAGGCTTTCCCCTTGATAATATAAGGTCCTCCAGCCAGAGCTTGACTTCTTCCAGTCTGGTCCTCAAATTTCAATACTACCTACCCAGAACTGTGCATAATATATTTGAAAGGCTGCCTAATAACATGTTTGGCTATGCCCATATGATATCTATTAGGTTTCACTCCAACAAAGCATCCTAGCAGGCAAGCCCCCCATAATTCATCCACAGGGTGTATATTCTTCTTAGACACACAAACCACATCACCTTTTGGGGGCACATACTCGCATTTTTTTTCAGAAATGCTGGGGAACAGGTCAGTAAACAATTTTAGTGCTGGAGGGGTTACCTGGGTTGGTGCCTTCTATTCTTGATTCAGTTCAATTTCCCCATCCAACAGCTGTTCAACATTATCTAAGAGGGTGCACTCCACCCTGTCCACTTCCTCTTCAAATTCCGCGAGAGGTTCAGGAATTGGAGGTATGGGGTCATTGTTCCTCGACCTTCCTGATAGACCCTGGCATGAAGGTTGCTGAGAGTCACATTCTGTCACAGGCACTATCTTCAACTGTTCCAGTGTATCCACATTGGTTTTCTTATTCCGCTGGGAATGTCTCTTCGCAGCCAGTGAAGGATCCTTTTCCAAAATCTCCATGGGAGCCACTGGAGAGATATCAGTTTGTCGATCTATAAGGGCAGTACGTTGATCAGGAGAGTTCTCAATTGCTGGGCCTCGTGGGATTTTCTTCTTGGTCCCCATCCAAAAACACAACAATGCAAAGGAAAGGAGGGGGAGAAATAGAGTGGAGGGAAAATAGGCTCACAAACAAAGCTCGATGGATCAAAATGTCAGTTCTTGTGCTCGGGTTCCATGGGAGGAACACTACCACGAGGGGAGAGACAACCGAGCTTCTACTATTATCTTTTCTCCTTGTGCCCTAACCTCTTGCTTAGCTCTTTTGTTGTTTTCCATTTTTCTTTCTTATATTATGTGCGTTCACAGCTAGTTCTTCTTTTCCATTTATCCCCACGATCCTCTCTACCTACCCTACCCTACTCTTCCTTTTATCTACCGCCTCACTCCTTCTTTCCTCTGCTGCACTATGTTCTTGATGGCTGAGCCTATGCTACTTTCCGTTCTCCTCACGCTTCAACCCTCCTTTTTTAGTACAACACGTTTGTTTTTCTTTTCGTGCCTCCATCCCTTCTGCCTTTCTGTTTCATTTTTTTCGTCCACATCAGCCCTGGCTTTTTATCCCTATTTAGTTCTCTTTCTTTTTCCTCATAGCCCACGTCTCGCCTAGGCTTTATTTCTTTTTCTTCTTATTCCCTGGCCTTTGGTCCAAAGGTCTCACTCTTTTTTTTTTTAATTTAAAAATACTTAAAAAATAAAATTCAATAAAAATTAATAAATAATATTACTCTAAATTTATTTAATTATTATTATTTAAGTTTAAATAATAAAATTTATGTAATTAGTATCACTTAATTATAAAGTTATAATTATTTACCTATATTAATTAAATAAGATACTAAAAACTAATATTATAAGGGTATAAAATATGTCAGAATATGGACTTATCATAAATTAACTCCAGGGTACAATAACAGAATACAACAAATTGGGATACCACAGATCAAATAGTCCAAAAGGTATCTAAGTAAAAATATCATATGGATAACATAATTCTTTACCTAAACACCCAGTATAGAAAACATTCACTCCTCTCCGTACAATGCATCAAAGGCAGCAAAATCATCTAACTGGCCCTCAAAGACTTGCACAAAAGTATTAGGGCCCTCTACTTATGGGAATGAGTAGCACTCATAAAAATGATGGTTAGTACATTACGTATAAAGTAAGGTAACAATACTATCAAGTCAGGGATATAGTTACATATATACGTTCATAGAAGATGATAAGTACACGTGCAAAACACATAAAGTCTCACAAGGTAAATAATGATCTAGGCCTTTTTATTAGATATAACCATTTTTATTCTCTTATTTATGTTAAGTTTATAGACTCCACTATTCTTAAATTGGTAAAATGGTCTAAAGCATCTCTTTGGAATAACACACTTAAGTCGTTATTATTATCTAGTGGAGTAAACGCAACACATACTAGGGACAACATACCTAAACCACTATTATCATCCAATGGAATGGATCCAATACCTTAGTCTTAAATCATGTGCACTTTGACTTTTAATCATTAATATCTTATCCATTAGCTTACTTATCTTAATTCATATTCTTATTCAAGATAAGTATAAGGACCCCACTATTCTTAATTTGGTGGAACATACTGAAACACCTTTCAGGAAAAACACACTTGGGCTACTATTAACATCTAGTGGTGCAACCATGAAACACCTTTCAAGGAAAGATTCTCCTGATCCACTCTTCTTAAATAGGTAGAGTTGTATGAAACACCTCTCAGCGATAACACACTTGAGCCACTATTATCATTTGGTAAAATGGATCCATAAAACACATTGGCCCGACTTATGTGATCTTTCACTTTAAATGATTATTGTCTTATTCATGATTGATTCAAAGGTATAGAAGAAATTTAAAGCAGGTAAGCACATCACAAAGATTATAAAGTCGTTCTCTAGAGTTAAGACCCCTATATTTTCCCAAAACCCTAATATACATGTTTAGCATAGCTCTTCTTCTATTAATCTTTTAATCACCAAACTTAGTACCTCTTCCTTAAATAATATTATCATCAACATACTCATATTTTAAGGCCTAACGCTAAGGTCTTACACATACGATAATATCCCTATCCTAAAAGTTAATATTCTTAGGGCTTATAAACCCTAATTTCACAAATTGATCATAACTTTTCTTGTAGGGCTCAAAAAATCACTAGATTCAATATGCATTCATAGAATACTAATATTAACAACTTATTTGAATTTTATGGTCTAACTCTACCATTTCACACATGTGATAATAGCCTCCTTGTTCTAGGATTACTATTCCTAAATCAAACCATTTTTATACTTTATCAAACTTATATCATTCACATATACTCCAAACACTTTATATCAATTTAGCACATTTAGTATGATATAACACCTTAAAAATACCATGAATCTCATATTTAACCCACATTAACCAAAATATCCTTATCGGTAACAAAGCCCTTATTTCATGCAAATCTTATGTGTTCAGTAACATTATTTCCAAATCCATGTTTTTTCTCCATAGAAATTATTATACTCATTTCACATTCATCATACCATTAATAAACCCATGATACATCCACATTTCACACTGAGGGCTTTTCCACATATAATAACAATATCACATGATCTATCTTTATATACTTATTTTCTATCATATAATATCAACCACATATCATAGTATCAACAATCATATATTAGTTCAAATAATAAAAATTACATGGTACAACATAAAATCATATATAAATCTTAGCAATCAAAAACCCTAGATTACAACAAATATGATCATTACCAAAATGACTCTAGTTTATAAGCATGCAAATTTTATTATGCCTCTTCTGGAACCATGGGAAAATTGCCAAGGAAAATCATAATAAAATATCATTAAGATTAAATCACATAAGTAAGAAAATGTTTAAGGAAATGGAACAATGAAAGAAGTGAGAAAAATCAAACCAAGCTAGGTGGTGTTTGGGAAAACTTTGCACAACCAAAAAAGGGGGAATGGTGTTGTGTCATGGGATGGTAGATAAGCAATGACATAAGCTTCCATTGCTATGGGAGGTGTAATGGTTGTGGACACTAAAACAAGGAGTGGAAGGATGGTGGTGTGGTGTGGTTAGAGATGCTAAAGGGTGGAAGGTGGGCTTCGGTTGTTGTTGTTGAAGGATGAAGGTGGAGGTGGGGTGAAGGTTGTCGAAGAGGAGGGGTTGAGATTTGGTTGAATCTGGCGAAGGGGGTGTTAGGCTATGGTGAAAGCTATTATAGTAAGGAAGGGAAAGGAAAGAATGTGGCTGTGGATGAGGCTACCAAAGAAGAAAGGGGGCAACAACTATTTTGGTTCATGGTTTGGGTGATGTTTGGTAAAGATGGCTGAAGGGGAGGGTAGGAAATGGAAAAGGCTTCGAATGGTGGTGTGGGCATCTTGGTTAGGCTCACTAGTGGTGGCTTTTGGGGCTATTTTTGTGACAGCATGGAGGTGGTGAAGGAGGGAGATGGTGGTGTTATTGTTGCAGAAACAAAGGGGAGAGAAGAGAGGTGGTAAGGGAATTTAATGTGTGTCATATATATATCCATGCACATATAGGTGTAAAGATGACAGGAGGGTGTAATGTGTAGTGGAAGAAGGAAAATTTTCACCCCAACCCATATTTGCAGGAGCTGGGAGTTGATAGGAGTAAGGGGATGGTTTGGTAGGTGGTAGGGGAGTGATGGGATGTATAGGCATTATTTGTGGACAATGTTTCATGCAAGGAGAATGGGAAAAAGGAAAAGAAGATGGAGTCACCCAAAAGGGGAATGAAGAGAAAAGGAAAATAGGGAAAAGAAATAGGGGTTAATACCAAGAATGTATCTGGGTCAGATGGATTCACCACATCTACCTGAAGGGCAGGCATTTGGATGACTACACCCCCCCCTTTGGATGCTTGCTGGTATTGGAAGAGACTTGTTAAAATCTTCCATAAATATCCACACTGTCTCTCGGTTAATATGGGAAAGCCTAAGTACAACATAAAATAGGCTTATCTTAAATTGATTGGAGAGTGTGAGGTTTTTAAGGCCCATAAATTTATTTGGACCAAAATGGTCCACCCTTATCATGCCTTCTTCCTATGGTTAGCAGTGCATAGGAAAATGCTCATGAAAGATAGGATCCTTCGTTTTGGAGTGGGAGAGGAATCCCTCTCATGTGTTTTATGTGATCAGCATGATGAGTCCACTGAGCACATGTTCTTTGAATGCAATTTCAGTAAGAGCCTATGTGATGTCATTTAGGATTGGATTGGCAGTGACTTATGGCCTAAGCCTTATGTGGAATGGATACATTGGATTCAATCTCGATGTGGGTGGAAGATGGATGATGCAATTCTCATTGCCATTTTAGCAGCACTAATTTATTATATCTGGAGAGACAGAAGCCTTTTCATGCATACTTCAAAACGTAATCCAATTTCCCGCACAGCTGAGTGGATTAAACATAATGTGAAAACCAGAGTCTTGCATCTTTCTAGGAAAGAGAAGGGGAGGATTCTAAGTAATATTTTTGCTAGGCTAAGCTACTGAATGTTGGGATCCTAAGGTATGGGGCTGTCATACCTAGGCTTGTCAGTGTACAATTGGTATATTTTTGGTTGAATTAATATATAGCAGTTTTATACCAAAAAAAAGATTAATATAATTTATTTTAGGTTATTAGGATAGTTTAATCATTAATAAATTGAGATTAGGTTAAATTCTAGTGTTAAAGAATTTGAGTAAGGTGGAAATATTAATTTTTTGATATTAGGATTAGATTAAAAGGTAAATAAATTGGGGTTAGGGTTAGCTAAAATTCAAGGTATTACACATGTGCTTGACATGTTAATGAATTTAATACACTCCTTGTACATTTTAGATAATTTTTTATGTATATCTTGTTGGATTTCTTTTTAGCATAGTTAAGATTTGTTTTATATGATTCCTTATTACATTTTCTAAGGATATAAAGGTAAATTTTCATGTACCATGATTCATGTCTAAAATCATTATATAGGTTAGCATGAAAGTTTTAATATGTGAGAAAATTCATGCTAGAGTTTTACATACGTAATATGTTAGAGTTATGCTTAGGGGTAATATTATCTTTTTTCATGTCATGGATATTAATTATATGATAAATTATTTTTAGTTATTATATTTTATTCTTTTCATAAAAAAAATATCCTTTCAAAACAAATCTTATGATAAATTGGACAAAAATGTGGTAACTAGGCTTTAGAGGGTATTTTGGTCATTTTAATAAAAATATGCCTTAGGGTGAATAATTGGATTAGGACGACTTTAGTAGATTGTTAGGTTAACTATAGTATTATCTTTGAATTGGATTGATTTATTAACCTTAGGGTTGACTTGAATAATTTATAATAAAGGAGAAATTAATAAGTATGAAAATGAGAATTATAATACATTATATGATAATTGTGATCACCTCATAAAATATTAATATTTGAAGTGGAAGATCTTAAGTTTGGTAATAGTGGTTCCTTAGGGGCAAATATCCAAAGGATGAGTTTATATATCGGTTTAATTTGTTTCATCGGTGTGTTACAATGTCCCAACAAGACCTTATATCTATTCTAATTAGTTCTCCAGACTTCTTATGGGGTATCAATACTTAAATATTAAGTGACCTAGGAGTTACAAAGGTATTGTGTTTCTTGTTTGCACCAACATAACTAGGCGTACATTAGTTTTCTTGGGTCCTAAGCCATAAGGGTATTGTGGTACCTTCGTGCGCCAGTATCACCGAGTGTACGTTAGTATCCTTCAACTTACATTAAGTACCCTTAAGTAAAATAAATAATAATAAGTTCACCTTGGTTTATGGTGCTTGCAAATTTTATGGTATGGTTGGTTGATAAGGCCTTAGTACCTTATCTTATTAGTTATGACCTTTTGATATGAATGTGAAATGGTTGCGCATGTTAGCAATCTGAGCATGATACATTTGTGACATATATGTTATAACAATTTTATTTTATATTATTTTGGTATGCATTCTTGCATTTAAAGAACATTTTTCACTTATTATATAACATGTGCAATGTGGGCATGGTTCATCTACAATGTCCATGTGATGTACTTAGTTTGAGGAAGTCATATTGCACTATCACTTTTCAAATGAGTTTGTGCGCTACATGAAATTATTGAAGGATTTCAAGGAGCATCATCTAGAGGGTTAGAAAGGCTATGTAGTGAGGGTCTCTACTTCTATAACACTTATTATTATATTATGGTTGTAAAAGGATGAGAGTAAAGGTAAAATGGCATCGCACCATTGTGTGCTCTTTTGTGGTGTATTTTTCTTTGGACTCCTATGTTCCTAATTTAATTCAGATATCACTGTTCTACGAAGGATACACTATCCAGAAAACTTTATTTAGGTTATTATTTCTTCTTTTCCACTATTCTCACTAGTAGACAGGTCAACAAGGTACAACCCTAAGGTAGAATGCTCTTGGCCACTATTCTTACCAATGGACCAATAAATAAGGTACAATCGGTCATGACCCATGTGGTGTTCCACTATAAGTAATTAGTGTCTTTCCATAGGTTTTTATCATCTAAGGGTTTTATTACATGAGTTTGGGAGTCCTTTATTATCAATAGTGGGCTAATAAATATAATACAACCCTAGGACAATATGCTCTTGGCCACTATTCTCATTGATGGACCAGTAAATAAGGTACATCCAGCCCCAGCTAAAGTAATCTTCCATTTTAAGTAATTAGTATCTTATTCGTATCTTATCTATTCTAGATACCACACATATACATGCACAACTTAAGTATGGATCACACCCTACTACACCTCGGATCTACCTTGTCCCCTTAGAAACCCTAATTTCATAATCCCTTGCACATCCATACCCCCTAAAGTTCCTTTATGTCCCCAATTTTACCTAACACACCCAATCCTATCATTAAATTCCCCTCTTATCATGATTTATAACCCATTACCCCCATTTTTCACATATGATTACCATTGGCCTCTAGGGTTACTCATCAAAACCCTAGTTCTCCCTCATTGATCTAGCCCCTCATCTACTACTTATTTAACCCCAAAATTTTCACAACTAAGCATATTTTACTATGCTTATTCATCCCCTAAATTTTTGTATCCTAATTCCTTCAGTTCGCACATATGATAAAAACCTCCCAAAAAATAACCCTATCAAAACCCTAATTTCCCTATGGTAGTTATATTTCCTCCCACTTATCCCACCTAGCCATGAGATTTAGTGCATAATCCCCAAATATCATGATTAACATCATAGTTAAAAGGTAAAACCCAACTCCCCCATTTCCCTACATGTGATAATAACCTACTCCTAGGGTTTTGTGCTCTGACCTACCCAAACCATATCATATACATCAATTTTTGTTTTTGAAGTTTTCAAGAATGGTCTACCTAAAAATATAAGAGAAGGGTTAGATGAACCATTATCCTTCATATCTAACACATAAAATTTAGTAGGGAATACTAACTCATTCACCCGAACTAAGACATCTTGAATTACTCATTTAGGATATGTGTTAGATCTATCAGCCAACTGAATAATAGTATGAGTTTCCTTTAAAGGATCGAGACTTAGTGTATTGAACATAGATAAAGGCATCACATTAATTAAAGCACCTAAATCAAGCATACATCTTTCATACCTCGTGTTCCCAATCTTGCAAGGAATGGTAAAAATATCAAGATCCTTGCACTTCGGTGGATGTTTGCTTTACAAAATTACTGATACATTCTCTCCCACACTCATATTTTCATCGCCCTTTATTTTCATTTGGTTAATACACAAATCTTTAAGGAATTTTGCATACCTTGACACTTGTTTAATTGCATCAGTGAGAGGGATATTGACTTCCACCTTTCTAAATATATCAAACATCTCCTTGTCAAAATTCAGCTTCTTGTTTCTTGCCAACCTACTAGGAAAAGGAATAATAATTTTAACAGGAGTGGAAGACTCACCTTTAGTTACTTATGGAGAATTTTCAATTTTTTCTCCTTCATCAATTGTCTCATCTTCTTCTTTGCTTATTTCTTCCTCTTCACTCACTTATCTTGGACTTGCCGATTATTTCTCACTTCAAGTTGTGATAGCACTAGCATTTTTCCTAACATTCCTTTCCGTTTGACTTGGGAATTTTGAGGACCCTTGTGCTTGTAACTTCCTAAGGGAATATGCCAATTGACTCACTTGATTCTCCAACTTCTTGATACCATTTCTAGTTTCTTGTTGAAACTGTAATGTATTGGTAGCCAAATATTTTACTAGATCTTCTAAAGGCATTCCTCTAGATGGTTGTTGAATTAGTGGTCTGGCCATAGCCGGCACACAATTTAAACCCTCTTGTTGTCAATTGTAGCACTGGTAAATAGGGTATTGTTCTAGGCCGGGGATTGAGAGGGCTCACCTCTAATTAACTAGCTTGAAAATAAAATTAAAACTAAAAATAAAAATCCTAAATAACACATAATAAATAAATAAGAAAAATACTAATGGGGGTTATAAAAATAATAATAAAAGGAGTAAATAAAATAAATTAAACTAATAAAAAAATAATGAAAATAAAGGGAAACCGTAGATATGAGAAATATGTTAGGGAAATGAAAATCCACCACTAGATTAGGTCGTAATATAATATTAATTTCTAAGTTATCTTTTAATCATGAGAATAAGATCAACCAAGTTGTACACCAAAATCAGGTCCATACACCTTATATTACTTTTCTTAATTAATACGACAAAGCGCCAATATTAACCCTATTAATTACTAGCAGTAGAGCAGCAACAAGCGACTCCTATAATTAACTAGATTTAATGCATTAAGTGTAATTGGAAGGATGTCAATCTAAGTACCCAAACTAGTACAAAAAGCATGTCTAGCTTTATTTCTTTTCCTTGACCCACACGTATCGAAACGTTTTACCACTTCGGTTAGAATCACAAAACTATTAGGTGAATTGTTATCTAACCTAGCTGCAATTTATACATATAAATTCTAGTATATTTAGATGACCACCTAGCAGGCAATTAATCCTACATACTGTCACTTATGAGGAAACCAGAACAAGGCATGCACCAAATAAACTATACTTGATAAAATTATATATATAAACGATAGCAATTAACATAGAGTCAAGAAACAATCACACGAAATAAAGAAAATAAAAGTATAATTCAAATCCTAATCTAGGGTTTCAATTTATTCCCTAACAATAAATAATTAGCCAACCATAATTATAGAATTAATTACACAGAAATATATATCTAAAATATAAATTAAAATAAGAGAAAGAAATAACCAAAATTAATTTTGGATAAAAGTTCAAGAATTTATTCAGATAAAAATTAATTTTATTTGAAATAAATTCTTTCGGTATAAATTCTTCCCTCTTATTTTCTCTTCTCTCGGTTGTCTTGATTTCTGTGCAAAATTCTTTTTCTTTTTCTTTATTCTTCCGACTGACGGCTGACTCTTGGTTCGTCGTCCTTGCGGTTTGCCTCGCCTCGAAGTCTGGGCCTGCCTGCTCGTACTACCACTGTGTCTCATAAATTCGTAATCCTCAGCGTCGCCCGAGCCTGTGAAGGAAGGCTCTAGCCTCTCTCCTCTCTTTGGCCTGCGGCCCTACCGCACCTACTCTCTGCTCTCTAACGCGCCCTCCTGTGCCTTTATTTATTGTCGTTCGTGCCCTACACCACGTCAAACCTATTTTTTTTTTCTCGTTTCGTGCGGCGTCTCAGCTTCCGTTCTTCTTCCACGTCAGCCCTCACCCTGCGTTTTCTTTCGTTCCGTGCAGCCGATGGTGGTAGCCTCCTTTCCACATCAGCCCTGCGCTGACTCTTCTTTAAATTTTTTTTCATTTCATGCGCTACGTTCCTTGCGGCTCGTTTGGCTTCGTCTGTTTTTTCTTTTCTTTTTGTTCCGGGCCTTTGGGCCTTCAGCCTTTGGCCGATGGTCCAAAGGTCCAATTTCTTTTTTTTTACTTTTCTTTTATTTAAAAACAATACCTGCAAAATAAAATTAAATAAATATTAATAAATAATATTTTATTCTAAATTTATTTAATTTATATTATTTTAGCTCAAATAATAATATTTGTGCAATTTTTACTACTTAAGCATAAAACAATAATTATTCACCTATATTAGTTAAATAAACTACCAAAAACTAAGATTATAAGGATATAAAATGTGTCAAAATATGAACTCATCAATTAGTGGCGGAGGTAATGGTTGAAATGGTGGTCTTTGATGGTTTGGCAGAACTTGGAAGAATCCGGGAGGTGGATTTGATCCGTGTTGATTTTGATAAGCTGGTGGTTGGAAATATGAATTACCACCTTGTTGATTGTTTCCATACCTTAGGTTAGGATGATCCTTCTATCCTAGATTGTACGTTGAAGCATAAGGATCATTCCTCTTTGATATTTGTTGTCCTCCAATGGCACTCACTTGTTGTTCTCCTTGTAAAGTAAGACACATATCAGTAAGATGTCTAGTAAAAAAACAAATTCCACATACCTTTGCAAGAATTTTGTTGCCCACAACTTTCTCTACCAGAGATGTCAGATTTGATACTTGTGTTTTCAATTCAGTAATGCTAGCCTTTTTCACCTGTTGAGACATAAAAGTACTACTCCTACTACAATATTGAGAGTTAGATGCCATATTAGCAATTAATCTTTTAGCTTTAGCGGGGGTTTTATCAACTAATTCACCACCACTAGCAGCATCTATCATGTTTTGATCCATAGGAGATAATCTTTCATAAAAGTATTGTATTAACAATTGCTCACTAATTTGGTGATTAGGGCAACTATCGCATAACTTCTTGAAACGTTCCCAATAGTCATTCAGTGATTCTCCTCTGTCTTGCTTAATACCATAAATTATTTTCTTATGTTAGTTGCTCTAGATAAAGGAAAATATTTTTCAAGGAAAACCTTTTGCATATCAGCCTAATTATTCACAGAACCCACTGGTAACTCATACAAACATTCTTTTGTAGCATCAGCCAAAGCAAAAGGGAAAGCTTTAAGTTTAAGTTATTTTACACTTACTCCATTCGGTTTCATACCGGAACATGCGATATGGAATTCCTTAAGGAACTTGTTGGGATTGGTGAAACATACTAAACTCATTGAGTTGTTGCCCCTGAATCCTGTAAAAATGGGCAAAGCACGTATTAAACCAGGTCTGATCTCACAAGTATTATTTTTTGTAGGATAACTAATGCATAAAATGTTAAGGTCAGAAATAAGAGTAGCTAGCTCCTTGAGAGTTCAATCTGCCATAGGTGGATCGATGTGACAAGGTAAATTAAAACAATCTTCTATGTGGTATTCTTCTAAATATGTAGAATTTCCTTTAGAAGGTAATGGAATATGACGAGTGTATTCCAATCTTCTTATTCGGTTTGTAATAGAAGAAGAAGAATTAAGATCTATTAGCAGGATGATTTATCCTTGATGCTCAATCGTAAACAAACTCAAATGTGAGTGCCTGAGGATTATACATAATTAAAGAATAGGTAGGTACAATTAGAGAAATTATTAAAAGTAAAGATAAGAAACAACATAAAAAATAGAAATAATTATTGTAATTGTCATTACCCGATAATACCACCAAAAATTTGATGTGCTATCGTATGTACAACAAATTTAATAAATAAATCCTAATTCCAAATACGTAGTAGATTTCAAGAATGAGTCAAACCCACAAGAAATAGTATATAATCAATAATTCTATAATCAACGTTAAAACCTCAGTTATTGAATAACATTAATTTATATCACTAAGTTCTATACTATGGACAAATAATAAAACATGTTACTCACTAATTAATGAGCAAGGATAGTAAGATATTGATTATGGTATTAGGATATCAAATAATCATTAAGAAAAGAATGATTCTAAATGACCTAACATTGACCTATAGAAACTCATGATAATTCATCTCTTTACTTTCTCTTAATTCTAATAAATTGAATAAGTTCTCAATTTATCACCTAGCCAATTAATAACCTAGGTTAAGAATGCTAGATTCAATTAATGGCGGCATTACGAATGAAAAGCAGTCAACTACGACCATAATCAAATAAGCTCGGATTATGCAATCATACGAATTAATAGACAAGATTAATAATTAATCGTTTGCTACTTTGGAAATGTTAATTAACCATTACGTATTAATTCCGTTATCCTAGCATTGATTAAGATCTAAACTAAATAAGTGATCAATCTAATTAGTTGAAATTCTTAACCTATGATGTGAGATCATTCAATTTTGTCCATTAATTCAATTAAATTTTATTTAGAATTATAAAATCAAATTATGTTGTCATATCTGAAATCCTAATTTTGTCATCAAATCCTCCTACCCTATACTATCTACACTACTCTCTTCATAATTGCACTAACATACTATTAAATGTAGTAATCTATAATTAACATCAATGATTAATACTAAATTAACAATGAAACCATAACAGTAAGAGAAATAATAATACAATAAAGAAAATTTACTTGCATTCAATCAAAAATCAGAACTTGTAATTAAGAGAGGAATGGAGAAGAACTTATCAACTTGAATTGTAGAGTGTTAATTGTTCAATTGAATATAGTGGAGAGAAAGAGAATTGGAATTGTGAAGTACATGTGTTTTCTAGAGAATATAAAGAAAAAGAGAGAATTAAATTCTTAGACTACCAAAAACTGTATTTTGAATCTTCAGAACTATCAAAAAATATATCAGAAAAAGTTTGCATGGGCAGTTACAAAAATTAAGAAAAATATGGTACATGTTTTTGGAAACAAGGGACCTCCATGTTTTTCCCTAAATTCTTTGCCAATTGCTAAATTTTAAAAACTAAGATTTTTGTCTTTTGGTAGAATAACATGGCCCGTGTTTAGGAAATACAAGGGGTACCGTGTTTCTTGTTCCTTAGCTTTCTCTTTATGAAATTTCAGCACAGGCTTCCCTTTAATGTATATTCTTCATTTCTGGTCTTTTCTTCCATTGATTCTATGTCTCTTGATGTGTTCTTTGCTTTATTTCCTCTTTCCTTTGATTTATCATTTTGATGTCTTCATTTTTCTCTTTACCTGTGAATTATATCCAAAAAAGAAAAACTTGAAAAAAAGATTAAATCTTATAAAAATAATAAGGAATAAATGACATTTTTACTTAGGATAATAACGTATAAATCCCATATATTAGAGCCATCAACTAAGCCTTGTGTCTTTTTACCCATCCTTTAGGACATACACCCCACTTATAGGAAATAGGATGTACTCTATCATGTATTAGCACTAGCTCCCAAGCTTCATTTTTATTTAAGTGCCTCTTTCTCTTCTTCTATAACATCTCTCCATTTTTTTGATTCAATCGCATCTTTATACATGGTTAGCTTCATTACATTATTATCTTGTTTTTTTTATCAGTATTCCATTTGCATATCTAGGATTTGGATTATGCATCTTGTTAGATCTCTTTGGTCGTGGTTGAGAACCTTCATTTACTTCAACTTCTATTTATCTTGGTCTCTCACCTTTTGGAGACCTAAGGTGTATTGATGTTTGCCAAGTATTCTTCCCTTTATTAGGATATACTATTCTGACTTGATCTTGTGATGGTTCAACACCAACAATTTTTTTTGGTGTTGGTTATACATCCTATATTTATGGTTTCCCTTCCATATGCTTCTACATGTGTTCCTCAACATATTTTAAACTTAATAATAATGCTAATTTTTGGGACTAACATGACGTCACCTCTATTTTTCTTGATGTATAACAATAATCTATTGTTGGATCGGAACGTCTCTAACCTTTCTTTTGACTATCATATCCCATGAATATGCAACTAACTACATTTTTATAAAACTTGATGCACTCTTAACTAGATACAAATGCATAACGTATGCATTTAAACACTTTAAAGTAACTCCTTGATAATTTTATGGCCATAGTTTCTCATTGGTGAGATAAGCCCAAGCCTTACTTGGGGAACTTGTTGGGGACATATGTGGTTGTTTTCATACAGTCTACCCAAAATCAGGGTGAAACATTCTAAGTATGTAATATACTCTGACATGTTTCTACCAAATGTCAAGTCTTCCTTTCTACAACTCCATTTTATTATTGTGTATTGAGACAAGTCAATTGTCTTCATATACCACATTTATATAGAACCTCAATGGTTTTCTTTGAAAGTATTCCTTTCCATTATTGTTGCATGCACACAAATGCTTGCACCCAACTTCTTTATGAACCTTTACTTTTAATTCCATCAACTTTTCTTGTACTTCATATTTTTCTGTCATGTAGTCTACCGATATGTACCTTGAGAATTCATTAAAGATTATAATGACATAACTTTTTTTTCTTATTGATATAAACTTTATAAACTCAAAAACATTTAAATACATAAACTATAATGGCTATGTTTTGTATATTTACTCTTCACATGGTTACTAGTGATTTATACAAATGATATTATCTCTTATTTTGAACATATCCTTCTTCAATGTCATATGAAACTTAATGTAACTTATGTGTCCTAACCTATCATGTCACAAATCTATTATATTTTTCTCTCTTGTCTTATGTTATGTGTGCTAAAATTACACAGGTAGACTCTGTAATACCCCAAAATCCTAATTTAGGAAATTATAGCGAAATAAGAATTTATTAGAAAAATTAAGTAGATAAATTATTTTATTAAAATAAAGGGGGAATTAATTAAGGTAAAACATGGAGAAAATATTAAATAAATTATTTAGGCAAAATTTGTAAATTTTACTAATTAATATGGAAGTTAAATAAATTTGTCCAAAATAGCGAAATTAAGCTAAAAAGGAATTTACTTATTATTATTATTTTAAATATTATTATTTTTAAATATTCAAGGATACCAAAATACCCTGAATACCCCAACCAACCTATTATTCTCCTTTTCCTTTTTCCTTTTTTCTCCTTTTTCCCTTTTTTTTCTTTCTTCCTTTCCTTCCTCCTTTTTTCTTTTTCTTCTTCCTTCCTTGAATCGGGCTAGCCCGCCGGCCCAATTCCCCTTCTCCTCCTCTCTCCCTTCGCATGACCTAAAGCCCGCATCGTTCCCCCCGACCAGCCGCCAGTCAGTTCCCCATTTTCTTTTTCTTTTCTTTCCCCTGGACAGCCGGTCCACCCATTTCCCTTTCATTCTTCTTCCACGCGACCTGCACTCCTAACCTGCAAATTTTGAAGCTTGCAACCCACGTCGTCGATAGCCACCAACTCTGTCCGGCCGACCTCCTCCTCTTTCCTCGTTGCTTTCCTTTCCTTTTTTGACCCCAACCAACCCCACAGCTCTCCTTCACGTGTGCCTCCCTTTCCTTTTCTTCTCCCCTAACCAAATGCACCCTACAACTTCACAGGCCTACACCACTTGCCACCGGCAGCTGGTGGTCCTACCTCACCTACCCCCAGTTGTCCTCTTCCTTCTTTTTCTTTTTTTCTCTCAAATTAGGCTATAAATACCCCAATAGGCAGCCATAATCGGGACTTTGTTTTTACAGCCCAGAAAACCCCGATTTGTGCCACTGCCTAAACAGATCCTTATTCCGCCATCGTCGATGATCATCGCCGCCAACGCCTCCCACCAAAGCCTTCCCTGCACCACCCTCTACAGAACTGAGCCTCCCTCTTCCCTTGCCTTGCCCTACATGAGCCACCCCGCCCATGCAAAATCACCATCCCAATCAGCCCACTTTGACCTCTTGTCACCCCTCGCACCACCATATGCTGCCAATTCCGCCCAACCAGCACCTCCTCCACTCTCCAAAACAACCAAGGGACTTCACCCTACCACCCCATACCTCCATATTTCCCTCCCTCCCTCTCCTTCTCCACCTTCCACCACCTTTGGCCGCCACACCCGCCGTCGTGCGCCGCCACTTCCTATTGCACCGCCACCTCCATTCCACCCCTCTTCACTTGAGACACCTTCCACCACCTAAAACACCCCCTCATTCTCTCTCCTCTAACCTATATCCACATCTCTCCACCTCTCTTCCTGCTCCACCACCGCCGTTTCCGCCACCAACCCTAGGTGGTATTCTAATTTCCCCAGCCCTTAAACTCTTTTTCTATAAGTGTTAATAATTGTTAGTAATATTAATAGTATTTCTCTTTATATTATTATTATTATTATCATTAATGTTGTTGTTGCTATTATTATTTTTCTTACTAATACTATTAATACTAACTTGACCATTATCACTTTTATTATTAGTGTAAATATTGGGATTCTTAGATTACCATTACCCTTTTCGATTATTATCCATATTATGCTTAACATTATTATTATTATTATTATTATTATTATTATTACTACTACTACTACTATCATTACTACTACTACTACTACTACTACTACTATTATTATTATTATCATTTCTATCATCATCATCATCATCATCATTATTATTATTATTATTACTATATTATACTTGACCACATTATCACTAAGGCTACTACTAATATGATTTCTAGGACCTTCATTAGTAGTATTCTTAAGATGAGAACTATTATTAATATTATCACTATTATTATTATTATTATTATTATTATTATTATTATTATTTAATAATACTATAAATATTATTATTGTTAACTTGTCTTTTGTCAATATTTCATAATCACTAACCTATTATCACTACTAGAATTATTAATATAAGAATCGTTATGGTCACTACTTTTATATTACTTATATCACTATTATTATTATTATTATTACTAGGGTTTGAGTCGATATTAGCATTATCACTAAAACTAATAATAATATTATTAGTAGTAATATTATAACTATTACCTTTAATATTATGAATATCACAATGACTACTTTAACATAAACCATGATGGCTACTAAGACTTATTTTGGTTAGCAGTGGCACAATTAATTATTTTGAGAATAATAATCCTACTTTTAATTATAAAACTACTATTATCATTATTAGCCCTAATAGTAGAATATGATAAGAGTAGGGTAGAAATAATGGTAATCTTTGGTAAGAGGGAGATTAACCTATAGTATTTTTCTCTTATAGGTGAATCAAGTCAAAACCCTAAGGAGGCGTAAGAGCGTGCTCCAAGCCTGACATCGTTTTAGGTAAGGATGTAGCTAAGGCCCATGTATGTTGTGTGACTTGTGTGCCTTGGATGCTATATATCATGCTATGTTGTGTATCGTATGATTTTCATTAACTTGTCTTATGTGTAGCACAACTTGGAGTTGAGGTATATTTATGTGTTTCCTTATGGCATGAGTATGATACGTATATATGGTGATTATGATGTGATATGATATGACCCTCTAGGACATTCATGCTAGGATGATTGATAATATGATATGGAAATGAAACGATAAAAAGAAAGAAAATGGGAAGTAATTTCACTAAGGGGGATATGAGGTTGAACAAACTACCTCATGATCCATGAGAGGAAAATAAAGAGGAAGAAATGACTAAAATGAATGAGAGATGGGAACCATGCATAGGAATTCTAGGTTTTGCATGGGGACTTCGAGAGTTTGCATGGGGTGGATGAAACTTACATAGGGATGATCTTTATGTGAGAAAAGTTGTTTTAGGGTATAAGTAAGCTAAGGAGAGAGTTGTTGTAATACCCTAGTTTGAGCGGAGTGTTATAAGGATTGATTTGGCTACTTATATCAACATGGTATACCATCCTTTTGGTTATTCCATCCTAAGAACTCCACAGTGAAGTGTGCTGGTCATGGAGCAATTTCAGAATAGATGACCTTCCCCGTATGGTCTTATCGACTCGGGGTGTTACAGTTGTAGAGTGATTGGAGACTTGGGAAGAAAAATAGTACATAGGTTGGTGTAAGGGTGTATAGGGAACTTGATTAGGGTTTTGGGAGGAAGCACTAATCCGGAAAAGAAAATGTGGACGTAAAAATAATTAAGGGAGAGCAGAGTACAAGTTAAGAGTGGAAATTTATTGTATGAGGAGTGGGTATGGGTGCTATGGGAGAGAAGAGATATTCAGTAAAAAATAGAAAGGTTACTTGTTGGGAAAAGAAAGATACTAGGGTTTGAAGTGGCCAACTAGGGTTTTTCGGTCACCCGTGAAAGCGATGAGTAAAGTGATATGATTTGAATTGAATCTAAATGAGACGTATGGTTGGGAGATAAATGAAATAAAGGTAGTGTAAGTAAGAGAAAGTTGGGTCACCTAGGTCCAATTAGGGTTTTCAAAGGAAAACCCTAGAGGGTGATAGTAGGTGGAGTTAGATGTCATGAGGTGATGGGCCTTCACCCACACCCTTAGAAGTTGGGTTTTCATCATGGGTAATCATAAGGGGGAATTGATATCGGTGTGTGATAGGAGGTGCAGGAGTCTCAAGATATGAGATGGTCGCTCTTCGAGGAATAGAAGTAGAGGGTTGTTGACATGCATGTCAAGGGTGAAAGCTTTATTGAATAATATACGAATAAGATACTAATCATTTAAAGAGTAATATTGTTGAACCGAGCCTAGACTGATTCACCGGCATAATCTTGGCCAAGTGCTGGGGAGCCTTGGAGACCTATCCACCGGTGTATAATAATGATTAGGTGTGTTCTGCCCTATAAGTGACTGATCCACTAGATATAATAATGGGGGTCCCAAGATCAACAAACCAAACACTAAGTTGCAAATGAATCATGGAAAATATACTATGTAATTACAATGGAACACCATGAGAGTTGGGACCAAACCGATCCACTGACATAATAGTGGCCAGGAGCACCTTGCCTTGGAGACTGATCCACGGGCAAAAATAGTGGTTAGAAGCGTTCTATCCTATATGTTTTTGATCCACAGTCTACAATAGTCGGGTTCCCGCACTCATATGGATTGATAAAGATTATGATGTGAAACAACTATATTTACCAGAGATCAAAAAAATAAGTCTAACTGGACCATAGTCGGCTGTCATTATCTATATTACTGTATGCTGCCTATATGATCATGTTATGTATGCTATATTATATGTTTTACATGTTTGGCCTTAGTTTATGGTTACCTTACTTAGTATGTAGCGTACTGATCACCCCTTTCATGGGCGTTGCTTATTCCCACAGGCAGAAGATTCGTTTGAGTTTGTGCAGGTAGGGAACAACGTCTTTGATGCCTACGACACCTAAGAGGCATTGGCCGAGGTTGAGAGTTGAGCCTAGATTTGACCCGGGGATCGAAAGTGACCAGTCAGAATCTGTTTTTCCTTTTAGTTTTCCATGTATCGCTTTTATTCTAGTTATGTCACATTATACGGTATTTTATGTTTTTGGAAAACTTTAGTTACTTACTCTTTGGGTTGTAATTCTTAAATCATACCTTGATTTATGTATAGCTATGAGGGAGTCCTCTCATGAATTCTCATTGTTTTATTAATGACTTGTACTTGATGTTAACCCTGTTTAGCCTTAGCACTTAGTACTGGAACGGTAAGAGTGAACCGGTCTAATACTAAGTGCAGCGGTAATATCCCCAGAATTTACGGTTTTGTTATTTCACTTTTGCTAAACCTTTTTATTAAAACGAAATTTTTTAGTATTAAATTTTGGGGGTGTTATAGACTCAATCATTCTTCCCTCCACAAGTGGTGGACTTATAGGATTGAACTTCAATAAACCTTATCATCTTGAACCCTGAACATGTTGGTTGTCATGTAGATAGTAAATTCTTTTTTCATATTAGGTGCATGATAGGTATTATCTACCTACACTTAGATGTTGAATACAATGAAGTACATCAACTATTTTTCCAATATGATCTAAAATTATGTATAGTGACAATAACTCATTCTCTCTTATACTTTGACATATTATGTAGTTTCTCCTTATCTCTAGTCATGTAATGGAAACAAATAGGATCAATAACCCAACCATCACTAAAATTAATGAGTTTATCACTTACTATTGATAGTATTGGCTCTTCCACCACCTCATTGATGCATGATGTGACAATTTCTCCCATAGAAAATGAAGATTGAAAATCTCACTCATCTTTATTGTCATTCTTCTTCATAGTGGCAACATTATTTTCTATCTTTAGAGCTCTACAATCTTGAGAAAAGTGACCATCTTGTTCATAAGTATAACATCACTCACTTTGATGTTGGTACTTATTTTCTTCTTTCTTATTTCTATAGCAAGGTGGTTAAGCTCTCATTCGTTGTGAACCTTTGCCACCATGACCTTGTTGCCAACCTTGGTGTCTTCCTCTTGATCTTTTACATGTATCTCCGGATTTCATTGTAATATGTACTTGCCATGGTGTTCTCTTTTTGGAAAACATGGCCTTATCCTCCTAAATTATTGAAACTTTAGACATCTAATTATCTAAAACCTCTTAGATAGCTATGATGTTCTCCAACTCCATCAAGGTTGGTTCATTGACCTAACCTCTAGTCAACATTATTATCCCACTATATTTTCGATCAAAGCCATGAATAATACTTCTTTTCCTTACTTTAATAAGAACATTTTCTCACTCTAATATTATAATCTCATTGCAAATAGATTTTACATTAGTGAAAAACTGGCTTGTCACAATGTCTTCTTCTTTGATAGGTATGACTTATGAGCACAATCTCTAATAGTTGTATGTTTGCATCACTTTTTATGTAAAAAAGTGTTGCTAGAGTGATTCAAGCTTTGTCTTGTGTTGTTGTCAAGTCCTTTATTCAAAGTAAAGACTCATCTTCTATAATAGCATACAACATATACATAGCCTACATGACCTTAATTTTCCACTTCTTTTCTCATCCTCATTAGTTACTTGGGTTGTCTCTATACCACTAACTACATTCCATAAATATTTCTCAATTAGGTAGTACTTTATACATATATTCCATATATCATAATTATTGTTGCTAAGCTTCTTGATCTAACCAATAGAAGATGGGAGATCTACCATGGTAATTGATTAATATTTAATATTTAATAATTAACCAATTTAACTTGGTGCCATAGCAATAAAGATAACTACATGCTCGACAAATCTCTACAAACTATGGTCCCTAACCTCCTGCTTTGATACCAAATATATAGATTATAGAGGGATAAAACACTAATTTTATTAAGAAGAAATGTTTTATCAAAGTTAAATATTTGTGAACATGTTGCTTAACACCTCTCTCTCTCTCTCCCCTCCTTTCTCTCTCTCCTTTAATATTTGTAAACACACTCCTCGACACATTTTTTCTTTCTCTATTCCCCTCTATCTTTTCCTCTCCTTTCTCTTTGTTTCTGGTGTGACCGTAGCCGGCACACAATTTAAACCCTCTTGTTGTCAATTGTAGCACTGGTAAATAAGGGTATCGTTCTAGCCGGGGATTGAGAGGGCTCACCTCTATCTAACTAGCTTAAAAATAAAACTAAAACTAAAACTAAAAATAAAAATCCTAAATAACACAGATTAAATAAATAAATAAAATACTAATGGGGGTTTATCAAAATAATAAAATAATAAAAGGAACAAATAAAATAAAATAAACTAATAATAAAAATAATGGGAAACCGCAGATATGAGAAATATGTTAGGGAAATAAAAATCCACCACTAGACTAGGTTGTAATATAATATTTATCTCTAAGTCATCTTTTAATCGTGAGAATGAGATCGACCAAGTTGCACACCAAAAGCAGGTCTATACACCTTATATTACTTTCCTTAATTAAATTAATACGACAAAGCGCCAATATTAACCCTATTAAATACTAGCAGTATAGCAGCAACAAGCGGCTCCTATATTTAACTAGATTTAATGCATTAAGTGTAAGTGGAAGACTGTCAATCTAAGTACCCAAACTAGTACAAAAAGCATGTCTAGTTGTATTTCCTTTCCTCGACCCACACGTATCGAAACGTTTTACCACTTCGGTTAGAATCACAAAACGATTAGGTGAATTGTTATCTAACCTAGTTGTAATTTATACATATAAATTCTGGTATATTTAGATGGCCACCTCGCAGGCAAATAATCCTACATACTGTCACTTATGAGGAACCAGAACAAGGCATACACCAAATAAACTATACTGGATAGAATTATATATATAAACGATAGCAATTAATATAGAGTCAAGAAACAATCTCACGAAACAAAGAAAATAAAATTATAATTCAAATCATAGTCTAGGGTTTCAAATTATTCCCTAACAATAAATAATCAGCCACTCATAATTAAAGAATTAATTACATAGAAATATATATCTAAAATGTAAATTAAAAATAAGAGAAAGAAATAATCGAAATAAATTTTGGATAAAAGATCAAGAATTTATTCAGATAAAAATTAATTTTATCTGAAATAAATTCTACCGGTATTAAATTCTTCCTCTAATTTTTCTTTCTCTCGGCACCTCAATTTCCGTGTAAAAATTCTTTTTTTCTTTTCTTTTTCCGCCCGGTTGACGCTCGCTAACGATTGCGGTGCCTGGTTCTTTGTTTACGTGCGTCAAGCCCTGCCGCACTCCTAGCTGTCTTTCTGCGGCTTTTCGTGCCACCTGTGTCGTCCTCTGTCAGAGCCTAATGGCTCTGTCCCCCTTCAGTGTCGAGCCTTGAAGGATCCCTCCCTCTTTCTTTCCTGCGGGCCCTCTTGGGTGCCTAACGGTAGAGGCAACCCTCGCTCTTCCGTTCTCAATTAATGCCACACACTGCCTTTTATAATTTTTGTTTGTGCCTCCACATCAGCCCTTGCGGCTGACTGCTGCTTTCTCCCGCAATGCTCTGTTTGGTTTTTGTTGATCATCGCTGGCGTTGTTTTGTTTCGTTTCCTGGCCTTTGGGCCTTCGGCCTTTGGCCGTTGGTCCAAAGGTCTTATTTCTTCTTTTTTTTTTTTAATTTTTTTTTATTTAAAAACAAAACCTGCAAAATAAAATTCAATAAATATTAATAAATAATATTTTATTCTAAATTTACTTAATTTATATCATTTTAGCTCAAATAATAAAATTTATACAATTTTTATCACTTAAGCATAAAACAATACTTATTCCCCTATATTAGCTAAATAAACTACCAAAAACTAAGATTATAAGGGCATAAAATGTGTCAAAATATGAACTCATCAGTTCCCCCCCCTCTTTTCTTCCTCTCTCCACAACTTTTACATGCAAGCACATTTTTAATATAGTAGGTGTTACTATTACCAAAGTGACTAATATATATATATATATATATATATATATATATATATATATTTTAATTAAGGTGACTGTAATTTAACAAACTAAACTAAATGAGGCTAATATATTTGTAGCCATATTTTTCAATATGTGGAGGTGAAAAGTCAAGGATAGATAGAGGAAATTTTAGGCTTTCATAAAATATCAAACAATGTTAGTTAAAAATGTGATGAATGGATGTCTCTTACAGTCAAAAAATATTCACAATTTATATCATATACTTATATCACCTTTCCAAGTACCCCCAGTGCTATTTGTGTAATTAAAAAATATATAGGGATAGTTTGTCCCACCAAATGGAATGATAGAAGAATGAAGTTATAGTTTGATTACTCCAAGATAGTGTACTCAACTCACTCTTTAAATGTGTTATGATCAAAGTTGTAATGTAGATAAATTTATTGTTGGAAAGAGAAATGAGCGATAAAGATGGGAAGGCGGATATATTTAGGGAAATTTGTCTCAATAGGTTGTTAGTGGCTACTCATACTGTAGCAAGAGACTTATAAGAGAACATGCTTCTTTGTAGCTTACTAGTAAAGAAGTTATTCCTTAGGTCCAGTGTTTTGAGAACAAGTCTTGAGAAATCAAGTGCTTAGATGTCTCTTCGCTAACTTGCAAATTTAGCTTGATGAGATTAGTGCAATTCACTTAAGTACTTAGTTTGAATACGCTAAAATATAATTTAGATATTTCTCTAAAGTTTTGAAATGCATATTAAATTCAACGAAATAAAATCACAGAACTTTTAAATACTCTATCATTTGTTAAAATAGTGTACTTATATAGTATCATGGATAAAAACAATAGAATTATTATAAATCCTTTATAAGTTTAATTTTTTTATTCAAATTCTCTATCAAAATAATGAATATATAAGCATGAAAATTTAAAAGTAAATCACTTTCAAAATTTTATCATTTCCAAAATTCTACCATAACGAAAGTTCCTAATCCAAACAAAGCAGGGATGCCATAATTGACTCATTAAGAAAGCATGGCTAGAGGGCTATTTGTGGGAGTGTTTGGGTATGAGCAGAGAGAGAGTGAAATATTTAAGTTTTGACAAAGATTTGAGTTAAGTTTAAAAAAAGATTGATTTAGGTTCAATAGATAATTGGTATAGTCTTAGAAAAAAATGAATATTATGAATATCACGGTTACCACTATATACAAGTTTAACAACTTTTTCTTGTATTCATTAAAACTTACATATGTGTTCGTCGCACACAATTGCTATACTCATTATAATAAATTCCTAGGCTCCATACATGTAGTAAGGAACATTTAGGCTCGTTGCATAAAATATGTAGATTTATTCTATATAGTGATTAGATTTATTAAACAATTGCATAAGTTAATAATAATAAAAACTTTGGTTCACAACATTAATCGTTGATGTTCATGAAATACAATACCCATATTCATCATATAAAATGGATATGTTCCTTAAGACTTAAGTTTATAACACATAAGTTTATCATGTTAAACAGCTAGGGTCATTATATAAACAAGTTAAGTTCAAAAAATAGACATATATTAAAATACCCAATATATTAATAGTATAATTATTAAAATGATTCCATGTCTATAAATAAAAATTATAACATTGTAAAAATTATTTCATATTCATCATATCTACTAAATATGGTCATAATAAAAAAAAAGTTATAAACTTAATAAAAATGACCTTGTATCTAAGAATAACAAATTATAAAATTATAAAAATTATGTAGAGCCTATAAGTAAAAATTATAAATTATAAAATTGACCTCATTTATGTTAATAATTATATATTACAAAAATGACCTGTTTATATAAATAAACTTCTATGACTATGATATAAAAATTATAAAATATTGAAATTTGCAACATAAGGTGCATGTTGTTATTATAAATAAATATGGTGTTAGTAAAAATAAGCAATACTTACAAAGGTGTATGTGTAATTTTAAGGTATTAGTTAAATATGACAAATCAAAGTATACTGTATTTATATCTGAATACTATAGAGTTAATAAGTATATTATATTAATTTTGGTGGAGTTATTAACCCTATATTATAACTATATTATTTGCACACTATATTTTATGTGAAAAATGAATTCTTTTAATAAAAATTTTAAATTATTATATTTTTTATCATAATTTTTTTATAGGCTAACTTTAAATTAATAAATTCATATTAAAATATATATTAAAAAATATCAATATACTCTCGAGTACCATACCCTCTCCAAAAAAACACAAAAGCAGACATGGCATTATCAAAAAAATCTACTTTCTGCTCGCATTTTGTACCTCGAAGCGGATGACGGAAATATTGGGAAATTACGATCAAACAATTTAGGGTTAGAGTTTGTAATTGAAACTGTACGAGAAATGGCTGGTTACGGTGATGAACGCGAAGGAAATGATGGTCATCGAGTGAAATCTTCTCGAGATGATAGATATGGAGATCGAAGCTCTCGTCACAAGGTTCCATTTCTTTCATTATGCCCCATTACTTTTCTAAACTAAGGGTTTAATTACTCGTTTATTCGAATTCAGTTGTCATATTGTAATCGAAGTTCTCTTAAAAATTCAAATGCACGTGATAAATTTGTTGAATCTGATCTGTTATTCACATTACCATGAGTTTCAAATTGTCAGGGAAGAGGAGGAGGGCCAAATGGGCATTAGGCCTAGCTGGAACTGTAGGGAGGGGGTTAGTTTTTCTGTTAAAATTAGAGTATCTCCCTTACACATGTAATGGTCCATGTGTGCCAGCAAGAGCCTCATTCGGTTATGGAAATCCTGATGTATTAAAGCTACGATGGTATGCTGAGAATATATGATTTTGGTTGTTGATAATCTACTCTCTCCCCATTTTTTCTCTCCTCTGTTTCTCTTCCCCGTATCTCTTCCCTCCTTCATCTCTGTCATTCCTATCTCATTTCCTTGTGATCAGTCACTGGTGTGACAAATTTGGTATCAAAGCCTTAACCGATCAAGCTGGCTGAAACCAAATCAAAGATGGGAGATCATTTGAGAGTGGAGGATCAAATTTGAGAGTTGCAAATCCAGAATGAAGCCACACAACAGCAAGTTTCTTCACTCCAACAGAGACTTGAGGATAGGGATAAAGCTATGGAGGCTAGATTGGATGAGGGATTGAACAAAATTATGGAGTTATTGCAAGCCGGAACAGGAGACAAAGGGCTAATGGGCGATAATTTTGGAGCATTTGCGCCGGCTGTACCGACCACAACAGTGTTCATACCTAGTGGTGCACCGATCAGGCCATCCCACATAGGTATTCTATCCACCCCTAGCTGTTCCATTCCTCAACCCCCTGAGTTCCAAATGTCTCGCCCACCGGACTATCCCATCCAACAGAGATTGACATGGACAACCCCCAAACTGGACTTCCCTGTGTTTGATGGATCAAATCCCCGTAGATGGATTAATTGTTGCCAGAAATACTTCCACTTATTTAAGGTGGAAGACACTTAGTGAGTGCAGATGGTTGCACTTCACTTGACTGGTAATGCTGAACACTGATATGAAAGTTTGCATGAAGTGGGAAGTAATTGGGATGAGTTTTAGGCCGTTTGCGCTCGATTTGGTGATATCCATTTTGGCCAAATTGTAGACCAGTTTAATAAGCTCAAACAGATAAGTGGAGTAGAGGAGTATTACATCCTGTTTGAGGAATTGAAGGGGTTAATGTTGTTGCATAATCCCTAGATAACTGAGGATTATTTTGTATTTAGTTTTTTGAGTGGACTAAAAGAGGAGCTAAAGCATGAGATTCAAATGTTCTAGCCCAGCTCCCTTTACCAGGCATTGGAATTGGCAAGGTGCAAGGAATTGGCACAGGCAAGCTGGTCCAAAGCCCTACCTAAGATACCTCTAGGAAAACCAGTTGCAGTTAGCCCGATGAGGGCTCCAACTAGATCATGGACACCTGTGAATACTGCACAGCCCAAAAACACATTGACAGAACAAAGGCGTGCCTAGGGACTATGCTTCAAGTGTGGGGATAAGTATCACTCGGACCACCAATGTAAAATGAAGCCCTTGTATAGCATGAAATCTGAATCACCAAAGTAGGAGTTGTTAGAACCTACTACCATTACCACTCTAGGAGAAGAAGATGAGATGGCCATATCCCTGCATGCGATCACAGGAGGGCAGGGTCACAATACCATTAGAATCAAGGGCTCAGCTAATGGGCAGTCATTTATCATATTGGTGGACACTGGAAGCACACATAGATTCATTAATCCTGCTTTGGTCCATTGTTCAACATGTGAGATTGAGCCTACCACTTCTTTGGTCATTACAGTAGCAAATGGGGATAAAATGCTCAGTAAACAAAAATGTAAGGGGTTCAGGTGGATAATGCAGGGCTATAGATTTACAACTGATTTGAGGCTTCTTGAATTGAGGGGTAGTGACAAAGAGTTGGGCACGGATTGGCTGTGAGATTATAACCCCATTCTCTTTGATTTTCAGAACTTGACCATCTCATTTTAAAAAGAAGGCGGGTAGGTGACGTTAAGAGGCACCACAGATAAGGCCCAGATGCAGCTACTGCTGGGAGAGGAGCTGAAAGGACAGTGTAGAACCGGGGGAATGGAGGGCTAATTTTTCATGTTGACTACTGATGGAAGTATTGGAAACAAGGAGCTGAATATCCTTGAGGAGTTACATTCCCTGTTGGAGGTTTATCAAGATGTCTTCCAGGAGCCCCAGGGCTACCACCACCTAGAATGCAGGACCATATCATTCCCTTATACCCTGGAGCCAAACCAGTAAATCTAAGGCCTTATCGATTTCCCTATCATCAAGGGGATGCTGGCGCGGGCTATTATTACCCCAAGTCAAAGCCCATTTGCCTCACCCTGTTTGTTGGTCAAAAAGGACTATACATGGAGACTTTGCGTGGACTATAGGCAGCTTAATCTTTTAACAACCGAGAATAAATACCCCATACCCATTATTGAGGACCTTTTAGATGAATTGCAAGGGTCACAATACTTTTCCAAAATAGACCTGAGATCTGGTTATCATCAGATCAGAGTCCACCCTCAGGACACACACAAGACTACATTTCGTACCCATGAAGGACGTTACGAATTTAGGGTAATGCCCTTTGGATTAACCAATGCCCCTGCCACATTTCAATTCCTGATGAACCATATCTTTGCTCCTTATCCCAGGAAGTTTGTATTATTTTTTTTGATGACATCCTGATATATAGTGCTAGTTTAACCCAGCACTACACCCACCTAGAGATCACCTTAAGAACCTTGAGGCAGCATCAACTATATGTAAAGAAGAAGAAATGTTATTTTGGCCAGAAACGGATGGAATATCTGGGGTATATCATATCAGACCAGGGAGTACAAATAGACCCATCCAAGGTTGAGGCTATGTTTTAGTGGCCTAAACCTACAACTCTTAAATCCCTAAGAGGGTTCTTAGGATTAACAGGCTATTACAGAAAATTTGTAAAAAACTATGGGTTAATTAGTAGTCCACTCACAAATATGTTAAAAAGGGACCAATTTGTCTGGAATGATGAGGCAGAAAAAGCTTTTGAAGGATTGAAGAAGATTACGACTGAGGCACCAGTGCTAGCCCTTACAAACTTCCAGCTCCTTTTCATACTACAGACAGATGCATGTGGAAGGGGAATTGGAGTAGTACTCATCTAGGAAGGGTGGCCAATAGCTTACTTGAGCAAGGCTCTCGGGTAGAAACACCAAGGGATGTCCATATATATGAAAAAGAATACCTAGCCATACTCATGGCAGTGGATAAATGGCGCCACTATTTGGAAGGGAGAGAGTTTGTGATTCAAATAGATCAGCAGACCTTGAAGCACCTATTGGAACAAAAGCTAACTACTCATGTCCAGAAAAAGGGGTTGGCAAAGCTGTTGGGGTTGCACTACATAATTCAGTATAAGAAGGTAGTAGATAATAAGGTAGCGAATGCTCTATCCATAAGGGAAGGTGAAAATTTAGCAGAACTGGCTATGATCTCAATGGGAGTTCCTTCTTGGATGACTGAGGTGGAGGAAAGCTATGTAGGAGATGATGAAGCTCAGGTACTATTGACTGCCTTGGCAATTGATCCTTCCTTGAAACCAGACTATACACTGCAGCAGGGTTTATTGAGGTATAAAGGTAAGGTGTTTCTGGGAGCATCAGGACCAGTAAGGGCCAAGATACTTCACCCATTTCATAATTCTCCCTTGGGGGGCCATGCTGGAATACAGGCCACCTATCACAGAATTAAGTCCACTTTTTATTGGCCAAATATGCTCCAAAGCATTAAGGAGCATGTGCAAGCCTGTGATAATTGCCATAGAAATAAAGCTGAGAACCAGTCTTACCTCAGGCTACTGCAGCCCCTTCCAATTCCATCTCAAGCATAGGAAATGGTTACCATGGACTTCATTGAAGCTCTTCCTAAATCAGGAATTTACAACACTGTGTTAGTGGTCGTGGACAAGCTCACCAAATTTGCTCACTTCTTACCTCTCACACACCCCTTCACAGCTCCTCAAGTTGCCAAAGTGTTCTTCGATACTGTTTTTGAATTGCATGGGCTGCCTGCAATGATTATTTCAGACCGGGACAAGGTATTCACTAGCTTGTTTTGGCAATCCCTTTTCAAAAGTCTGGGAACCAACCTCTACGTGAGCATTGCATACCACCCACAAACGGGCGGCCTAATAGAGAGGCTAAATCAATATTTAGAGCAATATCTCTGCTACATGCCTTACTAATGCCCTTGTACGTGGTCGCAATGGTTAGCATTGGCAGAATGGTGGTATAATACCTCATTTCATTCAGCCATCAAAACGACACCTTTTGCAGCCTTGTATGGCTATGATCCTCCCCAGAGTTGTTTGGTGTCTCCAAGGGTCTCTTGTGTAGCTGCTGCCAATGACTTTATATATGATAGGGCCCAAATTAATAGACTTTTGCGGGATCAACTCATCACGGCTCAAAATCGTATGAAGCACTATGCAGATAGAAGAAGAACATAACGCATCTTCCAGGAAGGGGACATGATTTTATTGAAATTGCAGCCATACCAATATTATGGACCCTTTGAGGTGTTGTCAAGGGTAGGAGCGGTAGCCTATCGATTAAAACTACCTGCAGGAAGCTCCACCCATCTTGTCTTGCATGTCTCCATGCTCAAGAAGTACAAGAAAGTTTATCAAGCTGCTAATGCCATACTACCACAACTGAACGCAAAGGGCTAACTGCTAGTTGCTCCTGTTAGGGTGTTGGACAAAAGAGTGGTTAAAAGGCATAACAAAGCTGTCACACAAATCCTTGTAGAATGGTTGAATTTGGGTACAGAAAATGCAACTTAGGAGGGCTTCTCTACTATTCAAGCTCAGTTCCCTTCATTTGATCCTTGGGGACAAGGATCTTCTGTACTAGGGGCAATTGTCAGGGAAGAGGAGGAGGGCCAAACGGGGCATTAGGCCTAGCTGGAACCGTAGGGAGGGGGATAGTTTTTCTGTTAAAATTAGATAATCTCCCTTGCACGTGTAATGGTTCATGTGTGCTAGCAAGAGCCTCATTCGGTTATGGAAATCCTGATGTATTAAAGCTACGATGGTACGCTGAGAATATATGATTTTGGTTGTTGATAATCTACTCTCTCCCCATTTTTTCTCTCCTCTGTTTCTCTTCCCCGTATCTCTTCCCTCCATCTCTGTCATTCCTATTTCATTTCCTTGTGATTAGTCACTGGTGTGACACAAATATGCATAATGTTAATTTCGACTGCTATCAACTATGCTCTGTTTTGTCAAGAACTTGTTTCTGAATCCAAGAAGATTATGACTAAAGAATTGAGAATGAATTATGTAAGAAAAGATTAACGATAGCAATCACATATATGATTAGTCTTTATGCACCAAGAGTCTTTCCTCTTTCTTTCCTAATCGCACAAGTGTAAAGAACGTTTCTCTCTTTTCTCTTCTATGCCCTGCTTTGCTGTCTTTTTCTTTCTCTACACCCGACTAGCACCCAGCCTTTTTCCCTTCTTATACTAATCGGGTCAGGTAGCACCTAATTACCTATTGACTAAGTGACAAGTAATAACTAATCTGTAATTAGGATTTAGTCTAGTATTTACTACCTAGTATTTACCGTATGTGAACAATTAGACTAATACTTAAACTAACTCATAAACATAGCAAAATGCTCATTGTTAACTTTCATTATTATGCTTATTAATCTTCAATATGCTTGTTTGATCGTTGCTGCTGAATTTTGTCTTTTGTGTGAGGAATTTAGATTCGTCATGAATGCTGTACGTAGTTCTTATGTCCGTCTATGATTTGTTGAGGTGGGGTATTGAGCATGCCATGCAGTAACGCCTACCATTTACTAGGTTTTTTTATTATAAAGGTATGTAGCTCTTTCACTCACCATGTTTTAGGTGAAGTTTTGATTCTAATATGGAAAATGGGGGGTTGGTGGAGGAAGATTTCCATGATAGGGATGATGTGGTGTTTACGATCTTAATAGTTATTAGACTTCTTTTTCATGGTTCAAAGATGTTTAAGTGACAGATTGTGACTTTCTGATGAACTAGCAAAAACCCGAATCTCAATATGCCAAAAACTACAACCTTAATGTATGCATTGACTTTGTAAGATTCTCATGGGATGCAAATCTTGGAACTTGGAAATGGATTCATGAATGGACAATGATTTTTCATGTATTCTTTGTATTTGAATTCTATTATTTTCCTATTGAGTTCCCCTTACCAATCCTCCTCTTTTTAACCAATGGAATTTTATCTTAAATGTCACTGAGTAGATTTCTGATTTTGAAAATAAGGTGCATTCCTCTGTTTATTTTTTTGTTTTCACTTGTATTATGCCCATTGCTAAATGAAAGCAAGCAGAGAATGAGACTTATAAGGTGGGTCTCATGTGTAAAATACATGCAGTTAGAGAGAACACGTTTTGTTTGGGCTTTATCTTCTTAAGAAGCATTTTGCCATGACATACTAGCCCTGGAGGTGGAAACCACAGTTGCCATTTGAGCTTGAAGTGGCAACTAATGCCAGCTGGGAGAGTGGCCACAGGTGGTTGCATGGTGATTTATGCGAGATATAGTATAAGGCGTACATATTGTTCTCTTGTAATTCTAAAAATGTGAAAAGAAAAATTCTCGGTTTAGTTATTTGTTTGTTCATCAAATATGATGTAAGGCTAATTTTGTAAAGAGAAGCACTATGTAAATAAAATGGAATTGTCAAAGAAGAGAAGGAAATTGGGACAAGGGAGGAGAATATTTGGGTGAGGAAAGACTAGGCTTGAGAGGAAGAGAGGGATACCAAGCTAGAGAAGAGTTACAATACTGAATTCAATAGTTGTTCTTTCATGGTAATAGAAATAACATATGCCCAGGCCAAGGAACTAGAAAATAGGATTGAATCCTATATGACAAGATCTAATCCATTGTTATATAGTTTGGATGAGGTAATTCTAGGAGGGATTTTAGTTCCTTAAGATATTCGTTTGGATGAGGTAGTTTGGAAATGGAATCCCTCCTAGAACCATCTCATTTATACAAACCCTTGAGATATTCAAATTTCTTAAAAGTTCTATCCAAAATACTGTGCATCTATTTTTATTGTAATTATTCATAAGCAAACAATACACAAGCAACTATTATTAGATCTACAAATCTACTAGATAATATCTAGATATCTTGAGTTTTCTACCCAAAATAATATCTAAATCATAGTAAATAATAATAAATTAGCCAAAACTTAAGAGATAAAATATACGCTCATATTCAAAATAAATTTCATTGTAGCAACTTCATTTATTGAAAAGGAGTGCAGCGTTAAGATTTTAATGTAAAATATTGATTATTTTTTCTAATTTACCCCTTATCTTCTTTTAGCAATGATACAAACATCTACCTAGTAAGGATCCCACCAAAGCACAGTCTAAGAAGATTCATATGTATATGACCTCACATCGACTAACTTGGTAGCTAACCGTTAGGTGATGTACTTTTTCCAATAGACCACAAAAAAATGACTTTTAGGGACGATCGGTAACTAAAATGTTTTAAATAAAAGTAGAAATCTAAGTCAATAGTAATAAAAATGAATAATAAAAACAACAACAATAATATTAAATAAATAAATAAATGCAGGTTAAACATGTATGCAGAGACAATTGATCATAAGAAAAATGAAAAAAGGACCGAATACTGTAAATTAGCATTGGACAGACACATGATACAAATAGCATGAATAACAACATCGCATAGATTCAAAACACTAGCATACAAAATGCTATGCAATAGAAAACTGCAAAAACTCGAGACACACGCGAAGAACCTACATCTATCTTATGCTAGGATGGTTGAATGTTTCCCTTTTCCCATCATTATATCCTTACAGTTTTTTTTTCCCCAAATCTTATCATAAAGTTTTGACAAATATCAAGGGTATAGTAGTCATATATCTTTGATTCTTAATTTGTGTTCATAAGGCTAAAACAATACTTAATTTTGAAATTTGCAAAATCTCCACTTATTTTCATGCAGCAGGAGTATCTTTTAAGCCTAACTGCATCAAAATGTGAAAGATTTGGCAACACTACCTTCATTGCACTTATAGTTTTTTGCCCTTAAACATGTATGCAGCGTGTATCTCTATCTATAAATACCTTGACGCCCTTGTGCAACCATGTAGGTTGTGTTATTATGAGGGCTTACTCTATTCTTACTGAAGTAGCTTTCAAGGTGATATATTTAAGTAAACGATTAAGGAAAGATTTCATGGGAAACAAGCTAAACCTCTTGTATTCGGTTTCTTTTGAAAAGATGGATCGATATGATCTAGAATCACAAGAAACATGTGAAGGGATCATTGATGTCTTCTTTGTAAAAGAATTTTCCTTCATTCTCTTTTGTGGTTGTGTGAAGCTCTTTACTTTGTTAAGGATGAATCAATCATGATTTGTTTCTATTAGGTGTTCGCTCTGGTTAATGGTGCTTCGTAATATGCAAAAGTTTAGAACCCCTTTTCTTTTCTTAGTAGTCAACACTTGGCCCAATGACTGAAACTTGGTCATAATCATACTTTGTGGAATTTAATATCTTGCTATTCTTGCTATTCTTTAAGTTTAGGCTTTGTTGTTTAAATGTTATTACCTTTCTGTTTTGCATAGGTGCCACCCTTGTCTTATTGGTGAAGATTTATATTTTTCGCGCTTATTTATTTCATTCATGCTGATGAAAACTGACTTAAAAGTTGCTCTATTGGAGGAGTACAACTTGTAATTTCTTGTGAATTGAAACTCAAAACTCTACACTAATCATCCAAAGCACCACCTAAAATGTATACAATAAGTCCTAACATATAGCTACTTATGCCTTGTACATGATATGAAAGTAATTAATATTGCATTACTTTTGTGAACAAGCTGAAGTGGAACAAAATATTTAAACTTCCTATTTGCAGACTCCATCCATGCAATAAAATCTCAGTTGCGGTCATGATTGCAGTTGCGGTGTCACAATATCACAACATCTCAAATGATAAATTTTGTGTTGCGGCCATCGTGGCTTAAATTTTTATTTTTATTTCACAGTATGATCTAATTTTTATCTATTGATCATTTAAATATAATTATTCAATAAAGTAGTGTTCTATATTATATTAGAAGTATTTAATTCACTCGCTAAAATTTGAATTTATTTATTTAGTGGCTAATCTATATTATCATAGTTATTGATAATAAATTAGTATTATGTCATATTTATTCACATTTACAATAAATAAAACTAACCATTAGTCTAACTCTTAACAAGAATAATATTTAAATTACTTAACTAATGATACTTAATTGCTTATCCAATAAAGATGTTAATCTTTAACTCAAAACTAGGGGTAGTAGGACTGTTCATGGATTGGATATTTGGTATTTTTGATATTTGATTAATAGATGAAAGTGCTTTGGATATTTGCTACTTTGAATATTCGGAACTTCGAAGCTGATTGCAAATATTTCTTTGGATATCTAAAACTTTCAAACATATCAAATATCAAATAAAAAATTCTTTGATTGAAAAGATAATACACCAATCTAATTTGAACTAATTTGATTTAATGATTTGATTCAATTATTTTATTACATTATGTTCAATTAGTAATTCCATATTTCTAATAATATTTAAATATATTATAAAAATGTTAATGAAAAAGTAAAAAAATTATGAGTAATAACTAATTTTTAGATTATATATGCATATATGTATACAATTATTAGATTAGATATTATTTGTATTTTGTTAGATCGAATATTTGATTCACTTGACTTTTTCTTGACCTTATTAGTTATTTGATCTAGAAAAACATATCGGATCAGTTATTTGTTCCAAGAAAATATATTGGATTGGTTGTTTGATTATTTGGATAGGATCGATTTGGATATCGTATTGATTTATTAGATATCAGATCACATGAGTAACCTTAGGGGCTAGGACAGAGGAATTTAGATAGACAAAAGCAAACATTTTTTTTTTGTTGATAATTTTAGGTTATGTCGGTGTATAATATATCAGAGATAAATTTGTGAAATATTTTATTCATTGTGATTTGGCTGTGTCGCATATTGGCAGTTGGCTGATGTTGCATATTGAGACATATATTTTATTCTATGATTTCATTATTGTGCAATCTATATTAAATGGAATTTGCATATGTGAGGCCTTGAACTTTGTACTATATTTTTGACTTGTTTTCCTTTAGATATTTCTCCGTCTCTCTCTCATTCCATTGTTTTGTTTAGTATACAACAAGGTTATGCCCAACCACATTGGATGTGGTATAGTAAGCCTGTTCATGGAGGAACTTGCATATATTGTGGCCCCTGCTTCTTCGAAGGTTACTATACCATAGTATCTACCATATCACCATCCCAAATTTTGTGTATGAAATGACAAAATTCTTGTTCTCTGAGGTTAGAAATATTTGGGTATCGTTTTTGTGTGAAGAATCTTCTACAAATTAATAATCAACAAATAATACGACTTTTCTGAATGTATTTTTCTAGCAGACTGTATATTTATTTGCTGTTGGTTTTAATACTCTTGATTATGCATCCAGCTCCTGTCATTTGTGGCCTTTTTATTATTTATATATTGAGAATTGAATCACTCATTGATGTTGCCGCGAATCAGCATAAATTTCATGAGATCGAACATGATGTGTCGAGGGTTGGGGAGCGAGAACATCGACGGGGAAAAGAGATGGCAAAAGAGCGAGATGATGATTTCAGGGACCGCAAGGATAGAAGTTCTAGGGATGAAAAAAGAAAAGAAAGATACAATGATTACTTTGAAGGCCGTGAATATCACAGGTAATTGATCTAGCATGCTTCAAGATCATCTCTTTGTTACAAAATTTAATGAAAACTCTTTTAATCTACTGCAGTTACCTGTGATGTTGTGCTTTTATACAAGACAGCTATCACATGAATCGATTTCTTTCCTTCTCTTTTTTATTTTTTTATTTTATCGTCTTCCTCTTGCGAATTCAGTGATGTTAGTTTTTCTTTTCTCTTTCTTTTTATTTTTCAAGGGTTTTAATCATTTAAATCTCATATTCAGGCCTCATGGAAGGGAGAAGAGACATAGTGGCAGGCCAGAATCTCATTCTAGAGAAAGATCTAGAAGGTCTAGATCACCCTTGCGTTCCCCATCTGCTTCAAAAAGGTGGGCACTACCATATTCTGTGTTAATCTTTATCCTAGGGCTGAGATACTTATATTGTGCTGTAGCAGTTTGACTATAGGCATTCTGGTTATGAAAACCAAGGAAACCACAGTGGCTATTTCTTGAAGGGAGCTGCTGATAATGTCGGGATAAAAATGCCCCTTCTCCATGTTGCAATTTTGAGCCAGATTTTCTGTATGCCTTTTCCTTTTATGGATTGCTTTTTTGCTGTTGGATGTGCGTAAAGTGACATATGACCAACAAGATAACTGACTCGGCTTGCTATTTGTGTAAATGTTTCTGAAAATAGGCCATGTACTTACTGTATGTTATAGTTGTTTTTAATTGCTTTGGAATCTTCCAAATTGGTTACCCTAGCATCCTGATTTGTTCATCGGCTTTCTAATTATGATATATTCCATTGCTATAACCCTTTTTGGAAGCTTTTTTATTTTTCAAATTTATGTTTACCTACAGCAACAGAACAAGTGGATTTGATATGGCACCACCTTTAACTGCTGCAGTTCTAAGTGGCCCAGGTTCAGGTGTGCATTTCTCCATTTTGATTCAAAGGCATACCCTATTCATTTGTTTCATAAGATCAGAAGATATAAATACCATTGTGATGAGTTTGCGCAGGATATTTTCTTTCGTTGGTTTATACCTGGTGATTAATTTCTGAAAATGGAGGGACATTGACATGTAGTATTGTTGTTGGCTGTTTTGTGGTTTTCTGTGTTTTTTTTTCTTCTTTTATCCATCTGCGATTCTGCTTTAAGAAGACAATGTTGGGGTCACTTATCGAACTGTGCTACCTTTGGGCATGAGCACTTTAGTGTGCTAAATGGAGCCAGGACAATGCTTAGCTGGATGCACTCTTCATCAGACGACTGATATCATTTGGTAGAACTCACAGTTTCTGTGATGGAATTTCTCTTTTTTTGTTATCAGAATACTCTTTTTATGTTGAGTGTGACATAGGGAATGTGTACAATTATCTGGAATAATGCTCTTGATTCTGAATACAAGAGTAGCATATAGTTTTCTGAGTCTTCTGACTGTTGGTTATTTCATTTCATATTTCATTCCATTTCTGGTTATAATGTAGATCATCTGCCAACTATCTCTCAGTCGTCATCAGAATTATTCCAAAGCATGCTAGCAATGGGCAGTTATCAGGTGTGCATGTATGATGTGGTACTCATTTTTCCATAGTATTTTAGCATTCTAACATGGAATTAACCTTTTCCCCTCTAACTTTGCTCATTAGTTGGGATCCTTTCCGATGATGCCTATCCAAGTTATGTCTCAGCAGGTGAGTCTTAACTTATGTTTTAGCACGAGTAATGATTTTGATATCCTTGTCAGTATATTGATATGGAGATGTTTTTGTTCCTTTATTTGGCTGTATTTGAATCTGTAGGCAACAAGGCATGCTCGTCGGGTATATGTAGGTGGTCTCCCTCCAACAGCAAATGAGCAGGTTATATTCCCAGCTTCTATCCCATGCACCTGTTCTCTCTTAAAGAAATAAAAAAGGAAAATGTTTCCTCATGGTCCAGAAATTTTAATTTAGAATCAAAGGTGAGCCTCTGTTGGTCCTTTTTAGTTTTCTTGTGCTTAATAAAAAGCACTCAAACCTTAACTCGTAATGGCCCGTTTGGATTGAGGTGAATAAGAGTGAGAGTAAACATTAAAAATTAACCCAGATGAAGGGTTAGAGGTTAATTAGATTGAATGTTTTAAAATGCTGTTTGGATAATATTAACCTAACTTGGGTGAATTGGGGTGAATGGTTTAAAAATCTTGTTTGGATTGCGGTGGATGGAAGTTAAAAAAATAAAAATAAAACAAATGACATTTATATTCTTATATTAAGTATTTAAGTTCCTTTCACAATAACTTAGCTAGCACCTCCACCATCTTCATCACCACCATTACCTCCACTACCCCCCATCACCATAGCCGACTCCTTGTCCACCACCATCACCTCCATCACCTCCACCACCAACTCCACCACCTCATTCATCTCCTCCAACACCAACACCACCACCACCACCACCTCCTCCCTCTCCCCCTCCCCCACCACAACAACCTCACCACCACCACTACCTCCATCACAACTTCACCACCTCATCCTCCTCCTCTAGCATCACCACCACCAACTCCATCACATTTCCACAACCTTATCCACCATAATCATCTTCTCCTCTTCATCCTTCTCCAACATCACTACCACCTCCTCCTCCATCAGAACCACTTCCAAAAAATTTACAAGTCAAGCAATTTTTTGTTACAACATCCATTTATCCAACTAGTCCAAAGACAAAATAAAATAAAATTGTGAGAACAAAATAAATCATATATCCATCCTCTTACATTCAACACAAAGTTAATAAAATAAAAGGCGTCCATCATCATCCACAATATAAACTCAAATGGTATACATGATGTTCATCAAAAGGTTTGCAATTGTTTCACAATCAACAAAGATAAATGTCATTATCATACAAGCTATAGAAATTCAAGTGTCTTAAAGCATGAAACTACACATAAGGAGAAGGTTCTAATTCGCGAATCATATGTGCTTGCTCCATTATAAACCATAATATATATTGTCGCTGTTCTAATGGATACACATTTAGCATATCATAGTCTATACAATTCTTTAAAAGATAGAAAGCAATCTGCAGTCAAGTTCCTCAACACACTTTAGAGCCTTAATAGAGTCAACGTGTGAGCGTTTGTCCATACTTGTGACAAACTTCTCTACCTGTGCACTTAGCATATCAGAACATGATGTAACAAATACCAGTAGAGAGACCAACAAGACCATGAGCAAGACCCAAAAAAAAATCACACAACTTAGCTTACCCATCAAATAAATAGTAGGATTTGGCAGGTTAATACTTGTACTTATAATATACATTCTCACTAGATTGCACAAAACAACTTCGAACATCCCAAAAATAGATTCACAGTAAGGTAGTAATAGCTTAGAATTGCATTGAAAGCAAAAAAATAATAATATTACATTCTTAGTATATTGTACAAATTAAGGCAAAAAAATTACATTTGAACAAGGGAAAAAAAAAACAATTTATATTGACTAGGCCATATTAGAAGAGAGAATCCTTGCATTCAAACTGCATTGAAAGAAAAAAAAAATTGCAGATTTGCCAAAGTAGTGGTTAATACTAGAAGGATATTGCACAATACATTCTTAGTATAAGGCAAAAAAAAAAGAAAAAAAAGAAAAAGATTTGAATAAGGAAAAAAAATATTCTATATTAGCCAAGCATTCGACCAAAACTTCGGACGATATAGGCCCTAAAGATTTTTATGAGACCCAATACAAGCTTATATGCACAAATTAAGATGTCAATATTTGATTAGATCCATTGTGATTTCAACTAGAAGAAGAAAAGGAATAAAATTCGACCATAACCATATCGGCGCAAAGAGAACGAATGCCGCGAGAGGAGAGAAGAACAAACACCCAAAATTAGCTGTTGACATTTCAACTCTGGCTGTCGAGATTGGAAGCCGCCACTGCCAGGATGAGGTTGGTCGATGAAGCAGGAGGAGGCAAGACGAGAAGGAGGAGGTCGATCAATATGATATAAATTAGGGATATTTTTGTCCGGTCTAGTAAAAAATATTACTTGTATATTAACTTTCACTTTTATTACTCCCAAAATTAGAGGTTAACAAAATGAAGTTAATTGGGGTGAAAGGAGGTGGAATTTTAATTCCGATTCACATTGTTGAGGTTAATAAAGTTTGTCCCCAAACGGGTGATTCACCCCCATTAATTTCTGTGCACCCTAAAACTCACAGGGCATAAGGGTTTAATGATATGAATTCTTGCCTTCTTGTAGTCAATATTCTAAACTTATATAATGACACACCTCTTCCTTTTGAAATGAGTTTGTTGATCCCGGTTTGATTCTTTTTAACATGTTCATAGGGATGGTAATCTGTGGTTACCTTATGTCAAATTCTACTTTGCTCATCATGTTTGTCTTCTTTGTTGGGGAAACTTGTGATGAGACACCGACTTGCAGGAACCTTCCAGATAGAATAGGCACTGGTGTCAACAAAACCCATGCAATTAAATAGTAGTCCCATTATAGCGTAGCGGCTGCTATTTAGCGGTTTTTGGGTCAGCCGCGGCGCAAAATTACCGATACTCTATGGTTTTAAAATTTCACATTTATCGCAATAAATCGCTAGTAAATCCGCTGATAAATTGGTATCGCCGATGTATTGGAAAATGTCATCAATAAGTTAGCAATTTATTCATTTACTATATATATATATATATATATATCTTGGACCAAGTTACTATTGAATTATAATAAAGTGTTACTATTTATTATCTTAACATTTACTATTAAATAACAATTTTTTTCTTTTATTAGAAAAAATGACTCACTTTAATACTTCTAAAATAATATAAAACACTAGTTTATTGAATATTTATATTCAAATGATCAATAAATAATAATTAGAGTATAGGGTGAAATAAAAATAAAAATTCACACCGCGACGACCACGATACATAATTTATTGTTTGCGACGCTCTGATACCATGATTGCGACCACAAATGCGACCGCTACGGGGATTTAATTGCTTGACAAGACCTATTTATACTATCTTGGACAATCAAATAAAGCAGAAAAGAGAATCTTTTATTGCCAAATTTTTGATATTTTATTGCTATCCTTTCGGGTAATAATACAAAGAAAGAAACACTTAACCCATGCTTTTTATTCTTCAAGATTAATCAAGAAATCTTGATCTATCATCTATCCACTTAATTAAAGAAGCCTTGTTCCCATGAAATAAAATATCGGTCTCGAAATTTATCTAATACGCAAGACAACCCAATTGCGACTATTCAACATCTTCTGAACTTTCCTTCAAGTTGGTGCATAGATATCAATCATGTCCAACTTGCTAATTAGAAGTTCAAAATTAGGCTTGAATAACCCCTTTGTTGTCTGCTGAGCAGTTGATATAAATGGTAGACAGATTGCTTCTTCCTCAAGCTTCTCCTTTATAAAGTGTATGTGTTTTGTTCACTTATGTTGTATTGGGTTCCATGCAATGAGTATGGCCGTACAACTTAATGGGCTTGCATGCAACCAAGCATAATTCTTTGATAATTCACCTAAGCCATGACTCGAAATTTAGCTTGTGCGTTGCTCCTTGCCACCACACTTTGCTTCTTGCTCCTCTAAGTGGCTAGATTCCCTTATACATATGTACAATAACATTTGGTGGACTTTCTATCTTCAGTTGATCCAGCATAGTCTACATTAGTGAAGGCTTTGATTCCCCTTTGCTTATTCTTCTTGAATAGCAAACCTCGTCCAGGTGATCCTTTCAAGTATCACATAATTTTGTAAGATGTTCATGGGGAATGTATAAATTGATTTACCGAACTACTAATGCAACCAACATCAGGACAAGTATGGGAAAGATAAATTTGCTTCCCAACTAGCCTTTGGTACAACTAGCTGGCTTTATCTATAAGCTCCCAATTTTATATTAGCATCTATTGGTATATTAACTGGTGTACAACCACTTAAACCAGTCTTATGAAGAAGATCTACCACATACTTGCATTGAGTCACTATAATGTCCTTTCTTGATTTGGCAACTTCCATCCCCAGAAAATATTTCAAGGATCCTAATTCCTTAATCTCAAATGCTCTGGCCAATCCAACCTTCAATTAATCCTTTCTACTGAAATCATTCCTTGTCACAATAATATCATCAACATACACTAGTAACATCAACACCTTTCTATCTCTCGAGTGCCTTTTGAACATTGTGTGATCCCCTTGAGCTTAAGTAAACCCTTGTGTCTTCACAGATTGGGTAAAATTTTCAAACTAAGCATGAGCAGATTGCTTTAGACCATAAATAACCTCCTTCGATTTGCATATCTTTGAGCCAAAATTTTCCTCAAAGCCAGGTGGTGGTGTCATGAAAACTTCTTATCTAAGATTATCGTTTAGGAACACATTCTTGATGTCCAATTGAAATAAGGGCCAATCAAGATTGGCGGTAACTGATAGAAGAATTCGAATAGTGTTTAGTTTCGCCACTGGAGCAAATGCTTTAGTGTAAACTAGCCTTTAGGTTTGAGTAAATCCCTTTCCCACCGACTGTGCCTTTACCTCTCTGGAGTACTATTGGACTTGTATTTCAATGTGAGCACTCACTTGCACCTAATTGGAGACTTTCGAGCATCCTAAACATTATTTGGAATCTCCACAGAAGATACATGAGTAGAGAAAGTAGAGAAAGAGGGTGGGGGATCTTTAAAACAAAGTAAGTTTGATAATTGATATAAAGGATGACTATTACAAAACCTAGTACCCTTTCTGATGGCAAGAGGAAGACTCAAATCTGAGACAGAATTATTGTCTTGAGATGATTGATTTGAGGAAGAGGGAGAGATTCTTACAGGAATTGGAAATGTTCTCGGTGCAGATTCATGACAATACAGAAAGATTTGTGGAATCTTTCTCTTTGTGAGGGGTTCTCCACAGAGTATCTGTTCGTCTTCTTTTCCTGCTGACTGATCTGATTGAGGAACTATGGGTAAAGCTTTTCCTTGTTGATTATGCTCATTTAAAACAGGCTCTTGATGTGAAGAAAGATTTTTCCTGAATGAGAATTTTCCACAAAACATGGAGTGTTATTTAAAATAGGTTGGTTCATTATTTCCTAATCTGTAAAATTCCTATTATTTAGCTCATTTAGTTCATCCACCACCTCATCACTCCTATCTTTATATTGATTGATTTTTATAGATGGAAAAGATATACTTTGCTCCACTGCGTCCTCCCTATTTTCTTGATCATGCCGGTTAAAACTGTCCACCCACAAAACCGAATTTCTACCACTGGCGGTAAGTTCAGATTCAGATTATTTTGAGAATTCAAATCTCCCCCTAAGAATGAGTCTTCTCCCAAAATCTTCCCCCTAAAGATGATATTTAAATTATGGCCAAGTTTCAAAAAAGTTTACATCCATTGTGACAGAAGGAGATGGGGTCATATTATATATAGCCCTTTTTGGCAAGGGATATCCTAGAAAGACACATCGTCTGGCTCTAGCATCATGTTTATCACCCCTTTTTCTCAAATACAATACCAGACAACCAAAAATTATGATCAGTAAGGTAGAGTCTATTATTTGGAAATTGATGGTCAAAAAAGTTAATAATGTTTTAAAATTTAGAACCTTAGAAGGCATGCGTTTGATCAAGTAAATAGCCATAAGAATGGAGTTCTACCATAGATGTTTTGGGATATGAGTTGTGAACCTAATGGCACAAGATACTTCTGAAAAATGTCTATTTGTACGTTCACCTATCTTGTTTTGTTTTGGTGTATCATTACACAAGCTTTGATGGATAATCCCCTTGCTTAAGAAAAAATTGCCTAAAACTGCATTGAAGAGTTCTTGTCCATTGTCACTTCTAAAGATTTTAATATTTGTGTTGAACTAGGTTTGAACCATATTGTAGAAATTCATGAATATATTTTCCTATTCTAGTGCTATCTTCGGTGAAAGTAACAAACCATATATTCCCTAAAGTTGTTGGGATCCATAAGGGTCCCCAAACATCATTGTACATAAGAGTGGATGGTGCAGTGGGCTTACAGGGTTGGATAGGGTAGATAGATTGATGATGTATAGTTAAAATTACATATTTCATTTTGAAAAATAGTAGGACCTTTATTTAGAAATAGGCTTGGGAACAATTGTTTAAGATATTGAAAACTAGGATGACCTAATCAAAAGAGTGACACCATTAATTTATGATTATAAGAAACTAATAGAGACCTAAAACATGAATTGTGAGTATAATGTTTAGCATAATGAATTGTGAGCATAAGAAACTAATAGAGACCTAAAACAAGTTGATAAAGTCCATTAATCTCCTTGGCATTATCGAGATTGGATCTTGAAATTCAGTATGTAAGGAATAGAAATTAACTCAACATTTAAGATCACTAGTCAACTTTCCAATAGAGAGCAAGTTGCAAGATAATTTAGGGATATGAAAGACACTATCAAGGGATAGTAATGGAGAGAGTTGGATAGATCCAATGCCAGCAACAAAGAATGAACAATTTTTTTGATTTCTAGCACAAGGACGATAGGATCAGAACAATTGGGAGCTATTTGTCATATGATCTATTGCTCTTGAGTTAATAACCAAGATAGATGTGGATATGACATTATTGGATATGAGATAGTTTACATTACCTTGATGGGCTAGAGAACAAGAGGAATTAATAGGGACTTGTGGAGATGGAAGGATTTTCATAAGATGCTCAACTTGATCTTGAGTAAACGGAGACTCTCCTAAATTTATTTGTTGTTCTTGAGTTTTATCCTCGGTTGTTTGCATTGCTTTACCATAATTTCTCTTTTAGTTAGGATGTTTCAAGTGGGGGTGTAGTTTTTAGCATTTCTCTTGGCTTTTTGCAGTGATCACACTATGGTTTCTTTCTCCTGTCACCATCTGTATAGAGTCCACTTGTAGCTAGAGCCAAGCTCTTCAATTTTAGGCCAATACTTGCTTGTTAAGTTTGCAACATAACCCATTTTTGAGCCTCTTCTTGTTGTAGCTTTATAAAAACTTCCTTTATGCTAGACAACGGCTTTCTCCCCAAGATTCTTCCTTTTACTTCATCTAAATAATGGCCGGCCTAGGTAATAGAACCACGGTTGCAGTTGCAGTCGCGGTGTCGTGAACGATATTTTATATATCACGGTTGTTGTGGCGTAATCATTTTTTTTCACAATAAATATTAGCAAATATTAGTAAATATTGGCAAATATCGGTGAAATATCAGCAAATATTGGTCGATAACAGATATATCGCCGATAAATACATGAAATTCTAAAACCGTAGCGTATTGCCAAATTTGCGAATTGGCTGATCTAAAATCTAAGAAGTATTGATTGATATTGAATATCGGGACCGATATTTAATTGTATGGGCCGACCCCAACCAAGAACATATAAACGCAATTATTCTCTTCGCCCTTCATGAACCAAGCACAATCATTCGACTTTTCCATTTGTCATCATAACATTGCTCTAATTCATGCCACCAAGTCATCGTCTCAATATAGTATGAAGTTATATCTTTGTTGTCTTGCTTCAAATACTATCGTTTATATTTTAATCAAATATTTGAGATGAGTTTTCTAGGTGTCAGTATGTAGTACGGATAGAGTCCCAAAATTCTTTTGCAGTCTATATAAACATGTGTGATTTTGAAATAGAAACCTCCATGGAATTAAGTAGCCATGCAGTTTCCAGATTTTAAAATTGTGATCATTCTTATTTGATTTGTTCTTCTCACCAGTGAGATAGCCAAGCTTCCCACGTCCATCAATGATCAGTTTGACAGATTGTGCCCATTCTAGATATTTTTTACCATTGATTTGATGAACAATAATTTGAAAAGATGAATGAGCAGTAATAATATCATTCTTGTTGTTGGCATTGAGGAGATGGCTGAGATTTCTTCTAATAAAGTCATGGTTTTCCCCCAAGTCTCTGATACCATATTAGTTTAGGAGGAAGAGAACGTTATTCTTTTACTCTTTTTTATTCTTCAGCAGACAATTAATTATGAGGTTGAACGGGTACATAATTAAGCAAACGAGAAGTCTACCAATACCTTAACAGATTCCTAATAAGTAGGAAATAACAACTCTTAGAAAATAGTAAGCAACAAACTCTTAATATCTTGAATATAAGCTGCCAAATATCCTACACATAAATTGCTAGACTTATTCTCCTAACACCCCGTAGATTAGATGATGGACTTATTCCACATTTTCTACAATATAGATATGAATATTAACTGTTTCTTGTAAAAGTTATTAATATTGTTAAAATCATATTTTCATATGTATATCGGATATCCAGTTTATATCTGATCCTTATTTTTAGATATTTGGAAATTCAGATATTCGGTCTAATGACATGGAGCGGATATTCAGTTTTGAATATCCCCTAGTCATTAAGATAATTTAACATATAATGAGTCATTTATATGCTTCTAATATAATATATAACACTAGTTTATTGAATACTTTCTTTTAATCGATCAATAAATAAGAATTAGAATGTATTGTGAAATAACAATAAAAATTCACACTAAGACAACCATAACACATGATTTATTATTCGTGGAGCTTCGATGCCACAACACTGCAACCACAATCTTGACGTGGATTTTATTGCAGGATTCTAGGTTCTCCTTAACTCACGTATATAGACTTGATGATGCAAATACAGTTATCGAAGAAATTCTATCTTTTATTAGTTGGAGGTTTTGGATATTATTGGGTAGATATATTATTTAGTAAATATTGATATTGTCTAGTTTAGATAATTATAGGTTAGATTATCATTTTAGATAGTATTTAGTCTATCTTTGTAGTTTTTTAGCTCATATAGAGGGCCTTTAATTCTGAGATTGAATTGAGTTATTAAGAAATAATTAAGTGTGTTTCTTTTTCTTTGCCATTTCCTTCTTCAACTTGCTATAGACTAGGATATCATCAAAATACACCATCAAGAATTTGCCTATGTGATCTTGGAGGATGAGTGTCATAACCTTCGTAAATGTGCTAGAAGTGTTGGAAAAACCAATAGGCATAACTAACCTTCCAGAAAGGCCATCCTGAGTTTTGGATACTGTCTGCTACTTATCTCTCACCCTAATTCTGATTTGGTGATAACTACTGCAGAGATCTATCTTTGAGTACTAACATGAGTCAGCTAATAGGCCTAACATATCCTCAAGATGGGGAATAGGAAACCTGATGTAGGGGCATCCTTGCTTTTACATCCAAATATGTTTCTTGAAAATATTTGAGGTGTTGCTTGGGGTTCTTGAAGTGTTTACATCATCTACAACACTTTCTTGAAGATAAGTTGTCAAGTTCTTGAAAGTTGAGATTAAATATATGACAAACGGTGCCTTGTTGATTTGTCAAGCATGGCGATGAGTCAGCCATGATGATTTGGCAGCAGTGAGGCGATGACAACAAGGCATAAACATATGGCAGCCTGCAAGATATTCAACACAAGTCATTAAGGTTAATGGCTAGTTATCATGCGTAAAACCCGTAGTGGTGGATCATTGTGCTAGATATATTTGTTAGTTAATATTGGTTGTAATTAGCTGGAAAATAACTGTTGAATAACAACTCATTAATGGCTAGTACACATGCTGATTTGTCATTGGTTGTTTGTATAGTTAGTTTGGAATTTGTTGTAACTAACTAAAGGTTGTTAGGGTTGGCCGTGGATTGTATGCCTGTATAAAGGCCATGGTTTCGTCCATTGATAGGATGCTGTGTAATTGTTGAGAAATTAAATGAAGTGTCTTTGTGAGAGTTTGAAACTCCCATTCTCTTTGTGAGTTTGTTGTGATCATTAGAAATACTGTATATCCTTCTTTTGATTATCATTAGTGAGTATTCTTTGTGAGTTCTCATTAAAATCCTTTGATTACTGTCTTTGTGAATTATCAAAGTCCTATCTTGTTGTGTGTGTAGAGAGCCACAAATGCAAGTATGTGTGTCATACCCATTCAAACCATATTGTAGAGGAATGAGAGGAGATCAATTAGTTTGATTATAGATTGTTCAACCCACATCCACATCAAAGCCTATATTTAATGGTGATATTCTTAATGGCCTGACTATCTACACATATTCGCCCAGACCCATCTTTCATAAGGGTAAGTAGGGCCCTTATAACTCCACCTGCCTATTTACTTCAGTTCTCTCAACTTGGATCAGCCTACACACATTTGCTGATAATTTATCTTTACCTGTCTTCCCTCTTATCTATTCTTCTTCTTGTCCTGCATCACTTGAATCCTGACATCCTTGATGAATACCAGTTTTCAGAATTTTTATCTAGGCACACTTCAACATTCAGAAACGAAATTTCAATAATTTATACAGGCCATAATTAGCATGAATGTTTGTTCCTGTGGAACATGAGTATAAGTTGGGAATTTATCATGCGTCATATACATGAAATGTTATTAATAAATTGCATGCCGCTGTATTTGTTATTATTGATGTAATAGAGAAGTTAATTGATTTCTCCATTCCCTCCACATCCTTGCTTGGATGTTAATTACAAAGATAATTAGTCCTCAGTCTCACCTTTCCCCAGGATTCTCTAGAAACATAGCCTAGTTGCAGTTAGCAAATCGTTCCCCCCTCTTCAATTCTTCTTCTTTTTTATTGATTAATTTATTTTTTGCAGACAATTGCAACCTTTTTCAGCCAAGTTATGGCTTCAATAGGTGGAACATCTCCCGGGCCAGGTAAGTTTCTTCTTTGAGATGGTGTGCCTAATGCCCTTGTGAGAATGCAAAGTTGGTTTGTGGGTGAATTTTACATCTCATTCCATCTGTTTTCAATATTTATAGCAGTTATGGTTTTTGTTCACAGGTGATGCAGTAGTGAACGTGTACATCAATCATGAAAAGAAGTTTGCATTTGTGGAGATGAGAACCGTCGAAGAAGCAAGTAATGCGATGTCATTAGATGGGATTATGTTTGAGGCATGTTTCTACATCGGTCGCACTCTTCTAAAGCACATTAATTTCGTATGAAGGCCTATGCAAATTTTTAAGCATGTTTGCATGTTTAGAGATTCCATTAGAGATAATTATCAATTATGGAAGAAACGTGTGAAGTTTGTTTCAGTTAGGGAAGAAGTGTTTGTAAGTTAACAATAAAGGAACAAACATTTGAGGTTTCTTATAATTAAAAAAGTTCTTTACAATAATATTATTTTTGTAGACATATGATATTCCCAATAGGGCAACATATGGTATTCCTTATTGTACAAATAACAAACATATACATATGATTTTACATTCATTAATACCTACTTAGTATACTATTGTTTCATTAATTAGTCATTATTTTAATCAAAAATAAATTTATTAGTTCTATGTACATTCTAATTATATATTTTTCTCAATTAAAATTAAAAATTAAAACATTGAAGATATAAACTTAAAAAATGAAAATTCAAAATAAAATTAAAACTAGAAAACTAAATATCAAAATAAAAAATAAAAAATAAAAAGGTAAAAATTAAAAATTAGTGAGGAAGCTTTTACTTGTGGTTTTTAATAGAATTCGATTTTTCATTTTTGACATTTAAAAATTGAATACTTTAATTATCAAGCCTTCAAATTTATAATTTTAAATTTATTCATTTTTCAATTTTTATTGCTATAATTTAAAATTAAAGACTTTATATAATAAAATTAATAGAATTAAATATAGGAAACTTCTAAAAACGTGCTTTAATAATTTTTATTTTTATTTTTAATTTAAGTTTTTAAGTTTTATTTTTTATTCCTTAATTATTAAAATTTATTTTTTTAGCTATTTCATTTTAATTTTTTTTAACTACCACCAAAATGTCTCCATCATCATGCACCTTCAAAATCGTAGCAACACCATCACCATCGAACCATCACTAGCCATATGGGTCTCCATTCATAGTCATAGTTTAAACACTGCACACACTAACCCAATACAAAAATAACTCTGCATAAATACATAAAAAATATCTATCATTCATAGCTATATCCTAAAATATTTTGGGTGCACTATTTTTGTTTATTTCATCTTCTACAATGAGTTAATAGTAGTTTCAATTCTATCAACTCCATTTATGAATTAAATGGTTGCATATCACCATCTAATTCATTTATGTTACGAAGAAGAAAAAAATTGAAATTGAAAATGATGAGATCTTGAAGAGCGGTCTCAAAATATTTTTAGAGTTTTTTTTCCTGGAAATGTAATAAAAATAGAAATTGAGAAATAAAACATAAACAGAATGTGCGAAAACCTTGAATTGATCAGTTGTCTTGGTATCGAGGTATGTAAGCATCGTGAGCGATAAATTATGTGCCGCGGTGTGAATTTTATTTATTTATTAATTTCTCCATATGCTCAAATTATTATTTTTGATTATTTAAATATTAATATTCAATAAACTTGTGTTTTATATTATATTAGAATCATTTAAATTAGTCATTATATTTTAACTTGTCCAAATAACCCTAAATTTATCTTGGAATGAGAAAAAAAAAACATGTTGTAGATGTGAAGGTAATAAATATCAATACTTTATTATAATTCAATAATAACTTGGTCCAATATATATATATAGTAAATGAATAAGAAATTATTATACATGCCTTTTTCCTTAGATTTAGGAATTCTCAATAAGTCGCCGATTTATCGGCCGATAAAGTGTGAAATTTTAAAACTATAGTGTATCAGTAATTTAACATTGTGGCTGGCCTAAAATCCGCCAAATAGTAGCAACACTACTATTTAATTGTAGGAATACACAACCCCTGATGATAGTGAATCAAAGGGAGTGTTTCATAAGCCTAACTTTTTGTCCTCTCCATCCTATGAAGAAGAAACGATATTCTTAGACAAAGACAAAAGGAACAACGATAGCATGAATCATTGGCGTGTGGATAGCCTGGTAGAGCAAGCTTGGCCACAAGATAGATAAAGAAATGTTTCAAGGTTGAAGAAGGATGTTTTTTTTTTTTTTTTTCTTTTCTTTGGTAGAATTGAAGGAGTTTATCCCCTCCTTTTTCAAAGGAAGGATTTCCCCCTCTCTCCCAAGAAGGAAGGAATTATTTTTACTTTCTTTAGGGAGGGTGTTGACTTTGTTACATTTTGATTATTGGATGGCAATGGAGAAGTGAAGGGATTGAAAGGTTGAAGAAGAAGGGCATTTTAGTTTATTAAGGATATTAAGAGAAATATATTTTAGTTTACTAAGGATATTAAGAAGGGCATATATTCCATCCCTTTCACAATAATTAGCTTTTAAATTTTGTTTCAAAATACAAATCATGTTATGGAATCTTATAGAAATTAAATGCTGAATTTCCATTAAACACTTCTTTTGTATTTATTTATTTATATTTTTATTTAGAGTAAATAATTAGCAGTGAAGTTTCTAAAGTATATTTATAAGAGGGTAGGATAGACAGTTTAGGTATTCTATTTCCTCAACTTTATCAATTCTTAATCACAAGCCAAATGTGTCCTATAACATTTTGATCTTAAAAAGCTGACTCAACCTTAAGAAATTGGTTTTAATCCAAAATTCAAACCCAATCTTGACTAAAATTTGAAACAACCTGCACCCGAAATGAACCCAAACATGACCTGAACTAAAGTCAAATTCAATACATAAAGATGACATTTTAATTCATTTCAAATTGCTACATATACATTAGCAAACAATCTAATTAGCTAAATTTTATGTAAGAGATTTTGGTATTCAACCCATATAACAACAAATAAAACTAAAATAGTATCATATATTAACAACATATCAACATCAATCAAATCAAATTTGATCATAGTTATTATTATTATTAGAATCATTATTGTTATTATGATCATAACTAATTATAATTATAATTATTATGATTATAATTATAATAATAACAATTATATTTCTAAAAATAGTAATAATAGCAATGAATATTAAATTAATAAAGGTAATGATAATAATAATATCAATAATTATTTTCATTATTATGATAATTACAACCAATATAATAATCATAACAATAATTGTGATGATAATAATAATTACTACAACTATAATAATAATAATAATAATTTGTAATTATTATTATTACATACATATTATATTTGGTAAGAATAACTATGATAATAATTTGTTATTATTATTCCATATATTATATATGATTTTAATAATTGTTATAATAAACATAATAATAATAATAATAAAAAATTGTAAAACTCAACTTATTCGTTATATTAAATTAATATAAACTGAATTGAATTCACTTGAACCAGCCCCATTGGACCTTGAATCTGTTTACCCAATTTGGACTGGTGGACCCAATTTGAACCCGAGACAAAGAAATCTGATGTCCCAAACCTTGTCCTATCCCAGCATTTGATTAGAACCTGAACTGAAATGCCTGAAACAGAATCTGGCCCATATGACCCATTTGCTACCTCTAGGAATGACATTTGGTGCATATAGTATAAAACATTAGGGCATTTGATTACTAACATAAAGGAAACAATATATGGACCGATTTTGGTAGATTTTAGGGATGTAATATCCTGATAATTTATCACAACTCTGAAACACCTCTTCGGGGAAATCAAAACAGAAGGAAATTGGGGCATTAGAGAAATTTGACTTTTAAGAGAATGAAATCAGTGCACTTGACTAAGTAATCTGCATTTGGGGATTCATGGAGATATCTTTTTATAAATTCAGTCTCTACCCACACAAACTTCATGAAGATGGAGATCATACTACATTGCTGCTCTTGATATGTACACAGTTCCTAAATTACTTGTTCTGTTGAAGCTGTGGAAGTTTTCATCAAACTCCTGCTTTTTTCTCTTTTGTTCTCCTAGGGGATTTCTGTACGGGTGAGGAGGCCTACAGATTACAATCCTGCATTAGCTGCAGCTCTTGGCCCTAGCCAACCGAGTCCTCACCTTAACTTAGCTGCTATTGGACTCATGCCTGGGTATGTTGTTTTTCTCCATGAAACTTGTTCAATTATGTTTCTAGGAAAATTCCTAGTAGAGGTCTAGCTGAAGTCTGCATGATGTTATCTTCTTTTTATATCGGTTGCATTATATGGATATTTTTATGCAATTTGAATTTTGATTTCATACAAGTGACCAAATTTGGTGATGACTGGCTTTTGGAACTCATCGATGGCAATTTGTTGACTACTTACTGTTAAGTACCTGTGATGTATAAACGTAACATACAGGATGAGCATTACTATATTATTATTATTATTGAAAAAAGTGTATTTGAATGTATAAAAATATTTGGATTTGTTTTCATAGAGGCATAAACATTTTTAAAATTTTCATAGAGGTACAAATGTTTAGACTCTGTTCTCATTATGGAAAAAATGCTTTAAAAAAAAATTTAATGCATGAATGTTTATATTTTATTCCCATTAAGATATAAATATTTAGACTTTGTTTCTATTAAAGCATAGATAAGAATGACTAGAATTACTTAAAATCTGAAGTTTTAAGCTATTATGCCTTAATGGAATAAAGTCTAAATGGCTATGCCTTTATGGAAAGTAAAAAAAAAAAAAGTTTATACCTTTATGATAACTAACCCAAAACGTTTATGAATTTAAATGCACTTTTGTCATATTATTATTATTATTATTATGTCCCCATAATAATAGGGTGTTGATAGTCCCAATACAAGGTGAGAGATGCCCCCATACTGACAGAATCATATTGTGTTGATTCAGCTTCGTGCATACTTATGTTTTTTCATTATGATGCATCCAGATATACTATTTTTTTTTCTTATGCTGCATCTAATTCTGTTGTTCCTTGTAGTATTCTCATATTTTAAATATTTCTTTCATATTATCTGTTATTTCATTTCCTATTAAAACTATGCTACCCCCTGTTGTGCTGACTTTAATACTGGGTTAGCAGTCTGGTTTCCGGAGGGGAGCCTCCTGATCGTATCTTTGTTGGTGGAATACCGTATTACTTTACTGAAGTACAGATAAGAGACTTGCTGGAATCTTTTGGGTACAGCCTTGATTATATTGTACCCTTATTTTTGTTGTGCTGCAATATCTTTTGATAATTGTGGAAATCGTCATCACTCCTTTTCTATTAAATTTTCCTGGATTACTTGATGACTTAGCCTCATGCTTTTACACATCTTGTAGACCTTTGAAAGGATTCGATTTGGTGAAGGATAGAGAAACAGGAAACTCCAAGGGTTATGGTTTTTGCATTTACCAGGTTAATTTACTGTTCATCATGTCACCTCTCCAGCATCATTTCTGACACAATTTGGATTTTCCCCCTGATTGGTAGATGTTGAGCCAGAGTGTTTCCATCTGCATGCAGTTTGCTCATCTGTAAATAACCTGTTTATGATGATATGATATAGGGTTTTAGAAAATCCCTTTTCTTGGTTTTCTGTTGAGGTTTACTCTCTTGCTCTGCCTTTTTGTTTCTTTCTCAATACTATGTTATTATTTTAGCCAAAATGGAACAAATCAGGGGCATTTCAGAATATGGACTTTTCTCTTGAAGTTTGTATATTCTCTTCTCTGTTTTATGATTTATGTGAGTTGCTCCACGTCTTTGATTCATGATTTCTCTTCGGATATTGTAAATTTTAGGATCCGGCTGTAACTGATGTTGCATGTGAAGCACTCAATGGAGTAAAAATGGGTGACAAGACCTTGACTGTTCGTCGAGCCACTGTTAGGTTGGTTGTCTTAATGAAAACTACTTGATATAATACTACTTTTTCCCTTTCTAATGTGATTTCATTCTTTGCATTGCTTTCTGGGCTGGAGTGTAGCATGTACTGAATGACTTTCTTCTGCTACCTTAACTGTTTGTCAGGCCACTGTTAGGTTGGCTGTTTTAATGAAAGCTACTTGATATAATACTTCTTTTTCCCTTTCTAATGTTGCATGTGAGGCACTCAATGGGGTAAAAATGGGTGACAAGACCTTGCCTGTTCGTTGAGCCACTGTTAGGTTGGCTGTCTTAATGAAAGTTACTTGATATAATACTTCTTCATCCCTTTCTAAAGTGGTTTCTTTCTTTGTGTTGATTTTTGGGCTGGAGTATAGCATGTACTGAATGACATTCTTCATCTTCTTCTTCTATCTTGACTGTTCGTCAAATTACTTGTTAGGTTGGGATTTTTAGTGTTTTATTTAATTTTTTTTTCACTATTGCAAAAGAAAAAAAGCTTAACACATTAACATTGTGATATTACTGTGTGATGTGTGAAACATTTTTATTTCTATTAAATCTTAACATGGTATGGCCACATGAGGAGCAACATCTGAATGAAGTAGTGTCAGTTGTGGGAGGCACTGTAATTAAAATTTCTGGGGAAGGTTCCAAAGAAAGTTGATTGAAAGTTTAGGAAGAGAACTTGTTGACGTGCAACTAGCCATGACATGGTTTTTGGCAAGGTAATGTTGCTGATGGATTTCGGCAGTTTGACACACCTAGCTGAAACAAAATTGGTTTGGGTTGTTTGTAGCCTTATTTCATTTAATCTATTGGGTATCATTAGGTTTATTTATGGTAACCTTGGAATTTTTTATGGCTGGGTAAGCAATGTTGGGCCATGTTCCCAAGGAACAGCACACTGCGTGTTCTTTGGGCAGGACATAAAATTTGTACAATGGTATATTTTTCAAGGTATGGTGAATTTATGTACCAATGCAAATGTGCAGCAACATGCTGGGCAAGCCAGAGCAGGACAGTATATTGGCACAGGCGCAGCAGCATATTGCCATGCAGGTGGTGCTATATATGTTCCTCTCTATATCTTATTATAAGTTTCATTGCCCTATTTGCATGTTTTATATAAGGGCTATCTTGCAGAAAATGGGATTGCAAAATGGTGGTCTTAATCTTCTTGGAGCACCTGCTGCAACCATGGAGAATCCAACCAAAATTCTTTGCCTGACACAGGTATCATTGACCTTACATATAATCTTTTTCCATGATACTTATCTGGACACCCAAAAGCCAAAGAAATATGTAACCGCATTTAATGGTTGACGATTTGGACATAGCTTCTGTTTTCTTTTAAACTAGATGAGATGCTTGCACATTCTTCTTGATTTTTGAATTGATAGTCTTAGTCTTTTTTGTAATATGATGTTCTTGTTTACTGAAAATGCTCAAATTGGTACTGACTGTGTCTAATACGATCATTTTCTTGTGCATGTAGGTGGTTACTGTTGATGAATTGACAGATGACAATGAGTACAAGGAAATATTAGAAGACATGAGGGAAGAGTGTGGGAAGTTTGGTATGAATTGGCTGATGGATTTATGTGTGCATCTTTTCATTCAATCAGTCAAATTATATTTTCTCTACACGAACCCTACATCTTTTGTGTTGTTCACAGTTTGTTTGGTCTATTCTTTTGGTTGAGATATCATGCATATATTAATCTGTGTTTCTTGGACCTTTCTTCTAAATGCTATTAGTTGCTAATATATCAAAATTAGGTTATTATGAAGAGCAAATTGTGCCAGTTTCTTTCTTTGTAACATATGCTAATCTCAATAACTAAGATAATTAGCTATGGAATGTCTTTCCCTATATAGCTGGTTTCATTGCGTAACTAAAAGGGCTTCACTTTTGTGTTTTTAGAAACTCGTGTTATTTTATTGTAACCTATCTTTGAATCATGTACAGCCAATCTCACAAAACTTATCAACTAGTTTCATGGATCCAGCACGAGTCTTCCTCCTGGCAGGCTTGGGAAACACGCATCTATGGGAAAGGGTAGTTATTACTTCTCTTACAATTCTATTCCACATCAAGTTCCCTCTCCGAAAATCACTTCATTCCTAGTTCTCCATATTTCATCTACTATAGCAGCCATAAAGCCATTTGAGATCATGGTTCTACCCTTAGCTCCTGCTGGAGTCCTTGTTGCTGCTCTGGCTTCATGTTGCCGGTTCATATGTGCTTCTGCTGCTCCCACCCTGATCTTCATTACCTTCCACAGCTTCCCAGCAACTGGGCACCCTAGGGATAGGTGTTGTAGTGTGATAGGTATCACTGTATCAGTGATAATAAAGTAAATTTTTATATGGGAGAAACATAGATAGCCCAGAATCTTGAGGAACTGAAATGTCCCACAGATATCCCACTGATTTCCTGTAGTTCTTTGCTACCCCTCTCTCCGATTTATTGCCTCCTAACAACATCCATAATAATACACTTATGGACTCATAACAGTGTCATTATTCAGCAGAAACACCGCTTTACTGACTCAGCACATTTAATCACATAATGATATAATTAATTCTGCTTAATGAATTCATATGCTTTAACCCGAGCCTACCATTATTCTACCAAAGGCTCACCTTGTCCTCAAGGTGAGGATAAGGAAAAATTATTATCATAAATTAGAAAAAGACCCAAAAGAAATGGGGAAGTCAGACTTATATCTTTTTTATTTTATTTTATTTTATTTTATTTTTTACTGGCTGAAAGAAACACCAAAGTAATTGGGTAAAGAGTGGGCATCATTCTGGTCTAAATCAGACTGGATTGGAATCACTTTGTGGTTTATGGTTTGGGCTATGGACTGAAGGCTGAGATATGTTTAAATGTGTGTTTTTTTTTAAACCAATCATCATTCATTTATATATTAGAAACACAGTTTACAATCTGGGGCTTGTAACACCCATAACAAGAAACATGGACTGTTAACAAAACAAAATTAGCTCAGTGATAAAAAAAAGGAGACTACAAGCCAACTTTGTACCAACAGATGCTAATGTGTCTGCCACTTTATTGGATTCGCAATACATATATGTCAAATATGATAGCTAGTGAAGAGCTTCAAAAGTTCCCTGCGATCACAAGTTAATGAATACAAAGCATGATTTGGGGGTGAATGATGAAGTAGAGAAATCAAAACAGCAATATTGCATTCAATGAGTATTTGATGCCCAAAGTCTTGACTATGTTAAGACCATCTTGAAGTGACCAACCCCCAGCCAGAAGCCTGTCTCTGCTAAATAATTTCCTTGACGTGCCTGCAGTCCAGAATCCTTGATAGTCTTGTATATTTGAACCTGCTCTAGCAAGGTTTAAGGAGCTAATATAAGAACCATCAGTGTTGTGTTTGAAGATACCTTTGGGTGGGGTTTCCCATTTGGTGTGCAACACCTCCTTTGCACGAGTTTGTCTTTCATTTAGGAAGCAGCACTCCAAGCTTTCATGTCAAACTAAATGCATGAGATCCTGCAGAGAAGGGGCTTGGAAAATTGCACAGTTTCATTTAAACCAAAGCGCTGAAATACTTTAATTTAAGGTAAAATTTCAAGGAATGTCCCAGGTTTTTAAGTAGAGACTATTCTTCTTTAGCCATTCCAAGAAGCAACGCCGATCATGAAGGGAAGGATGTAGATTACCATCTATAATCCTCCCGAAAACAAGGGAGTTTGGACACTCAGAAAATCTATGCATGAAGTTTTCAGGAGCTGTACCGTAAATTGGACACAAGTCATCTTGAATAATGCCTTTCTCATGCGAAACTATATTAGTGGGAAGGCTTTAGTGTTGGAGCAGCCAGAATGTGTAGGAGATGTGGGGTTGGGCATTGAGGTGCCAGATCCACAGCCAAATACGGGAAGGATCCAATGGAGCGAGGAATATGTGCGTATATGCCAAGCTAGTTGAAAAGAGACCGTTCGATGTAAACCTCCATGCTGGTACATTTGGAATGTGAGTATGTCTCCATGGGAAGGGAGTATCTTGGATATCATGAAGAATATCAGCAGGAAGGATCATGAAAAGATTTTGTGAATTAAAAGAATCCTCTTGGAAGATGTCCCTAACAGCGAGCATCTTCAACCAGATTTAGAGGGCCCTGGATATGACTACAAATGGATACATTCCCAGCCTAAATGTGATGCCAAAAGTGACCAAAGATCCTGAACCAATTACCTACCTGATGTTATTTCTAATATAAGGAACCACCAAGGAGATACCCTTCTAAGTTCAGGAAATAGATGAGGACACACTATGAGGACAGCTCAAGTATTTGTCCTTAGAACAGATTTCCATGGGTTATTATCCTGTTCATAAAATAGTCTCCAAGCTAGGCTCATGAGGTGCACCTTGTTATGAATAGAAGCGGGTTTGATGCCCAACCCTCCAAGACATTTAGGCTAAGTTGTCTTTTCCTAAGCCTCATTTGCGATTGTGAGAATTGGCCTAGATAAAAGATTGCACCATGCGATCTAGGGTGTTGGTAACCTTTATATGAATAAGATTGGTTTGCATGGAGTGAACCGGAAGTGATTCCTATTATGTTTTAGCCAGAATTACCCTTCAAGCAAAAAGACAGAAATCGTGCTTGCCATTTGCTGAGTGTCTTATGGAGTTTGTCCCCTAAGAATTGAAATTTCTGGGCGGCATTCCTAGGGTGGGGCATAGGGTAGCTGAAGTAAATACCTAGATTCTGGGTAAGTGGTATTTTGAGATGGAGGGAATGTTGTACCTAATAGCTGGGAGGAACATTGGGTGTGAAGAATATTTTTTGATTTGTTGAGACACATGTTCATACTGGGAGAAGTACCAAAGGATATCAGCACTCGAGAAATGGTGGAGAGGTTCTGTTCATCCACTATGCAAAACAATAAAATATATTTAGCAAAAAGCAGATGAAATATGGCAATGCCATTCTTGGAAATGGGGAAAGGGGTCTAGTTCCGGTCATTTACCCAGTCCTGACTAACAGCCGAAATAAAGTCCATGCAAAGGAGGAAAATTGATGCAGGAGCATCTAAGTAGTTTAATTATTAGTTTTTTCTAAATTTGGGGGATATGAAAACCTCCTCATTTGGAATAATTAATTTAATAAATTTTCAAGCCATGAAGAGCCATGCAAGCCTCGATCCAACCACCCTTTTTTGTCCACCTTAGGTGGCTTATAAAATGACTCAAACACCAGCTCACTTTTAGCCAAGAAGCAGCAGAGAGCTGTAGCTGACAGTAGGGTCAACAACAAAGTACACCAGCTGCCAACACTTCAGTTCAGCTTTTAGGGTAATTTTGGCACAAACATAAAAGGTTAAAGTCAGTGGGACAGCAACTATTGAGCAACAGTGATTATGTAAGAAAGAGTAAGCTTTATCCTGAATTTAGAAGAAAAGTAAACTCAAAAATCATGATTGTACTTTCTGGTCTACAGCAGATTACTGTGGTTTTTTTTTTTTTTTTTTTGCTTTAACCTTTGCCTTTTCTTTTCATGATGTTTAAGGCCTGTAAAATAGCTTGTTAACTAGTAAAAAATCCCAAGTCAGTAGCAGAGTATGGGCAGACAGCTTGGGTCAGAATCTGGTCAGAAAAAAACCCATTAGATCTGGTTTCTGTTACCCGTCAGATCTGATTTCTTTTGGTTTGAATTAAACTAGTTAAAGTTAATCTCATTTGACAACTACTATTTTGATTAGTTAACCAAATCAGTCCTTATATTTTTAGTTGAGTTGTAATGCAATTAAATGAGACTTAACACTCTTTTATAAAGCGTTGAGCTCATACATTTGAATGGAGAGAATTGAGTTGGCTGCTGTTTTCTTTCAAAGCATGAGAATGAACTTCAAACTTGCGTGAAAGTTTGATTGAATTTATCCTCAAATCTTACCTTTCCCCCCCTTCCCCTAGTGTTAAATACCTTGGATGGTGATTGTGAGTAAATGATTTTAGGAGGTGCCTAAAGATCATAATTCTTGTATTTTCCTCTCCTTTTTCTTGTTTTTATTTCTGTGGAAATCTAACTCAAACCGGCACTAATCTAGCATAACCCAATTTATATTCCATATGCTTAAAATGGTAGGGGAAAATGGGATCCCCTTGCCTAAAGCTCCTATGAGGGTTGAAATTAGGAGTGGAATAATTGACAATAACATGAAAAGAAGGTTATGTAATATAAAACATCAGGAATTTGGAAGATTAAACCATTCAAGAACATGACGGATAAAATTCCCAATGCAACGTGTCATATGCTTTTTGAAGGGCTGATTTGACAGCCTTGAAGCCCATGTTAGGATGTTTTCTAGCCTTTCATAGAGTGAACAATTTCGTGGGCAATAATAATGTTGTCGCTCGCTCTCTTGCCCCGGAGAAAAGTAGCTTGGAGAGGGCTAATTACAGATTGAAGAATGGGGTGAAGATGGTTGGCAATTACTTTGGATAGAATATTATAAAGTGAATTACACAAGCTAATCGATTTAAAATGAGAAATGGACTCCAGTTGTGTGGTCTTAGGAATGAGGGTGATAAATGTTTGTTTAAGCATGGTCAAAACAACCCATATTCCAAGAAGAAAGAGTAAATTTCCAGATTTCTTCATGTAGTATCTGCCATAGATGTTGATAAAAGCTTGGATGAATATCATCGGGGCCTGGGGCTTTGTTTGGTCCTAAGAGCAAAAGAGTCTTTTTCTCCCCAGACATGGATGAGAGTGAGATTAGGGACTTCTTATGAGACTCAGTAAGAATAAGGAGAGATATGGGTTTGGTAGGATTAACATGGTGCTGAATTTGGTCATCCTATCAACGATCCACTCCCCATTACTTTTGCGAATTTGGTTAATGGAATTTGAGTGCCTTCGTAGTAGAGTAACTTGGTGAAAGTTTATAGTTTTAAGGTTGCCTAAAAACAGATGGCTTAAATGGGTTTTTGCCTTCCAAAAGTTAGCTTCCATGGCCATGTAATTTTCCTCCTTTTTACAAATGTTACTCTTTCTGTTGATAAGATCAACAGAGGGGAGCAGTAAAGCCATTTGGGTGTCCTCTAGGGTCTTTTTTAATAGGGAAATTTGATTGAAAATGTCCACAATGATTTTTTATTCCAAATTATAGCTTTGCTTGTGAGGGTAAAGATAAAATGGAGAATATTCTTGTTTAGTTGTAGCCAAACGCCATTGGCACATTGATTAAAATTGCTATCCAGTAGCCACATCGGTTCCATATGTCTGGGAAAGGGTTTCAAAGAAGTGGTGTTTCTCAATTTGTAGTAGAAGAGGGCAAGCTTGAGAAGCTAAATAACCATTTGGCATTAGCCCAAGTACAATCTAACCATTGAAAAATGGGAGGGTTTGCTTCAAGCTTGCACACCCAAGTAAACCTAGGATTAGAGTAACCAAGTCTACAAAGTCGCAACTAGACATGCAAGACTTGAAAGCATGCGTGCAAGTAGGACTAGGAGGAAGACCCTATACATTTCAAGGAATCAATTATGTCATTAAAATTACCTACAAGGGCCCAAGGCCCCATCAACCTAGTGGTGAGATCTTGAAAATATTCCTATAATAATAAACGATCATGATACTTGGGGAAAACATATATTGCAGTAAGATTCCAGATTGTAGCTGAGGGATGTACCCGGATGTGCACAATTATAGTTTGAACAACATTTTCTTAGATTTAGAATAACACTTCATTTTCATTCCAAATTAGCGACAAACCTTTAGCAAATCCAAAGACTGTTTGAATACCTTATCAAAATCCAAAAATATTTAGTGATTGTTTTAGCTCTTTCTCCTTCAACTCTAGTTTCCATGAATATGACCATTGAAGGATAGTATTGATGATTGTAGTTGCTAAAGGCTATTTGAAAACGAGGGATTAAAGTCCCCACACGTTCCATGCTAGGATTTTCATTGTGGTATTATGGAAAGGGAAGTTAGTTGTAATGGAAGCACCACTAACGCATGTAGTAAAATTGTAGTCGCTATTGCGGCTGCAAGATTGAGGTATCAAGGTGTTGTAGAGGATATTTTATATGTTGTGGTTGTCGCAGTATGAATTTTCTTTATTGCTCACAACAAATATTGACAAATATCTGTAAATGTTAGTCAATCGGTTAATATTAACGTTATATGTGAATTTTTTTCTCTATTGTGTATCATCGAGATATCCTATTAGCAAGATAAAATTCGAGATGTCATGGACAACACCAAACATCTTGGCAGATATTTTTCTGTATGCACTAACATCCATAAAGGGAAATTCCATTAGACTGTTCAACCATCCTTGACCTAGAGGAATCAGTGAATCACCATCAGTTTAGGCATGACCCTTACTTGGAATTTGTTTATCATGCAACAGTTGACTGTTAGATGAGGTTGGATTGTCATTGTCACTTGGGAAATTCTTGAGGAGATTTGGATCAAGCTTATTGCCGCTTTGATTGTTCTCTGGTATAAGAGTTTTGTTCCTTGGTGGGAGTTTCTTGAAGGAAGAGGAGGCTCACATGACCAAGAGAGATCCGTTAGTGGCTGAATAACTGAGATATTCATGAAGATGTTTAGAGCTGTGGAGTGCAAGGCGGTTCTTCGTGCGAGTAACAAAGGAGCTTGGTTCCTTACCCTGAACAATTCCTTCTCCATCCACTTGAGCATGAATAGCTACACCCGTTTGTAGACCCTATGCCAGTGCATCTTCCTATGGTTGCTTTGGGAGCTTAGAAAGTGAATTAGATTCAGCAAAATTTGAGTGATCATCCTTGGTTTGATGCATATCATTTTACCAAAGATATGAACAAATAGTTTGTGTTAAGAGAATGGCATCATTGCCGTGTGAAGATCTTCTGTTGAGATTTGAATTTGCTTTAGGGTAGTTGCATGTTGGATCCTGAGGTTCTGTAGACATGGAGTTGTGGATGTAGTAGTGTTTGAAAAAGCGCGCCTAAGGTGCAAGGTGATGGGGGGTGGGGCTTTTTTGGTGCTAGGCAAGGCGAGCGAAGCACTTATAAGGCAGCTTAGGCGCGCCTAAGGCGCAGAGTGCACGGGCACAAAGGCACACGCCTTAGTGCAAATAATCTAGCAGTGATTTAGGGGAGCTCAATAGGCATGCAGGGACATAGGGGAGAGCGGTAAAAATGCTTTTTAACAGGGGGAAAAAAAACAAGCAGGGACTTAAGGGAGTTCAATAGACTTTTTTTGGAAAAGGGAAAATCTATTTATAGTCCTAATTGCATTGAAAATATTCTGCAATTAATATGGGGATTGGGGAGAGCAATAGTTGTTTTGGAAAAGATAAAAATAGGCTGCAAGCCTGCAAGCAGACACTGCAGAGTTAGGGTCCTTGGCCCTCAGGGAAATATAAAAAAGAGGTTATTTTTTCATAAGAAACAAAGTAAAGACAGAGACAAAAGTCATATAATGTAGAGAGCTGAGTTGAGAACTAGAGACTGTAAGAAAAGTGGTTCTTTTAATCATTATGGTATCCTTTTTTTTTTTTTTTCAAGTATTTAGTTATTTAATCATTTTTTTTTTATCTTTTTGCCTCACATCGCCTAGGCTTGCGCCTTCGCCTTGTGCCTAGTGCCTAGGTGCGCCTTAGGCCTTTTCAAACACTGAGATGCAGGTGTGGATGCCTTGAGAGGAAGTGAAATGGAGTTGGCTGGACAAGCTTCCCATGGGGAACCATATATGGGTTGGAGGAAGTTCCATTCGAAGGAAGCCTTGAAGCCTTGCAAGAAGAAGTGAAATCACTGCCTATGGAGGGGGGCATTTAAGCCATCATTATCCAATTTAATGTGTTGGTTGTGTGGCGTTCTATGGAGCATAGTCTGGGTTGACGTTTGGGACACCTTTTTATCATGCAAGGAAGGCTCAGATGTTTTATCACTTACCACTTCTGTTTGTAGCCGATTGAAAAAATTGCTAATGTGGATAGTGCGGGAAGCTAAAGTCCTATAATCAGATTTAGTCTGTTTACTAAAGTGCCTGTTATGATAAGGGGAACTCTGGGATGCAGGCTGCTTTTTTGGTAGTGGGAGTTTCTTCTTGCCCAAGTTACCTAAAGGTTTTTGTTGTGGGACTAGCAGCCAATGTTTGTAGCCATCTTTTTCGGGATTGTTTCCTTATCTAGAATCATGATTTGGTATGGGCCCTGCGAAGGTTCATGTGGGCCAATTCCGTTATGCGACTAGAAGGGGGGGGGGTGAGCGGCACGTGTAGGACAGAATTCTGTAGAATGATCCATGCAACCACATATGAAGCAGAGGCGAATAATGTTTTTGTATTGCAAATAATAAGCATGGTGACCAAGCTTAACCGTCCTTTTGAGAGGTTGATGGACTTTAATCTGAATACAGAGTCATGCGAATTTCCCACAATCTCCTACATCAGTATGAACATCTGCACAAAGGATTGTCCCAGTCCTACTACCACCTATAAGTTGAAGCATTTGGGGATTGTGATACTCAACTGAGATGGGAATCCTTAGCCACAGAGCTATGGCACCAATGGTGGCCAAAGCTGAATTAAAATTATGCTCTGAGAGTCTAATAGACATATATTTTCAGTTTATAAAGTAAGGTCCATTTGCTAAGGTCTTCTACTGGTCAGAGCGGAAATAGAACTTATCAATAAAGAATCCATTACTAAGGCCCATGATGTCAAAAGCCTCTTGTGGCTTAAACAAGTTAGGCAAATGAGACCGCATGATCGGTCTACCTTGTAGTTGCTTTTGGTTAGTAGTTATTATTTTTTTAAGTAGTTTCAAACTAGGATTATTAAGATATTGTGTTCAAGCCTTCCGTCTTCTTTGGCCCACTGAATTGAACTTTGCACATCTATCAATTCTCTCATCAGCTTTTCATAGATGCCTATGGCAACAAAATAAATGTTCTCTTCTTTCTTTTCGTATCCTTTATTTTATCCTTTTCTTTTCCTCATCTCCTTTCATATTCTCAACAGATTTCCGACTCCTTTTTTGGTGGTCTCTGAGCAGATTTGCCACTGGCAAGTTAAAGAACGAAGGTACGCAATGGAAGCGATCAAGAGGTGCAACATCGAGACACAAAAAAGGTTATGGTAATGGTGGTCTGTGCTGCCTAACCTGACCTATGTGTTCTCGATCAATAAGGTCACTTCCTTATCCTCCTGGATCTAACATATCCTTAAAATAACTTGCAGTACTGCCAAGGGCGACAATGCTGTGTGTACCCTGTGGTATCAGAGTGTGAGCATAAAGGTCTCCATTCATGAAGGATTTTTTTTGTTCAGGATCTCCCTCTCCAGATTGAAGAGTTCCACTTGGTCAATATCTTTTTTGTGACATTAACCTCAACTAAAATATGGGCAAAGGAAACCCTTCCTGCATAGTGATCCCATCTGTGTGAAATGGACGACTTATGCAATTCTGCTAAGAGAATCAGTGTCTCATTTATCAGTTTGATCCAGAGGCATAAATCAAAATCTTTCTCTAATGAATTGGACTTGGATAAACGTCCAATAAGGTTTGCTTAAAATCCTGGAAATCATCTTCCTTTTGGAATTGGAGGATGAAGCAATTATTGTCATGCGTCAACACCTTTGGCTTGTCCACATCTCTGTACTGTGTTTTTACGTAGTGTTGATCCTGTTGTAGGGCTTGGAGCGAAACCCTATCACAGCCTACTATGGCGTGCCTCCATGTTTCACAGCTCTTCTCCATGCTTGCTTTCTTTAGCTCAAAGGGGATATGTCGCAAGGTAGATCCCTGAGTTTCTGTCCTTTCCTTTCAACTGAATTCCAAGTCCTTTGTTCAGATTTGTTACGTATTTTAGCTTTGATCATCCAATTCCACACTTTGCACACTCACCGCAACGACCACGTCCAGTTCAGCCCGAGTCATATATCTAGGCCATTGTCACAAAGGTTCTTCAAACGAGGGTCATTTTCATGCTTTTTTACTTTCTTCTTGGTCTCCATGCAACCTAGAGCTGGATCCATGCAGACATTCCTCCAATGCTTCCTCATCATCCAAATCTTGTATGGACATGGTCACATCCTTTTTAGGCGTGCTTTTACGCCCCTGTGGACTACTCTCTCCTAGTTGGGAGAGCTGGCTACAGAGAGAACCTAGGGTTTTTTTCTTTATTTTTATCTTTTATCACACTATTGCAATGAGCTTCACTTTTATCCCCTTTTTTAATTCCAACGCCAAGGGAGAGATGAAAAAGTTAGGCTCGTTTCATTCCCTGGACTACTATTGTAAAAAGCCGAGTGACATGGACGGAATGGTGGCTAACGGGTATTTGTTATTTTTATCAAGTGGACAAGTGTGAACCGGCTGTGGCATAATGATGAAAGGAATAGCTCTTTTGCTAAGATGAAGCTTTTCTCCTGCAGGGGCAAGCCCCTAGTCTTTCTTAAGAGTTAACGAAAGCAATCGCAACTGTAAATGCATCTTGATTGGGTATCTCAGTGTTTAAATGTCATTTCATCTGCAACTTCTACATTTGTCAGGAATGCTGGTCAATGTGATTATCCCTCGGCCAAACGTGGATGGGGAGGAGATTCCTGGCGTTGGAAAGGTACACAATCACTTGGGTTCCCGCATGATTTTGATTGTGGGTTTTTGTAATGCAATTTTGCAGTCAGGATTGGTAGTGCTTGATATGCACTTTGCCAAAACTTTACTCCATGCTTATCTTTCCAGGTGTTTTTGGAGTACACTGATTCTATTGGCTGTGCTAATGCGAAACACATGCTTGGAGGGAGGAAATTTGGCGGCAACTCTGTGAGTGCCGCTTATTATCCCGAAGATAAGTATTATTCTGCTGATTACGGTGGATAAGTCGATCTGACTTTCCTTGGCGAGCAAATATAGAGGCTCACTATGTTGCTGTCAGCGGTTTATCATGTATGCCCTAAGCTATTTAAACATGCTACAGTGGCAGCAAAGTCGGTACGCTAATGCGTCTGAGAATGACGAGTCTTTACCTTTGAGTCTCATGCCCGCCTCACTGTACACCTATATGTAAATAGATAATGCAACACTTCAATCGTAACTCCTCATTGCAAGTGTTTCCATTATTAGTTTATCTAAACAAGTAGAAGTTGGCACCGTTGACTTTTTGCATGAAGATGGAGGAACTCACGCATAAAGGATCTATGTATTTGGATAATGATCTGTCTTAAGCGCTTTTTTTTGATAAACTTGTTAGAGTGGCTTATATATATATATATATATATACAGATTTTACCATATGGGTTTGAAATAGATTTATTAAACACACTTAAAAGTCAAATATAAGGTGACTCATTGGATTTGAATATAGCAGTCCAAATGAAAGGAAGTTAAGAGGGGTAATGTGCTTGATGAGAAGTTTAGGCATCATACAAGTACATATCATGGGAGAGGGAGTGTGAAGAGTTTAGAGCTACAACCACAATAGAGAGGGGTTACAATTGATGGATATGATAGGGACATTAAACTTATGACTTAATACTATACAATCATATGAGATGGACATCTATCATAAGTAAATAAGAGATTTACAACATTTCACTAAGGAAGTACATCTATTACTCATGATATTCCTTGTATAACTCCTTATGTTTATTATACTTTCTCATATACTTTATTTTACAATGGTACATGAGAATATATGAGAACCAAAATATATATGCACAAAGATGCCTTATCTACTAATATTTTGACTTACTTTTAGTTACACTTAAAAAAAATACTATTTTATTAAAAAAATCTTGCCAAAAAATTTCAAAGGAATAAAATCATGATTAAGGAAAAGAATATATTTTTTTTCTCCTCAATTTAGCATGTCTCTATACATATGATTTTGTTTGTATTTACAAATAAGTATTGATAGTGCTTACATTTAAAAATTAGCTAATAAAAATTCTATCAAGAGCAAAAACCTATTTTTGTACACAACATGTGTCACCAATTTAACTTTTCAATTATTTCTTTACAAAGATCCACTTATAGCTAATTGGTCTAACACTTCTAAATGTTGGACTTTATGTCCATATAAATCACACTCAGTTGAGCGGATATATTTGATAGTTACCTACTCCAACTCATCCAATCATTTAAGTAACAATATTTTGTAATGAATTGAGAACAATTATTACTGTTATCCATTATTAATTGCAACTATTTAGTAAAGATATCACCAATGTCTATCTCATACCATTTTATACCATTGTAAGGATGGTTTTTGGATATTCATTTCATTGACATAATTTCTTCTTAAATTCCATCATTATAAACATGTTAGCTCATTCTATAAATTCTTGGTTATTTTGACAAATTTATCATCGTATGAGGTTAAAACACTCCTTTCTAGGGTTCAATCATTTGGATCAAAATTAAATGATTCATATGTACATATAACTTACTTTCCATGAGCTTAATAACAATCCTTTTATATGCTATAAAATTCATTCATTCCCTAAAACATTAAGTGCGCTTTGACTTTCTCTTATGCCCATATATATATATATATATATATATCTCTTAGAAGATGTCTTTTTATGTACTCTCTTGCTTTACAATCATTTTCCCCCTTCCTTTAAGGCTAATATTACCATCATTTTAAGCCTCATTTGTGGCTTAATTTTATATCCATGGAGGAGTACGAACACATAAATAACACACCCAAACTTTAATATAAGTATTGTGTTAATCCAAATCTACTTGATCTTAGGAGATAATGTGATATGTAATTGGTACGTACCAAATAAAAAACCTTTGCTTGCATATTGACATATCACTTTTTGGCCATATTAATAAGGGCTAATCAATCAAACGTATATGTAAGGACTCTACCAATTCATTTTTATTCCAACTTGATATAGTAAGAATGTATTATTACCCCAATTGGATGGCTACACTGAATAATTTGTGTTGATCTTACGAATGCAACAAAACTAGTTCCTACATTTAGCATGTGACTGTACATTGATACATTATCATATAATATAGTATATCTATTTGGTCCACATGTGTCTCCTTAAAATCTTTCAAGAACATAGGAGACTTGGTGTTTAAAGTCTATTATAATGGTTATAAAGTTTCTAACATAATATTCTATTAATATGAGATCATTGATCAATATAATCTTCAATTCTGAGTAGGTGTAGTTACAAATTTTAACGTCCTTTCCTATCATTGTTACACTTATGTGATCTCCTTTTTCATACTACAAAATAACAATTTATTATTCACTAACTTTTGCTTAAGGATACTATTTGGCTTTTCACATAAACCAAGGTACACTTTGTGTACCTTTCTCTTAAGAGTTGCTTATACCTACTTTATATAATATCATATAACTTAGTAAGTTCTCTAATAACTTAACTATAATATGATGCACAATTTTGATACCCAATCATTCCTTTAGAAAAAACTTTATTAGGTTGGTCATGCCACATACGCAAATACATTTTATTGTCAATTACATGCTCATAAAATATTTCATCATTAAAATAGAATGTACCATGACATTTCAATCGGATATGTTGAGCTCATAGATCAATTAATACTATTATCTTTGTTTTGATGATTCCAAATGTGTTTAAGGGTTTAACATGTTGGATTAAGTGTGCATGTACTACAACACTCGTAACGATTCCAAACACACACTTATTGAAAGTATCTCTCAAGCGTAATTTCAAAAGAAAAATTAATTTTTCATGCATAAAAGAGGACTAACACAAGATGTCTAAAGACTCAAGATTCTAAGTTTAGTCTTTATGTTTAGGCTTAAATTTGTGAGGTTAAGTGTGAGCAGTTTAGTTTAGTTTTCAACTTATTGGAATGTGTTAGATTTCTTCTATTAAATTCATTTGATATGAAATCTTCCCTGATTTCAACTCTAAAACATTTTCCAAGTGTTTTGGCAAACTCTTGGCTTGAGCTAGAACCAATCAACTAGTCTAAGCCACTAATCAATTGGTTTGTGTTTTAATTCTAGAACATGTAAACTTTTAAAACCCTATCATATTGATTAACTAGTTTAACCCATCGATTGACTAGTCTCTTAACAATTTTATTTTTGAAATATTGTTTTCCATTGACTTTAACACATTGGTTGGTTTCTAATAAGTCAATCAAATGGTCCCCCACACTGATTGGCTGGTTTGCTCAGCCAAAACACATGTTAATTGTTTTTTGCAAAATGTTTTTTTCCTTAACCTAAACACTTTACATGATTTTTCTGGAACCAATCAATTGGTAACTAAAACTAATTGAATTGTTTGTAAAACTATATCCATGGGTTTTCAAATGTTCAATGGGCCGAAGTTGTACGCCTACATTTGATTGATTGGTTATAACAACAATTACATTTTAATATTAAGTTAAAAAATAACCAATTAGCCAGTGATATTAACCAATCGTTTGGTTAAGGATTCTAGTTGATGGGTACCTTAGAATGATTGATTCATTAATAATAACTATGTAATTTTTGTTGTGACTTTACAATGAATATTTTGGTTTTTGTTTCCATTAGAATGATTGACTTAACAATAATAAATATTGAGATTTTTGTTGTTATTTTACAATTAATCTTTTGGATTTTGTGTCTAATGACTATGAGCTTTGTGATAGACCAAATCCACAAATTCATATACTTGTTATAACACGTCGAGGTCGTATCCTACAAGGACTTTGCTATTGAGTAATGATCTTCACTATTTGAGCTATCTAGACAAATCAAATTTAGAGAGTAAAAGATGACTAATAAAACAAAATCAAATGGTCATGCCATCGATAGTAAAAATCTAATTAAAAGAATATGATTGGATTATTGTCATAAATTGGTAATTACTAAATAATCAATTCAATTGTCAAATAATTACTTAAATTTGAGAGACTAAAATAGCCTAAATTAACTAATATTATCTTTTAAGTCCTAATAGTCATACCTAATCTAATTTAATAAATTATTTTGACGGTGTTGAATTAAATTAAATCCATTGCTCTTTGTGCTAAATCAATAAAATTCCTAAGTGACTCTAGCCTACTTTCGTAGTTTACTTCTCCGTCAATTGTTAGCTTTTCAGTTATTAAACTTCACCTTGTAGTTCTTCGATTAAATACCTATATCTAGTAAAATTGGTGATCAAGCAACTCAACCATAAATGAATAACTAAATTAAATTCAAGCAATCAAAATAAAAATTAAACTAATTTATCATTAATTAACACTTTAAAGTTGATCCAATCCTAGAAAAGAAATCTACTCACTCATAATTGTGCTAAAATTTAAGAAATAAAATACATAAATATTAATAACATTAAACATAATAAATAACAAAAGAGGGATAGAAAGATGAAACCATAGATAAAAGTCGGAATCCGATGTCAAGAGTGTGTATAAGATTAAAAATTAGAACTAAATCTAAGAATTAATAAGGAAATTTTGAGTTACATTAATTGTCCACTAGAAAAATAGAGGGAAAAAAAATAATCACCCCTGTTCCCCTCCTTTTCTTCAGATAAAAAGAACTACTATTGATGTGGGATAGGTCGTGCATCTGATCGTAGAGTAACCATTACACTACCATGTCTGTCTTGCATAGCCAGACCATGTATCATTCTTGCTATTGACATTGTTTTACACAGTTGTGCCATCCTTTGTAACACCCCCAAAATTCACCACTGAAAAATTTCATTTTAATAAAGGATTAGCAGAAGCACAATAACAAATTGTGAATTTCGGGGATATTACCGCCACACTTAGTACCAGACCGGTTCACTCATACCGTTCCAGTACCAAGTGCTAAGGCTAAAAGTGTAAAACACAATTTACAAACCATATTTAAATCAGAGTAGCATGACAACCATTTATAAGAATAAAGTCCACCAGTGATGGTTACAAAAACAGCAATAATATTAAAACCAGGAATTTAAAAGGGAAAGGGAAAAACCCTAACGGTTCCGGATGATTCCTTACTCTCTTTCTCATTGCCTACTTGAGTAGCACTTGAAAAGGACCTGCAAGGGACCCCTTAAGAGCCACAATTTCTGATCTCGAGCTCTTTCACTTTAAGTATTAATGTCTTAATTAAAGTGATCACGAAAAGCACAATAATCAGATACTTATTCACTTTCAATCGTTCTGATATCAGTAGGCATTTCTTATTCATATAATTATCCAAGATAACATAGAGAAAATCAATAAGGCTATCATAATCTCATCTAATTCCAAATTAGGATTCGTTCTCGTGATACTTACTAATTATCAAATACTCTTACCTTACTAATTAGCATTATTGGAGTCATATTATGAAATTTCACAATCACAACGACATGTTAGGTACAAATTACTCATTTATCCCTTACTTATATAATTGCTAAGTCATCCCTTCCTTACTTGACAAATTACCCTATTACCCTCCTTGTTGTATAATTATTAAATTATACCTTGCTCGGTTTAGGTTACCAAATTATCTCCTATGCTTTTTAGATCACCATTCATCCTTCATAATTGTTACCCTTAACATATTTCCCATTTTGGTTGGTTAGATTACCAAATTGCCCTTCTCCTTTGTTATAATTACTAAATTGCCCTTAAGTTGGATAAATTACCGAATTACCCTTCTTCATTATCATGATTACCAATTTTCTCATTTAGTTGGTTAAATAATTACCAACTTACCCTTTAGTCAGTTAAATTACCAAATTTCCCTTCTTCATTATCATAATTACCGAATTGCCCCTTTAGTTGGATAAATTACCAAATTGCCCTTCTTCATTATCATAATTACCATTTTACCCTTCTCAATTATTATAATTGCCATTTTACCCTTTTCAATTATTATAATTACCATTTTACCCTTCTCCATTATTATAAATACCAATTTACCCTTCTCCATAATTATAATTATCAATTTACCCTTCTCCATAATTATAATTACTGATTTACCCTTCTCCATATTTATAATTATTAATTTACCCTTCTCCATGTTTATAATTATTAATTTACCCTTCTCCATAATTATAATTACCAATTTACCCTTTTACTTGCAAATTATCGTTTTACCCCTTTACTACTAAAATTACCATAATATCCTCTTATTTATAAAAATTACTATTTTACTCTTTTCTTACAAAATTACCATCTCTCCCTTCTCTTCCAAAATTACCATTTTACCCTTTACTCCCAAAAATTACCATAATACCCTTTTACTCATAAAATTACCATTTTCCCCTTTACTTCCAAAATTACCATAATACCCCTAACTTCCAAAATTACCATAATACCCATTTTACTTACAAATTACTATTTTACCCTTCTACATCCAAAATTACCATCTTGCTCTTTTCTTACAAAATTAGCATTTTGCCCTTCTCTTCCAAAATTACTATTTTATCCCTTACTTCCAAAATTACCATTCTTACCCCCTTTACTCCCAAAATTATCAATTTACCCTTTACTTTTAAATTTACCATAGTACCCCTTTACTTGTAAAATTACCATTTTACTATTTACTTATAAAATTACCATATTGCCCTTTTACCTCCAAAATTACCGCTTTACCCCCTTTATTACACCACTTTTATTAAATTAACATTACCACATGGAATAATGATATTAATACTCCATTAACAATATCCAACTCCACCAACTATTATATTTTAATATAATACTTATTAGCACCCACACATATTAGGCCACATTCTTGTGCAAGAAATATTACTAAATGCCCCTAGGTCTCAAAATAATATTATTCATGTATAAATGGTCACAATAACATAATATGACATGGATAAGTACTTAACACTTTCATTAACAATCAAACTCTTCCCTTAATCAATATTTCTACAAATGGCATATAAACTAGCATACTTTCTTTTTTTATCAATCAATACAAGCAAATATATATATTATATTAAACCACAAATATCAAGCATAATAACATATTAAAAATCCTAATATGCTAACATACATTTATCCATGCGTTTAAGTGGGGTTGAACGATTACCTTAATTCTAGAAAAAACGAACCTTACCGGTATCCCGGTTAAAGATTCAAGCTTTAAATAGCAAAATCAACACCTAAAAATAATGTCAATAATTATTATATTAGAAGTAGGAAATTAAGAGGATACAACTTTATAAAAAATTTAATTAATAACACACTTTACTTAACTATTAATATACTTCAATAATTAAACAAAAAACTCCCAAAATTATGTGGAACTCATGCTGCATGAGCAGCGTGAGCCACATGTAGGTTGTGATGGGGAAAAAGGGTCAAAGGTAGGGGGTAGAAGGGAGGGGTGGTCATTTTGGGTTGAGGCTTTGAAGCTAGAAAAGAGGGCAGGTGGGGGAGGATTAGAGGCAAGGGAAGGGTGTAGGAGTAAAGAGAGGGTGTAGGTAGTGGTTGGGGGTAGGTTGTTGGTGGCTAAGAGTGGCGGTGACGAGGTGGCGAAGATGGATGCTGAGGTGGATGGGCCTGAGAAGGAAGGAAAAGAGGGGGGGATTTGAAGGGGTGGGGGGATGGTTTCGAGAAAATAAGGCACGAGGGTGGTAGAGGAGGTTGCAGGGAGTTGACTAGTGGTTTGGGTGGCGGTAGAGGCGGCCGAGAGGCTACGAATGGAAGGGTTGTAGGGAGGTTGCCGGTAAGGGGGAGAAAGAAAGGAAAATAAAAGAGGGGAGGAAGAGGGGATTGCAGGGGCTCGAGGGGGGTATTGTGGTGGTGCAAGGCTAAGGTAGAGGTGATAGGGAGTGGTGTAGGGGGTTGGTGCAGCGGTTGAGCCGGCGGTGGTGCAAAACAAAGGGGAAAAGATGGAGGGGAAGGAGATTGGGGGGAGAAAGGGCTTGAAAAATATGGGGCAGGAGGGTTAGTGATGAGAAGAAATATAATAGGGAGGAGAGGGCAATAGGTGGCTGATCGGGTGGCAGCGTCTAGGGTGGCAGGGAGAGGGAAGGAAAGAAGGGGAAAAGGGAGGCCATGCGTGATGGGGGTTCATGGTCGATTGGGTCTAAATTTTTGAAAAAAGGACGGGGAGAGAGAGAGAGAGGGAGGGAGGGAGGATTGCAGTGGTGGCAGCGAGGGGAGGTGGCTGGTGTGCCCGAGGTGGTAGGCATGGTGACGGGGACAAGTCAAGGCCTGGGTTGGGGCGTAAAAGAAGGAAGAAGAAAGAAAGAAGGGGGGGGGAGGTGTAGGCTGGCAAAGGAAACAAAAGGACTGGGCCAGCCCTGGTAGAGGGAGAAAAGAAAAGAAAAGAAGAAGGTTGGTCTAGGTCGACGCATGTAGGGGAGAGAGAGGAATGAGAGGGGGAAGAAACGGGCCTGTGGCCCAGTGTGCAAGGAAATGAAGGAGGCTGGCCTAGCAGGCGGCCCAAAGGAGGAAAACAAAGGAAGAAGAAAGAAAGGAGGAAAAATGAGAAAAAGGAGAAGAAAAGGGAAAAAAAGGAAAAGGAAAATGGGAAAAATGGGAAAAATGGGAGAATTTAAAATAATTTAATTCATAAAATAATAGGATGTAATATTTTTGATAACAAATTTATTTAAGAATTTAATTTAATATAATTAAATATATGGGCTTAAAAAGGATAATTTTAGTAAAATATTGGTTTGATAAAAATTATTTAAATAAAAAGAGTATGATAAAATAACAAATATTTGTTTTAATTTATCAAATATTCCTATCCAAATTCATATACTCAAAAATCCATAAAATAATTAAATTAAATAATTATAAAAGCTAATTTATCCTAAATAAAAGCTATTTATTAAATTCCAGGTTTTTAAAAATTTTGGGGGATTACATCCTTGCACAACCAAATCGTGCATTATTTTTTATCTTGGTGTTGTTCCACACAATTATGCCATCCTTGCACATCTAGGTCATGTGTTAATTTGTCTTAGCATTGTTTTGCATGGTTGTGCCATCTATATAAATCTAAAGCATGTGGTACTTTATCGCTTGGTGAGAATTTATGGATGGCTGTGTCTCATTTGGTGCATGATTGGTCCTCGTCTGGTGCACTAGATAAATTTTAGAAAAATACTTATAATTTATTTATCTAGAGTCAAAATGAGGTGATCTTGAATGCGTTGGAAAGCTGACAAGAAGATCTATAATTTGTTTTTTTAATTTTCACTTCTTCAAATTGAGATTGAATAAAAGGGAAAATTTCTTCACCTTTTCAATATAGTTTAACAGTCTCTAAAATTAATGAGGCCATATAAATGCTAGGTTCTTTATAGTACGCACTTAAAGATTTCATATTGACTCGTCTTAACCTTGTTTGCATACATTAAGTGCACCTACAAAAAAAAAATACCAAAGGATGCAATATCCACAAATCTAATAGAAATTTTAACAATATACATAAATAATCCTTGGAAACAAATATATATCAAGATTGACAATCATCTAAATATTATCCATTTTACTAATTTATCACCTCCCCCATGCTTGAACTTTTTCTCATCCTTAAGAAACTTAGAGAATACACATGGAAAAGGATGATGAAAAAAAAATAAAAAAAAATAAAGGGAGTGGAGATCAAGGCTTGAGGTAATAGGAAAAAAACTACACAAACAAGAAATGCATTTACATGACTTGTCTAAATTGTGGGAATTAACAATTAGAAAAATGAAAAACAAGTTGTGAACAATCCATTTGAGTATTAACCCAAAATTAACTAAATGAACTCAAGAAGAACAAACTAGCTAAAATAAATGTAGGAGCAAATGGTCAAGACATAGCGTTTATTATTATGGAAAATATTATCCTCTATATAGAGAGGATACCCTACAAATTTAAAGATAAAGGGATGACTACATTGCTAGTTATGTATGAAACTTATAAAACAAGTCATTAGCGATAGCGACATGTGCATGACATGCATAGTGAGCAAAAATGTGTTACATGGAAGGATTGAACATGGAATATGTATGAGGATACTATATTCAACAATTTGGATGTGTGATATTGATTATTATCATGTTGATATTAGTTAAATTAGTCAAATAGTAGCTTAATTCTATCTTTTATGATTATCTTATTCTATCTTTTGTGAGATTGGAGTAGGGAGAAAGCCATTGCTTTATGTTTTAATTCTTATTATATTTTTAAGAGGGTTATATTCTAATATTAGGGAGGTGCAATAGCTATAAAAACCATAGAAGTACATGACACAAAAGGGAGATAAAAATTGATGAAATTGCAAGCTTTGCTTAATTGAATTCTATGTGAGTTTTTCTCAATTTTAATTAATTTTGTATGAGTGATTAATATTTAATTACTTAATATATTTTTCTATATGAATCAGATACTAAAATATATCCTACAAGACCTCTGAAAAAATCCACACCAATCCAACCCTATTAGCCATATTCAACACCATCATCATCATCATCTTTATCATTCATCTTCAACCTATTTTTCATACTTTATTTAATCTATTTCCAATCTTAAGATAATATTATCCTATAAATATTAATTTAATAATCTAATCATCAAATCACCATTATTCCATTCGTTCATCATCATAATATTCATATCAATACTAAACCCTAATAGTAAACCCTACACCTAGGCTACAAACCAAACTGTTCCAAAACCTTCATCAATCAAGCAAAATCATCATTAATTCTACTTTTTCAAAGCATCATCATCATATATTCATCATCTTTGAACCATCATAACCCTCAAATAACCCTAACCAAACCATAAAACCACCCAAACCATAAGTATATATTCCTACACACATCAATTTTAGTAGTAGGGCATAGGTTTTTGATCTAGTTTGATATACAAGATCAAGATCCAATTTTTCATCCAAGATTCTTTAAAAACCACATTACTAATTCAAGATTATTGTAATAACTTTTCAAGGAGGTGTCAAGATTCAAACTTTGATTGATTTGAGAAGGAATTTTTGGAAACATACTATTTGTTAGGTGTAAGTAAGCATGCTGAGTCAAGAGGATGAGCTAAGGGATGTTATCAAGGTATTGGTGGAGGAGATCAAGGAATTTAAGCTATTTATGGGTAGGATGGAAGCATCACAAGCCCAAGGCTCACATTTCCAACATCAAATCCAAAGAAATTAAGTAGAAGAAAATCATAAAAGGGAAGCATGTAACTGAATAGAGGAAGGAGAAGAAGAAAGCATAGGGAACTACGTGCGAGATCATGACACTTCAAGGAAATCATTTAATGGTGTGAATAAGGGGATTCAATTTTATCTACCTGATTTTAAAGGTCATGTCAATCCAAAATCTTTCCTTGCATGGTTGAAAATTATTGAATCTATTTTTAAATATAAAGAGCTTGATGATGAGAAAAAATGTCAAATTACCATATTGAAATTTAATAAGTTTTATAGAGTATGGTTTGATAATTTTAAAAGGAGAAGGGAAAGAGAAGAAAAAAAAAAGATCATGGGATAAATTGAGAAAGTACTTAAAAATGAAATTCGTGCCTAAAGAATATGAGCAAGAGAATTTCATTAAAATGACTACTTTGAGGCAAGGGTTGCTTGGGGTGAAGAAGTAAATTAGAGAGTTTGAAATATTAGCTCTTATTTTTGATCTTCAAGAAAGGGACGAGAAAATATGTGGTAGATTTATTGGAGGTCTAAATATGAATATTAGAGAGAAGGTGGAGGCATATCCTTATGAGTTATTTGAATAGGTAAAATTAGCAATTAAATTTGAGAAGCAATTGAAGAGAACCAAGCCACCAAATGAAGGAACCAATACACCTTATGGTTCAAACTCCAAGCGGGTGTCAAATCCATCATCCTCTCAAGCCACAATTCAAGACAACACTAGAAGGTTGAATCATGAAGAAAAGGGTAAGGAAAAGGTGGTTGATAAGGTGAAAAAGAAATGTTTTAAGTGTAGAGGCTATGGTCACTTTGCTCAGGATTGTTTAAATAAAAAGGAAATGACTTTGAAGGAGATAGTGACTATGGAAGCTTGTGATGAGGAAGATGTAGATCTTAATAAAAACCTTGAGGAAGGTAGTAAAGATCTAGAAGATATTTTAGAAGATGGTCAAGTTAATTGCTATGTACTACAACGAGTGATTCAAGTGCAATAATAACCTCAACTTACTCAAAAGGAGAAGATTTTTAAACCAACGAGTGCTTCAAGTGTTGAGTTGGAGATAAAGTGTGAAAATTTATCATCGATAGTGGCTCTTGTACCAATGTTCCTAGTGAAAGAATGGTGAACAAGCTTAGATTGAAGACCGTGGATCATCGAAGGCCATATTCACTTCAATGGCTCAAAAAGAAAAAAGGTGTAAGGGTAACCAAACAAGCTCTTATCTCTTTGAAAATTGAAAATTATTTTAATGATGTTTTATGAGATATTCTACCTATGGATGATTGTCATTTTTTGTTGGGGATACCTTAGCAATTTAATAGGCGAGTTACACATGATGGAGTCCTTGCTGAATATGTGGTGAGCAAAGGCAAAAAAAAAGGTTTAGGCTCCTAATATATATGGGGAGAGTTCAGATATAAGAAGTTAAAGGCAATATGAGGCAGAGGGTAGGAAGTAAAAAAAAAAGGAGAAAAAAAGAAGGAATATGTCAAAGGTAAGGGAGGAAAAAAGAAAAGTAGCATGGAGTTGTTGATCCTTAAGGAGTTATAGGTAATTGAAGCTATCAAGAGTGAGAAAGTATGCTATACCTTAGTGGTGAAAGAAGTTCAACAAAGGGGGCATACTAACATGAATCCAAAATTACAACAAGTGTTGAGAGAGTATACAAATGTTTTTCCAAATGACTTTCCACCTGGATTACCTCCTTTGAGAGGTGTCAAGCATGCTATTGATTTTATGCCAAGAGTTCCATTACCAAAAAAGATAGCTTATTGATGTAATCTAGAGGAGTCTAAAGAGTTTTAGAGATAAGTGTAAGAGTTGTTGGATCGAGGGTATATTCGAGAGAGCATGAGTATGTATAGTGTAATAGCTTTATTAGAGCCTAAGAAGGATAGTACTTGGAGGATGTACATTGATTCTAGAGTAGTCAACAATATCATAATCAAGTACAAATTTTTGATGCCAAGATTTGGTGATATGTTAGATGAGTTGTATGGAGCAAAGGTGTTTTTGAAGCTTCACCTTAGAATTAGATACCCTCAAATGAGGATAAGGGAAGAGGATGAATGGAAGACAACTTTTAAGATTAAGTATGGGTTTTATGAGTGGTTGGTGATGTAATTTGGGTTATGTAATGCACTAAATTCATTCATGAGATTGAGGACCGAAGTACTTAGGCATTTCCTTAGAGTCTTTGTTGTTTTCTACCTTGATAATATTTTTATATATAGCAAGAGTGAGTTCGAACACATATAGAATTTGAAGAGATTAGTTGATAAACTTAGGGATGTGTAGCTCTATGGTAAAATAGAAAAGTGTGATTTTATGATGAAGAGTGTGGTTTCTCTTGGTTACATTGTGAGTGGAGATAGTAATATATTTGATCCTTTAAAGGTGGAAGCTATTAACAAATGGCATATTCTTACTAATGTTCAAGAGGCTTGGAGTTTTCATGGATTGGCTTCATTTTATAGGCAGTTTATCAAGATTTCTCCACAATTGCAGCATCTATTACACAATTTATGAAGAAGGGATAGTTCCATGGAATGAACATGTAATAAAATCTTTTGAAGACTTGAAGACAAAGCTTTCATATACATCGGTATTATCTTTACCTTGCTTTGATAAATTATTTGATTTAACTTGTGATGCCAGTGGTGTAGGTATTGGAGGGGGTACTTTCACAAGAGAAGAGGCCAATTGCATTTTTTTTATTGAAAATTTGAATAGGTCAAGACTTAATTATTAAACTTATGTTAAGGAGTTCTATGCTATTTTTTGTTGTTTGGAAATATGGAGTCATTATTTGAGACCTAAGCCTTTTTTACTTCACTCAAATCATGAGAATTTGAAGTATCTACATAGTCAAAGGAAAGTGAGTCCAAAACATGCCAAGTGGATCAATTGTTACAAACATTTGTATTCTCTACAAGACATGTGGATGGAAAAGAGAATGTTGTTGCAGATGCATTGTCAAGGAGTACTATGATACTTACAATGATAGATGCAAAGCTTGTGGGGTTCAAGATGTTGAAAAGTTAATATGCCATTGATGATGATTTTTCTTTGATTTTTGAATATTACAAGAAATAAGGAATTCATGGAGTTTATGTTCTTCAAGATGGATTATTATTCAAGAAAAATAAGTTATGTGTGCCAAAGACCTCAATTTGAGATTTGCTAATAAAGAAGTGCATAAAGGAGGCAATGCAAGACACTTTGGAGTTCACAAAACTTTAGAATTGTTGCAAAAATAATTTTATTGGCCAAGAACGCAAAGGGTAATTCAAGCAATGGTTTCTAGGTGTGCTACATGTCAAAGGAGCAAGATTTTCTTCCACAAAGGGTTATACGTGCCTTTAACCACGCCTACTCAACCACAGGAAAGAGTTAGTATGGATTCTCTTTTAGGATTACCTAGAACATGAAGAGGCAAAGATTCTATCATGGTGGTGGTGGATCAAGTTTTCAAGATGGATCATTTTATTCATTGTCACAAGATCGATACTCATATTGTGGATTTGTGTTTCAAGGAGATCGTGTGATTGTACGGGATTCCAAGGAGTATAGTTTTGGATAGAGATGTAAAGTTCCTAAGTTATTTATGGAAGGCATTATGGCATATGTTAGGAACGAAGCTTCTATTTAGTATATCACATCATCCTCAAATGGATAGTAAAACCAAAGTTACTAATAGAAATTTAGGTACTTTGTTAAGGGGATTGGTGAGTAAGAGTGCTAAGAATTAGGATGTTAAGTTAGCATATGCTGATTTTGCTTATAATTGGAGTCCCTCAACAATAACAATATCTAGTCTATTAGAGATAGTATATGGTATTAATCCATATATACAGATTGCTTACAAGAGGATTATCTTGTAATATTAGGGAGGTGCAATGGTTATAAAAAATATAGAAGTACATGACAAAACGGGAGACAACGTTGAATGAATTTTGCAAGTTTTTGCTTAATTGAATTCTGTGTGAATTCTTCTCAATTTTAATTAATTTTGTGTGAGTGATTTATATTAAAATCCTTAATCTCTTTGTATGTGTGAATTAGATATTAAGATCTATCCTTCAAACCCTCCACAAGACCTATGCCGTTCCATCTAATTGCCATATTCAACACCATCATCATCATCTTTAACATTCATCTTTAACCTATTTTTCTTACTTGATTTAATCTATTTCAAATCTTAAGATGATGATGATGATGATGATGATGATAATAATAATTATAATAATAATATACTATCTCGAATAGACTTGATATTGTTATTGTTGAGGGACTCCAATTGTAAGCAAAATCAGCATATGCTAACTTAACATCCTAATTCTTAGCACTCTTATTCACCAATCCCCTTAAAAAAGTACTTAAATTTCTATTAGTAACTTTGGTTTTACTATTACTATTATTATTATTATTATTATTATTATTATTATTATTATTATTATTATTATTATTATTATTATCATCATCATCATCATCATCATCATCATACAATCATCCTCAACATCTTAATATAATAATCTAATCATCAAATCACCATTATTCCATTTTTTCATCATTATAATATTCATATCAATGCTAAACCATCATCATCATACAATCATCCTCAACATATTAATATAACAATCTAATCATCAAATCACCATTATTCCATTTTTTCATCATTATAATATTCATATCAATGCTAAACCCTAATCGTAAATCCTAACCCTAGCCCACGAACAAAGTCGTTCCAAAACCATCATTCAAGAATCATGATAATTAATTCTACTTTGTTGAATCATCCTCATCATCATATCATCATCATCCTCAAACCATAATAACCCTCAAAAAACCTTAACCAAACCATAAAACCACCCAAACTATAAGTACACATTCCTACCCACATCAATAATGTAACAAGGAAACAACATAACTTAAGAAACAAAGGGAGGATGATGATGCCACCAAGTTGAGGTGAGAAATGGTGAGGGATAGGATTAGTTGAAATAAATAAAGAAAAGAAAGGGACTACATAGTATAAGGGCGGAACAAGAGGGGAGGATCACCACAAATGGCTGAAGCTAAGGGGGGAGGGGGACTGATGCTTTTAACGAAAGAAAGGGTGGAGGTTTTGGTAAGTTTGGATATAGGTTGGGGGTGTCTTTGGTGGCTTTATGTGCATCTTGAGAAAGGGCTTTGGTGGTGGAGGATGTAGCAAGGAGGGGAATTTCATTAGAAGTGGTTGAAGGTGGGGGTGAGGGATTAGTGGAAGTGGACATTGTTAGTGAAAAAATGGTGAAAGTGCAGCAAAGTGTCACAGAGAGAAATGGAGAGTTAGGGAGTTTTTCTACTTTTGGGAGCTTGGGGAAAGGAGAGGAGAATGAAGGATTGATTGGGGGTTAATAAATGTCAAAAAATGGGGAGTATGTGGGGTTTAAAAGGATGGTGGCATGAAGGGTGCCGTTGAGCTAGACATGGGGAGGGAAACATGGAAGAGAGGGAGACATAGTGTAGGGGTTATGCGGAGTAAAATATGTTGGGGGAACATGAACAAGGTACAGGCTAGGACCATAGTATAGAGTAGAGGTAAAAATTTAGGAAGATTAACCAGAGTAAAGTATTGGGTTACAGGAAGTAGGGTTAACTGGTAACGATTGCAATCCATACTAGGATAAAAATTTAATAGTCAAAATTCTATCATATTTTAACCTAATTAAATTTATATATGATATATCATAATAATAATACATATATTAGTATCATATTTAATACAAAAACACCCTAAAATAATTATTATGATAATATATATAATTACCATTTTGTAATTAGGGTTTTCAAAAATAGAGTATTACATTACTACTCCTTAAAAGCGACTTCTTCTCTCAAGTCAAACAAAGTAAAACTAACTCACTAAAACCTTGGGTGGTTCTCAAATAAAGGTTCTATGAGCTAGGGGTCACTATCCCTTTAAAAGAAATAAACAATAATTGAGCATAAAACAAATGTATAAACATACTTTGAAGTAGTAATAATCAATCACACATATGTATACACAATTAATTAAGAACTCTAAACACTCAAAAGAATAAAGGTATACTGACAGTGTTGTCTACAAATCCACGAACTTATGCATCACAGATTACATTCAAATTGTTGATCTTTGAACCCCCTCAAGTACCTCTAATATTCAAAATTTATTCTGCACCACTTTGTAGGTAAGGATGGGGAGCAAATCCCTTTCTCTTAGCACCTACACTTTGGATGTAGTTATAGGGCGCCTTAGTCACCGAGAAAGATTGTTGCTGATAGGTGGTTCCACCACTAGATTTTACCTGATGATGCTGAAATCCAAAACCATAAGAGTTACACTTAAAACCTCTATGGCTAATCTTTCCACATTTCCAACACTCTAATGTCTTACTCTTATAGTCCCTACCTAGGTGATTTCCTCTACAAATCTTATAATGATAGTGCCTTAGGGGTTGGTTATTTCCAAACTGCATGCTAGAAACCTATGAAGACTAACCACTATTGGGTTAGCTCTATTGAACACTCGACTAAACTCTCTTGTCACCTTTGTGATGTTGAAAACTCTTTACTGGCTTCTTAGCCCCACTAAAGGCCTTCTTTGCCTCTTTAATATTTCCTAGGGCTCGAGCCCTCTTATACACTATGAGTACACCAATCATGATATTTCCTTCAAATAGCTCCCGAGTGCATAGATCTAAAAATTATTCAAAGTGATAAGCAACCATCTCCTCATTGCTATCTATATCTGCCACTAAAAGCAAGAAGCTTGGAGAACTTGGTAAAGTAGTCCTCAACCGATATGCTTCCCTACTACAGGATTAGAAACTCAGCATGCTTTGTATGATGCATATTCAAAGGGTATTATCATTCTCTTAAAGTTGCCAAAAGTTCTTAAATGTTTACCAAATCAACAATTCAAAGCTGTTATCCTCTTTACCATTCATTTTCATTTTCTCATAGGTAGAATATGCTAACATCCACCTTTTTTCCATCTAGGAAATCAAAAGCCCTAATGATCTTCTCCATCTCTCTAATCCACCTTTATAATACTATCATATCCTCAACTCCCTAAAAAGTAGACGGGTGATGAAACTTGACCTCTCTAAGCTCGTTCCCAACTTAAACAAGTGTCGGAAGAAGCAACTGAGGTTGGGCTCTGCCACTCTCTTAGTTACAACGATAAGAAACTCCTCCATATGTGTGTGGATAAATTTTTGAGCCATAGTGTTAAAGGAAAAAGATAATAGGGTTACAACTATAGTGAACATAATAAAGGACACATATAAGAAGCTAAGCACCCTATATCATTCTAAGGAGAACAATAACACTATCATTTATCAGAAGGGTTAGACAACATCGTACTCCTAAGTTGAAGAAATCCCTAGCATTCATAATAGATGGTCATACAACATTCATGATTAAAAACTTTGCAACAATAGTATTTAGAAACCTAACAAGTGAAATAAAACCTTAATCCTCTAGGGTTATGTGTACAACAAATATAGATCATTACCATATTAATCATCCACTTAACATCAGACCTAAGTAAGAGATACCTAACAAAAACCTTGAGCCCTATCCTAAATCAATAATCGCCATCTAAAACCTAAAGGCTTAAATCAATAGTGGAATCAAATACCCAACTCTAGTGGATCACATGCTAGAAACATTCCTCATGTAGGATCATCTTCTCTCTATCTAAATCATAAGGATTTCCATCCACTTCATTCATCTGGCTTGGATAATCCGGGGTAGTACTCGATGATAATCTCATCCTAGCTTTCAAAATATCATCAATTACGATTAACTCTATTGTCATATGATCATAATGTAACAAGAAACGTTCTCCCATCATAAACCTGGGATACATAAAACTCATCACGAACAAGTCCCTATAATCTTCCCTTGCCATAATCTATGTCTCTACTAAAGGGAGGGTCCTCAACAAGTGGTGGGATTGAAACATATATGGGCCAATGTAGTAGTTGGCATCTATTATATGGTTCAACTTATCATCAAGTCACCTCACGTGGACTTTGATGTCTCATTGGGGAACATCCTAAGGTGAAATATGGGTAGTCTTAATGTTCCAATAGAAATTCTAAGGAATTTGACAAGACACAACAACTTAAATTAGAAATTTTCAATCAATTTGTTTCCTAACAAAATAATTTCCAAAAATCTCTAATCAAGATCAAGCTCATTTCTCTAACACATAATTCATTAGCCTAATCACTAGGAATATAGTTCCATCTACACACCCAACTAGATAAGGTAAAATATGAAACCAAATAGGGTCTACTAGGGTAAAAACTCCAATTACTAAGACCAATATAAGATAAACTTCTAATTCATAATTCTCATAAGGTTAAACTAGTTTTCAAGATATTTTAGGAAACAAAAACTTTGGACAATAAAAGAGAGGGTTTTAAAACAAAAATCTCTAATAACTACTTGAAATACTCCAATTCTACTTAAAAATTACATTTTTCAAAAGCATTAATTACCAAATTATTGGGTGTTACTACAGTACTTAGCATAAGTCTAGTCCCCTCACCTTTCTTATGATAAGTGCTAAGGCTATAAACAAAACATAACCAAAATAGAATAGGGGAAACAAGTGACAATAAATAAATGAAAGTTAAGGATAATATTCTCTATATAATTAAAAGTTATTAAAATATATCCAAGGAAATAAGAGTATATAGGAAAATCAATACAACTAAAGACTAGTAACCAAAGATACAACATGGGGTTACCCCAACTCTTAGACCCAAAAGTGCATTGTGAGAATGGGATCTCTTCCCAAAGGCTCTCTTCCTTGTCACTATACTAGTCATGGGGCCACTCTATACCCTTCACGTAGTTATCTGCAAAATTAGTATCAATACAACTTCCTCATACTGAGTAATGTATTACAATAGTGCACAAGAGGTAACATACCCACATTACACATAATCACACAATACTCCAAAAATCATGCTCAAACAATAATCACAGGCTATAACAATATTTAAAAAGCATGGAATGTATACAACATCATGGACTCATACTTAGCAACTAATCATACAAGTCAATTCACATCATCATGATGTACACATTGGCTATGTCTGACTAAGATAATAAATTCTAAATATTGAGGTAAAGCACTAAGGCAAATACCAAATCCATAATCTAAAATACTTCCAACTACAAAAGGAAGGGCACTAAGGTAACTATTAAACCCAAAATCTAATGCAATACTAACTATGAAAGGTAGGGCACTGAGGCAATTATCAAACCAACAAATCTAAAACATATTTTTATTTTCATGAACTATGGTTTGTTCAATTTCCATTTCTCAAGGGGGGATACAATTAACTTAGAGACACTGAGGTACTTCTGGTCATACTAGAACCTAAAGATGACATAATACCCTTAATGTAGAATCGAGGGACATAGCGGTATATCTAGTCATACTAGTGCAAAAAGGAACTATGGTATCTTCCAACCTTGGTTGCCTAATCCTTAAGCATTGATACCCATTTTAGGGCCATCAGGTTACCTACAGAGTAGAATAGATCCAACAACATATTAGCAAACCAACTTAAACAAGGGATAGAACCTCATCGCTATGGTAGCTAATTCTTGGGTGCAACCATTCCCAACTTGAGATTTTCCACTTTAAGTATTAATATTTTATGAGGTGATCACAAGAATTACTACTTTCATACTTAACCATTTTCCCTTTTTTCCCAATTATTAAGGTTAATCCTAAAGTAATCGGTTTATGTCAAGCCAAATCAATACTAAGGTTAACATACTAAAAGTCTAAGGGCATCTTAATATAAATTTATTCAATGGAGGTACATTAGGTCAAAATTTACCAAAATGCCCTTAAAACCCTAATTTTATCATTTTATTCCTTTCTGTACCAAACATTATTCTCATAAGAAATTTGTTAGGAAAAGGATAAAAGACAATAATTCATATTATTTTAGCATATAGGTAATATTTGTGATCTAGCAATTACCTATGTTATTTTACTTTTCATGCATTTAGTAAGTTACTCCCACAAACCCTAATAATGCATTCCTCATTTGTTACATATTCCATGTAGCTTTTACATATATATTTAAAGCATAATGAAAAATTTATAAAGAAAATCATCATCATAATAAATGGATGGAAGTATCTCCAACCCTAGAATATGCAAATATCAATTATCATATTCTAACCCTAATCATGCATGTAATGTTATGATATTAATTACAACCCTAGTTAATATTCAATGATAATCATGGAGATATTTATCATGCAATTTAATTCAAAGCTTGACAAAAACCTATACATGTGTAAGTTAATGTAGCATATTACTCATGCATGTAACTTAACTTGCAATGATAATATATAACAATTAGTTTACATGTTATCATTTTATCATATATCTCATAACATGTAAAAATATAAACCCTAACATGATTCTAGGTCTAAAGAGTCCTAACATTTTTACACATATTTTGTACCATCTTATGAATGATTGAATTTGCATAAGTCCAAGCTTACATAAAAAATATAAAAACTATCTTCTCCAAGATCCTCAAGAATTACCTAAGAAATTAACAACTAAAAACACTTGTATTATTACTTAATATAACATATTATTAACCCAAATTTAACTAAGCTAATTGAATAAGAACTAACCAACCAAAATAATGCAGCAAGGAAATAATATAACTCACAATATAATGGGAGGAGGAATGATAGAGGATATAGAGGAGGAAAGGTGAGCAATGGTGAGGTTATGCATTCCTAGGGATAGTAATGGATACTATGGTAAAATAAAAGGAAGGGGATGTGTATTAGAAGGGGAAAAAAGAGGTCAAGATTAGCATAAATGTCTGAAGCTAAGTGGGTAGGGGAGTAGTGATTTTGGTTGAAGAAGGGGTGGATGTTTTGGTGAGTTTAGTAGTAGATTTGTAGTGTACTTGATGGATTTGTGTACAACTTGGGCAAGGGCATTGGTGGTGGAGAATTTAGAAAGGAGGGGAGGTACGGTGGAAATGGTTGAATGTAGGGGTGAGGGATTGATGGAAGTTGACTTTGATAGGGGAAAAATGGTGAAAAATGTAGCTAAGTGACACAGAGAGTGATTAAAAGTTAGGGATTTTTTCTGTTTGTGGGATATTAGGAGAAGGAGAGGAGAGAGAAGGCTTGCTTGGGGGTTAGTTCATGGTCCAAAATGAGGAGGATGGGGGGATATTTAAAAGGACGGAGGCATGAAAACTTCCACCGAGCATGACATGGGGAGGGAACCATGGAAGAGAGGGAGCCATGGTGAAGGGGTGGTGTGGAGTAAAATACGCCAGGGAGAAATATGGGGGAACATGACCAAGATATTAGTAGGAAAGGGGCATAATTTAGTATAGTGTATAGGTAAAAATTTAGGAAGATTAATAAGGGTAAAAAATTCAGTTACAAAGAGTAGGCTTAATTAGTAAGAGTTAGGGTCTAAACTAGGATAAAAATTTGATAGAAAAAATTCTCTCATATTTTCACCTAATTATATTTATTTCTAATATGTCATAATAATAATACATATATCAATAAAATATTTAATATCAAACATCCTATAATAATTATTATAACTAATACATTTTGTAATTAGGGTTTTTAAAAATTGGGTATTACACTAGTTGTGTGAGATATTTACAAAAAAGTGGGGGGACATGAGTTACTCATGTTGTGGAGGTGTTATATCTTTAGTTTTCATTTTTTTTGGGTGAATAGAGGTTGTGTGAGGGGTTGAAATTTGTGTATAGAAGTTGCATGAGTTTTAGTCAAAAGTGATAGGTTGGATAGTGTGGTGGTGATGCTTTGTGAGCTCTTCATGCTATGAAATAATATAAGTATGAGGTGCTCACATTGGGGATGGTTTAATGTGTGTGTTGCACCAAGTTAGATAGAGCTTGTTGCACGGAAATGGTAGAAATTTGACAAAGATGATGCATAATACAATTATAAATAGAGAGAAGGAGTTTGGACTGAGTTTGATATAGAATTAAAATATGCAAGGAGAAAGATAGGAGGGTTTTTATAGTTTAAAGTGGCCTGCAAATAGAAGACATGAAGTAGCTGTGAGGTGAGGTATGGTGGTGGGGTCTGGATGTAATACCTCAAATTTAATCTAACCATAGTTATGGGTAATTAATATTTTAACCTAACGCTAATCCTAGATGATTAATATTTTGATCTTACCATAAATATTTAATCCAAAATTTAAACATAATCTTGACCCTAATCATCCATATATTCTTCCTTCTTTTTTTTTTTCCTTTTCTTTCTTTTCCCTATTTTCTTTCTTCTTCTTTTACATGTCTTCTTCATGTTTCTAGCATGAAAATTTTCTTATATTACCATTTTCCTTTGGTTCTCCTTCCACCCCACCCTATTTAGCTTAAAATCATCATCACCACCACAATCCCCTTTCATCTCTTGGGACATGTCGTTAGATATTTGTGCCCTAAATTTCTCCATGATCTTTACCTCTTACCTTTATTTCATATCTGTCTATGCATAACCTTTTCCATTTTGCACCATTCACACACCACTTGTCACCCACATACCCCTCTATTCTATCTCTTTGCCTCATTTAATGTCTTACCAAACTCTCCCCTAGATCCCTCTCTCTTTTCCTAGTTTCTCTGTGATTTATTTGTTCAAATTTCTCCATTTTCATGTAGAGAAATTTTTTATAACTTATCCAACCTCATTAAACTCATCCTTTTAGCATGTTAAAACCCTACACAGAACCATCCTCACCCTCACCCTCACACCACCCCACCCACCCACCCACCCCACCCCATACACACCTCAACCTCATAACACCCTAACATCTTTGTGTGATCCCTTCACACCACCAACCCCCACCTATGCGAGTCTCTCACACAACCCAACCCTAATTGCATGGATACCTTATACAAACAGCCTTGGATATGCCATTACCTCATGCAACATATTCAAATTTGATGTTTTATCATGACATGAAAAATGACATCTTAATTAACATGTAATATTGTAAACAATGTTAATGGAATGCTCACATGTAATCATGTACATGGCACATCATGGTGTTTTATTAGATTTAGAGGATAAAAGAACTTTCTACGTAGGATAACAAGTTACACATAAGATTTATCATTTAACACTCATATTTATTTACATGATATGATATAGCGGACGGATTCTCAAACCATAGATGAAACTCATAAGCATGATCATGGTATGATATAAAAATAGGATAACATGGAATACTATAATAATGTGGTACATTCACTTGAAAAAAACTATTAACTTATTTTAATATAATAGTTTCAATTTAGTTCACCCAAGAATTTATTAATTAATTCCACCAAATTATATTACATTGAACAATCCAATTCATATTCTTCACATTTCCTTATATATGATATCATGGTTTACTTGTTTCAAATATTCTATTTATCTCACTTATCCATTTACAACACATAGTATTATTCACATCCAAGGTATGATGGTTTAGAAATCCATAACAAATGTCCATATCTCAATGAATAAGGAAACCACACAATATATAAGGTATATCAGCAAAATAGAACCGCACAAACACATCACATATAATTCTATGGCTATGGTAAACATTGTGACCTATGGATCTTTGGTGATATCTATTATAACCCCCTTAGGACACCCTAACCTTTAAGTATAGATATTCTCTATAGGGGAATAGGTCACCTATAGAGTAGAAATAGGGGGCTTGTTGTTACACCACCATGGCAGGGCATATAAAATCACAGGGAGTACATCAATCCCACGACCCTACCTTAGAGGCTATCAAGAGGCTAATTAAGGTGGGATATATTACAATACCCTATAATTTTGAAATTATAGAATGAAAAATTCTTGGGTTTAATGGAGTTTATATGTTGTTTATTGTTGATTTGGAAATATAGTTTGGTTTTGATTTCAAAAGTAATTAAAAAATTTCTTAAAAAATTGAGTAAAATAAGTTTTGCTTGGCATACCAGTCAGCTAGTTCTATTAATTGATCGATTGGTTTTTCATTTTTAACAAGGGGTTTGGTTTGATGGAACCAATTACCTAGTTTAAAAAACTGATTTACTAGTCACTATAGCTATTAATTGGTAAACTAAACTAATTGAATAGGTTGTAAAGTTGAGTGATTTTTGAGCATGGATTTTTCTAGAAAAATTCTTCTAAAATTTAGGAATCTCAACAATCCAACTTTGATATGTTCTTGAGTAATATTTGACCTTTTTGATTAGTTATCAACTTTAATTACCTTGAGTAGATTTGAAGGTTTGGTTTTGGCATGAAAAGGAGAGGATGACCTCATCCTTTGTCTTCTTATTCCTATATCCTCTATATTACATTGGAATAGACAATTGGTTCTAGAATTTCGCTACATAACTGGGAGATTTTCTTCCCATGATAATTTACCCATTTTATTTCTTGTGTTTGACAATTCCCTAGAGAAACTCAACCTCTTTTCTCTAGAAAATCATCACTTGAGCTCTGGGAAGGAAGTCAACCTATTATTAGTAACTTTACCCATTCAACCCAAATTCAAAATTTTAAATTAGGATTTGTAATATGATTACTGAAATGCCCCGAAAATTTCTAATTTTATAAATTATATTTAAATCAGATTTTATCAGAAAAATTATTTAAATAAATTATTTTTATTAAAATAAAAGTATAATTAATTAGGGTTATTCAAGAAGAAAAGAATAAATAATTTTTATTAGAAAAGTTTGGTATTTTAAATAATTAAGATTTATTTTAAAAATTTATTAAATAAATTATTGTATTTAAAATAAAAAGAAAATTAATTAGGGCAAATTAAGAAGAAATTTATAAGTATATTTATGAGAAAGGTTTTGGGTATTTTAGGTAATTAGGGATTTTATTTTGGAAAATTAATTAAATAAATTATTTTATTTAAAATAAAAAAGAGAAAATAGTTTCAAATTAATAAGAATTTTATAAATAATTTAATTAGAGAAATTTAAGGTGTTTTGCTAATTAAAATTGAATTTATGGAAAATCTTTTAAAAATCCTAATTTAGCTTAAAAAGGGATTTAAAGATTATTTTATTTAAATATTATTATTTTTAAATATCCTAAATATTCAGATTAATTTAATTGGCCCTAACCTGATTATTTTTCCCTTTTCCTTTTTCCTTTTTCCCTTTTTCTTTCTTTTTCTTTCTTCTTTTTTTCTTTTTCTTTTTCTTCTTCTCCCCGAACTAGGCCAGCTCGCGACCCAATTTCCCTTCTTCCTTTCCTTTCCCCCCCAGCCCGCGCTGCGCACTTGTCGTGCTCCTTCCAGCGCTACGTTTTGATTGTTTTTCCAGAAAAACGCAACGTTTCATTGAAACTCTACTTGCGTCGGCAAACCGCCCGGTCTCCCCTCTTTTCTTTTCTTTCTTTTCCTTTGCGAACCGCCCGACCCAACCCCTTTCTCCTCCCCCAGCCTTTGCACCTCCCAGCCCCGACACCGCCAACCTGCCATCGCTGCCGCCCATCTAAAGCTTCCGACACCGGTCTCGCTCCTTTGACTGGCATTTTCCTTCCTTTCTCTTCCCATTTGTTTCGGCAACCCTTTGACCCAACCAAATCTCCCATTTCTCACGCGTCTTTCTCTCCCCTGGCCTGCGCAACCCCTACCCCGAATTGCTGCCACCGGCCAAACAACGCCGCCGGTGACCATAACCCTACTTGCCTAACTCTCTAGCCGATCCACAGACCCTAACCTATCATTTACACTCTATAAATACCCCCATGATAACCTGTATTGAGCCTTTGATTTCATTACCTAGAATTTGACCCTTTTCGCCGCCGACTCTTTAGACGCCTCGTCCGCCGCCTCCGACCAACTTCGCCGCCATCCATGGCCGCCAAAATCTTCCTTGCACCTTCCTCTAGCTAACCAAACCATTCATCACCCTCGATTCTTTCTGCACAATCCTCCCCGACTGTGCGAACTTCCCTTCTCAACCAACCTATTTTCCAGCCCCCGCCACCCTTTGCGCCGCCCTTAGCCACCTCTTCTGCCGCTTCTTTTACCTTCTTAAATGTTCTGCAGATCACCTTCTACCTTCCCCAACCTCTCTTTTCCTCTTTCTCCCTCTCCTCGTCTCTTTTTCTTCTTCTCCTCCATTCGGCCACCACCTACTGCCGCCGTGTGCCGCCACCATCATTCTGTCCCTCTCCTTCTGGTCAACTCAAAACACCCCAGCTCCCACCTTAATTCTCCCTATCTTTTTTCCCAGCATGCAACTTTTACCCTTTTCTTTCCTTTTTCCGGCCACCGCCGCCGCCGCCGCCTCCATGCACCACTGCCGGTGCCGCCTATTCCCGCCAGCTTAAGGTTGAATCCTAGACCCTCTCAGCCATTTTCCCTATTTTTATAACCCTTAAATTATTTTGTTTCAATTATTTGCATATAAATACCATTATTATTATTATTATTGACATATTTTTAATATGTATTATTATTATTATTAGTATTAATGTTTTGATTATTATTTCTGTTGAGGGCTGAAGCCCTATTGTATTTTTTAATTCAATTTTATTATTATTCTTCTTATTATTTCTATTATAACTATTATTAATATTAATATGTTATTATTATTATAAATATTATTTTTATTATTACTATTTTGCATTATTGTTATTATTATTTAATTATTAATATTACAACTACTTTACTATTAATTTTGATATTATTATTATGATTATTATTATTACTATTGTTATTACCAAATTTGGTTATTTATTTTACTAATATTATTATTAATATTATTTTGATAAAGGGGCCGAAGCCTTTATTCTACTTTGTTTTTGAATAATGCCTTATTATTATTATTATTACTATCATTATTGTTATTCTCATTAATATTCTCATTGATATTATTTTTAGTATCATTACTATTATTAGGGTAAGGTTTTTAACCCTATATTATCAACTTTTATAATATTTCTATTATTTCTATATCTTTAACAAAGTTAGAATGTTATTAATGTTATTTTATTAGCATGTTATTATTTAGTTAAAGCCCTAAGGAGGCGTAGGAGCGTGCTCCAAGACCGATGTCGTTTCAGGTAAGGGGTGCTAAGGCCTTTTGTGTGCTTATATATATTATGTGCTTTGCATGCTATGTATTCTATGTTTATCATTATTAATTATTTCGTATGTGGTATAACGTGGAGTTGAAGTATGTTTTATATGGCATGTGTACTATATGTGATGAAATATTTTATATGTGATGATATGTGTGTTGTGACCCTGTAAGACATGCATGAGAGGGTGTCGATGTGGTTTGTGTGGGAGAAAGGATGAAAAAGGAGGATGGGGAAAGAGGTTGACCAAGGGAGGTGAGTTGACCTAATTATTTTAGTGATTCATGAGTCACAGAATAAAATGGAGAATTTAAGGGTTTCGTGTGGGAGAATCTGATTTATGATTTTATGGTTTTGCATGGGAGAATATAATTTATGGTTTTGTATGGGAGAATCTAATTTATGGTTTTATGTGGAAGAATATAATTTATGTTTTGCTTGGGAGAAACTAATTTATGGTTTTATATGGGATAATCTAATTTATGGTGTTGTATGGGAGAATCTAATTTAGGGTTTGGTAAGGATGAATCTTTGGTTATGTATGGATTGAATTTAAGGTTTTGTATGGAGGAATCTAGGGTTTTAATTATATGGAAGGATCTAGGGTTGTATAGTTGAATTTAGGGTTTCACGTGGGATTTTAGGTTTTGCATGAAAAAGTTCGAAGGTTTGCATGGGGAGGTTAATGTCTGCATGGGTATGAAATTTATGTGTGGAAAGTTGATTTGGGATGTAAGGAAGGTAATGTAAGTGTTGTTTGGGTATTTGAACACTTGGGGATGAAAAATAGTACGTAGGACATTATAAGGGTATGGAGGAGACTAAATTAGTGTTAAAGTGATTAACTATGGGTTGTTGTGATTAACAAGGGTTGGAGTGGATAATTGTGGGTTGTTGTGATTAACTAAGGTTTGGAATGGCTAATTATGGTTGTTATGGTTAAATAGGATTTGGAGTGATTAACTATGGGTTGTGGGTTGGTGTGGCTACTTATGGTTTTTGTTGTATCATGTGTACTTGGTAATTAAAGTGTAATTATGAGGATGGTATTTATGAGTTGAGGTATGTGGGGTGTTAAAATGATTTGGGTTGTGTGAAGTGGAGTAAGATGAGCCACTGATGTCTAAATTAGGATTTCGGGATAAAACCCTAGAGTGAGATGTGGAGTGGATTTGGAGGATATGTGTTAAAGGAGTGGTTCATGCATGTCTAGGGTTAAATTTTCCGAATAATATACTTAAGACATTAATCACGTAAAGTGGAAGATGTTGAGCCAGGCCCAGACCGATCCACCGGCATAATAGTGGCCAGGTACTGCGGTAGCCTGGAGACCGATCCACTGGCTTAATAGTGGTAGGGTATGTTACCCTAGTGACAGCTCCACCGGCTAAAATAGTGGGGGATCCCGAGCTCAACGAACCAAACTATATGTGTTGTTAATAAGTGGGAAGATACTAATTACTTACAGTGGAACACCGTGCAAGAAAGGGCCAGACTGATCCACCGGCATAATAGTGGTAGGGTATGTTACCCTAGTGATCGATCCACTGGCTATAATAGTGGCCAGGAGCTAGAGTGCCATGGAGACCGATCCACTAGCAAAAATAGTGGGGTTCCCGTACTCGTATGGACTTAATAAAGAGTATGGTGTGAAAATATTTTGATAAGGGATTAATGAAGTAATTAATCTAATATATTAGACCTTGGCATTTTCACCTGATCGTTCATTTGCCTTTATGTTATTGTGTTAGTGATTATGCCCTGTTATTATTCTACATGGATTATGTGCTTATGTGTTGGCCTTAGTGCTCGGTTACCTTACTCAGTACGTAGCGTACTTATCACCCTTTTCATGGGTGCTGCTCATTCCCACGAGTAGTATGCCCTTCTGACTTTATGCAGGTGGGCGAGACATCAGTCGGGGCTGAGTGTTAAGCATATTTGACTCAAAGTTCGAGAGAGTTGTGGCCATATTTCAATCTTTATATGATTCTATTTCCTTTTGTTAATCTTTATTGGTTGTAAGCTATTTCTCTTTTTAAATTGAATAATAATTCTTGATGCGTACTCTGGTTTTGTTTTACAACCAATTTTAGTTTGTCTTGACTTATAATTTATCATCAATCTTTTCTTTAGCCTTAGCACTTGGTACTGAAACGGTCAGAGAGAACCGGTTTGGTACTAAGTATGGCGGTAACATCCCCAGAATTCACAGGTTTTAATATAAATTCTTTTGCTTAAAAAAAAGTAGTGAATTTTGGGGTGTTACAATTACACTCTCTCACTCATTCCTTGATCAATTCATTAACTATGTATAACCCTAATCATCTTTCCCCTTCACCTCTTTTCAGCCACTAAAAATATTATAAGTTTTCCGAACACTTGTGCTCCACTCTTCTCCATTATGATATTTCACCTAATTTGTATATATCTTTTGATCCTTTGTTTAACTTCCTCTTATTTTATATTTAAGTAAGAAAGAGTTAGATTTGAAAAAAGTGGCTTATTATTTTCTTGGTTTCTCTTAGTGGCGACAATCTTGTTTTCTTTCTCTAATTCATATATCTTGGTTTATAATAATTATTTGAAGGTTTTTGAGTTTTAACCTCTTGCTTTCCATGGCTTTGAGAGTTAAAATCTTATAATCAAAGGTTTTATCTCCTTGGTGAGGAAATTTTGATAAGCTTTCAAGTATGCCATTCTTACCTTCGAAATGTGGTATAAAAGAGTATGTGAGCTAGTATGGTTGGTAGATTGTATATCTTTCTATGCATAAATGATATTATGAGTAATTTTGTGTTACATGTTAGAATATTTGAGATTTCTAAGAGAAATATGAATTTATGAGGTAAATTATGTTTATTTTTATACAAATACAACATGATTAGTATATGAGAATGTGTAACCTATGCTTTTTGGTAATGGGGATTTTATGATGTGATATAGTTAGATTTTTAAGCCTTAATTGCATTTAAATTCCTCGTAATGTGTTTTCTAGGATCAAACATATTAGCTAGTTAAGCCAAACTAATTGATTGGTTCTTAAAACAATTGATAGAATAACCTTACCAATTAACTAGGTGGTTGTGATGGCATTGGGTTTCTCTTAGGTTAAACCCATTGAATAGTTTTCCGAAACCAATCAATCAGTTATAGAACAATAAACTAGTTTGACCAACCAATAAACTAGTTTTGAGAGGAACTCTGGGGTTTGTGTGAGCAAAATTGATTGGCTAGTTAACGCAAAGCAATTGACTAGATTGGACAGAGAGAATTGTTTTTATTTTTCTTGAACTTGTTATTATTTGATATTTGACATGATATAACATGATTCTTAAGTAATGAGAATGCACATCTTGGTAAGAATTAATTGACCTAGTGGATGGACTAATGGGATTAATTCATGGTATTTTTAATAAGTTCCTTTAGAAGTTTTTAATGGAAAAATTTGAGTATGTATGTTGTGATGCTATATATAGATGATGTAATCCAAATTATTGGCATAAATGGATTATCTCAATGGATTTATTTAAACTTAGCTAAGAAAAATGGAAGTCGCAAATCTTCACTTAGAGGGTGATAATAGTTAAGATGGAGTCATTATGTCAATGTGTTTCTTAGTTTTTATATGAGCCTTACGAGGAAAAATAACCTTAGAGAATTACATATTAATCACTTAAAGTGAAATATGATTGAGTAGTGCATGGATCTAGATTAATTGATCCTCAATTAGCTACAAGGTGTTAGTCTGCCTTTGGGTTTGGTGCATTCCAACGGGATCCTAGTGCCTTACTTACTCTAGATAATAATGATGTACTAAGGAGTATCGACACTAAAGGGTCTAGTCATCTAGGTGGTTTATTAGCTTTAGCTAGACTTTATTTCCATTAGTGGTTACTTCTCTTCATCTTAATTTTATGTCCATTAGTCTTTACTTGAGCTCGGTCAGACTTTATATCGTCTAGTTTGTATATGCTTCCATGTTATGTTAGATCATGGGGTATTAATCAATCCATTTCTTGGAAAAGGAATAAGGGCTCACAAATGATTAATCTACTAGAGCATGTAATTTTGAAATGGGTTAAATAAGTAATTAATGTAAGTGGATAGTAGAAGAGCCTGGTGAGTGGTGGAATAACTTGTAATTAATTAAAAATATATATCCTTGATATCTATGTTGTGTTCATGAGCATGAAAAGTTATGAGTTGTCTAGGTCCTTGCATGGCATGGAATATTGACGCTTTCTATGATTATGATGATGCATGTATATCTAATTATATTGTGTTAGTATGATATTGTCTTTTAGTAGATCTCTATTGTTACCGTAGGCCTTTCATGGTTATGAATCCCATTAAGGAGGTGACTTGGCTTACTTAGTATATATCGTAATGATGTATCTATTTGTTCGGTCACCTTCTCAATCCCCATGAGTTGAGGACTATGTGTAGGTTTTTGAGGATAGTTGGTAGTTGGCCTACTTATGTTGGGCTTGGGGGCTTGATAGCGTAAACACCCAAAGATGTTTTATAGGTCCTTAATTGTAACAATCCCAAATTTCGAACAAGAAAATTTTATTTTTAATATAATGCGGAAGCATTTGAAAAATAAAATCGGAGATCGTTATCACCATATCAACCATGAGAGATATGTGATTATCACCTAACCCATGCTTGATATAAGGCAAAATGGAAAAAAGAACAAAAGATGCATGCTCATAACATTAACATGATAATACAAGATAATAAGTGTTAGAACAATATTATAGATAGCATGAGCGTGATAATTTACAAATGAAAATACATGAAATCAAGCAAAGAGTTTAAATAACTAGAAATACAAAAATTTCCAATGTAGTAGGCAAAACACTTTTAACCAGTTAGCCTAACTCTTAGGCATATACATAAACCTCCAACCCCAAGCAATGGCTTGCTAATGATCCACATCATCACCTTCAACATACTCTAGCTAAGAGTAATTACCCTGCAGATTGTCATCTACTCCCCAAGCAAGAAGCCGGATCATTATAGTGACCACACAAGTGTAGTATCAATACGATGAAGTACTAGCAAAACATAATATCTAAAAGATGGTAAGACTCATGCAACACATTGAAGTCACATAACAATATGGTGATATCATATTGTCAAGTATTAGTACAACAATACATGCCTGCATGGAAATCATGAAAGTATAGAAATATGGTAAATACATCATAAGCCATTCAGAGGCTGGGACACAGAAACAGAAAAGAAAAAGTAGGGCGACAGAGAAAAGAAAAAGAAAGAGAGAGTAGGAGGAAGGCACACAAAAAAAGAGGAGGACCGCATGCACGGATCGAAGCCTCGACGCACGCACAACTAAGAACAAGGAATTAGGGAGAAATCACGAAAATCGAGGCAGAGTAGTGTGGACACATGTTAGCCATCAGCCGAAGAGAAAAAAAAAGAAAAGAGAAAATAATTTTTGCACGAAAATCAACACGACTAATCAAGAATAATTTAACCGGTAGAGTTTAATTTAGATAAAATTAATTTTTTTAACTGAATAAATTTTTGATCCGGTAGAGTTTAATTTAGATAAAATTAATTTTTTTATCTGAATAAATTTTTGATCTTTTATCCAAAATTAATTCCAGTTATTTCTTTCTCTATTTTTAGTTTATATTTTGGATATATATTTCTATGTAATTAATTTAATAATTATGGTTGGCTAAATATTTATTGCTAGGGAATAAATTGAAACCCTAAATTAGGGTTTATATTCTCTATTTTATGAGATTGTTCATTAACTCTATTTTAATTGCTATCATTTATATATATATAATTCTGTCGAGTATAATTTATTTGGTGCATGCCTTATTCTGGTTTCCTCATAAGTAACAATATGTAGGATTATTTACCCATTAGGTGGCCACATAAATGTACTAGAATTTATATGTATAAATTGCAGCTAGGTTAGATAACAATTCACCTAATAGTTTTGTGATTCTAATTGAAGTAGTAAAATGTTTAGATACGTGTGGGTCAAGAAAAGGAAATACAACTATACATGCTTAGTGTACTAGTCTGGGTACTTAGATTGATAGCCTTCCAATTATACTTAATGCATTAAATCTAGTTAAATATAGGAACTGCTTGTTGCTATTATACTGTTAGTATTTAATAGGGTTAATATTGGCACTTTATGTATTAATTAATTAATGGAAGTAATATAAGGTGTATGGTCCTGCCTTTGGTGTAAAACTTAGTTGATCTTATTCTCAAGATTAAATATTGACTTAGAAATTAATATTATATTTTGACCTAATCTAGTGGTAGATTTCGAAGTCCCAACCATATTTATTTTATCTACGGTTTTTCATTATTTTTATTTTTATTTTATTTTATTTATTACTCTTATTATTTTATTATTTTTATCATCTTCTATTTTTATAACCCCCATTAGTATTTTTCTTATTTATTTATTTTATGTTATTTAGGGTTTTTATTTTTATTTTTATTTTAAGCTAATTAAATAGAGATGAGCCATGTCAATCCCCAATTTGGAACAATACCCTTATTTCAAGTACTAAAATTGATAACAAGAGGATTTACATTGTGTACTGGCTACGACCACACCATATCACAACTCGGTAGAGAAGGAAATAGGTATTGAGTAAAAAAATATATAACTATAGGGCGACTTGGTGTGGATCAAAAGGAGGGAAACGTAGGAACGAATCAATCCTTTGATTCTATCACCATCAGGTTGAAGTTGAAGACGAAATGAAGCTGGACTTAAATGTTTAAGCTTGAAGATATGCAGATTTGAATGATAGCATATGCTTTGAATGTCGATGCACATTCAAAGGATATAAAGAAGAAGAAATATGCCTGGCATTTCCTATCTAGATTAGGTCTCCAAAAGAGAGAAAACACAAGCTTTTAAACTTGTGATTTGATTCAAATGATCTTAACATTTCATAACATGTTTTGCGTGTACAAGGCTTAAGTATATATGTAGGAGAGTGGCCGACTTAAAAGGAATAACCCAGCCGGTTAATCTCCTTAATTCAAGCTAGTTTTAACTCACTTGAATTAAGCCTATATAATACCTAATCTTAGCCATAATATCATCATTTAAATGATAATAATGACAACCATTACAAAGCCCTACAATAAACTATGGTACATACATGAAATTACAACAAAACCCTAGCTTACATGAAATATACTTTAGGGTTTACACCAAGTTTAATATAACTAATGATATCACCAACTATATCTTGTTGTAGTATCATCCCATGTATGTCATAGCCTTGCATGCTTTTAATGCATTTTACACTTTAAGTCTTTTCTTGTATGTTAGCTTCTTCACCTCACAAATATGTAACATACCTGCAAGAATATTTTGAAGTATTTTCAATATCAAGTATACAAATATTATCAAGAATATCTAGGATGATTGGCTCCATTATTAAGAATGCTAATGTAACACCCCCAAATTTACTACTGAAAAATTTCGTTTAAATCAAAAGGTTTAGTGGAAGCGAAAGATAAAACCGTAAACTCGGGGGCATTACCGCCACACTTAGTACCAGATCGGTTCACTCCTACCGTTCTAGTACTAAGTGCTAAGGCTAAATAAAATTAACACTAAACATGAATCATAAATAAAACATAAGTCATACAGAAATCAAAGTGCGATTTAGGGATTACAATCCAAAGAGTAAGTTTTCAAAACATAAAGCATAGTACAAAACACAATTAAAATACGATAATGTAAAGTCCAATAAAAGAAACAGGTCCGGTCAAGTAGCTCTCAATCCCCAGGTCCAGTTTAGGCACAACGCTCAACCCCACCCGATGCCTCGTAGGTGTCGTAGGCATCAAAGACGTCATCCCCTACTTGCACAAGCTCATACGGGTCTTCTGCTCGTGGAAATGAGCAGCACCCATGAAACGGGTGATCAGTACGCTACGTACTAAGTAAGGTAACAAATGCGCTAAGGCCAAACATACAAACATACAACATAACATACATGACACGTTCACATAAGCTGCATGTAGTAATCCAGATAATGAAGGTCGGCTATGGTCCAATTGGACTTAATTCCTCATAAATCTTTGTTAAATGTAGTCATTTAACACCATAATCTTTGTTAATCCATGTGAGTACGGGAGCCCCACTATTATAGCCGGTGGATCGGTCACTTATAAGGCAGAACACACCTAACCACTATTATATGCTGGTGGATCGATCTCCAGGGCAGAACGCTCCTGGCCACTATTATTTTCCGGTGGACCGGTCTGGCCCCGACTCACATGGTGTTCCACTGTAAGTGATTAGTATTTTTCCATAACTTTATTCTCATACATGACTGATTTTATTGAGCTCAGGACCCCCACTATTATTGCCGGTGGATCAGAATATATATATCAACATCATCCAGGGCAACACGCTCCTGGGCCACTATTATGTCCGGTGGATCGGTACTCATAATGACTTGCCAGGGCAACATGCTCCTAGGCCACTATTATATCTAGTGGATTGGTACTCATAATCACTTGCCAGGGCAACACGCTCTTGGGCCACTATTATAACCGGTGGATCGGTAATCAATATCACTTGCTAGGGCAACACGCTGCTAGGCCACTATTATAACCAGTGGATCGGTAATCAATATCATAATCCAACTGGGCCCGGCTCATAATCTTTCACTTTCATGATTAGTATTTTTCCTTTCTTTAATCAGCACGACAAATCCATTTATTTGCCTCGGATGGGAGATTAAGAACCCGGGACACAAAGGTACACCGGTCGTACCGGTGCATACAAGCTACTCAGTACCCTTCAACCATGAACCCAAGGATGCAAAGGTACCCTGGTCGTACTGGTGCATAAAGCTACTTAGTACTCTACCGACAAGGACACCTAATCCATAAGTATGCATACCCTCCTAACTAGGTCCATAGAGCTAGATAGAGTAAGATATAGGGCCTGGTTGGGACACAAAGGCACACCAGCAAATACCAGAATAATCGTGGACTAAACCACGTCTTTAGGGTAGCGACCCCTAAAGAGTCACCATTCTCGATCTCGAGGTATTTCACTTTAAGTATTAGTGTCTTAATTAAAGTGATCACGAAAAGCACAATACTCAGATACTTATTTACTTTCAATCGTTCTGATATCATTAATCGTCTCTTATTTAGGCGGTTATCTAAGATAACACAGAGAAATCATTAAGGCCATCATAATCTCATATAATTCCGAGTTAAAATTCGTTCTCATAATACTTACTAATTATCAAATATTCTTACCTTACTAATCAGCGTTATTTGAGTCATATTATAAAATTCAACAATCACAACGATATGTCAGGTACAATTACTCATTTACCCCCTTACTTATATAATTGCTAAGTCATCCCTTCCTTACTTGAAAATTACCATATTACCTTAAGGTTGCATAATTATCAAATTACCCCTTACTTGGGTTATGTTACTAGGTTGTCTCCTACGCTTTTTAGATCATCATTCACTCTTCATAATTGTTAACCTTAACATATTTCCCCTTTTGGTTGGTTAGATTACCAAATTGCCCTTCTCCTTTGTTATAATTACTAAATTGCCCTTGAGTTGGATAAATTACCAAATTACCCTCCTTCATTATCATGATTACTATTTTGCCCCTTTAGTTGGTTAAATAATTACCAATTTACCCTTCTCTATTATCATAATTATCTAATTACCCTTTTATAATCATAATTTAATTACCAGTTTATCCTTCGTTGTTATCATTATTACCAAGTTACCCTTTACTCCCAAGTGTGCCATAAATATCCTTTTAATTTACAAAATTACCCTTCTACCCCTTACTTCCAAATTACCATAATATCCTTCTATTTAAAAAAATTACCACAATACCTTTTTACTTATAAAATTACCTTAACACTCCATTTACTTTACAAATTACTATTTTACCCTGTTACATCCAAAATTACCATTTTTATCTTTCCTTACAAGATTACCCTTTTGCCCTTCTTTTCCAAAATTACCATATTACCCCTTTACTCCCAAAATTACCATAATACCCCTTACTAATAAAATTACTATTTCGCCATTCACTTATAAAATTACCATATTGCCATTTACCTATAAAATTACTATTTTGCCCCTCTACCTCCAAAATTACCATAATGCCCCTTTACTTGAAAAATTACCATCTTTTCCTTTACTCATAAAATTACCATAATACCCCTAACTCCCATAATTACCACAATACCCCTTTATTTCACCACTTTTATTAAATTAACATTACCACATGAAATAATAATATTAATACTCCATTAACAATATCCAACTCCACCAACTATTATATTTTAACATAATACATATTAGCATCCACACATTTAGGCCATAACCTAGCACAAGGAATATTACAAAAATGCCCCTAGGGCTCACAATAACATTATTCATGCATAAATGATCACAATAACATAAAATAACATGGATAATTGATTAACACTTTCATTAATAATCACATTCTGCCCTTAGGCAACATTTCCACACATATCACATAAAGGAGCATACTTTCCTTTTTATTAAAGAATACAAGCAAACATATAATTTATATTAACAACCATATATCAACCATAATAACATATTAAAATTCCTAATGTGTAAACATACGTTTATTATGCGTTTAAGTGGGGTTTAACGATTACCTTAATTTCCCAAAAAAATTGAATCTTACCGGTATCCCGGTTAAAGATTCAAGCTTTGATTAGAAAAACCAATACCTAAAAATAATATCAATATTTATTAGAAATAAGAAAATCAAGATATAAGACTTTATAAATTTTGCTTAAGGAAATAATTAATTTAAATATTATCATGCCTTAAAGATTTTAATAAAAATGGCCAAATAATGCAAGAACTCATGCTGCATATGTAGCATGAGCTGCATGCAAAAATAAAAGGAAAAAGGGCTCAAAGAGGGGGTGAAGGAAGGTAAAATACCTATTTTCGGGTTAGGGTCTTTAGGCTAGAAAAGAAGATAGATGGGGGAGGTTTCAAGGAAAGGGAATGGTGTAGGAGTGAAGAGGGGATGTAGGTGGATACTGGGGATGGGTTGTTGGTGGCTAAGGGAGGCAGATGCGGCTTCGGCGAGGTGGCAAAGTTGGCTGCCGAGGTGGAGGGGCTGAGAAGGAAGGAAAAGAGGAGGGAAAAATGAAGGGGTTCGGGGACTTATTTCGGCCAAAAAATGGATGGGGATCCTAGAGGAGGTTGCAGGGAGTTGAATAGTGGGTTGGGTGGCGGCAGAGGTTGCCGGAAGGCGGCGATCGGCGGAATTACAGGTGGGCTATCGAGAAGGGTGAAAAATAGGGAGAAAAAGAAGAGGGGAGGAAGAGGGCTACGGGATGGCTTGGGAGGGATATTGGGGTGGTGTAAGGTGGTAATAGAAGGGTGCAGGAGGCGGTGTAGGGGCTGGGTGTGGCGGTCAAAGCGGCGGAGGGCGGCGACACACGAAACGAAGGAGAGAAGACGGAGGGGAGAAAATGGAGGGAAGAGGATCGGGGGAGAAGGACTCGACAATAATGGGGTAGGGAAATGGCTGAAAGGGGAGAAGAAAAAGAAGAGGAAGGGTAGGGGGATAGGTGGCAGTGTTTAGGGTGGCAGGGAGAGGAAGGGGGAGAAGGGGAAGGGTGGCCATGCGGGATGGGTATGCATGGCCTGCCAACTTCCAAAATGATGAAAGAAAAGAGTTATAGAGGAGAGAGAGAGAGAGAGAAGGAGAGAGGGAGGTGGTGGCAGAAGGTGGCAGCGGGGCGGTGGCTGGCGTCTCGGTGGTCGGGCATGGCGGTAGGTTTGGTGATGAAGACTGGTCGGGTCTCGGGGTGATCGAAGAAGAAAGAAAGGAAAAAAAAAGGAAGAGGGGGCTGGGCTGCGCGTGGCTGGGGCAAGGGAAATGGGCCAACGACCCAGGTGCATGGAAGGGGGAGGCAGCCTGGCAGCCCGAGCCAGGAAAAGAAGAAAAAGAAAAAGAAAGGAAGGAGGAAAAGGAGAAGGAAAAGAAAAGGAAAGAGAGGGAAAAGGGAAAATAGGAGGAAATAGTTTAATTTAATTTATAAAATAATAAAATATAATATTTTTGATAAATTTTTAATTTAATAATTTAATTCAATATAATTTGATATATTGGTTCAAAAAGGCTAATTTTGGTAAAATATTATTTTGAAAGATTATTTAAATAAAAATAATATGATAAAATAACAAAATATTTATTTCTAATTTATTAAATACTCCTATCCAAATTTACATACTCAAAAATCCATAAAATAATTAAACTAAATAACTTTAAAAGCTAATTTATTTTAAATAAAAGCTATTTATTAAATTATAGGTTTTATAAAATTTTGGGGGATTACAGGACGGGAATGACAGGAGAGGACAGCCAGACGGGCAGGTGGCTGTCGGCGGTGCAGGCTGCGAGTTGTAGGCCTGGCGCGAGGAGGAAGATGACAAGCGTGGTGGACCGGGCGGTCCAGGGGAAAAAGGAAAGGAGGGGAAGCCGGCCGGTTTGGCAACGATCATAAGGCTTTTAAACAAACGCGGCGTTTCAGCGGGTAGAGGGATAAAGCGCTGCGTTGCGTTGCCAGTTTGGCAACGGCTATTTTGTTACTTAATGCGACGTGATGTCTCAGCGAATCGAGGGACGAAACGTTGCATCGTGCTTATGCGATGGGGGCCGAATGGCACTGGGCTGCGGGGAAGGAGAAGGAAGGAGGGAAGGAAGTTGGGCCGCGGGCAGGCCCAACCGGCGAAACGAAGAAGAAGGAAAGATAGGAAAAGAAGAAAAGAAGAAAAGAAGGAAAAAAAAGAGGAAAAAGAAGATTTTAAGTATTTTGATTTTACATAAATATTTAGAGTATTTTTCTTGGGGTACCTAGAATAAGAATATTTAAATATTTAAATAAAAATATGAAACCTCCTTTTTTTTTGGCTAATTTAGGGCCCTTTTAAAAATTTTCATCCTAACTCCTTTTTAATTTACAAAGCCCAAATTTTCCTCCTTTATAAAAATATTTATAATTTCCTATTAATTTGCCCTACATAATCCCTCTTAATCTAAATAGAATAATAAATTAAATTAATTTCCCACTAAATCCTTATTTAATGACATATTTCCAAAATAATTAATTCTGGGGTATTTCAGCTAATTCTTCATTGCCTGGAGAATAATTAGAATCATTAGATACTCTAGATGCACCTGCATCATTCTCCCAAGTTGAGAAGGATTTATCCTCAAATTATCATCTGTATAATAAGGATACTAATCACCAATATTAAAAGTTCTTGAAATTCCACCATAATAATCTAGAAGTTCAAGTTCACAAGCATTATCCCTAAATTTTCTTAGTATTTTAAAAGTTCCGGCAACTCTTGGCATTAGTTTATTTTTACATAAATTAGGAAATCGTTCTTTACGTAAATGCAACCAAACTAAGTCACCAGGAGAAACTACCTATGGGGTTCTATACTTATTTTCTTGAGCTTTATACCTAGCATTAGCTTTCTCAATATTGGTCTTTATTTTTTGATGAAGCTGTTGAAAGAATTTGACTCTATCTTCTGTTTCATAATTTTGTGATTCTCCTTTGTTTAGAGGCACCATATTGATCGACATGTGTGGATTCACTCCATAAACTTCAAACGGACAAGCTTGAGTAGCACTTGATGGACTTCGATTGTAAGTAAACTCTGCATGAGCTAAATTAACATCCCAATCTTTAGTACTTTTATTAACCAAACCTCTTAATAATGTACCAAGAGTTTTATTAGTTACCTCTATTTGACCGTCAGTTTGTGGTTGATGTGAGGTGCTAAATAACAATTTAGTATCAAGCATATGCCACAAATTTTTCCAAAAATAACTCATAAACTTGACATCCTGATCTGAGAGAGTACTTTTAGGCACGCCATGAAGTTTAACAATTTATCAAAAATACAAATCAGCAATATGCGTGGCATCATCAGTTTCATTGCATGTAATAAAATGAGCCATTTTAGAAAATCTATCTACTACCACAAGAATAGAATCTTTACCACGTTGTGTTCTTGGTAACCCTAGGATAAAGTCCATGCTAACTCCTTCCCATGGTTTATCAGGAACTAGTAAAGGTGTGTATAAGCCTTTATGATAGTAACTCTTACTTTTTTAACATGTAGAACATCTATTTATCATAGCTTATACATTTTTAACCATACGTGGATAGTGGAAATTTTCTTGTAATAATTCCATAAATGTCCCACAATGCTACCTTCATGTAATTCTTTTATCAATAAGTCTTGAATACTAGATCTAGGGATACAAAGTTTATTTCGTCTAAACAAAAATCCATTTTGTAAGATATAGTTACCATGGTATCCACTTTCTTTACATGCATTGGATATATCCATAAAATCTTCATCTTTAGGATACAATTCTTTTATCATTTCAAAACCTAAGATTTTAGATCCATCATGACAAGTAATGTAGATCTACGAAAAAGAGCATCCACTACTACATTTTCCTTTCCATCTAAATGTTTGACAAAGAACACAAAGGATTGTAAAAAGCTCACCCACTTTGCATGCCTCAGACTAACTTTCTTTTGACCATGTAAATATTTCAAACTCTCAAGATCCAAGTGTAACACAAAGGGTTTTAGCCTCAGATAATGACTCAATGTCTCTAAGCTTCGTATAATGGCAAAGAAAACCTTGTCATAATTTGAATAGTTAAGTTTGGCTCCATTCAAATTTTCAGAAAAGAATGCTATATGTTTCTTTTCTTGTGAGGACACCTCCTATCCCAACTCCACTAGCATCACAAGCCACTTCAAAAAGAAGGTCAAAGTTGGGTAAATATAGGACGGAAGCATTACAAAGTTTAGCTTTGAGGGTTTTAAATGCTTGAGTAGCTTCTTGTTCCCAATAAAATTTACCTTTTTTCATGATTTGTGTAATAGGTGCAGCTATAGTAGAAAAATCTTTAATGAATATTCTATAAAAACTAGCTAACCCATGGAAACTTCTCACATCATGTACATTTTTAGAGATAGGCCACTCTTGTATAGATCTAATCTTATTATAATCCACTTTAATTCCCTCTCCACTAAAATATATCCCAAGAAAACTACACTTGGAAGCATGAAATCACAATTTTCAAGTTTTCCACAAAGTTTAACTTCCCTTAGCTTATCAAACAACTTTCTCAAATGCACTAGGTGATCATGCCCATTTTTACTATAGACAAGGATATCATCCAAATATACCATAATAAAGTCACCAAGGAAAGGTCATAGAACTTCATTCATAAGTCTCATGAATGAGCTAGGTGCATTACATAGCCCAAAAGGCATAACCATCCATTCATAGAGACCATATTTAGTCTTGAATACAGTTTTCCACTCGTCTCCATCTCTAATCCTTAGTTGATGATAACCACTTCTTAAATCAATTTTGGAAAATACTTGTGCATCACAAAGTTCATCTCATATATCATATAACCTAGGCATGGGAAAATGATATTTGATAGTAATGTTATTTATTGCTCTTGAATCTATACACAGACGCCAAGTACCATCTTTTTTAGGAACTAGTAGGGCAGGTACACTACAAGGGCTCATAATTTCTCTCATAAATCCTTTGTCCATAAGCTCTTGTATTTGTTTTTGTAATTCCTTAGCTTCTTTTGGGTTACATCTATAAGCAGGTATATTTGGAAGAGGCATTCCAGGAATAAGATCAATAGTATGTTCTATACCTCTTTTAGGTGGTAATTCAGGAGGTAAGTCATCAGGAAATACATCATGATATTTATCAAGTAGATTATTTAGATTAGGATTATCATGTTGTTGCTCCCTAATTTTAGAATCTTTAGCAACTAAGGCATAACAAATTCCCTCTTCTTCTATGCACTTTTCCATGGAATTTTCATGTAGAAATAATCTCTTTTATCATCACTCAAAGGCATATTATCACATAGAGAAGGTGTTAATCTATACAATTGTCTTCCTTTTTTCACCACATATTCATTAGTTACTCCATAATGAGTTTATTTTCTATCATATTGCCATGGTGTTCCTAAAAGTAAAACATAAGCATCCATAGGTAATACATGACACAAAACTTCATCATGGTAGTCTCTAATGCAAAATGATATTAGGGTTCTTTTGTTTACCTTAACACCTTTATCTTTGTTTGACCATTGTAAATAATAGGGTTTAGGATGATTAGTAGTCTCTAAACCAATATTTTTAACCATTACTTCACTAGCAACATTTTTACATGAACTACTATCAATAATGAGTCTACAAACAATATCACCTATTTTACACTTAGTTTTAAAAATTTTCTCTTTTTGAGTAGGTGTTACATTAGGTTGAATTTGTAACACTCTCTGAAGCAAAAAACATGGGTCTACTTCTTCTTCACCCACAATTAAAATTCATTAGGAGATTCGATTTATAGATCCTCATCTTCACTATAGGTTCCATGTCTTCTATTTCACTCAAGGTTAAAGCTCTTTGGTTAGGACATTCTCTAGAAAAGTGTCCATATCATTTACATTTGAAACATTGTTTATTATAAATTTCAACGATCTTATTTTTACCTTTTTCATCTCGATTAATCTTTTTATCATATGAAGACGTAGATTTGGGTATGAATGTATTCAGATATGGTTTAGATGAATCTGAAGTATTAGATTTAACATAGGCCTTGGTTGACTTTGTTTGTCTTCCAAATTTTAATGCCAACTTAATCAAGTCATCAAGAGAATCATATGAAAACATATAAACTTTTTCTCTTATCAAATTACTTAGTCCACCTAAGTATCTAGAATATTTTTGTTCTTTTCTTTTTTGTACATCACATATACGTGCTAGTTTTTCAAATTCTCTAGTGTACTCTTCCACACTAAACAATCCTTACCTTAGAGTTTTCATCTTTACATACATATCTTGTTCATACTCCCTAGGCAAAAATTTTCTTCTTAGGTGTTTTTTAAGTTTTTCCCATGACTTAATTTTTGTTTTTTCTTGTCTTTCTCTTGTCTTTTTTAAGTTGTCATACCAAATCCTAGAAAATCTTTTGAACTTAAGAGTAGGAAGCTTACATTTTATTTCATCATCATACTCTTTAAATTCAAATATAGCCTCCATTTCATGCAACCATTCAAATAACAATTCCACATTTAATTCACCATAAAATTTAGGAAGGCTAGTTTGATACCATGATCCTCATTGCATGCATGTCTCACTTGGAATGGATATGGTCTCCTATGATTGCTTGAGCCATAAGAACTCATTTCCTCTTCTCCATCCTCGATATGGTTCACCTTTGCATATCCACATCCTTCTTTTTCTTGGACTGCACACCTCATCTTTCCTTCCACACTATCTTACGTGGCTTCCAATTGATTTGGCCATGGTTGAAGCTTCTCTTGGTTGGATAGCTTTGTTTCCACACTTTGCAATTGTTTTTTAAGTGCTGCATGAGTATAAAGTTGAGCATCCATGTGAGTAGTCAAGATTTTGATGGACTCCACCAACGCAAGTACATCTTCACTTACCATGGTGAAGTTACAACACAACACTCAAACTTACACAAAGAATCAACAACTAATGGTGGTCCTAGAAGTTTTTTTTGCAGCTGAATGATATAGAATACTTCTTGCTAAGATTTAAGCAAGTCTTGATGGCTTATTTGGTGTCTTGGTCACGCAAATTTTTAAAGGAAGGTGGTCGAATGATTTTATGATAATTCTTGGCTGGTGATGAGGGTTTCTTGGTGAAATTAAAATAAGTCACATAAAATATAGGAAGTGGACGTCGAATATGTATTAGTATCTTCAAGTTGAAGATGCTGGATATTAAGAAAACTCGAAGAGGTGGAGGAGTGCAAGGAAAGTATGTGTTAAAAGGGTGGGAGATAAATGGTAAGGTTCGAAGGCTGGAAATTTTTATTCAAACCAATAGACTACCGGGGAGTTTAAATGTACCTTAAAATAAAGATACATAGGGGAGAAAATGGAAGAAGATTCTGCTGGAAAAATCGAAGAGAGGAAGGGAAAAGGAACTCTGGAAAGTCGAAGGATAAAATAGATGGGAATGCTGGAAGGTCGAAGGAATTAATGGAATAAAATGTTAGAAGGTTGAAGGGATAAATGGAAGAGGAGGACAACGTCGAAGAAGGGAGATATTATTCAATTGAAGATGTGAATAACTTCAACAAGATTGACTCAAGAAAATTAAATCTTCAACCAAGATTTATGTTGAAGATTTAAGAAGAGGATGAAGGTGCAAGAAATGGATGAAGACACACCTCTCGGTGGTTTCTTGATGAAGAAGATTCTTGCATGCAATAGCAAGAATGCAGGATGCTGGATGATCAAAGGAAAACAAAGGAGTTTTGAAGCTTTGATACCAAAAATAGTGTGGATCAAAGGGAGGGAAACATAGGATTGAATCAATCCTTTGATTCTGTCACTAGCAGGTTGAAGTTGAAGAAGAAATGAAGCTAGGATTAAGGGTTTAAGCTCGAAGATGTGCAGATTTCAATGATAAGATATGCTTTGAATGTCGATGCACATTCAAAGGATCTGAAGAGGAAGAAATATGCCAGTCACTTCCTATCTAGATTATGTCTCCAAAAGAGAGAAAACACAAGATTTTAAACTTGTAATTTGATTCAAATGATCTTAACATTTCATAACATGTTTTGCGTGTGCAAGGCTTAAGTATATATATAGGAGAGTGGCTGACTTAAAGGGCATAACCCAGCCGGTTAATCTCCTTACTTCAAGCTAGTTTTAACTCACTTGAATTAAGCCTATATAATACCTAATCTTATCCATAATATAATCATTTAAATGATATTAATGACAACCATTACAAAGCCCTACACTAAACTATGGTACATACATGAAATGACAACAAAACCCTAGCTTACATGAAATATACTTTAGGGTTTACAATAATTTTAATATAAATAATTATATCACTGTAGGAATTTAGCCAAGCGAAACACAACGCAACGGAATAAAATCAAAGGCTAAATTTACCAGGAACATATGCTAGATTAAAGACGAACCTGCTTGATCCAATTAAGTTTGTTTCAATTGATTGATTTCAATCTCCTTTGAGCGAGCGAGTGTGAATTGTGTCACACCTCTACCCGTATCCACACACTTTGAATCTGGATCACTAAGGAAGCGTGCTAGCGCCAATGGAACAGTCTCTCAATTTCATGAATAACCAACGTTGGTGGCTAGGTTATTTTCTCCCACTTAGAGAGAGAGAGCAAAAAGGTGTATATCTAATAAAACCCTAGCTTGGGTATTTATATTAACACTCTATCCCATCTAGAGGCATTGGACTTGGGCCTTAATCACATTAAAACCACTTTGACTTGATGAGATATTAATCATATTAGGATCTCATCTTATTCTTTTGATCTAGTTCAGTTCGGTGTGCGACCCTGTAGGTTCACGTAATATTGGCAATGGACTAAAAATCCTTTTGGGACCACAAATCATAAGAGTTCTCTAGCAAGACGTTATGACTACCCAAATTACGCAAATATCCTATGCTCGACATAACCTATTAATAACCTGTATATTTGTCCTTTTGTCACACGATATTTAGATTGAACACAAGGCATTTGTCGTGTCATCCTTTCTATGTTCAATCACATTCTTTCTCGATCACCAAGTAAGACTAACCTTAAACAAACGACACCTCGTTTGCACATGGCCATGCTAACATTAGTCATACTTGTCGAGGGGCCCAATGATATCTCTCTCATGTCATGAGAGGGAAAAATCCCATCTTGATCATTTATGTGCCTTTATATGATTCACAACATGTCTAATCAATACCTTTATGATCACCCCTAATAAGGGTAATGTTTGGTAAAGTTAAAATAGAATGATCATCATACCGGCAAATACGAAAATCTCAGGTCAAAGGACGATATACAATTTAGAGAACACTGATGACACTTTGCACAATATTTAATGTAGTGTCCTCCTACTGGGTCGGTCCAATATCATGTTCCCTAACATGTATCTATGTTATTAGTTTGATATCTGATATCAATGATCAGTGGAACATGATCATCAACTAATCAACATACTAGTCTTATAATCACTAATATCCCTTAATTAGATGATATTAGACTAGGGACAGTTCTTGAATAATAATCTTTCTATCTATTAGTAGAGTTCCACAATCCAGTCACATACTTGATTATCTACATAAAGAATAATTATTCAAAGGGATAACAACCTTTGAATGAATAACATCATTTGATACTTTAATTAATAAGAATAATCTCTAAATATGCAAATATAAATTATAACATATGATTAGTTCTAGGGCATATTTCCATTAGTCTCCCACTTGCACTAGTACCAATCATGTATAAGCCTAATGCCTTGTGAACTAGTATGACGTTCATACTTAGGTTGTGGGAGAGGTTTGGTTAATGGATCAGCAATATTTGCATCTGTATGAACCTTGCACAAATTCACATCGCCCCTTTGGACAATCTCTTGAATGATGTGATATTTCCTGAGTTTGTGCTTGGTCTTCTGATGAGACCTTGGCTCCTTAGCCTGTGCAATAGCTCCATTGTTGTCACAGTATAAACAAACTGGACTCAGAATGCTAGGAACCACTTCTAGTTCAGTGATGAATTTTTTAATCCACACTGCTTCCTTTGATGCTTTTGAAGCAGCAATATACTCAGCTTCTGTTGTATAATCAGCAACTGTGTCTTGTTTTGAACTCTTCCAACTCACAGCTCCACCGTTAAGGCAAAATACATAACCTGACTGCGATCGGAAATCATCTTTATTTGTTTGGAAACTCGCATCTGTGTAACTAGTTACCAACAGATCATGTTCTCCTCCATATACCAAGAACATTTCCTTTGTCCTTCTCAAGTACTTGAGAATGTTCTTGACTACAATCCAGTGACTCTCACCAGGGTCAGATTGGAACCTGCTTGCTATGCTAATGGCATATGAGATATCTGGGCGAGTAGACAACATGGCACACATAATAGAACCAATGGCTGAAGCATATGGAATTCTACTCATGAGGTCTCTCTCATCCTGTGTCTGAGGACACTAAATCTTGCTAAGAGCCAGACCATGTTGCATAGGCAAGAAACCTCTCTTGGAGTCTTGCATATTGTACCTATAGAGGATCTTGTCGATATAAGTACTCTGACTTAATCCAATCAACTTTCTTGATCTATCCCTATTGATCTTGATCCCTAAAATATAGGCTGCCTCACCAAGGTCCTTCATTGAAGACAAATTACCTAGCCATGTTCTTACAGATTGTAGCATAGGAATATCATTTCCAATAAGGAGTGTGTCATCCACATAAAGAACAAGGAAAACAAGAGCACTCCCACTAAACTTCTTGTAAACACAAGACTCTTCTTCGCATCTGATGAAGCCAAACTCTTTGACTACTTCATCAAAACGAAGATTCCAACTCCGAGATGCTTGCTTAAGCCCATAAATGGATCTCTTAAGCTTGCATACCTTTCCCGCAATGCTAGGATGCCCAAAACCTTCAGGTTGTGTCATATACACATCCTCCTGTAAATAACCATTAAGGAATGCAGTTTTGACATCCATTTGCCATATTTTATAATCATGGAATGCAGCAATTGCTAGAAAGATCCGAATGGATTTAAGCATAGCAACAGGTGAATAGGTTTCATCATAGTTAGTACCATAAATTTGTTTGAAACCTTTAGCCACTAGAGGTGCCTTAAAAACATCCACATTACCATCTTTATCAAGTTTATTCTTGAAAATCCATTTGCACCCAATGGTTCTACAACCATCAGGTGGATCAACCAAAGTCCATACTTGGTTTTTATCCATGGATTCCATCTCGGATTTCATGGCGTCGAGCCATTTATCGGAGTCAGAGCTCATCATTGCTTCGTCATATGTTAAGGGTTCATTATTGTCTAACAATAATACATCATGATGTTCAGTCATGAGAAACATGTATCTCTCTGGCTCAGGACATACCCTTGTAGAGCTACGTGGAGCCCTTTCCACTTTTGTAGGCCCTATAATAGATTGTAAAGGCTGATCAAGCTCTATTACATTGGGATCATTATCCTGTGGTTCTTTAATTTCTTCAAGATGTACTTTACTCCCACTGGCTCTTCCAGAAAGAAATTCTCTTTCTAGGAATATACCATGCCGAGCAACAAACACTTTGTTCTCGGTGCGGTTGTAAAAGTAATATCCTTTAGTTTCTTTAGGATATCCCACAAAGAAGCATTTGTCTAATTTGGTTTCAAGCTTGCTTGAGGTCAAACGTTTTACATATGCCTCACAACCCCAAATCTTGAGAAAAGATAAACTTGGAACTTTTCCAGTCCATATCTTATACGGAGTCTTTTCTATTGCTTTTGATGGAGCTCTATTTAGTGTGAACGCTGTGGTCTCAAGAGCATAGCCCCAGAAAGAGATTGAAAGATTGGTGTGACTCATCATTGATCGAACCATATCTAATAAAGTTCGATTCCTCCATTCAGATACACCATTCCACTGTGGAGTTCCTGGTGGAGTGAGTTGTGAAACTATTCCACATCTTTTAAGATGGTCATCAAAAGCTTGGCTCAAGTATTCACCTCCTCGATCGGATCGAAGAGCTTTAATAGTTTTACCAAGTTGGTTCTGTACTTCATTTTGAAATTCTTTGAACTTTTCAAACGATTCATGTTTATGTTTCATAAGATAAACATAACCATATCGACTAAAGTCATCAGTAAATGTGATGAAGTATTGAAACCCTCCTCTAGCAATTGAACTTATTGGCCCACAAACATCAGTATGTATGAGGCCTAATAATTCATCAGCCCTTTGACTGTTACCAGAAAATGGGGATTTAGCCATTTTACCTAATAAACAAGACTCACACATTTCAAATGATTCAAAATCAAATGATTGTAGAAGTCCATCTCTACGGAGCTTTATAATGCGATTCTCATTTATATGTCCTAAACGACAATGCCAAAGGTAAGTTGGATTCGAAAAAATTTGACTTGAACCTTTTAGTATTTATGTTATAAATAGGGAAATCAAGATCTAGAACATAAAGCCCATTAGTCATTTGAGCACATCCATAAAACACTTCATTCAAATAAAAGGAGCAACTATTGTTCTTAATAATGAAATGAAAGCCTTCCTTGTCCAAACAAGAAATAGAGATGATGTTCCTACTTATAGCAGGTACATAATAGCAATTATTAAGTTCTAGAATCAATCCCGATGGCAAGGCTAAATTGAATGTTCCTACAGCTTGAGCAGCAACTCTTGCTCCATTTCCAACGCGTAGGTCCAATTCTCCTTTTGCAATTCTTCTACTCTCCTTTAGACCCTGCACATTTATACAAATGTGAGATCCACATCCGGTATCTAATACCCACGAAGAAGTAGAAGTAGTAAAATTTACTTCTATAACATAAATACCTGAAGTTGTGGCTTCAACCAAGCCATTCTTCTTATCTTCCAAGTATTTCTTACAATTTCTAGTGGCCAGACCTTTTACAATAGAAGCATTGATGGTCAGCAGTTGGTCCAGGCTTAGGATTAGCCTTGTTAAGTTTGTTCCAATTCTTAACTGGAGTCTTACCCTTACCTTTGGGATTAACCTTTCCTTTACCTTTACCAACTCTCTTGAAACCTTTGCCCTTTTGAACCATTAAAACATTATTTGGCTTCTTAATGTTTTGTTCAGCAGTCTTAAGCATCCCATGCAACTCAGTTAGCGATTTCTTGAGATCATGCATGATGTAGTTCATGACAAACTGATCATATGACTCAGGCAACGATTTGCAGGATTAGATCCTTAGCCAACTCTTGGTTAATGGGAACATCCAATCTCTCAAGATAATCAACATAACCAATCATCTTAAGAACATGTGGACTGACTGGGTTCCCTTCTGTGAGCTTGCATGAGAACAATGCTTTTGTAGTCTCAAACCTTTCAACTTGAGCTTGTTTCTCAAACAAGTTCTTGAGTTCATTGATAAGAGCATGGGCATCAACCATGCGCTCAAACTATTTTTTAAGGTCTGATTGCATGCAATATAACATTAGACAAGCTACATCCAATGACTCATCTTTGTGCTTACGATAAGCAGTTTGCTCGGCACGTGGGGCATTAGCTGCCGGTTCCTGAGGGACTGCCTGTTCTAGGACATAGTGTTTCCTTTCTTGAGTGAGAACTATTCTCAAATTTCTATGCCAGTCGAGGAAGTTATTTCCATTTATTTGTCCTTCTCAAGGACTGATCGCAGTGAGAATGTGTTGGTGTTATTATTTTCCATATTGATCTACAACAAAAGATATGCGAAGATTTAAATTTGTGCTTCTTAAAATTAGATTCTATATACTTGCCAAAGTAAATAATCTCCCACTAAATCTCATTGTCCCTTTGAGATTTTGCAGGCCAGGACCCATAATTCACTAACACGTAAGTAAGGTTTGGCTTATCGCTTAAGATATTAGTAATTTAGGTAAGCAACACCTTACTAATTACATCCTATGTAACTCCTGTTTGTTGGGTGACATCTAATGTCCTGTCATTCCCAACCTTATGCCTCAAGGCCCAAAACTATTTTGATAGCCTTGTGAAGTCCAACCAATACGTTTAATAAATGACAATCATCACAAACTATTATACCAAGATAATCATGAATGCTCAGCTTTGGCAAACCCATTCAATGTCGATACTGGTGTTAATAGCATGAGGTATTGGGAAGGCATTTAAGACTTATATTAAAGGGACAACTACACACGCTAAACATTCACAAATGATAGCTACGTAGAATATAAGAAGTAAATAAACAACATAATACTAAGTGTGTGATATAGCATGGCCTCAGAACAAAATTGAACGGCAACCAATTGCCACTACTCTTCTTCGAACACCACCAGTCTTGAACTCTCCAAGGAAATTTCTTTGCTTCAAGTGCCAAAATCCTATCATTTAGGATGTACACTACATCCTAATGATCTAGCTAATAGCACTAAGGATACATACAAAAGGGTGTCCTAAAATACAAGAGATCTATGAATGGAAGAAAATATTTACAAAATACTTAACGACTCGCAGGCCGTAAAACCATTACAAAATTACATAACGACATGCAGATCGTATTAAATGAGGCCATGCCATATCACTATGATAAACTGCTCCATACCTGTACTCATGCATTTATCACATAAAGTAATATACAAGCATGTGCAAAATAAGATAACGTAGGGATAAGGGAAGTGCCCCTTGCAGCGGTTACTAAATTAATGACATTAATTAATTTCAATAATAAAAAATTTAACGGATTGATCCAATCAATCTAAAACCCGTCCAATCCCTATTGGACTTAAAACACCTTAATCAAACCATATTTAATAGACCAATATGAATTAATCACATTAATTTCCATCAATTGAATTGATCACATTAATTTACCTTTATTGAAAAGGCATTACATAACTCATCAAATTAATGAAATCTCATTGTATAATATAAATTAAATCATATTTAATTTCTATAATCAAATCATATTTAATTATCTAATATAAATTAATTGCATTAATTTATCTTTATTGAATAGACGTTACATAACTCAACAAATTAATGAAATATCATTCAAAAGGCCAGAATAAATTACTCAAATTAATACAACCTTTGAATTGATATTTCAAAATTATGCATATGCATCTACCCTAATCCTAGCCGCCAACAAGAACCAAAACCGAAACTAGTAGATCAAATTTACTACCACATAAAATGATATGTACAACATATTCATAAACTTAAGAGATTAACCATTTGAATCCCATAAATCAATCAAATTTATCATCAAATAAAGATGATAAAATAAAACCGAATCAAAATATTCAATCGATTAGATCTATGAAATTAGACCAAATCAATTAATCCAAATATAAAAAAATACACTAGAGCGAATAAGGGAAAGATCACATCAAACCCTATCGAAACAAAGAACGAATTCAACAGGCTGAAAGAAATCATAGCACTTTGCTCTGATACCACTGTAGGAATTTAGCCAAGCGAAACACAACGCAGCGGAATAAAATCAAAGGCTAAATTTACCAGGAACATATGCTAGATTAAAGACGAACCTGCTTGATCCAATTGAGTTTGTTTCAATTGATTGATTTCAATATCCTTTGAGCGAGCGAGTGTGAATTGTGTCACACCTCTACCCGTATCCACACACTTTGAATCTGGATCACTAAGGAAGCGTGCTAGCGCCAATGGAATAGTCTCTCAATTTCATGAATAACCAGCGTTGGTGGCTAGGTTATTTTCTCCCACTTAGAGAGAGAGCAAAAAGGTGTATATCTAATAAAACCCTAGCTTGGGTATTTATATTAACACTCTATCCCACCTAGAGGCATTGGACTTGGGCCTTAATCACATTAAAACCACTTTGACTTGATGAGATATTAATCATATTAGGATCTCATCTTATTCTTTTGATCTAGTTCAGTTCGGTGTGCGAACCTGTAGGTTCACGTTATATTGGCAATGGACTAAAACTCCTTTTGGTCCCACAAATCATAAGAGGTCTCTAGCAAGACGTTATGACTACCCAAATTACGCAAATATCCTATGCTCAACATAACCTATTAATAACATGTATATTTGTCCTTTTGTCACACGATATTTAGATTGAACACAAGGCATTTGTCGTGTCATCCTTGCTATGTTCAATCACATTCTTTCTCGATCACCAAGTAAGACTAACCTTAAACAAACGACACCTCGTTTGCACATGGCCATGCTAACATTAGTCATACTTGTCGAGGGGCCCAAAGATATCTCTCTCATGTCATGAGAGGGAAAAATCCCATCTTGATCAACTATGTGCCTCAATATTATTCACAACATGTCTAATCAATACCTTTATGATCACCCCTAATAAGGGTAACGTTTGGTAAAGTTAAAACAGAATGATCATCATACCGGCAAATACGAAAATCTCAGGTCAAAGGACGATATACAATTTAGAGAACACTGATGACACTTTGCACAATATTTAATGCAGTTTCCTCCTACTGGGTCGGTCCAATATCATGTTCCCTAACATGTATCTATGTTATTAGTTTGATATCTCATATCAATGATCAGCGGAACATGATCATCAACTAATCAACATACTAGTCTTATAATCACTAATATCCCTTAATTAGATGATATTAGACTAGGGACAGTTCTTGAATAATAATATTTCTATCTATTAGTAGAGTTCCACAATCCAGTCACATACTTGATTATCTACATAAAGAATAATTATTCAAAGGGATAACAACATTTGAATGAATAACATCATTTGATACTTTTATTAATAAGCACTATCTCTAAATATGAAAATATAAATTATAACAAATGATTGGTTCTAAGGCATATTTCCATTAATCACTAACTATATCTTGTTGTAGTAGCATCCCATGTATGCCATGGCTTTGCATGCTTTTAATGAATTGTAAACTTTAAGTCTTTTCTTGTATGTTGACTTCTTCACCTCACAAATATGTAACATACCTCCAAGAATATCTTTAAGTATTTTCAATATCAAGTATAGAAATATTATTAAGAAAATTTAGGATGATTGTCTCCATTATTAAGAATGCTAATTCTTCATTACCTGGAGAATCATTATAATCATTAGATACACTAGATGCACCTGCATCACGACCCACCCACTAACTCCTTGTAGCTACCCCAAGAGCTGGAGGAAAATGCTCGAACAAAATCTTATACCATTAGTTTATATTTCCAAGTGGTATCATAAATCATAATAAAAATCCACGCATTTCCAAATGGGTGTTTCCATGTGACAAACGAAACACAATTAAATTCCATTATTAACCAAATTGGGTGTTTCCAAGTAATAACACCAAACACATCACAAGGCATTAAAGCTACCAATTAGGTGTTTAGAGTTGACACCAAACTTAACCAAATTCAATTACCATGATTATTCTTATTAAATTAGAGTAATCATAGTTGAAATTAGAATTTAAATGTTGAAAATACATGGAGGTATCAACATAAAAGGCCCAAGAGAAACACAACAATTTATAAACAAACTAGAAGGCCTCCAACCGGACCAGTTGATCGATCCTTGGTGTTACATATATACAACCATCAATTGATCTACCAATAATAATCATCACAATACACCTTAATCCCATTATTTCACTTATCATCTGAAACACACATAATTTATGCTCGTGATCCTATATTCCATCAAACATCATGAAACACTTATGTTCTTCACCGCAATAAAATATAATTAAAGATAAATAAATCATCTAGTATGCATTCACATTAACAAACATGAACTTAAGAGAATAAATCATGGTACACTTAATCATATACTCTCATGTTTTTATACAATCACTTCTTTAATACACATATAATATATTAAATATAATTATGAAGAATTATGATTCACATAAATGAATAAGTGCAAAATATGCCACCACAAGATTAATAGATCATAAGAACATCAAAATAACTAAAGAATTGGAATACACATACATAGTCATACTTTCTCTCGTGACATCCAAATTAATATAATATCATATGCTTTCTCAACAAATTATAACATGATCTCAACATGGCCAAGATATGAAACAACACACATCAGCACATAAGAGTCTATTAACAATGATTTAGGAGGTTTACATAGCTTTTGAGCTATCCTAGTGCAAGAAGAGAAAAATTTTGCTTTGGGCAATCCACCATAATAAATCTCCAAATTGCCTTTAAAAATCATATGACTAAGTTAGAAAAACTAACCAATGCAAATAATTAATAGAAAACAAGTATATCAAAACAATTAAAATAATTAAAGTTTATATCCCAAAATGTCAAACTGATCAATTTAGAGGATTGATCCAAAAATATAAGGAAGGATTATAATTTAATTGGTTTTAAATCAAACTAATAGATGAATATGTGAAAGAATCAAACACAACAAAATTTTAGAAAATGATTCCCTAAAATTACGGCATTAAAACCCAAATTACAAATTTAAACAATTCAAATCAATCAAATCAAATAGAAAGTGTTAGGATAGAATTAAGGTCGTTTTAAATAATTCTAAAAAATCAATTTTAGAATAAACGATGATACAAACAACCAATTTCATAATTTTATTTTCAAAGATTAGGTTTCAGGGAAAAAAATGTAATTTAGCCAAATCATCTTAATTTATTTAAATTGAAGATTTAGAAATGTAATTAGACCAATTTTATAACACATTGTATAATTAATTTACTAAAAATAATAAAGAACAAGTTAAATTTAATATAATTAGAGTTTTTGAGCCTAAAATGTAAATATGGTAAAATCTTACTAAAATATATAAATTGTTAGTTTAGAAACAAATTTAAACATATTCGAATGCAAATTGTATAATCAATTTATTAAAATAACTAATGGCTCAATCAAATTTAAATTTATAAGAGTTTTGACCTAAAAATTTAATTTCAAGTGATTTGTCACAAATTTCTCAAATTGACACTTTCAAGATAAAATTAAATACATTTGAAGATATTATATAGTTAATTTCTAGAAAATAGCTCAATTTGATGAATGTGTGTAATTTGAAAAAAAAAATAGGTTCAAAATCTGAATTCCACAAATCCACCAAACACATGTTAATTTACCCATCCAAATCACTCATACAACACATATATACATAATCTATCAATAAACTTAACTTAATTAAAACTAATTCATTTAAAATAGAAGTTATAGTTTGGGGTATTTTATGGTAAGCAAAATCAACCAACATAGAGTGGGTGAGAAGTAGTGTAGCTTCTTAGGAGCTGTAGCCCGATATCGCTAGAGGTCGTCGAATGGTGATGTGCTATAGCTAGTGTGCTCTACTTCTCGATGCTTGCTGCCGTGTGTATTTCTCATTAGTCACTCACCTATGGTAAAAAGCTACTCACCTGTGGTCATTAGGGGAGTGTTGTTGTTATTATCATTGTCTCTAGCACTACTATCTTTCTTTCATTATTGCTGTGTGATGTTGATGTTCATTAGTTGTGGGCATTTGTTAGCTAATGGCTCAATGATGGTTTATTGCAATGGAGGTGAAAGGACAAAAAAGAGGTGGGAACAACATGGTGGTGGAGTTATGGCATTAGAGATAGAAAACTAGGGAATAAGTTAGGGGTTGGGCAGGATAAGAGAGAAAGAGAGAGATAAGAAAAAAGAAAATGTAAGGGTTGGGTTAGTCAACAAGTTTCCTTTTTATACCAACCTAGATAAAAATAAATATCTAAAAATAATAGAGTTAAGAGATATTTCATATATGAGAAAATTTAATTGAAATATTCCTAAAGAAATCTAGGCATATATTTTCTTAGAAAAAACAAGGCATACTCAATTATATGCTATTATATAAAATAAATAAAAATGATTAATAATATAAAGGAAAAATATCAAAAAAAAAACACATCAAAAGAAATATTTTTATAAAACTTTGAAGACTCTAATTAATGTAAAATGTTTCCAAAAAATTCTTCTGTTCACTACAACAAAAAATGATAGAAAATTAATTTCAAAATGAAAATTATAATTAACTTGTGGAAACCTTTTTAATTTAATTTTTTATTGAATATCTTAGAAACCTTGTAAAAAAAAATAAATTTAAAGAAAAAAACATTTTCTACGAAAAAAAATCATCAAAATAAGTTTACTAATTAAAAAAATTAATACCTTATACTCATCGATGAATGATTAAATAAATTCTAATATGAATTCAATAATGTCAATGAAAGCATAAAACATATTAAAAATTTGATAAATATATCAAGATTCATGATTAAAAAGAAATAATCCAACAAAAATGAAATTAATGGTTAAAAATCATAAATAAAAATTGATAATTTTATAAAAATAATGTGTTTGAAGTGTTGGGTGTTATAGTGTGCAAAAAAGAATCCTCATAATACAAAATTAAAGTTTAAAATCAATTGTAATAGAGGTAAACAAAGTAGAAGAAAAAGTATTACAAGTGTAAGATCAATCTAACTAAATATGAAGAACAAATTGAGCACAATAGAAGGTTGATTCAGATTTGAAAGTGTATAATCAAAATTCTTTGATTTTGTTTTTGCAAGATGCGAAAAATGTGATTTCAAAGGAGTTGTGCTAGATTTTATCAGTATTCATTGAAGTCTAAAAAATATTATATATGGTGCTAAAAATGTGAGAGCATTGGAGCTTGTTGATTAGAGATGTTAGTTATAAAAGTACTCCACCTATTAAATTCCAATGGGTAGAAAATCCCTTGAATTCCCATACCTATCGATCAATAGCATAAAATAATCAATTGGTTTCATAAAACAATTGATCTATATTCAAATCAGTTAAATGGTCATATTAAAGTCAAGGCTAAGACATATTTTTGTGGAAAGCAAACAAATTAACCAGATTTGAAGACCAATTGATTAGTTTAAATAACTAATATGCGTGTTTAGCTCAAGGCTAAAATATTTTTTTTTGGAATTAAACGTTGATCCATAGAAAAACTTTCAACACTACACACCTTTGCAAAAAAGACCATAACTTGAAATATAAATATTGGAATTAAAAATCTTATTTAGTGTAAATTAAAAATCTTGGGCTTCTAACAAAGGTACTATTCACCAAATATAATGTATATGGAATTGATCATTAATTTTGAAAGTTAACTAAGATGGACAAAGGTTTAAGAAATAACTAATTTAAAAAACCCTTTGTTTAAATACTTACAACCCTTTGGATGCATGAAATCAATTTACGATCTTTAAGAATATTTTTTGAATAAGATTAGAAACATCTAATCATTAAAAAAATCTATGTGATGAATATATAAATTATATGTGCATAAAACCTAAGACTATAACATATTCCTTGAATCTAGAGTCTTCTTTTGTCATCCTTATTGATTTGTGGCTTCTGCTAGAGATATGATTTGAAAAATTGATCTTATTAGCACTCATTAGTTTATTTTAATGTTAACTAGTTTATCTTTTTCTATGATAGACACACAAACTTATCAAGATACTTAAATTTCTTATCATCAAAACAAAGGTTTATTAACTTATGAAGTCAACGACATTCTCCCTTTTTATGATGGAAAACAAAAGATGCCAATGTCACGAGAGATGGTGTGTAGAGATGTTAAATAGAAAATCAATTTATTTTATTGAAATGTATGGATCATATATTTGACATTTTGTAAAAAGAAATCAAGTATCATGCAAATAGAAATATAATAGTTGCATAAGTTAGCATATAACATCATTTCACCTTTTCTGCCCTTTTTTACTTCCACAAAAAGAAAGTAAAAAACCTCGAAATTTTATAAACCTTTATTTTTGGTGTAATACCTCGAATTTTATCTAACTATAATTTTGGGTAATTAATATTCTAACCTAACCCTAAACCTATATGATCAATAAATTAATTTTACCCTAATTCCAAATAATTAATGTTTTTACCTAATCTTAATCAAGGATAATAAATAGTTTTCTTTGATCCTAATTTCTTAATGCTGAATCTAAACCCAATTCTTATCCTAACCCTAAATCCCTTTTTCTTTCTCCTTTTTCTTTTTTCATTTTCCAACTCTTCTTATCTATATCTCTTTTTCTCTTTTCTTCCTCTTTAGGCCTTGCATCTACCTTTATATGGATTTTCTTTCCTTTCCCTACCTGTCCACTACCATTACATTTTCCCCTACAACCTATCTCACCACCACTAGGCATATACCAAGCACACTGCCATCTTTCCCTAGGTTTTTGTTAAGAGAAACCCATGCCAAACCAAGCCCTTAACCCTTGAAGCTTTATCCATTCCACTTTTAACATCCTCACATCATTCCCTTATAAATACCTTATTTTAATCACTCCTTACTTCACTTAGAAACTTTCTTAAACTCTCCCCAGACTCCGTCTTCCTTCCCTCAACTTTGCTGCATTTCATTGGTATTCATCCTCCATTTTTCTTCTAACTAAGATCTGTAAAGCTTATACAACCTCATGTAACCTACCTTTGCAACGTCAAAGCCTCGAGTAGTTCAACTTTTGCTACATCAAAAGCCAATGCAGATCACCCCAAATCTACACCAATACTTCAAGCACCAAATACCATATTTGTACCAAACCTTTATGCAACCTTCACCCTTCCATATGAAACTTTAGCTATGTGACATTCCCACACACACCACCCTCATTTGCACCATCAAACTCATGAAACCACCACACCTTAACATCACTTCTTCATACAACACCCTACCACCAACTCATATTGTACCACCCTAACCATCAATTTGAGGATATCATGAAGAACCCTTTAGCTACATGAGTTACTCACACTACACCCTATCTTGCTTAACATAATCTTGATGCACCTATTTCAACCCTTGCGATACTTCTCTCATGACTTTATTTGTTTAAGCTTTTCTCCATTTCCACCCTTATTTAGCTTAGATTTTCCTTAGTTATTTTATTAATTCCTAATGATTTATTATCCTTGATTATTAGGCAATTTTATAGTTTTTTTTGTAGGCGCAGTCTTAATGTTTACACATTCTTAGAGACTAATGACATTTAGGTAATAATACATGTCATGGTTAGATTTTTTAAATGCAAAGTGTATTTTATGTGGAATTGAATGTTTAGTATTATTATGATTATAATTTTGTGTTTGTAATGTTATTATATGATGGTGTGGAATTGAATATATGGAAAATGAGTAATATATGAAGAATATGAGCTTATATGTTATTGTTGCAATAAGTCCTATTTTAAAACCATAAGTGTGTAGTAAGGCCTAACGTATTTTAATGTGCTTTGACTAAGTATGGATATTTTTTAATGAATGATGTCAAGTGGTTTCATGATCATAAATATTTGAAGTTGGAAAATGATAATAACTGACACATAGGGTTTTTGTGAGAATTTGGGTGTATTGGCTACCATAAGAGTATTTCAGTCATCTTAGGTTCAATATATAATCTTAGGTATCTTAATGTGATGTTTGTATCAAAGTATGATAAATTTATTATGTGTGACACATGCAGTAAATAAAATTGGCATAAGTCTAATAAAATGAAAAAATAACTTAACTTGGGAATAGTAATGTAAGAGGTAGGACTGTTATTACATTTGTAAAATATTAAAGTTAAACCTTGATTTTTGGATATGTTTTTAATAATGGTATCTTAGAAATTTATAAAGATGTGATCCCTAGGTAATATTTAGATCATGATGCATCAAGCTAGGGAAAAGTTAACCATCACCGTCTTCTTTTTGCATCTACATTATGCATAGACTTCTTTCTTGACATTAGATTAGGGTTTCTAGTTTGAGTTTTTTTTTGTGTATTTGTTTAATTGTGCATATTTCCTTTATCAACTTTTGTCTGCATTACCCTCTTCTTCATTTTTTTTTGTGAAGTTAAGAACTCACCCGAGACCACTCTTAACGGTAGTAACCTAATTTATCAACCTTGATTTCTTATAATGTTTTCCTTGTAACCTTAAAGACCACCAATGGTTGTGCTCACTCCAACTTTTCCCATTCCAACCTTTAATTCATTGATCACTTCTCTAATATTTTAAACCCTCTAACCCTTTGACTCTTTATCCTCTTAAAGGAAATACGTTGCATATACTTCCTATGTGATTAGACTTGATGAGATTGAGTTAGATGGTTCTCTATTCTATGAGGAGGTACCCTTACAAATCCTCAAAACTAAGGTATGATGTACTTGTACGAGCCAAGTTCCACTTGTGAAGATTCTTTGGGGTTGCCATGAAAAAGAAGAGGTAAATTGAGAGATAGAGAAAGACATGTGAGAGATCCATCCTGAGCTCTTTACCATATGTGTGTTAGATTTTTGGGTTCGCTCTATTTTAAGGGGGAAGAGCCTAGTAGAGTAGTGTTGACACCTATTGAAATTACCAAAAAAAAATCATCATTTCTTACATACTTTTCCCCTTCTTCCCCAAACTTAACTTGTTAACTTTGGGAACAAAGACTCTTTCATGGGGTAGTGATGTAAAACCCATATTTTTATCTAGCACTAATTTTAGGTAATTGATATTCTAATCCAACCATGCCCTAGTGAGATCAATGAATTAATTTTACCTTAATCCCAAGTAATTAATATTTTTATCATACCCAAATTCATTAATCCTAAATGCAAAGTTATAGCATCTTAAAATTTTGCTACTTAAAAATATCATTTTAAAACATTGTGGATTTAAAAAAAATACTATCACACCTATGGAAAAAGGGGTGCTACCACAAAACCTAACATAGGATAGACATCAGTCATCTGTTATGTGTTAGATACAACGGTGAAAAAACAAACCAATCAAATTAAAACATGATATATGGAAACTAAAGAAGACATTTCCAAAATAGGACCTTGACGGTCCCCAAATATTCAAATACATAAAAGGCGATTAAACTACTGTGCATAAATATAATGATAGAAAAAAAGGCAGGGTGTAGCCCCAAAACCTAGTCCATTAAGGACCAAATAATGGACTCCAAATATAACACCCCAAAATTCACTACTAAAAAATTTCGTTTAAATTAAGATTTAGTAGAAGCAATTAAATTAAAACTTGTAAATTTTGTGAATGTTACCATCGTGATTAGTACAAGCCCGGCCCATGGCCATTCCCGTACTAACCACAAGGCTAAAAGAAACTTAATAACCATCATAAATCAAACCCAAGCAAGACTTCAAATAAGCATTAAATAATTCTAAGATAGAAATTAGAGTGTGTGAAAAAGAGTTGTAATCCAGAGTACATAGTCAAAGTTCCTTAAAAAGGAAAAGGTCTACAAAGTGATAAAGGTTTAGTTTGGAAAATCCAATACAAAGTAGAAGAACATAAAGAGGAAATTCGGCCATGCCTCTCTTGATCTCCGTGCCAATCCCATGCTCAACACTCAGCCCCGCTGGATGTTTTATAAACATCGAAGGCATAGAAAAAGGTATCACCAACCTGCAAAAAGTCAGAGGGGCCTTTTGCTCGTGGGAGTGAGCAGCACCCATGAAACAGGTGGTTAGTACGCTACATACTGAGCAAGGTAACTATATACTAAGGCCAACACACAAAAGCACATAATCCAAGTAGGATAACATAACAACATACGATCACTTTAAATAAATAAATAGATTCCAAATTATAATCCAAATAAATTAATTATTTAATCTCTAATTTTTACTTATTTCACACCATGCTTTTTATAAATCCATGCTAGTATGAGAACCCCACTATTATAGCCGGTGGATCGGTCACTTGTAGGGTAAAATACACAATTATTCATCGGTGGACCGGTCTGGGCCCGACTCTCATGGTGTTCCATTGTAAGTACTTAGTATCTTTTATGTGTCTTAGTAAACTTAGGGTTTGGTTTATTGGGCTTAGGATCCCCCACTATTATAGCCAGTGGAGCGGTCAGTTATAGGGTAGAATGCACCTAACCACTATTATAGCTTGTGGAGTAGTCACTTATAGGGCATAACACACCTAACCACTATTATATGCCAGTGGATTGGTCTGGGCTTAGCTTAATAATCTTCCACTTTACATGATTAATGTTTTACCGTGTCTTATTCAAGAGTTTCACCCTAGACATGCATGACTCACTCCCTCTACGCTTATCCTCCAAGAGGGCCCATCCCATATCTTGAGACTCCTGCACCTCCTAAATTGCCCCAAAATCCTTTCCTCCTTACCCTAACTCACACTAGAGGCCAAACTCCTAAGTGTATGGGTTAAGACCCATTGCCTTACACCTCCAAGTCCACTCACTGCCTCGCCTTAGGGTTTTCTCCAGAAACCCTAATTTGGGCCTATGTGGCCCATCCTTCTCCGCCTCATACAACCCAAACTATTTTAACACCCCACACCTCACAACCCTTAGATTTGACCCTCATCATCTCACTTTACTCCCCAAGTACATGTGTGATCACGAAACCCTGGGTGGCCACACCAAACCCTAGATAACCATGCCAAACCCTAGCATCCTCATTTTCACGTGTCACCCCTCCATTTCTCATCTTCCACTCTTATTTTTCCATGCTACCTATGCTACCCATGCTTATCCCTCACATGATAATCTTCCATCCTCATCTCATACTCCACTTACCCTTATTTATTTTTCCCTTTTACCACCTTCTTATATTAGGGTTTTCTCCCAAACCTTTGCCCGGTCTCCTATGCACGCTTATAGTGTCCCATGTATTATTTTTCACCCAAAGCCTCCAATCACCCAAACAACATTTCCATTAACTTCCTCACACCCCAAATCAACTTTCCATACATAAAATTCACCCCTATGTAGACTCTATCCATCCCATGCAAACCCTTAAAAATTTTCATACAAAACCATAAAACTCCCATGCAAAACCCTAGATTCTCCCATGCAAAATCCTAAAGTCTCCCATGAAAACCCTAGATTCTCCCATACAAATTTCATCCAATTTATTTTGCTTTAAGTCCCCTTTTATTCTTCCTCTCATGGATCATGGGATGTTTAGGTCAATCCCACATCCATTGGTCAACTTATTTCCCTTTGGTCAACTTACTTTCCCATTTTCCCTTTTCATCCTTTCACCCTATATCATCACATTACATATCCTAGCATGCATGTCCTAAAGGGCCATAATATATCACATCATAATCATAGCATATACATATTATACACATGCCATAAGATAACACATGAGCATACCTCAACTCTAAGCTACACTACATATAAAATAGTTATAACGATAAGCATAAGATACATAACATATCATGATACATGGCATACAAGGCATATAAGACACATATAACATATAAGGCCTTAGCTACACCCTTACTTAGCACGACACTGGTCTTGGACCACGCTCCTACGCCTCTTTAGGGTTTTGACTGGTTTCACCTATAAGAGGGAAAAACTAAGGATTAGTTTCCTTCCTACCAAAAATACTATTATTTCCTATTCTATTCTAAGATTAGGGTTAATATTATTAAAGGAAACTTTATAAGTGAAAATAGGGTTTTTAATGATATTTATAGCCATATTTATATTATTAAATCTAATAGATTTATTTCCTCTACTAATAGTACCAATACAAGTTATAGCAAAAATAGCGATATTAATAATAATAGTAATACTAATACTCCTAGTAATAGAAACCCTAGTATTTTTAACGCTAAGACTAATAATAGGGTAAGGGATAGAATAATAATGTAATAATAGTAACACTAACAAAATACTAATATTGCTAAGGATAATAATAATAATAGTAATATTTGAAATAATGATAATATAAGGGTCTGAATATTTTTACCATAATAATAATAATAATAATAATGATGATGATGATGATGATGATGATGATGATGATGGTATTAATCAAAATAATGTGAAATAGGGTTATGACCCTTCATTGTAATAATAATGATGATGATGATGATGATGATGATGATGATGATGATGATGATGATGATCAAAATAATGACAAAATAGGGTTTATGCCCTTAATAGTAATAATGTTAACAACAACAACAACAACAACAACAACAATAATATAATATAATACGATTAAAATGAATAAGGCTTGAATAATTAGGATTTAAGGGTTGAGAGGGTTTAGGGTACCACCTAGAGTTGGTGGTGACTGGTGGCACTAGCAGGAAAAGAGGGGAAAGAGAAAGGTTAGTTGAGTGTTGGGAATAGGAGAGGGAGAGTAAGGGTGGATGTTGAGGTGGTTGAGGTTACCCAAGTTGAGAGGGTTGGAATGAAGGTGGTGGTGCGGCCAAAGACAGCGGTGCTATGGTAGTCGAGAGTGATGGAAAGGGAGGAAGGAGAAAAGGAGGGTAGGGGGAGGTACAGGAAGGTCTGTAGAAAAATTTGGGAGGTGGAAGAGGTGGTGGTTGCGGCGGGAGTGGTGGCAAACGATGGTACGAAGGGCGGCACAGGTGGAATTGTTGCTGCTCGGGAAGAAAAATTTGCACGGTTGGGGTGGCTCGTGCAAGGAAAATCGAGGGCAAATGGTGGGTAGTTTGGTAGGGGTGATATGGGGAGTGGTCCTATGGGTGGCTCAAGCGGTGGCGCTGGACAATGGAGACGGCGAGGGCGTCTAATAAGGTGGTGGTGCATGGAAGGGATTTTCTAGGTTGTCAGAAAGAGGTTGAGTCCGGGGCTAGTTATGGGGTATTTATAGGGGAAAAGGAGAGGGATAAGGTCAGAGGAGAATGAGAGAATAGGGGTAGGTAGGTGAGGGCACATCGGCCAGCTACTACGGGCCGGTGCAGGTTTGCTATGGCTGGTTGTGATTAGCTAGGGAAAAGGGACGACGCGCGAGAAGGGGGGAAGAGTTGGTTAGGTCGAAATGGTAGGTGGATTAGTGGGGAAGAGAGAGGAGAGATGGCCGGTTAGCAAACATGGTCGGCGACGAGATTCACGACGTTGGTTGGGGGAGGTTACGGCTCACGATAGGGGAGGAAGAAGAAGGAAGAAAAGGGAAGGGAGTGGACCGGGCGGTCCAAGAAAAATAAAAAAAAAAGAAAATAAGGAGGGAGCCGGCCGGGTAGTTGAGAAAAAGAAAGAAACGCGGCACACAGGGCGTGGGTTGCGCCGAAGGAGAAGAAAGGGGGAAGGGGATTGGGCTGCGGGGGAGTTGGCCCAAATTGGGGAAGAAGAGAAAAAGAAAAGGAAAAAGGAGAGAAAGAAAGAAAAAGGGAAAAGAAGGAGAAAAAAGGAAAGAAAAGAAAAAGGAAAAGGAAAAATAGGTTGGCTAGGGTATTTGGAAATATTTTGGTATTTTAAGATATTTACAAATAATAATATTTTAATAAAATAATATTTAATTTCCCTTTTAGGCTAATTTGAAAATTTTGAGAGATTTTTCGTAAATTCCATTTTAATTAGCAAACACCCAAATTTTCCTAATGAAAATATTTATTATTTTCTTCTTGATTTAACTTAATTAATTTTGTTTTATTTTAATAAAATAATTTACTTAATTAATTTTCCTAATAAATTCTTAATTAGCTATAATTCTTAAAATTAGGATTTTGGGGTATTTCACTAGATGTCCACTCTCTCAAGCCCCAAGCCCAAAATAAGTTAGGCCTACTACCAACTATCCCTAAAAACTTACACTTGGTCTTCTACTCGTGGGAGTAAGCAAGTGATAGAATAAACAAACACATTAGTAAGCTTTGTACTGAATAAGCTAAGTTACCTCCTCAATAGTAGCCACAATGATACAAGGTCCTAGAATAATGTGGAGATCATACTAAAAATATATCATGCTTATGCCATACAATTAGATATATATATATATATGTATATATATGTTCTATCGTGGTCATATAACACATTAGAACTTCATGCCATACATGAACCAAATAAATCAGGACTCATTATGCTTATCAACATAACTTGAGACAACTTAATAAGCTGGTTATTCAAAAAACTTAGAAGAGCTTCTATCATCCATAAACATAATTTTTCATTAGGTCTATTTTCTAAGCTTGCGTAATCCTTTAGGTCATTATTTATAAGCCCTTATTTCTCTTTCCCCTTTCTTATTCCTTTTTCCTTACCAACATCTTTATTACTTTTCTCATTCTTATTTTTATCCTCATCCTTATTTTTATGTTTATCAAGTGATGGACTGTATACCACTCCATGGTATGACATATAATGGAAGCTTATCCAAACCATAGGACATAAAGTCTGGTTGAAGACAATTAACCACTAGTTGACATAAAGTTCATTTGAAGCCAAGAAACCACCAATGGACATAAAGTTAGGCAGAAGCTAAAAACCACCTAGATAACTAGACCCATTAATATTGATACACTTTAGTATATCATCAGCGTCTATAGTAGTTAAGACTTTAGGATCTACTAGGATCCCACCCACAAGCACCAATAAACACCCAAAGGCAGACTACCCCTAGCATATAATCAAGGATCCAGCAACCAAGACCCATGTGCCACTTAATTATCTTACACTTTAAGTGATTAGTGTGTTATCTTCAATGGCAAAGTTATCATACAAAGCCCATGCAACATTCAAGTAACATATCCACATACATATTATATCTTAACAACTTTTTACACTCTAATCATCTGGTGGGATTTCCATTAGTGCTTAGCTCTATTCAAATCAACCCTTTAAGGTAATCTATTTATGCTAAAAATCTATATTATCTCATTCAAAAGTATCATCACAGTATACTCATTCCAATTTGCTCATTAATGTCTTCCAATAGAACAAAATAGAATATCATGAATTTTGATCCCTTTAATCCATCCAATAGATTAGTTAATTCCTATAAAGATGTGCATTTTTATCATTAAAGGATCATATTATAGCATTGTGCAAAGTTTTAAGCATAGAAATTCCAAAAAGAACAAAACAACACACACGGGTTGAATCGGTGGACCATTTTGGGCTAACTAGTTGATCGATTTGGCACCACCGAACCCCAGAGTTCCTCTAAACCAGTAATTTAGTTTGGTTAGCCCATTCAAATGTTCTAATACTAGTTGTGTAATAACCCACATTTTTTATAAAATGGTTGAATGAGAGATTATTCTAATTTTGGGCCTTTGATTTTGATTTAATGTTATGATTTGGTTTGGGATAAAGTTTGATTTGAAATAATACTTAAAAAAATTGAGTTTATTGGGTTTTGTAGGCAAACCAATCAACTGGTTCCATGAACATATCAAGTAGTTTGTCATTTTAGCTAATTTAGGTTCTCGACTAAACCGACCTACTAGTTGTGGGAAATCGATCGATACTAAAGGGTCTGGTTACCTAGGTGGTTGGCTTTGGCCTAGACTTATGTCCATTCTTGTGATTGACTTTGGCCTAGGCTTATGTTCACATGGTAGTTATGTAACACCCCCAAAATTTACTATTAAAAAATTTCGTTTAATCAAAAGGTTTAGCAAAAGCAAAATAACAAAACCATAAATTTTGGGGATATTACCGCCACACTTAGTACCAGACTAGTTCACTCCTACCATTCTAGTACTAAATGCCAAGGCTGAATAGGATTAACATCAAACACAAGTCATTCATTAAAAATGAGAATTCATGAAAGACCTCAATCGTCACCATATAGAAACCAGAGTGTAGTTAAAAGAGTTACAACATGAGGAGCAAGTAACTAAAGTTTTCCAAAGATATAAAATACCGTACGACAGAACATAACTAAAATAAAAACAATAAATGGTAAAATAAAAGGAAAGATAGAGTCCGACTAGGTCACTCTCAATCCCCAGGCCAAGTCTAGGCTCAAATATCAGGCCTACTCGATGCCTCGTAAGTGTCATAAGCATTGAATATAACATCTCCTACCTGCACGATCACATGTGGGCCCTCTACTTGTGGGAATGATCAGCACCTATGAAACGGGTGGTCAGTACGTTATGTACTGAGTAAGGTAACCATATGGTTAAGACCAGCAAGAAGCACGCAAGTAAGGCCATGCAAGAGAATAAACACATAAGGCGTACAAGACAATGATCCAGGTTTACAAGATTAGGCCGAACTTATATTAATAATTTATATTATATATCTTTTATGATAATTCCATGAGAGTACGGGAACCCCACTATTATAGTCGGTGGACTAGAAACACTCCACAGGTTAGAACACACCTGACCACTATTATAGTTGGTGGACCGGAATCACTCAGTAGGGCAATACGCACCTAACCACTATTATAGCCAGTGGACTGGAAAATATATAAATAACCTCACTGGCCCCACTCACATGGTGTTCTACTATAAATGATTAGTATCTTTCCATTCCTTATACTTGATGACTTAATACCGCAAGTGCACGGTGTTGAAGTAGCATGCAAGGTCGATCCCACAGAGACTAAGAAGTGAGCAATGAGATAGTGAAAAGATCTCCTATGTCTAGACTAACGATTGGGGCAGATAATGTCTAACTCTAAATAAAAATAAAATATGCAAACTAAATCCAATTATACTATAAGAACAAGTGAAATTCAGTTAGAGAAAATGCTAAGGTTTCGGTCAATCCCCTCAACCCCAATGTGATAGAATATTTACCCCAAATCTCAAATTAAAATAATTTGTCATGAATGCCAACCAAAGTATGTATTGTAATGCTCTCTCAAGCCACTACACCCTATTGTCTATTAAGACTCATCTATCTCTATTATGAATGCAAAAATAGGCAACGCATTATTATGTATCATATTCCCTTCTTTTTAGTTGTAGAAGACAACCAACGTCTCTCGACTTTGTGGTTTGATTTCTAGTCATGCTAATGGAGCCCACTCCGACTCATCTCTCGAATCTTGTCGGGTTTCTCTAAATAATAATAGAAAAGTGATCAATTTTCTCTATTATTCCAATTAAATTATTAGCACAACACATATGACAATTAATTAGATTGGGCAGGGTTTAGATTCTCAACACATCTGGATCAGGGGATTTCCCTTCACCTCAGCATAGATCAATTAGCCAAGCATGGCTTTCATTAAGCTCAACATCTTAAACATAGAGAATTGCATCAATTGAAAACAATGAATAAAATCCAAAGAAAAACAATACAATAGCCTCTTTATTCAATATGAGAATTTCACTGTTCAATATGTCTGACTGGGAACAAGAAATTGAGATCAAAAGATGGAAGATTGTGGATGAATTGGAGGTGGGATTGGATTGGGCGATGCCAAATACGAAACCCTAGATCTCTCTTTAGTGTTCTCAAAGCCGTCTTATTTTGATTCCATCCGTTTCTCCCCTTCAGAATGCATGAAAAATATGTTTATATAGACGTAACTATCCATCAACACGACCGTTTCAATTCTTCAGCTTTGTGCATGTTTCGTATTCTAGCTATAACTTCTACGTTTCACTTTGGATTGATCTGATTTTTGATGCGTTGGAAAGCTAACAAAAATATCTACAACTTTCGTATTCAATATTTTTCCAAATTCGTAACGAATCATGTCTTTATTTTGAAGTCTTTATTCCTTTTTGCACTTTGAGCACTTGCGTTTTCTTCTATTTTGTTCCAGCTATTGCGTTTTAGTTCCTTTTGATCCCATATTCTTGAAATACCTACAAAATATGATCAAGAGAAGTAAAAAAGAACAAGTGGACTAAATTATGAAAAAAAACATGAGACAATCACATTAAATCTTCATGTTAAAGTCCATATGATTGACATAATTCATGCTTATCAAGTATCTTTCCATTCCTTATACTTTTTCTTCACACATTTCTTATATTAATTCCGTGTGAGTACGGAAACCCCACTATTATAACCGGTGGACCGGAAACACTCCACAAGGCAGAGCGCACCTGACCACTATTATTGCTAATGGAACGGAAAATATGTATCCTTACTGGCCCCGACTCATGAGGTATTCCACTGTAAGTAAATAGTATCTTTTCAAGATTTATTACCATACAAGGTTTGGTTTATCGAGCCTAAAATCCCATACTATTATAGCCATTGGATCGAAAATATTCAGTAGGGCAAAATGCTCCTGACCACTATTATAGCCAGTGGACTGGAAAATCACTCAGCAGGGCAAAACACTTTGACCACTATTATAGCCGGTGGACCGGAGAAAATATATAACCTCACTGGGCCCTGGCTCGATAATCTTTCAATTTAAGTGCTTAGTGTTTCATTGTATCTTATTCCACACACAACCCCAACTAGACATACACAACCTACTCGACTTCCTGACAATCCTGTCCCATATCTTGGGACTTTTACTTCTTCTACTACATCCCAATATCCTTTCTTACTCTTTTTCATTACCACAAATACTCAACACTGAGGCCCACTTCCCATATTTCTCAATCAAATTAATATAGCTCTCTACGGTTCTCTTCCAGGAAAACCCTAATTTGGCCTATATGGCCCAACCTGCCTCTATCCCATATAACTCATACTCCTTTAATTTATCAGCTTGCTCGATTCATCCCCAAGCACCCCATTTTTCTTCCCATATAATACATATGGCCACAAAACCCTAGTCAGCCAGTCCAAAACTCTAGCAACTCTCATTCCTAATACGATGTTATTCATTCATCACTATTACTTACCATCACCTCTTCCACATGACATATATCCAACACAACCCATGATCTCAAGACTTCCTTCCATGTTTTTCCCACTCACTATGAACCCATAACTATTCTTTATTACCAAAATCGTCACTCCTCTTGATCCACACTTGACATTACAACCTCATTATCTAACTCCCACACTTGATAACCAAAACCCTGGTTAGCTCCCAAAAATCTTAGTACTTCTCCTTTCTCTTATGCCACTCACTCAACACCCAAATACAATCTTCTCTCTTGACTCACTTTCCCCCCATGTAACACCCCTTCCATATTTTACCCTCATTCTATCCATTTCCATAAATTTTTCCTCCCTTAAACATTTCTCTTACTTAGGGTTTCCTCCCAAAATCCTAGTCAAATCCCCCATACATCCTTACATTAACCCACGTAGTATTTTTCACATGTGGACTCCAAGCGCCCTAATGATTCTTCCCTTACCTTACTCAATTCTCAAATCAACTTTTCCCATGCAAAAGTCATCCCCATGAAAAGGCTAACCATCCTATCCAAACCCTAGACTTCCGATGCATGTTTAATCCATTCCCTTAATTTCATTCCCATTATTCCTCTTTTTCTCCACCTATAGGTCATAAGATAATTAGGCAATCATTATCATTATCTAGTCAACTCACTTTCCTTCTTCTTTTACATTTATCTCACAACCACATCATACTACTTAGGAACTCCTATCATACATGTCATAAGGGGCATTATTACAAAAGCACAATTCAAGTACAAGTTATAATATCACATTACGCATATCATAAACACATGCAACTTACCTTAGCTCCATGCTTAGTAAGCTGCCACAAGAACATGATAATATAAAATATAAAATATAAAGCACACCCATCAAACCAACACATATAGCACATTCTTACACATAAAAGGCCTTACCCATATTCTTACCTAATACAACAATGGGCTTGGAGCACTCTCCTATGCCTCCTTAGTATTTTGACTTGATTCACCTATAAGAGGGAAATACTATGGTTTAATCTCCCTCTTACTAAAATTACCATTATTCTTACCCTACCCTTATCATAATCTACTATTAGGGCTAATAAGGATAATAGTAGTTTTATAGGTAAAAGTAGGGTTATTATTCTCAAAATAGTTAATCATGCTACTACTAACCAAAATAGGTCTTAGTAGCTACCATGGTTTATGTTAAAGTAATCATAGCGATATACATATTATTAAAGGCAATAGTTTCCATATTTTTAGTAGTAACGATAATAATAGTTGTAGTGATAATACTAGTATCAACCAAAAACCTAGTAATAATAATAATAGTGATATTAGTAATATAAAAGTAATGACCATAATGATACTTATATTGATAATGCTAGTAGTGATAATAGGTTAGTGATTATGAAATGTTGACAATCATGACAAGGTAGTAATAATAATATTCATAGTAATAATAATAATAATGATGATGATGATGATGATGATGATGATGATGATGACGACGACGACGACGACGATAATAGTGATAATATTGATAATGGTTCCAGTCTTAAGAATAATGCTAATAAAGGTCCTAGAAATCATAATAGCAATAGCCTTGGTGGTAATATGATCAAGTATAATAATAATGATAATAATAAAAGTTATAGTAGTAATGATAGTAGTAGTAGTAGTAGTAGTAGTAATAATAATAATAATAATAATAATAATAATGTTAAGCATAATAATAATAATAGTCGAAAAGGGTAATAGTAATATAAGGGTCTTAATATTTACACTAATAATAAAAGTGATAATAGCCAAAGTTAGTATTAATAGTATTAGTAAGAAAATAATGATACTACTACTAGTACTAATACTACTACTAATAATAATAATAATAAGGATAATCATAATAATACTAAAGTTGTAGCCCTTTAATAATAATAACATTAGTTATAAATATTTCTAAAGTTAGGTTAAATAATAAGAGTGGTAACATAATCACAATAATAATAATAATAATAATAATAATAATAAGAGTAATACTATTAATATTACTAACAATTACTAAAAATTATATAAAAAAGGTTTAGGGGTTGGGAAAATTAGAATACCAACTAGGGTCGGTAGTGGAATCGGTGGCGCCGGCGGCGACATGCGGTGGAGGAGGAAGAGAGGTGGAGATATGGAGGTATAGGATAGAGGAGAGGGAATGAGGGGGTGTTTGAGGTGGTGGAAGGCGCCTCAGGTGGAGAGGGGTGGAATGAAGGTGGTGGTGCAGCCAAAGGTGGCGGCACACAATGACGGGTATAGTGGCCGAAGGTGGAGAAGGGAGAAGGAGAGGGAGGTAGGGAGAGATGAAGTTATGGGGAGGTAGAGAAAGGTCCCTTGGTTGTTTTGGAGGGTGGAGGAGGCGTTGGTTGCGTCGGAATTGGTGGCAAATGGTGGTGCGAAGGGCAACGAGGGGTTGATGAGGGCTGATTGAGAGGGTGACTTTACACGGCCGAGGTGGCTCGTGCAGGTCAAATCGAGGAAGGAGGGAGGCTCAGTTCTATAAAGGGTGGTGCAGGGAAGGCATAAAAGGGTGGCCTGGGTGATCAAAGGTGTTATGGTAAGTGCACTCATCCTTGCCTCCAAACTACTAGCAGTGATCAAATTGATCTCCATCTCCTTGATCGCTCAACATAAATAATTTGACTACACTATCATGTTCAAGGAATGTGATATCTTCTAGCTAAAGCATCTACTACCACATTAGTCTTACCCTTATGGTAGGTCAATTCTAGGTCATAATCCTTGACCAATTCTATCCATCAGCGCTATCTCAAATTTAACTCCTACTACGTAAAAATGTACTTGAGACTCTTATAATCAATGTAGAACTTTCACTAAACTCCATAGAGATAATGCCTCCAAATTTTTATGGCAAAAACTGACACAACAAGCTCTAAATTGTGCATTGAGTTGTTCTCCTCATGCTGCTTTAGTTATTGAGATGCATATGCCACCACTCTACCATGTTGCATTAACACACAACCTAACCTATGCTTAGAAGTATTGTTTTATATTTCAAAAGAATCTAATCAATTTGGTAAGATGATCATTGAGGAAATAGTCAATCACCTCTTCAACTCCTTGAAAGCTTCATCATACTTCTTGTCTCACTAAAATTGTGTAGCCTTCTTCTTGGATAAATCCACGATAAACCTACAATCTTAATTGGCCAGACCTAAAAAGCTATGCATCAACTTGATAGAATTTGGTGCTAGCCACTAAAAAACTACTTGAACCTTGGAAGGGTCCACACCATCCTTCAAAATTACATGTCTAAGGAAAGCTTCTTGATACAACAAAAACTCACACTTCAAAAACTTAGCATATAACTAGTATGTCCTTAATAATGTAATGATCTATCTTAGATGTTGTACGTGCTTCTCTCAATGACTAGAGTACATGAGGATGTCGTTGCTGAATACTATGAATTGATAGAAAATGTTGGCACATTAGTGAGTTTAAAAGGAGTTATATTAATGTCGTAATGGCCATATCTTGTCCAAAATGTAGTATTGGGAATATCATGCTCTGCTATTCTTATCTGATGGTATTTTGATGAAAGATCAATATTATATAACATAGAGAATCCTCTAAGATGGTCAAATATATCATCAATCCTTGGCAATAGATAATGGTTCTTCACCATAACCTAATTCAACCATTGGTAGTCAATGCATGCTCTTAGGCTTTCGTCCTTCTTTTTAACGAATAAGATTGGCCTTCTCTAAGGAGATACACTTGGTTGAATGTACCCTTTCTCCATCAACTCTTGTAACTGAGCCTTAAGCTCATTCATCTTTGTAAGTGCCATACGGTGCAGTGCTTTGGATACCGATTCTATCCTTGGCATCACATCCATGATAAAGTCAATATCTCTAATAGGCTTCATGCCCAAAATCTCATTAGGGATCACATCAGGATACTCTCGGATCATTGTAATTTTCTCTAGCAATGTCTCATTAGCCTCAGTATCTCAAACACTACACATAAAGAGCGAATACCCATTTATGAACAAGGGTAATCATCACAATTGCTAATACGACCTTTATAGCGAGGTTAATATCACAGTTCCAATATGAGAATCTAACACCCTTTGGTCCTCAAAGAATGACATGTTCTTGCACGTAATCTATCAACATTTGGTACTTCCCCAACATACCCATTCTGATAATGTAACACCCCCAAATTTACTACTGAAGAATTTCGTTTAAATCCAAAGGTTTAGCGGAAGCAAAAGAATTAATACCGTAAACTTGGGGGTATTACCGCCACACTTAGTACCAGACCGGTTCATTTCTACCGTTCCTGTACTAAGTGCTAAGGCTAAATCCGATCATCAATAAGTACGAAGTATCATAAAAGACAAGACGACATTTAGCATAAATCGTTAATAAGATATAAGTCAAACAGAAGTTTGAATACGATTTAGGATTACAACCCTATAATACTTTTTCTTTAAAAATGGGAAACGTAATATAAAATATAGCTAACAAAACAATCCCCAAAAAGGATCAATATCCGGACCGCCTACTCACTCAAGTCAAGCCTTCCACCCCAAATTAGTAATCGATCAATGTGCATAGGAGGTCTGCTCCCCACCATTGGTGGATCATCACAGGACCCATTCAATCAAGGTAGTATCAGTATGGGTCCAATACTGAGTAAGGGCGTTGGTGCGCTAAAGCCAAGCATACAGTCATACCACATAGCACATATAACACAATCATGTAGACAACATGCGAAGATAAGGTCTGAATAATTTTCTGGTGACTTATTCTTTATTCTCATTGATGATAATAAGTCCATTTCCACACATTTCTTTAATAACCCATGTGAGTGCGGGATCCCCACTATTATAGCCGGTGGACCGGAAGATATACGCACAGGGCAGAACGCCTCTGATCCACTATTATAGCCGGTGGACCGGAAAATAAACGCACAAGGCAAAATGCCTCTGATCTACTATTATAGCCGGTGGACCGGATCACAGCCCCGACTCACATGGTGTTTCACTGCAAGTACTTAGTATTTTTCCATGGATTACTTCATTCCTTTTCATTCAAAGCATTCTTCATTAATCCATGTGAGCGCGGGAGCCCCACTATTATAGCCGGTGGACCGGAAGATATACGCACAGGGCAGAACGCCTCTGATCCACTATTATAGCCGGTGGACCGGAAAATAAACGCACAGGGCAAAACGCCTCTGATCCACTATTATAGCCGATGGACCGGATCACAGCCCCGACTCATATGGTGTTTCGCTTTAAGTACTTAGTATCTTTCCCATGGATTACCTTATATGTTTGGTTTGTTGAGCATGAGATCCCCCACTATTATAGCCAGTGGATCGGAAGATATCGCACATGGCAGGATGCCTCTGATCCACTATTATAGCCGGTGGACCGGAGATAAACGCACAGGGCAAAACGCCTCTGATCCACTATTATAGCCGGTGGACCGGATCACAGGCTCGGCTCGACATCTTTCGCTTTACATGATTAATGTCTTATCGGTGTCTTAGTAAATCACATCACACCCTAACATGCATGCCCACTACATTCCACTGCTTTCCCTTCCAAGAGGGCCCGTCCCATATGTTGAGACTCGTGCACCCCAAATCACACTCCGACATTATTTCCCCCCTTAAACTCACACATAATGAAAGGCCAACTCTTGGAAGTATAGGTTAAACCCAACACCCTACGACATCGATCTTGCCTATTCTCAACCTTTAGGGTTTTCCCCTTGGAAACCCTAGTTGGACCTATGTGGCCCAACCTCTTCTCGCTTACCTTACCATTACTCATTCTTCACCCCACATCTCACCCTTATTAAGTCAAAGCCCAAAGCATATCCTTTTATTCCTCGACCTCGTATGTACTCGGTAAAACCCTAGTTGGCCACATCGGACCCTAACACCTTACTTCTTCCACAAGTAACGTCTCTCTTTTCATCCCAATGTCTCTTCTTTCACAAGGAAACCCATACTCATCTTTTATATAATAGAATTCTCACTCTTAACCCATACTCTACTCTCCCTTAATCGTTTTTACTCTTGTACCCCTTCAAATTCCCCAATTTCTCCCAAGCCCTAATTGGGTCCCTTAGACACCCTTACATCGACCCGCGTAAAATTTTGCACCCAAGTCTCCAATGGACCCATAACTTTGACGTTATCTTATTTACTTCCTAGATCAACTTTCCTCATGTAAGATTCATCCCCATGCAGACTTTAAATACTCCATGCAGACTCCCCAATACACACACTTACTCGCAAAACCCTAATCAGGTCTCTTATTCACCAACGCATGTACTATTTTCTCACTAAGTCTCTAATCGTTCCAAGACTCTCCCAAGCTCTTACTTACCACCCAAATCAACTTTTCCCACGTAAGGATCATGCCCATGCAAGGTCTAAATCCCCCATGCAAACTTCCCAAACTTTCACCTCCCCGTTATTCTTTTACTATCATTTCATGCTACCCAAAACCCTAGCATGCATGCCCTAGAGGGCCATAACAGGTCACATCATCAACATCAACAATAACCATGCAACATGGCATACATGTATAACATAAGGCACACACAACATACCTCATGATCCATGCTGCGCTACACAAAGCAGGTTATTCATAACACATGCATAATACACATCAACATGGCATGCTCATCATTCATCAACACATTACATCACACATAACGCAAGGCCATAGCTTCGTCCTTACCTAAGGCGACGCCGGGCTTGGAGCACGCTCCTCTAACTCCTTAGGGCTTTGGTCGAGGTTACCTATAAAAGGGAAAAAAATGCTAAGTATTAGTTTCCCTTATAATTACTATCAATCCTCATTCTAGTTTAAGGTTAGGGTTTTTATTACTAAAAAGGGTTTTATACAAAAACTAGGGTTTTTACCTTAGAATTAGTATACTAAATATTAGTAGTCAAAATATGTTTATTTTTAATACCTATTGTTACACTTATATTATTAGACCCGTTAGCCCTATTCTTATAATAATAATGTTCATGCTAACTATAGAAAAATAGTGATAATAATAATAATAAAACTAATACTAGTGACACTAATGTTTATAGTGAGAGAAACCCTAGCATTTTTAAGGCTAAGTATATTAATGGTGTCATATTCGAAATAATATTATTATAAGGTCACAATATTACAAGTAACTATTCCTAAGGGTGATAATGATAATAGTTGTATATTCTTGAATAATAAAAGGGTTCAAATGCTTTTGATTACAACAATAAGGTAGTGATAGTAGTAATAATAGTAATAGTTAATAATAGTGTCATAGTAATGAGGTTAGGGTTAATGTTAAATGGTATGGTAATAAGGTTCAAGTACTCTTCTTAGTTAACAACCACATGATATTTACTAGCTTGAGTTAAGTAACATGGATAAGAACAAAAGTAGTATTATTATTAACAATAGTGATAAATGTGTTAAGTATAATAATAATAATAATAATAATAATAATAATAATATAATATAATAATAATAATAATAATTATAATTATAACAATAGTACAACCAAGTAAGGTTAAGCAATAATAATAATAACCATAGTAAAGATAATAGAAATAATAATAATAAAAAATGTTAATACTAATAATTATAAAAATAAGACCAAGGTTAAGTATAATATAAGTTAGGGTTTAAAAGGGATGTTAGTATTAGTAAGAAAATAAGAACATTAATAATAAAGACAATAATAATGGTAATAATGATAATAATAATAATAATAATGATAATGATAATAATAATAATAAGTATATTAGTATTAATATTAGTAGAAAATAGTAGCAATTATATAAAAGGGGTATTTTTGGGTTATTTAGAATATTAATATTTATAAAATATGAAATAAATTCCTTGTTGCTTATTTTAGACTATTTTAGATAAATTCCCTTAACCTCCATGCTAATTAGGAAAAATACCCAAATTTTCTTCTAATTAAATTCTTTATTATTTTCCTCTTAATCTACCTTAATTAACTCTCTTCATTTTAATAAATGAATTTATATAATTAATTTTCCTAATAATTCCTTATTTGGCCATAATTTCGGAAATTAGGATTTTGGGATATTACAGATAATCATATCAAAATTGTGTAATTCAAGATCCATATGATCTAAGGAAACTCTACTCACCTAACCATCAACACCACCCCTTTTTGAAGCCTAGAGCACGTAATCCTATCTCTGAAAGGCAACACAAAAAAAGTATATAACACATCTCTAGCTATGAATGCATAGGACACAGAAGAATGTGAGGAACTAGATTCAAACAATGTGCATGCTGGAAAGGTAGAGAGAGTAATCATACCGGTTACCGCTTGGCCTAACACAATGCCTCAGTTTGACTACTCACATTTAAGCATCCTCTTGAATAACCCCTACAACACTATCTAGCCCCTGACTCTTCTGAAATAGGCATGTCTTCCGACTCATTGGATGACTAATATAATTAATAGGACTAGCTAGAGATGGAGGAAATCTAGCTAGGCTACTATGTAGAGCTAGTGCTCTGAGCTCGGGATTGACATCTTTGAACACTACCACCCCCAACACGACACTCATAAGCTCTATGTACCACCATAACACATACATGAAAGATCACCTTGTTGCCTCCACAATCCACTCTGGAATGATTTGCTTTGTAATGTTTTCACTAGTAATGACTCTCTTCAACACATCCCCTAAATTGAGCTCCAACTTGGGGTGGTAACCCTATGCTCTGAGTATGCTTTGGCGGCATGCTACCTCTATGGTAGGCCTTATTCCTATCACTCTAAACTTGGTGGCCCCTGAACTTCCTTTTGCCCTCCAACAAGGCGCTCCTCACATGGATGAATTAGGAAGCCTCCAAGGCATGCTCCTACATTCCAACCATGTATGATGGGGTAACTCTCACCAAAAACTCATGATATCTAATCCCTAGCCCAATCTAGAAACTGTGAACTTGCATCATCTGACTGGTCTCTACCTCCGAAGTGAACTAGATCAAGTCCATGAACCTCATGTAGTACCCCTCTAACAACATGCCTTCTTGTGGAGGGTTGTAAACTCATCATAATTGTTAATATGATATGAGTGGGGTAGAATCAGGCTAGAAGCACCTCATAAAAAGTTCACCAATAGTAGGTTGTTTACTTTTATGCTCGATGCTCCTCAACTATGCATTTACTCTTCCTCTTAGGTAGTACACACCCATGTTAACCCTTTTATCCTATGGACAACCATAAGCGGTGAAGGTCTTCTCCATGTATTTAACCTATATTTCCATAATTTCAAGGTCCTCTTAATCCTCAAAGCTTGGTGGGTAATGATGCCTAACCCTCTAGAGCTAAACCTCTTGAATTGGTACAGATATTGGTAGTGGTAGTGGCTATGGTGCTTAGATTTGAACTTGCATATAAGTAGCGACAGCCTCCATAAATGCCTCGATGTGCTCATTTTAGAGGTTGGAAGCCATTGACTTCTAAAGACTAGGATTAATCAAGAACAACCAAGTACTAAGACTCGAATAAAAAATCAACATAGAGGCTATCTATAGCACATTCCAAGCTCACTGTCACTTGCAGACATTCCAATTTTGATACCAACCTGTGGTATTAGTTAAAAGTACTTAATAACTGATCACCTTTAAGAAAATTCCTTTATACCAAAGTGTGGTATTAGTTAAAAGTACTTGAAAATGGAAAACCTTTAAGAAAATGCTTTGATAGCAAACTATGACATCTCCATTTTTCACTAGTAACAAAATTAATTTTAAAATATTACATAAGCTGAAAAATACTAAACACACTTAGGAAAAATGGGGTGCTACTGCTACTCCTAACATAGAATAGGAATTAGTCACCTATCCCATATTAGATACAAGGATAAGAAACCCAACCAATAAAAAAAAAGTAAAGCGCGTAATAAACATGAAATATAGATACTAAACAAAATGTTTACACAATAGGACCTTGATGGTCCTCGAATATTCAAATACATGAAAGGGGATTGAACTGAAGTGTAGAATTACAATGATAAAAAAAAGGTAGGGTATAACCCTAAACCCATGTCCATCTATGACCAAATAATAGACTCCAAATGTCCACGATCTTAAGCCCTAATCCAAAAATAAGGTAGGTCCACTATAGATCATCCTTTAAAGCCTACACATGATATTTTTTTCTAGTGGGATTGAGTAGGTGATCTAACAAATGTGCACATAATTACTCTTTGTATTGAGTAACACAAGTGACCTCCTCAAGGGGCGTCAACATAAAACAAGCATAATGAGGAGATCATACTAAACATATATCATGATCATGCCATACAATTAGATATATGGCCATATAATGCATTTGAACTACATACTACACACGTCTCACACAAATTAGGGCTCATTATGCTTATCAATGTTACATGAACATCATGGGTGGAAACATACGAAATAATAAGTAGGTTATTCAAATAACTTATTGTGGCTTCAACCATCCATTCACATAATTTCCCATCGGGTATACTTTCTAAGCTTGCATAATCCATTAGGTCATTATTTATAAGTTGTTATGTCCCTGTCTATTTCTATTTTCCTTTTTCTTTATCCACATCTTTATCCTTATCCTTATCCTTATTCTTATTCTCATTCTTATTTTTCGCCTTATCCTTATCCTTATTTTAATCCTTATCAAGTAATGGACTATGTAGCACCCCATGGTCTCACATACCATGGAAGCCTATCCAAACTAGAGGTTATAAAGTTTAACTAAAGCCAAGTAACCACAAATGGACATAAATTTTGGCTAAAGCCAAAAGCCACCTAGGAGAATAGGTCACTCAGTATTGGTACCTCCTAATACATCATAAGTATATAGATAGGTAAGGCATATGGATCTACTAGGATTCTTCCTGAAGGCAACAAGAAATGCCCAAAGTTACACTAACCCTAGTAGCTAATATAGGATCGAGTAACTTTAACGCATGTATGACTTAACTATCTTCCAACTTAAGTGATTAGTATGTTAATTTCAAAGGTTAGGTTATCTTATAAGGCCCATTCAAGATTTAAGTAACACATTCACATACTCATTCTATCTTATCCATTTTTCAACCTCCAACCTTATAGTGGGATTTTCATTAGTGCTTAGTTAAGTTTAAATGAATTGTAACTCCTCCCATCATACAAGCTAAAATTGTTTTATTTTTCCCAACCGTTAATTACCAAATTACCGGTGTTATTGCCACACTTAGTAGAAGTTTGAATCCCTCACCTTTCTAACACCTAGTGCTAAGGCTAATACAAACCATAACTAAAGCAATACAATAGAAATAGAATAATAAATAGTTATATGTTATAGATAAATGTTGTAGTATAATAGTATAACCAAAATACATTAATAGATATCAGAGTCCAATCATAACCAAAAACTGGCACCCAAAAGGTACGCCACTACTTTTCCCTAACTTTTAGACTCAAAGGTTCACTCTAAAAATAAAACCTCTTCCAAAGGACTCCACTTGTCATTCCCATTCTTATACACTTCATGTCACTCCATGAATTTCACATAATCATCTATAAAATTAGTATTAATATGAATTCCTTATATTTACTAAATCATGATACCTTATAGGAAGTAGCATACCCACATTTCACATAGTCACAAGAAATTTGAAAAGCATTATTGAACGCAAATCATGTACCATAACAAAAAAAAAATATTCATGGAGCAACATATATATATATATATATAACCAGTCTCAAATTCAACCATAAAATATAGTAGTCAACTTCTCATAATTTTAAGGTATAATGTCATATTCAATTGGCTAAATACAGTGCAAACAAAATGATAGGGCTTTGAGGAAACTATTAAAACATAAATCTAAAACAATACTAGGGTAGGGCACTGAGGTATACCGAACAAACAAATCTAAAGTAAACTAAAGTAGGGCGCTCAAGTGACTACTAAACTAACAAATTCATTTCTCTCATTTTATCACACAAAAAATATTTCCATTTTTACTTTCTTACTTAAGGGGGTATAAATCAAACTAGGGATATAGTGGTATACCTTGTCATATTGGTTCTCAAAAGTAACACAATACCCTTACCTCGAACCTAGGGACATAGTTGTATGCTTGGTTATACCAGTGCACAAAGGTAATATAATATACTCTCAATCTCATTCACCTATTCCTTAAGTATTTATACCCTTATAAGGTTCATAAATCACCTATATAGTAGATTAGGGCCTTAAAGTAGGGCACAATGACACAATAGTGAACCAAAATAATGAGGGCTAACATCTCACCTCTAAAGTAGCAACCCCTAGAGAGAAACCATCCCCAACTCTAGGTCTCTCACTTTAAGTATTAATATTTTATGAGGTAATCACATAAGCCACATATGACACAACAATTACCATTTTTTATACTCAACCATTTTCCCTTTTAATTCTAATTATTTAGATAAACCCTAAGGTTAAAGGTCTATGTCAAGCTAATGCAAAGCTAAGGTCAACTTACTAAATTTTTTAAGCCCATATTAACATCCAATTATTTATAAAAGATATATTAGGTTAAAATTACCAAAAACACCCTTTAAACATTAGTTTTATCATTTTATTCATTTTTGTACCAAAAATTATCATTAGGAGGGATTGGTCATTAGTAGAAAAAAGGGTAATATTCCACTTTATTTTAGCACATAGGTAATCTTTGCAATTTGGCAATTAAATGTATTTTTCACTTTGTATGCATTTAGTTGGTTGCACCCTCTAAAACTATAATCATGCAGATCTCACAATCCAAATCTTTGATACAACATGTACATACACATTTAAAGCATAAAACATTATTTAAATAGTAATATTGTCATTATATTACACGTAGGAAATTATCTCTAACCCTAGGTTATGCGAATAAAGTTAATCATAAGCTAACCCTAATCATGCGCATATGTATCCTCATAAGTTATCTTAACCCTAACTACCATGCATGATCAATCATGAGGCATTTACCATGGAATTAGAATCATAACTTGAAAAGAATGGAAATCCTATCAAAATCTTAAACATGTGGATGTAAAACATTTCACAAATTACCATGCATACAACTCAATTATCCATAATCATTCATATCGTCCCTTCAACACATTATCATTTTATCACATGCTACAAGAATAGAAAAACATAAAACCCTTGCATGATTCTAGATCTAGAAGTTCCTATCATGCTCGCAAATAATTTCTACTATCTTATGAATTATTGGATTTACCTAATCCAAGATTACACAAAAGAAGTCTTCTCCAAATCCCTCAAGAATTACCTAGTTATTTAACATCAAAACACATATGTATTAGAATATATTATTATAGAACAATAATGTAAAATAACCAAAATAACTTAGGGCTTACTAACTATTAGACCAAATTAAGAGGAAGGCTAAGGAAAAAATTGAACAACCAAAGGGAAATGATCGGTTAAGGTTGTCAAGAAGGAGAGGGTGATAATGGTAGACTTTGCCAGTGTAAGGGGGGTAATAATGTCAATAATGGTGGTGCTATGGAGGGGAGAATGACCAAAAAAGGTGTGGAAAATGGAGAAGAAAAGATGTAACACAAAGGTTCAAAGATGAGGGGAAGGATTTGGTAGAAATGGGTGCAACACAAGGAAGGAGCTTTAGCTAAAATGGCTGAAGGAAGGAGGGGTAGTGTAGTAAGTTTGGTCAAATGAGAAAGGGGAAGGAATGATAAGGTTATCTTGTCATGTGGTGATTGTTTTGGTGGGAAGAGATAAATAAAAGGAAGGGGGAGAAGCAATATAAAGGAAATGGTGGTTTTTGGGGAGGTTATGCGTGGTTTTAGAGGTGACTTTTATAAGGGTTGTCAGTGTAGGGGGTGAGCTATCTGTGGTGGTGGTTAGTTTTATGGTAAAAAAGGTTGATGGGGGTTAGTGTTTCAACAAATAAAAAGGGTGTTGGAAGGAGAAAACGATAAGGATACATGGTGAGGATAATTTGTTTTTGCATGAGGTAGCTCAGGAGAGGTAGAACGTTACAGGTTTGCTGAAGGCTTGGCACAACACAAGAGGAAAGGAAAAGTGATTTAAGAAGGGGTGGCTTGTAGGGAAAAGAGGAGATAATGAAAGAGAGGAAAACATGGGGGAGAGGGAGAGGTATGGAGTAGATGGTATGTATGATGAAAGTGTAACACCCCCAAATTTACTGCTGAAAAATTTTGTTTAATTAAAAGAAAATTTGCGGAAGCAAAATAACAAATCGTGAAGTCTAGGGGTATTACCGCCATACTTAGTACCAGACCGGTTCATTCATACCATTCTAATACCAAGTGCTAAGGTTAAAGGAGAAAAATACAAATTACGAAAAAATCAACTAATAATTAAATCAGAGTAGAGTAAGTAAATATAATCCATCAAATGGTGGTTACAAAATAACAATTATATTAAAATTTCAAAATTCAAGGAGACGGAGTAAAACCCTAACAGTTCTGGATAGTTCCTTACGCTCTTTCCTAAGGCCCACTTGAATAACACTGAATACGACCTGCAAGGAGTATTGCCCATTTAATAGGCAAGAGCCCCATGAATGGAACCCTTCAGTACTATGGTACTGAGTAACCCTTTAAAAACACACTTAAAGGTAGGCATGAAATGTAACACACGATATACTACTGTATCCATACATAACGACAGGTATAAACATGACATTAAGATCCATACATTTGCATATTCAATGAGTCAATCTGATATCAATGGTGTATACGTAACATTCACTTTCGTCCACTCTCATACTTAATAAGTCAACCAAATGTTAATAAGCCATAATGAATAATCGATACTTTTAGGGCCTTAAGGCCATTAGTCCATCATTAATCAATTCTCTCAGATTATAAATGTCCATGTGAGTGTGGGAACCCCACTATTATAGCTGGTGGAACAGTCACGAGGGTACATGCCCTGCTACTATTTTAGCCAGTGGATCGGTCGCGAGGGTAACATACCCTACCACTATTATTCGCCGGTGGACCGGTCTGGCCTCGACTCACAAGGTGTTCCACTATAAGTAATTAGTATCTTCCCCGTGTCTTATCGTTTTTACATTTGGTTTGTTGAGCGTGAAATCCCCCACTATTATAGTTGGTGGAATGGTCACAAGGGTACATGCCCTGCCACTATTATTCGCCAATGGACCGGTCATGTAGGTACCCCTGCCCCAGCCACTATTATTCGTTGGTGGACCAGTCTGGATCCAGCTCAACATCTTCCTCTCTAAGTGATTAGTGTCTTAAACGTATCTTATTTGAAAGTATTTCACCCTTAACATGCATGGCTAACTATATCCACACTTATCCTCCCAGGAGGGCCCGTCCCATATCTTGAGACTTCTGCACCTCCTAACTCGGTTTTCTCCAAAAACCCAAACCTGGGCTTATCTGGTCCATCCTTGTCTGTCGTACATATCTCGACTAGTTCAACACCCTACACATCACAACCCTTAGATCCAACCCTCACTTTTTTCCCCACTCATTCTCATTTATTTTTATTATTTTCTTTTTCTTTTCCACCTTCTCACATTAGGGTTTCCTCCCAACCCTAGACTAATCTCCTACGCACTCTTATACTGTCTCACGTACTATTTTTTGCCCGAAGCCCCCAGACACCCAAATAACACTTCTATTACCTTCTTCACGCCCCGAGTCAACTTTCCATACATAAAATTTTCCCCCATGAGGACTCTAACCATCCCATGCAAACCCTAGTTCCTTCTATACCTACATTAGCCAACTTACTTCCCCTTGGTTATCTTTCTCTCCCATTTCTCCTTTTCTTGCCTCCATCCCACATTACCACATTAATTATCCTAGCATGCATGTCCTAAAGGGCCACATCACATCACATCATAACTTACAACATATCTGTATTATCACATACCAAAATAGGACACATGAACACATCTCGGTTCCAAGCCACGCCACACATGAAACAGTTATGATAATAGTATATAAAAAACACCACATATAATTATATATGATCCAAGGCATGTAGGACACATAGTACACATTCGGCCTTAGCTACACCCTTACTGGATTTAGGTTACCGAGTTATTTCCCACACTTGTTAGGCCATTTATCACCCTTCGTAATCGTTACACTTAATATATTTCCCATTTGGTTGGTTAGATTACCAATTTGCCCATTCCCTTTATTATAATTAATAAATTGCCCTTTAGTTGGTCAAATTACCAAATTACCCCCGTTCATTATCCTAATTACCAAATTACCCCTTTCATTGGTTAAATTACCAAATTGCCCTTCACATTTATCATATTTACCATTTTACCCTTCTCTATTATTAAATTATCATTTTACCATTCTCTTTTATTAAATTATCATTTTACCCTTCTCAATTATTATAATTACCAAGTTACTCATTTCCAATTCCCACTTTTATCCCTCTTATTTACAAAATTACTATTTTCCCCTTTACTTCAAAATTTACTATTTTACCCCCTTAACATTCAAAAATTACCATAACACCCCTTTCACTTATAAAATTATCATTTTATCCTTAATTATGGAATTACCAGTTGACCTCTTTTAATTTCAAAATTTCCATTTGCCCTCTAATTACGAAATTACTATTTCACCCTTTTATTACAAGATTACCATTTTGCCCTTTTATTATAAAATCACCATTTTGCCCTTGTATTACAAAATTACCATTTGCCCTTTAATTGCTATTTTACCCTTTATTCATAAAATTACCATTTTCCCCCTTTAATTACAAAATTACCATTTTACCCTTTTATTACAAAATTACCACTTTACCCTTGCCTCCAAAATTACCATAACACCATTTTTAATTGAAAGTTACCATTTTGCCCCTTAGTAAACCACTTATATTAAGTTATTATTATTACTACATAAAATATTAATATTAGCACCTCATCCACAGCTCTTATAATTAATATAATATTATTAGCAACCATATATATATATATATATATATATATATATTAGGCCATATTCTTGTACAAGATACATTAATAAAATACCCTTAAGGCTCACAAAATATAACATTTCATTAACAACCAAACTCTCACTTCAAACAATATTTCCATACAGAACCTAACATGCTTCTTTTCATCCAACATCACAAGAAATTGCGCATATGATATTAAACAACATAAATTAAGCATAATAAAATGTTAAAAATCCTAATGTGCTAACATACATTAATTCATATGTTTAAGTGGAATTTAACGTTTACCTCAATTTCTGCAAAAACGAACCTTACCGGTATTCCGGTTTAAGGTTCAAGCTTTGATTATCAAAACTAATACCTAAAAATAATATCAAGATTGATTATATTAGAAATCAGAGAAAACCAAGTGCAAGACTTTATAACCTTAATTAATAAAATAATTAACTTACAATATTATTTTAACTTAAAATTATTAAACAACTAAATCAGGAAATGCAGAAACTCATGCTGCTCATGAAGCATGAGGTGCATGCAAAGAAATGAGGGGAGAGACTCAAAAGTGGGTGAAAGGAGGGAAAATAGGCTATTTTTGGGTTGGGGTTTTGGGGCTAAAAAAAAGGCATGTGGAGGAAGATTTGGGGAAAGGGAATGGTGTAGAAGTGGAGAGGGGGTGTAGGTGGTGGTCGGGGATGGGTTGAAGACGGCTAAGGGCGGCAGAGGTGGTGGCAGCGAGGCTGCAAAGGTGGCGGCCGAGGAGGGGTCAAAATGGAAGGCTGAGAAGGAAGGAAAAGGGAGGGAGAAAACGGGGGCCTGCAGGTGGTGGTTTCGGCCAAAAGGTGATTTGGGGTGATAGAGGGGGTTGTAGGGAGTAATGTGATGGCTTAGGTGGCGGAATAGGCGGCGGAATGATGGTGGCATATGGCGGTGCAAGGTGGCTGCAGACGAGGAAGGGAATGAAGAGAAAAAGAATAGATGAGGAAGAAGGAGGCTGTGGGGTGGCTCAATGGGCGTTGGATGATTCGAGGGTGAGGTAGAGGGTGGTAGGGGGTGGTGCAGTTGGATTTTGAGGCGACAGCAGTGGCAAAGCTGGGCGGCGAAGCAAAAATAGAGAGGGTGAGGAAAGGAGAAGAAAGGAAAGAAAAGAGAGGGTTGGGGAGCATTGGGAGTTAGGGAAAAAATGCAGAATGGGCATGGAGGGAGGAAGAAATAGAAGAGGAAGAGAAGGGAGGGGATAGGGAGCTTGAGGGGTGATGGTAGATGGTAGGGAAATGGGAGTTGCTAGGAGAGGGAGGAGGATATGGTAATGGCAGGGAGAGGGAGAGAGAGAGATGGTGGGGTCGACATGGTAGGAAAACGATGAGAGGGAGAGAGAGGGAGATAGGGGGAGGTCAATGGAGGAGAGGGAGTTGTAGGTGGAATGGTGGGGGTCGGGATTCTCGCCGGGGAAAGAGGAAGAAGAAAGAAAGAAGAAGAAGAAAGAAGGGGAGGGGGCTGGGTGCGTGACGGGCGGCTAAAGGGAAAAGGGAAACGGGCCGGCCCAGTCGAGGAAGAAAGGAAGAAAAGAAAGAGAGGGAGGCGGCGGGCTCATGCGAGAGAAGGATAGCGGCCCAAGGCACATGAGGGGAAGGCCGAAGCAGGCTAGCCAGCCGGTGGCCCAAGGAAGGAAAAGGAAAAAGAAAGAAAAGAGAAAATGAAGAAAAAGGAGGAGGAAAAAAGGGAAAAAAAGGAAAAAGAAAAGGAAAAAAATGGGATTAAATAAAATAATCTAATTTATAAATAATACAATATAATATATTTTGGGTAATAAATTGATTTAAAAATTTAATTTAGTATAATTAAAATATAAGGGTTAAAACGGATAATTTTAGTAAAATAAGGGTTTAAAAATTTATTTAAATAATAAGAATGTGATAAAATAACAAATTATTTATTTTAATTTACTAAATATTTATGCCCAATTTTATTTACTCAAAAATCTATAAAATAATTAAATTAAATAGGTTTAAAGGCTAATTTTATCCCTAATAAAATTTATTTATTAAATGATATGCTTTTAAGATTTTTGGGGATTACAGAAAGCATTGAGGTAGAGGGAGTAGGGTGATGGTAAATAAAATCTAGCACTAATTAGGGAATATGTTAGGGTAAATTTCTAGGTGATAAATTTGGGTAAATATATTCGGGTAAAATTTATTAGGTTACCGAGTTAGGTTTATTCAACAAAACAGATACTGATTAAGACCCAACCTATGTTTAAAATATAATACGCATCTTCTAGTATATTTTGACCTAATTAAAATTTATATCTAATAAGTCATATTAATATTACAGATATTAATAATATATTTATTAACAATTATCCTAAACTAATTATTACAACTAATACACATAATTACTTTTTATAACTAAGGTTTTTAGAAATAAGGTATTACACCAACTCTTTAAAGTAATCTATTTTCGCTAAAGATTTGGATTATCTCATTCAAAAGTAGAATCATATCATACTCATTCCAATTTACTCATTAAAGTATTCCTAATTCACTAAATAGAATATAATGAATTTTATCCATTTAATCCATCCAATAGGTTAGTTAATTCATGCCAACACGTGTATTTTCATCATTAAAATATTATATTATAGCATTGTGGAAAGTATCAAAGCATAGAAAGTCTAAAAGTAACAAAAGAACTCACACAAGCCAAATCAATTGATTGGTTGGGATTTGCTAAACCCTAGAATTTTCTCAAACTAGTTAGTCGATTTGGTCAGACCAATCAACTGCTCTAAGACTATTCAATTTGTTCTAACAAACCAATCGATGGGCTTATGTAGATAGCAGCCGAATTGACCAATAACCAACCAATTGATTGGTTTGGGCCAACCAATCAATTTTTCTAAGCTTGAATTGGTTAGTTTAACTTAAATATTCACTTAGTTTGCTCCTAAGAAGCATATATTACACTCTAAAATATTACTACATCCAAACCATAACATGTCATATCAAAATACTAGTGTTAAATTTCATAAATTGATTCATGCTTCATTTTCAAGCAAATCAACCCTATTTTCTCTAAAACCATGCCTTTTCTTAGTATTCTTAGTTAGTTCAACATGCATCAATTAGAAGACAAAATCTCATGCAGGCATATAAAATTAACACCTTGAAGATTAAATCACATCATATGCTTGTTCAAACCAAATTTCAAAGTTAAAAATGACTTGCTTGATGCTTAAAAAAAATTCCCCTGAAAGTGGAAAAAATAAATGTCAAGAGGAAATTAAAACATGCTCTTAAGGGTTCTAATATTTTGGAGGATGAAAGATAGGTGAGAATGAGTGATTAGGGTTATTTATAGCCAACAAATTGGTTAAGGAATAGGAGAGGTTATGTAACATATGAAAAACCGTGATTTTACCATTAAAATATGAGCTGAAGTGGTTGATTTATCAAGAACAATTTAACTTCCATTTTAGAACTCAAATGGTGATTTTTTAGAAAATACAGGTCAAGGACATCTAGAAAATACCAAATAAAATAAAGGAAATGGAAGATGGGTATGGGAAGGGAATATCTCAGTTGTGCAGAGATAGTCTATAATTAAATAATACTTCTAGAGGTGTGGCAAAGAAAGAGGAGAAATAAGACAAATGTTGTAACACCCCCAAATTCACTACTGAAAAATTTCGTTTAAGTTGAAAGGTTTAGCGAAAGCATACGAATTAAAATCATGAACTTGGGGGTATTACCGCCACACTTAGTACCAAACCGGTTTATTCCTACTGTTCCGGTACTAAGTGCTAAGACTAAATCCGATCATCAAGTAGTACGAAGTATCATAAAACGCAAGACGACATTTAGCATAAATCATTAATAAGATATAAGTCAAACAGAAGTTAGAATACGATTTAGGATTTCAATCCCATAATACATTTTTTTTCTTTAAAATGCGAAACGTAATACAAAATATAGCTACCAAAACCAATCCAAAAAAGAATCAATATCCGGATCGCCTACTCACTCAAGTCAAGCCTTCCACCCCAAGATAGTACCCGATCATAAACCTGCACAGGAAGTCTGCTCCCCACCATCGGTGGATCATCACAAGACCCATTCAATCAAGGTAGTATCAGTATGGGTCCAATACTGAGTAAGGGCGCAGGTGCGCTAAGGCCAAGCATACCATCATACAACATAACACACACAACACAATCACACAAGCAACATGTAATATTATGGGTGATGTAGGTCAGTTATGGTCCAGTCCAACTTCTTCTTTTCATAACTCTGATAATTATAGTCGATTCACATCATAATTGTTATGAATCCATGAGAGTGCAGGAACTCCACTATTATAGCCGGTGGATCGGTCACTTATAGGGCAGAACGCACCTAACCACTATTATATGCCAGTGGATCGGTCTCTAAGGCGCAACGCTTCTGGCCACTATTATGCCGGTGGATCGGTCTGGCCCAACTCTCATGGTGTTCCACTGTAAGTATATAGTAGCTTTCCCATGATTTAATTACAACATATTGTTTGGTTTGTTGAGCTCGGGATCCCCCACTATTATAGCCGGTGGATCGGTCACGTATAGGACAGAACGCACCTAACCACTATTATATGCCGGTGGATCGGTCTCCAGGGCACCCCGGCACCTGGCCACTACTATGCCGGTGGATCGGTCTGGGCCTAGCTCAACAATCTTACTCTTTAAGTAGTTAATGTCTTATTCATGTATTATTAAATAAGGTTCCACCCTTGACATGCATGTCTACTACTCTCTACTTCTTCCCTTCGAGGAGGCCCGTCCCATATCTTGAGATTGTTCTCCCCTTCTCACGCCCGATGTCCATCCCCTCTTACTCTTATACATAAGGAAACATAGTAAGGGTACACTCTCTCGAGAATGTGGGCTAACCCTAACACAACGATATCGGTTCCGCATGTCCTCACCCCTCTAGGGCTCCTCCTTGGAAAACCCTAATTTGGGCCTATATGGCCCGACTCTTTCTTACTCATCCTAACTTTACTTTGTTCCTTGTCTCGCATCTCGTCTCTACTAAGAAATTCCCAAAATATATCCCTTTATTCCCCAACTCCGCATGTGACCGCCAAACCCTAGTTGGCCACACCAAACCCTAGCACTTTACTTCCTCCTCAACTAAGCTCCCCTCCTTCACCCCAAAATCTCTTCTCTCATTTAGAAACCCTCACTCACCCCTCTATATAAGTGATTTCTCACTCTCAACCCCATACTCCATCCCTCATTGATCATTTTTACCCTTGTACCCTCCAAATTGCTCATTTCCTCCCAAAAACCCTAATTGGGTCCCTTAGATACCCTTACATCGACCCACGTGGAATTTTGCACCCAAGTCTCCAATGGACCCATAACTTTAACATTATCTTATTTACTTCTTAAATCAACTTTCCTCACATAAGATTCATTCCCATGCATAATTTAAACACTCCATGCAGACTCTCCAACCCCCACTTACACCTAAAACCCTAATAAGGTCGCTTATGCACCAACTCACGTACTATTTTTCATACCAAGTTCCCAATCACTCCAAGACTCTCCCAAGCTCTTACTTACAACTCAAATCAACTATTCACACGTAAGGATCATGCCCATACAAGGTCTAGTCCCCCCATACAAACTTCCCAAACGCCCACTTTCTTGTTGTTCTTTTATTATCATTTCATGCTACCCCAAACCCTAGCATGCATGTCCTAGAGGGCCATAACAAGTCACATCATCAACATAAACATCAAACATGGAACATGTCATATACGTATAGGGTAAGGCACACACAACATACCTCATTATCCATGTTGCGCTACACAAAAAAGGTTATTCATAACACATGCATAATACACATTATCATGGCATACTCATCATTCATCAACACATTATATTACACATAGCACAAGGCCATAGCTTCGTCCTTACCTAGGTAGACACCGGGCTTGGAGCATGATCCTCTAGCTCTTTAGGGCTCGCATCGGGGTCACCTATGAAAAGGGCAAAAAATGCTAAGTATTAGTTTCCCTTATAAATACTATCAACCCTTATTCTAGTTTAGGATTAGGGTTCTTATCCTTAATAGGGGTGTTATACAAAACTAGGGTTTTTACTCTAAAATTATTATGCTAAGCATTACTAATCGATATATCTTTATTTTCAATACTTATCGTTACACTTATATTATTAGACCCGTTAGTTCCATTCTTATAATACTAGTGTTCGTTAGTCATAGTAATATAGTGATAATAATAATAATAATAATAATAATAATAATAATAATAATAATAATAATAATAATAATAATAATAATAATAATAATAATAAGACTACTAATAGTGACACTTATGTTTCAAGTAATAGAACCCTAGCTTTTTTAAGATTTAGTCTAATAATGGTGTTAGGTATAACAAAACAATATTAATATAAGTACAATACCCACATAAGGTTGGATTAAGTAGTAATAACACTACTAGTGGTAATAACCATAATGATAGTAGTAATAATAATAATAGTACCAACACTAATGGTTAAGTATAATGAAAGCTAGGGTTTTGGAGGGATGATGGCCTTGTAAGAAAATAACACATTTATGATAGAGAAATTAATAATTACAATAATAATAGTAATGACAATAATAGTAATAATACTAATAACAAAAATAATAATAATGTTAATAATAAAGATAATGACATTAAATCTAAGTTAAGTATAATAGGGGTTAGGGTTGGAAGGGGTGATAGTATGATAACATTAAGGATAATAAAGGATAATAATAAAAATGTAATTAATTAATAATGATAATAATAATAATAATAAAAATAATAATAATAATGATAATAAGTATAATAATACTAAGGATACTAAAAATAATTAACACTTGAATAGCAAGGATTTAAGGGTTGGGAGAGTTTAGAGGGCCACCTAGGGTGCTGGTGGCACAGGTGGCGGTACATGGCACACGGCGGCGGCGGTGATGGGGGGAGAAGGAAGGTGGAGAAGTGGTGGAGGGGGAAGGAAGGAAAAGGAGGGGTTGGAAAGGGAAACAGAGGGTCTAGGGAGGTTGGGGAAGCTCCCTTGGTGGTTTTGGGAGGTAGAGGGGGTGCTGGAAGTGGCGGCACGGCAATGGGCGGCGGTGAGAAGGGCGGCGGAGTTTGAGGATGGCTTGGTTGGGAAGGGTACTTTACACGCCTGGGGCGGCGCGTGCAGAGCAAACCGAGGAGTGAGGGAGGCTTGGGTCGGTGGAGGACGATGCAAGGAAGGGTTTCGGGGGTGGATGGCGTGGTGGCGATGGGCGGCGGCGACGAGGTGCCTGTCTGAAGTAGGGGCAGCGGAAGGTGATTTCTAGGCTTTTGGTTTCGAAAATCCCCGAAGCTGGATCCTTGGGGGGTATTTATAGGCTTGAAATGGGGAAGAATCGAGAGAGGGGACAAGGGAAGGCAGGTCAGGCGACGATTTGGGCACGCCGGTTGGTGGTGGCAGGCCGACGCAGGTCTGCCATGGCAGACCTGTGGGCTGGTCGGGAAAAGAAAAGAAAATGTGCGGGGCGGCCTAGGAGTGATGGGGGGTGTCGGTTGGTCGAGGGAGGGTAGCTGGAAGGGCAAGAAGGGGGAAGGCGGTGACGCAGGCGGCGTAGACAGGCAGTCGGCGCAGAGGGGGATGGTGGCGTGTTGCAGGTCATGCGCGGGTGGAAGAAAAGGGGAGGAGGCCGGAACGGCGGTCCGGGGAGAAAAGAAAAGAAGGGGGAGACCGGCCGGTTCGGCAACGGTCAAAAGGACTTATTAAAATGCGGGGTTTTGGGTGAGTTCTGGACAAAGCGCGGCGTCGAGTAGCTAGCAGGCAACGACTACTTCATTAGATCAGCGCGTAGTGTTTCAGCGAAAGGAGGGGTGAAACACTGCGTTTTACTGTGGCGGGGGAGGGCCGAACGGTGCAGGGCCGCAGGGAGGAGGAAAGGAAATGGGAGTTAGGTCGTGGGCTGGCCCAACGGGCTAGAAGAGGAAGAAAAGAAAGGGAGGAAGAAGAAGAAAAGGAAAAAGGAAGGAAAAAAAAGAGGAAAGGATTATTTTTTGTTATTTTATTTTAGTAATTTATTTTATATAAATATTTAGAATATTTACCTTGGGTACTTAGAGTAAGAATATTTAAATAAGTAAATAAAATATTTATCCTCCTTCTTAGGCTAATTTAGGGCCCTAAAAATAAATTATAAAGGTATCCTTGTAAAATATTTTAAAATCCCTATTAACTTGCCCTACATAACCCCCTTTTAATCTAAAAAGAGCAACAAATTAAATAAATTCCCCAATAATCCTTATTTAATGACTTATTTCCAAAATAATTAATTCTGGGGTATTTCAAATGTAATATCATACTCTCCCTTAATTGCTAAGATTGAGCCCTCGTATCTATTTGAGGTAACAACTAAAGCAAAATAAATGATAAAAAATATTCAAGAATCACTAAAGAACATATTGGAGTTGGAATATCAATGTTTTTATTTTTATGTAAGAAATTTTCCAAAAATTCGAGATTTAAAAAGTACATAGCTTGATAAACTAGCTAATCGGTTTGGCAAGACTAATTGACTGTCCAACAAGGCAATCAATTCTTTTCCCCAAATTAGTAGATCCGTTTGGTTAAATATAACCCCTTTGCTAAAATGATGAGCTTGTTAGTCAGTTCATTAAATTAGTCAATTAGTGCGCCTGAAAACTTGCATTATTTAATTTTTCAAACTTTACTCAAATTTATTTTTACCATAAGCCCAATTATAGTTCTAAATCATGTTAAAAAATTATCAAATTTTATTAAATATAATAATTTTCCATTTTATAAATCTTACAAAAATATGGGGTATTACAAAACCTAATTCTAATCCTAACCCTAAATTATTTTTACTTTCCTTTCTTTTTCCTCTTCTTTCTCCATTGTCTTTTTTTTTCCTTTTCTTCTTTTAATAGACGTCTTTCATATTAATTTCTGGGTTTGCATGATGATCTTGAGATAAACAAAAATGTATAAGATAATAATCACTAAAAGTGAAAGCTCACCTAAGTTAGAACCGAGTGTTGTGTTTGTTCACTAGACAATAATAGTGGGTCAAAAGTATTTTATCCTAAGATATTCTTAAGCAAATTATACTAGTTTAAGAGTAGTGGTTAGGATTGTGGTGCCATGGTAGTAATTGTGATCCTTTCATCGAACCATATTAGTAGCTTAGGAGCACTATGCCCTTAGAGGTATTTTATTCTATTCTACTAGATGAAGAATAATGGAGTCCTTGAAATCAACGTAAATGAGATATGGATTATGGCTATATCTAATAATGAAATTTGGATTCTTTTCTCTTCTTGCACCATATCATGTTTAATCATTATTCATGATTATTATTATATGTGAACTTATGTATTTTGTGTAACTTTATTATGACTTTATTATTCCCTTACTTATTATGTAACATAATGTTCATATTTTTCATAGGTTTTTCTCATTCCCATGAGCATATATTGCCTTATGTTGTAGGTGATTGTTGATTACTACTCATAATGTGTTTGTCGTTAGTGAGTGCATAATCAAATTTACATGGGTTATGATTATCTAGATATCTCTATTTCTCTCTTATATATTTTCCTCTATTTTCATATTACATTTTCCCTTATCATGTTAGGATCAAATTCTTTCCACACATACTTCCTAGGTATAAGGTTAATTTTGCCTTGCACTTGCCATAGACTAGTTATAGGAATTGCCTATTCTATGTTGGATACAACATGGTACCCATGTGTTTTATTTTTTAACTTCCACAATTAACTCATTTAAACAATAAATTTGGGTGATAAAAATGGGAGGGGGTTTTATAGATGGGATTAGAGCTTTTAGTTGTTGAGAATCATGTTTCATTTAGAGGCTTAGTTTTGACTATCCTAAATTATTATATATATTTATTTCTATTTTGAAAACTTGGATTAACATTGTGAGGAATTAATAAATGGGATACTTAAGTGTTCTTATTATGTGTGATTGGATCTTATGTTCTTAGTAAGTTAGGGATTTCCCTAACATGGTTTTGGTGTTATCTCTTATAAAGAATTGACTGTATATACCTACCGCATCATGAATGGCGGTGAGCTAGTGCACTTACCAACATGGTATCTGCTCGAGATTTGGAATCCTTTTACATCCCTAGGAACATGGAGTCTATGGGTGTGAACATGAGAATATACCACCTTTCCACCAAGATGTGGTTAATCAAGCTTAAAAAATATATCATACTCTCAAAAAACTTGTAGCGAATTATGAGAAGGGTCTTTAAGCTCTTCAAGAAGCACAAACAACATATTGAGAAAAATTCATGTAGGCCTTTAGATTCACTTTCATATGGAGAGGAGTATATCTTGCAATGTCACAAAGAGATTGAGAACTGAGATGTTTACTTCTAGGATTCACCACCTTAGGCTTGATGAGATTGAGTTAGATAATTCATTATTCAATGAGGAGGTACCCTTAAAAAGTCTTGAAGTAAACGGTATGATAGATTTTTATAAGATTAGTTCAAATCCTAAAGATCTTAAAGATTCACCATGGAATAGAGAAGGACATACACGAGATGCATGACGAGCTCTTTATCGTAAGTGTTTTTTGTTTTAGAGTTCTCTCTCTTTTAATAAGGTACGATAAAGTAAAGTAGTGTCTACACCTAAGATCCTTCGCATGTGATTAGACTTGATGAGATTGAGTTAGATAATTCATTATTCAATGAGGAGGTACCCTTAAACATTCTTGAAACTACGGTATGATAGATTTGTATAAGATTAGTTCAACTCCTAAAGATCTTATAGATTCACCATGGAATAGAGAAGGACATGCACGAGATGCATGACGAGCTCTTTATCATAAGTGTTTTTTGTTTTAGAGTTCTCTCTCTTTTAATAAGGTACGATAAAGTAAAGTAGTGTCTACACCTATAAAATTAACCACAAAAATCTCGTGCATGTTAACTTGTTGACTTCATGTATAAAGTCTCTTTTAAGGGGGTAATGGTATAATACCTATAATTTTATCTAACCCTACTTCTTGGTAATTAACATTCTAACCCAACCCTAACCTCATGTGATCAATAAATTAATTTTAACCAAATCTTGAGTAATTAATATTTTAACCTAATCCTAATCCTAACAAATTAATATTTTTATCACCTTAATTCCTAAATCTAAACTTAATTCTATTCCTATCCCTAAATTCCCATTTATTTTCCCTTTCCATTTTCCATTTCTTTTTCTATTTACTTTTCCTCCTATCCCAATCTCCTTTTCTTCTTTCTTCCTCTTTAAGCCATGCATCCTCCATTCCATGGCTTTCCTCTTGTTTCCCTTTCTTTCCACTACCCTAGCATCTACCCTTATAACCTAGCCCATAACCACTAGGCGTATACTATGTCTAACAACACCTTACCCCAAGTTTTTGTCCAGAGAAACATATGCCAGGCCATGCCCTCAGCCCTTAAACCTTCAATCGTTCCCCATTTCACATCCTCATCCCATTCCCTTTATAAATACCCTCTTCTACTCACTCCTTAATTCACTTGGAACTTGGCTTAAAATTGCCCTAGACCTTCTCTTCTTTCCCTCAATCCTCCTCAAATCCTTTTCATTTCATTAGTGGTCGTACACCATTTTTCTTCTAGCTAAAATTTGCATAGCTAATACACCCTCATGAAACACCACCTTTACAAGGTCAAAGCATCACACAACTCATCATTTTATGCATAAAAAACCCATAAAAATTACCCCGTAGCTACATCAACACTTCATGCACCAAATACCTTAGTTGTCTCAAACCATGAAAAAACCTTCATCATTACAAACCTAAAACACGTCTACATGAAATTCCAAATGCTCCACTATTATTTTCACCATCAAACTCATGCAACCACCTCCCTTTGCATCATTTCTTCATGCAACACCCAACCTAACTATACCACCAACTCACACTACACTATACTAAGTAATTCCCTCTCTTTATGCCACCCTCCAACCACCAACATGAAGATCTTATGCAGTTCCCCTAGCTTCATGAGTCTATCACACTACATTCTAACTAGTAGCACCACATCTTAACTCACCTAGTTAAACCATTGTGAAAATTCTTCTATAACTTGGGATGCTTTTGTTTTGCTCCATTTTCCACCCTTCTTTACCTTATATTTTCCTTTTTTTTTTGAGGTCCTAATGATGTATTATCCTTTATTATTAGGTATTTTTTGTTTTTTTAAGAGGTTTTTATACATGCTTAGAAACTAGTGACATTTAGATAAAGATACATATCATGGTTAGGGTTTTTAAATGCTATATGTATTTTATGTGCAACTATTTTGTTATTACTTTTATGATGATAATTTCATGTTGATATTCTGATTATGTGATGATGTGGCATTGAATATGTTGAAAGTGAATAATATATGAAGGACATGAGCTTATATACTATTATTGCTATAAGTCTCATTTAGAAACCCTAAGTGTGTAGTATGACCTATGGTGTTTTAATATTGTTTGAGTGAGTTTATAAAATGGTTAATGAATGTATTTATATAGTGTCATGATAATATATATTTGATCTTGGAAATTCATAATATCAAACTTATAGGTTTTTTGTGAGAATATGGGTGTATTGGCTATCTTAAGGGTATTTTGGTCGTTATAGGTTTAATATGAAATATTTGGTATATTAATGTGAAAATTGGTTCAAATTATGATAAATTTATTGTATATGATACTTGGAGTAATTATAATTGGCTTAAGTACAATAAATTGAAGAATTGACGTAAATTAGAAATGGTAACTTGGGTAAGACTATTATAGCATGTATAAAAAATTAGATTTATACCTTGATTTTAAGATATTTTGATAATAATAAAATTTTAGGAATGTTTATTATAGTTTTTGGTTGAATTAGGATTATAGGAGAAGGTATGCTCAACTTATAAAACTAAGGTTTTGTTAAGAGAAATAGAGCCTTTTTCTTTGGGGGATGTCCCGATCCTCATGTCATTTTTTCTTATGTATTTTGAATAATTAAGTTAAGTTAGGATTATTTTTATTTCATATTTATATGTGTTTTGGCATGATGATATTGACATAAAAATAATGGATAATATATTAATCACTTAAAGTGAAAGCTCACCTAAGTGAGCGCAGATGTGTTGTATTTGTTCTGTTCGATGATAATAGTGGATTAAGAACACGTTACCTTGAGAGGTGCTATAAACCATTTTACTACTTTTAGTATAGTGGTAAGAAACATATTTCCCTTGTATTTATTATGTCCACGCCACCAAACCATAATAGCCGCTTAGGTACATTGTTCCCTAGGTGATGTTTTAGTCCATTCTACCTAATTAAGATTAATGGGATTCCTGAACTCAATGTAAATAAGAAATGGATTGTGACTATACATAATAATGGCATTCTGATTTATTTTTCCTCTTGCACCTTATTATGTTTAATAACTATGCATGCTTATTCTTCTATGTGACATTATGTATTCTATGTAAATCTACTATGATTATATTCTTCCTTTACCACAGTAGATATTTCCCCACAAGTAGCATAATAATCATCATTTTCATGGGTGTTTCTTATTCCCACAAGTAGATATTGCCTTATTTTATAGGGAATTAATGATTACTACTCTTAATATGCTTGCCTTTGGTGAGTGTTTAATCAAATTAGTATAGGGTATAATTATACAGATACCTCTATTTCTCTATCAACTAGTAGTTGGTGTGGCCGTAGCTGGCACGCAATTTAAACCCTCTTGTTGTCAATTGTAGCACTGGTAAATAAGGGTATCGTTCTAGCCGGGGATTGAGAGGGCTCACCTCTATTTAACTAGCTTAAAAATAAATAAAACTAAAAATCCTAAATAAAATAAATAAATAAATAAATAAATAAATAAAATACTAATGGGGGATTATAAAAATAAAAATAATAAAATAATAAAGGAATAAATAAAATAAACTAATATAAACTAAAATAATGGGAAACCACAGATATGAAAAATATGTTAGGAAAATCAAAATCCACCACCAAATTAGGTTGAAATATAATATTAATTTCTAAGTCAATATTTAATCGTGAGAATGAGATCGACCAAGTTGTACACCAAACGCAGGTCCATACACCATATATTACTTCCCTGAATTAATTAATACAACCACATGCCTATATTAACCCTATTTAATACTAGCAGTATAGCAGCAACAAGTGGATCCTATATTTAACTAGATTTAATGCATTAAGTGTAAGTGGAAGGCTATCAATATAAGTACCCAAACTAGTACAAAACGCATGTCTAGCTGTATTTCCTTTCCTTGACCCACACGTATCGAAACATTTTACCACTTCGGTTAGAATCACAAAACTATTAGGTGAATTGTTATCTAACCTAGCTGTAATTTATATATATAGATTCTAGTATATTTAGATGGCCACCTCGCAGACAAATAATCCTACATACTGTCACTTATGAGCAACCAGAACAAGGCATGCACCAAATAAACTATACTTGACAGAATTATACATATAAACGATAGTAATTAATATAGAGTCAAGAAACAATCCCACAAAACAAAAAAAAAATTATAATTCAAATCATAATCCAGGGTTTCAATTTATTCCCTAACAATAAATACTCAACCAGTCATAACTAAAGAATTAATTACACAGAAATAAATATCTAAAATATAAACTAAAAATAAGACAAAGAAATAACCAGAATTAATTTTGGATAAAAGATCAAGAATTTATTCAGATAAAAATTAATTTTATCTGAAATAAATTCTACCCGTATTAATTCTTCTATCTTATTTTCTCTTCTTGGAACCTTAATTTCCGTGTAAATAATTCTTTCTTTTTCTTTTTCATTTTTCCGACTAAAGGCTACTGCCTGACTCGCTTCGAAGTCTGTGTTGCGCTGTTCCTCTGCGACGTCTGTGTCATTCCTCCTAGCCTTTGAAGGCTCTCCCGAGCCTCCTCTCTCTGCTCAACCGAGCCTGTGAAGGCTCTCTCCTTCCCTTCATTAATCGCTCCCCTGACGTCCTTTTATTTTTGATCTTTGCAGCGCTCCAGCCTTTAAAGGCTCTCCCGAGCCTCCTCTCTTTCTCTACGGCTCTGCCGCACGCTCCCGTATCTCTGCCGAGCCTCCTTTATTTATTCTTTGCATTGCGTGTCCTTTCCACGTCAGCCCTGCTGACTTTTCTTCGTCGTTTCGTGCGTCTCTCTGCCGCTCTCTTCTTCTTCTTTTTTTATGTGCCGGTCTGCCTTTACACGTCAGCCCTCGCTGACTTGTCTCTTGGCCCACATTTCGTCCGTCTTTTTTTTTTGTCTCGCGCCGCTGCATTTTTTCTTCCGTTCTTGTTCAGGCCTTTGGGCCTTCGGCTTTTGGGTCGTTGGTCCAAAGGTCCAATTATTATTATTATTATTATTATTATTATTTATTTAAAAACAATACCTGCAAAATAAAATAAAATTAATATTAATAAATAATATTTTATTCTAAATTTACTTAATTTATATCATTTTAGCTCAAATAATAATATTTATGCAATTTTTACCACTTAAGCATAAAACAATAATTATTCCCCTATATTCGTTAAATAAACTACCAAAAACTAAGATTATAAGGGTATAAAATGTGTCAAAATATGAACTCATCAGTAGTCCTCTATTTTCATTATACTTATTCCCTTCTCTATATTTTATATCTTTTATCATGGTGGAATAAAGAGATTCCTATACCAGATTCCTAGGTATGATGTTATTCTTTCCTTACAACTCATATATATTAGATATAGGGAGTGCCTCTTCTTTGTCAGATATGGTGTGGCACCTCTATGTTTTATGTTTAGGCTTTCATAATTAACTCTTTAAAATAAAATTTTTAAGTGCTAAAAATGAGGGTGTTACATTGGATGCTTAGCCATATATTCAATCACTAATCCTTAACTTTTACTTAATTATATGTTTAACCCTTAAAGTGTATGCATTTTTTAAATATTTTACACTAATCATTTTCCTTTTTCTTTGCCCCTCACTTTAACTGATTATTTTCATGATTTAGTTTGTTCTAACCATGAATCCCAACCTAACTAAACTAAACCTAAGCCTAACTATCACTCTAACCTTGTTGTTCTGATTTACATGCAATACACCTTTTCTTACCTTTATCACTGTTGACATGTTGTTTTTTTTCACTATCTTCATCCTAGCTCCTCCTTTTCGTGTAAGCTAGAACCATCTACTTCCCTCAATTCCTTTATTTTATCTTATTCATTATAACCCAAATTTAGCTCCCACTTCTTTCTTATCCTTCTCTATACTTTTCCCTACATTTTCCTAAGCCTTACACCATCTAACACCCTCTTTTTCTCACACAAAACCACCACCTTTACCACCAAACCTCACATAATCACCACCTCTCCATTATCTACCATTCACGCAACACAACCCTTTTAATGTGAGCTTCTTGTGCTCCCTCTAACCTGCTACATTAATCATTCACACAACTAAACCCCTTATAGCATCCATGCTTCACCCCATCCAACCCTAGTAGCATGGATGACTCACATAATGTACAAAAATCGATCCCTTTAAGATGTTATCTTTCACACAAAAACATATGCTCAACAACCCTCCTCCACCTTAGTTGATTGATCTTCTATTCCTCAACACAAATTAGCCTTTAAATCCTTCTTCTTCTTTCATTTTTTCCCACTTCAAACCCCAAAAAGTCAAATGCTCTCCATTTCTTCTCCTTTTTTTAAATCTCTTTGTTCTTATGTTTTGGAAGCAACCCATACCCTTCCATCTTGCTATGTTGATCATCACTACCACCACCAAACTTCCTTGCATGAAATTCCTTTTGTGACACCTACCCTCTATCCTTGATTATCTATGAGAACTCCTAATCCCTCTTGGTGTGCATATCCTTGAAGATGCCACCAACAACCCATATAACTTCCTCATGTGGCTTCTAGCCTCCTGAGTTACCAACATATGCTTAATATAACTTGGTAACCCCTCTTGGTATGTGATTTATGATGAATTAGAATGTATGTAATGGTTTTATATGCTTAAACATGTTATGGGAAAAATAATCATTTTCCATGTATTCTAATTTATTATAGCCTTTTCATGATAAATAGTTAATTAAAAAAATATCATTTAAAATAGATAACATCATGATAATTTTGGTCATTCATAACCTAATGCATCTAAATGTGAATAACTGGACAAAGGGTGTCCTTTTAGGTTAACCTTAAAGTGACTCTTTGACTTTAGTTTAACTGTCAACCTTAGGGTTGATTTAAATAAATATAATTTAGAAAAAAGTTGTTAAGCATGAAAATTATAATTATTTATGTATTATATGACATCTATAATCACTAAATAAGATACTAATAATTAAAGTGGAAGATCTCCACATTCGAAAATGACTTACTCTATAGGGTTAGATACCCAAGAAATGACGTAGAAGTCATCATTTTGGTTTGGTTTCAATGGTATACCTTAATGCCTCAATAAGGCACTAGTCTACTCAATAGGTAACTTATGGGGTTTATAGGAGATAATGATAGTCAAGGATTAACTGATCTAGCTTGGAGGGTACAACGGTAGCTTTATGCTGTAGTATAACTAATTTACTTTATACGTCTTTATGTTGTCCCTTATATCCCCTCGAGTAATTAAAATAAAATTAATCATTGTTGGTTATTAGAATTAAACTTGGAATGGTAGTTTATTAGTTGCCCTTGTGCACTACCCTTGGTTATATTTTGTTGTGGAAATTGCATGGATTTAGAAAGATCCACACCTAATCAAGATTAAAAAGATTATACAAAATTGAGAACACATACATACAACAAATTTTTTTTAGGAAAAAGTAGAGATCTTATTCATGCTCTTTTGTAATTATAATATGATTAAATCAATCAATCACTCAATTACACAAATTAACAATTCTCTTTAAAGGGAGAATAAAAAGAATTTGGGGCATACGATTTCGACGGTTAGGGTTTCAACATGTTACCATTTATAGAATAAAAAAAAACCCTACAGAGAAAAATAACATATTTTAAAAATAATTTTTTTTTGTGTTTAGGAAAAATGAGACCCTATACTTATTTCCTTACATTCAACTTTTTTCCAAAGTACATTAAGGAAAGACGATCCATGTAATATAACACTCCCCATATTTTTCACACACAACTCTAAAATATAAAAAAACTTCTCTAGTATATGCACAATTCAGCACAATGTTATGATGTGCTCAAATACCCAGTCAAATGTCATAATTCTCCATCTTGACATAGTATTTGTGGCACATAACATGTAAATACCTCTATAAAAAACCCTAGCCCAGCAAAGGACCTCACGGCCTATGAAAACCAATCAAGTCAAAGAATCACTCAAAATTACCCAAGGTTATTGGCTTTGTTAGCTAGATTATCTAACACAACTTTGCCACTAAGCCATGAGTCTTCTCGAAAAGCCTCTATCATAACTAAATACACAACCTTAGAACCTCTAATGTTGAACACTAGCAAACAAGTATACTATAATACCCCTAAAATTTACTACTAAAAAATTTCATTTAATGAAGAGGTTTAGCAGAAGCAAAATAACAAAACTATAAATTCAGGGGATATTATCACCACACTTAATACCAGAACGATTCACTCATACTGTTCTCGTACCAAGTGCTAAGGCTGAAGAGGAATACCATCAAACACAAGTCATTAATTAAATTGAGAATTCATAAAAGAACTCAATCATCACCATATAGAAATCAGAGTGCGGTTAAAAGAGTTACAACCCAAGAAGTAAGAATTTAAAGTTCCCAACAACAAAAAACACCGTATAACAAAACAAAACAAAATCAAAATGGTACAACAAAAAATAAATGGAAGATCGAATCTGGCTAGGTCACTCTCGATCCCAAAGCTTGGTCTAGGCTCAACTCTCAACCCCGCCTGATGCCTCGTAAGTATCGTAGGAATCGAAGATATCATAACCTACCTGCACAAACTCAGGTGGGCCTCTGCTCACGAGAATGAGCAGCACCCATGAGATGGGTGGTTAGTACGCTATGTACTGAGTAAGGTAACAACGCTTCTGCACCAATGGACACACCCCGACATCCTCTCACAATGAAATACCCTACTCCTAAGTGTGTGGGTTATGGCTTACCACCTTATGACATCTAACTCCACTTACTACCACCCTCTAAGGTTTCCCTTAAAACCCTAATTAGACCTATGTAGCCAAACATCCTCTGACTTAGCCTACCATTATATATATATATGCACCTCCTCTCATTTAGATTAAACCCAAATCACATCATTCTACTCACTGATTACTCATGTGACCGTGACAACCTTGTTGGCCGCCCCAAACCCTAGCACCTTTCTTCCCCCATAAGTCACCTCTCCATTCTTCACCTAACATGCCCCCCTTTTTTTTCAAGTCACCCTTACTCATCCCTCATATAATAATTTTTCCACTCTTATCTTATACTTCACTCTTCCTCAATTATTTTTACCTTCACATCTCCCCTTAGATTAGGGTTTCCTCCCAAAACCCTAATCAGAGCCCCTATACACCCTTATGCCAACTTACGTACAATTTTTCACCCTAATTCTCCAATCACTCCATAACTCTCTCCTTACCTTACTTATACCTATGATAAATTTTCTCACATAAAGATTATCACCATGTAGGCTCCATCGATCCCATGAAAACCCTAGAGATTTCCCATGTAAGTTTCATATCACTCGTTCATTTTGATCATAACCTCCTTTTATTGTCCTCTCATGGATCATGAGATAGTTTGGTCAACCTTATATCCTATTTACTGAACTCACTTCGCATTTTATTTCTTTTTATCCTTTCACCCCCATATCATATTATTAATCATCCTAGCATGCATGTCCTATAGGGTCACATTATATCACATCATAATCACAACATATACATATTATACTTATGCCATAAGAAAACACATGAACATACCTCAACTCCAAGCTACACTACACAAAAAACAAGTTTAATGATAACCATAAGATACATAACATAATGTGGTACATAACATCCAAGGCATACAAGACACATAATACACATAGGACCTTAGCTACATCCTTACTTAAAATGACGTTGGGCTTGGAGTACGCTCCTATGCCAAAAATGGTTTTGACTTGATTCACCTATAATAAGGAAATACTATGGGTTAATCTCCCTCTTACCAAAATTATCATTATTCCTACCCTACCCTTATCATAATCTACTACTAAGGATAATAATGATAATAGTGGTTTTATAAGTAAAAGTAGGGTTATTATTCTCAAAATAGTTACTCATTCTACTACTACGCAAAATAAGTCTTAGTAGCTACCACTATTTATGTTAAAGTAATCATAGTGATATTCATATTATTAAAGGTAATAGTTTCAATATTACTAATAATAATAGTGGTAGTGATACTACTAATATCAACCCAAACCCTAGTAATATTATAATAGTGATATTAGTAATGTAAAAGTAGTGACCATCATGATACTAATAATAATAAATTTAGTAGTGATAGTAAGGTTAGTGATATATGAAATGTTAACAATAATGACAAGGTTATAATAATGATAATAGTAAAAGTAATAATAATATTAATAATAGTTCCAATCTTAAGAATAATACTAATAAAGGTCCTAATAATCATAATAGTAGTAGTCTTGGTGATAATATGGTCAAGTATAATAATAATAATTATTATAACAACAACGACGACAACAAAAAAAAACAACAACAATAACAATAACAATAACAATAATAATAATAATAATATTAAGAATAATACTACTAATAATAATAATCGTAATGGTAGTAGTAATATAAGGGTTCAAATATTTACCATAGTAATAATGGTAATAATAATAGGCCAAAGCTAGCATTAAAAATAATAGTAAGAATAATAATGAGGATAGTAGTGATAATAATAATAGTAATAATAATAATGATAATCATAATAATATTAAAGTAGTAGACCATTAATAATAATAATATTATTATTATTGGTTAGGAAAATTCTGAAGTAAGGTTAAGTAATAATAATAATAATCATAATTATGATGATGATGATGATAATAATAATATAAAGGATAATACCATTAATACTATTAAAAAAAGATAATACTTGTATAAAATTAGTTTAGGGGTTGGGAAGGTTATACTACCACCTAGGGATGGTGGAGGCACTAGCGGCGGTGGAGGGAGAAGAGAGGTGAAGATATGGTGGTATAGGCTAGAGGAGAGGGAATGAGGGGATTATTGAGGTGGTGGTGGGTTCCTTAGGTGGAGTGGGTTGGAATGAAGGTTTTGGTGCAGCCAAAGGTGGTGGCTCATGGCAGCAGGTGTGTTGGTTGAAGATGGTGGAGTGAGGAGAAGGGAAAAGGAGAGGGAGGCAGGGAGAGGTAGAGGAAGCTCCCCTAGTTATTTTGGAGGGCTGAGAGGGTGTTGGTTATGGAGGGATTGGTGGTGGACGATGGTGTGAAGGGCAGTGGGGGATGATGAGGGGCTGATTGGGAGGGGAACTTTGCATGGCTGGGGTGGTTATGTAGGGAAAACCGTGGGAGGAGGGAGGCTTAGTTTGGTAGAGGGTTATGCAGGGAACGGTTATGTCAGTGGCTTGGGCAGCGGAGCTAGCTGGCGGCGACGGGGTAATAGTCTGATCAAAATGTGGTGCAAGGGGAAAATTTTCTAGGCTGCAAAAGGAATCTAATTTTGGGGCTATTTATGGGGTATATATAGGCTAATTGAAAGGGAAATTGATAGAGGGAAGAGGGCAAGAGGGGTGCAGGTGCCAAGCACATTGGCCCGGCGGTGGCAAGTGGCATGTGTCTGCCATGGCAGGGGTGCTTAGGTCGAGGGGAGAGGAGAAAAGGAAGGGAAGGGCACGTGTGAGAGGAGAGGAGGTTGGTTGGGTCAAAAAGGGGACATAAAATGATGGGTGAGAGAGGGAAAGGATGGGCTAGTCGGCAATCGATGGCTTCCAGTGAGATTTAGGGTTGCAGGTTGACATTGTAGCTCATGCATTGAGGGAGGAAGAAGAAGGCTGGACCGGGTGGTTCAAGAAGAAAAGAAAGAAAGAAAATGGGAGGGGGAAACCAGGCAGTTGGCAGGAGGAAGTGGGAGGCAGGCATTGGGCCATGTGGGATGGAGAAAAAAAAGGGTGATTAGGCCATGCTGGCTAACCCAATCCAAGGAAGAAAGAGAAAAAGAAAGGGAGAAAGGAGGGAGAAGAAAGAAAAAGGAAAAAGAAGGAGAAAAAGGGAAAAAAAGAAAAGGGAAAAGAGAAAGTAATGGGTTGATTGGGTGTTTAGGATATTTTAGGATTCTTGATTATTCAAAATAACATTAATATAATAATAATAATAATAATAATAATAATAATAATAATAATAATAATAAATTTCCTTTTTAGGTTAATTTGCAATATTTTAAATAATTCTTTCCTAAATTCCATTTTACTTAGCAAACATGCCCCAATTTTTCTTAATTATATTATTTATTATTTTATTCTTGATTTATGTTAAATAATGCTCTTTTATTTTAATAAAATAATTTATTTAATTTATTTCCCTAATAAATCCTTATTTTGCCAAAATCCTCTAAATTAGGGTTTTGGGGTATTTCATCACTATCCCCCTTAAAGAAAGACATCGTCCCTAAAGCCACTTGCATTTTCCTATGGTTACAGCCAGAGCATCGTATGTGGATAGGGACACAACAATCATGAGAAACTATATAACTACCCGCTTAAAGAAAGACTTACTAAGGGTTTGTGTACCTACAGCAAAGAGTTCCGGATATGCTTCGTGCATGTCCATCTCGACTTCCCAGGTAGCTTCTTTGATTCCATGCCGACTCCATAGAATCTTGACAAAGGGAACTACACTCATATGGGTCTTCCATAACTTGGTATCAAGGATCCGCACCAGTTGCTTTGTATATGTTAAGGAGTCATCCAATTCTATCTCATCTGGTCGGATTACGTGAGAAGGATCAGCAATGTACTTTTGCAACTATGAGATGTGGAACACATTGTGAACTAAAGCCAACTCTTGAGGGAGAGCCAATCGATAGGAAACCTTGCCTACACATTCTAGGATCTCAAAGGGGCCGATGTACCTCGGGCTTAGCTTACCCTTTTTGCCAAACCTCTGAATGCCCTTTATGGGGGAGACCCTCAACAATATCTTTTCTCCAGGATCAAAGTCATTATCCCGGAGCCTCCAATCAGCATAACTCTTCTGTCTGCTCCAGGCCGCTCTCATCTAGTGCTGAATCTGTTAGATCTGCTTTGTCATCTCTTCAATCATCTTGGGCCCCAATACCACTGTCTCACTGATATCATTCTAGCACAAGGGAGTTTGAAATTTCTGCCCATATAAAGCTTTAAAGGGAGCCATCCTAATACTGGCGTGGTAGCTGTTGTTGTATGAGAACTCTATCAAATGTAGGAACTCCATCACACAGGCCCTCAACATATCCTCTAAGGTCTGTATGGTCCGCTTTGTCTACCCATCTATGGCAGGGTAAAAAACTGTGCTCATCTTCAACTCTGTTCCCTGGACTTCTTGTAACTTTTCCTAGAAGTGAGAGAGGAACCTCAAATCCCTATCTGACATAATGTCCTCTAGAACCCCATGAAGACTAACCACAAATTTCATATAGGCACCCGTTAGCTGATCCATACTCTAGGTGGACCTTATCGGAATAAACATGGCCAACTTAGTCAATATGTCCATAATAACCTAAATGGTGTCACACCCACTCCGATTCCTTGGTAAACCACTAACAAAATCCATGGAGATGGATTCCCATTTCCATCTTAGTACCTCCAAGGGCTGAAGTAGTCCCGCTGGCCTCCAGTGTTCGATCTTAACCATTGACACACCAAATATTGTGACACGAATTTGGCCACTTCTTGCTTCATGTAGGGCCACTAGCAAACCTTCTTAAGGTCCTTGTATAGCTTATCTCCCACAAGGTGGATTGAATAAGGGGTCTGATGCTCTTCCTCCATAATATAACATTTCAAGTTTGGAAATTTCTACGGTACACATCAGTATCCCTTGAATCAAAGGCTTCCATCCTCATGAATTCTGAATCCTTTTGCTCAGCCTTCTTGCATCTTCTGATGGATTTTCTCAAGCTTGATGTCTTTTATCTGGCCGGCTCTGATCTCCTCAAATCTGGTGGGGGTGAGGGTCAGGGCGCTCATGTGGGTCTCAAGGTTACCTTGCTGAATTAGTTCAATCTCAAATCCCGATAACTCCCTTATCACCCGATCAACAACCACATAGCAAAGTGTAGAATGCAAGGTCTTCCTGCATAGGGCATCTACCACCACGTTGGCTTGACCTTCATGGTAGGTTAAATCAATGTCATAGTCCTTGACACAACCATCTCCTTATCTCATGGTGAGCTCCTTCTAGGTGAAAATGTTCTTGAAACTCTTGTGGCCTGTAAAGAACCTACACTTCGTCCCATACAAGTAGTGCCTCTAGATTTTCTAGGTGAACACCACGGTAGCCAATTCCAAGTCGTGAGTATGATAGTTCTCTTTGTGCTGCTTCAACTACTGGGAGGCATATGTGGCCACTTTTCCCTTCTGTGTTAATGCACACCCAAGCCCATGCTTAAATGCATCACTATAAACCTTGAACCCTTCTAACCCCTCTGGTAGAGTCAGCACAAGTGCTATGGTCAACCTTCTTTTCAACTCTTGGAAGGATCCCTGACAAGTCTCATCCCACTGGAACTTCGTAGACTTCTTCAAGAGGTTGGTTATTGGTCGGGCAATTCGGGAGAAATTATGCACGAACCTTCTGTAATACCTAGCCAATCCTAGAAAACTCCGAACCTCTAATATAATTGTAGGAGGCTTCCACTTTGTGATGGCCACAATATTGGCTAGGTCCACAACCACTCCCCTTGATATAATATAGTAGAAACTTGTTAGGGTTTCACGAAAGGATCGAGAAATTAATCGAGCGCAAAGTTCGATCCACCGGTTCAGCCTAAGGAAAACTCAAAAGGAAGATCCAAAGATTCAGCGGCACAGTTTTACAACGGCAACTGAAAATCGAAGAAAGAATGATCAAGATCGATCAAGGTAAGCAAGAGCAGACACAGAGAAGAAGAGCGAGTGAGAGGTTCGCCGAGAGAGAGAGACAAGTCGCGAGAAGGATCGAGAGAAAAACTCAGCAGTTGTATTCTGTCAAAAGTTATCTACGTATTACACTTTACATGGCCTATTTATACTAGCATTACAGACCATATAACAGAGCGTATAAAATACCCACATAATACAGCCCAGACGAGACACACAACCAACTAGCAATACAACGGGATGGGCTGGCAAATTGGGTCGCAGAAATAAGTCCACCATCCCAATAACACACAATAGAAATTCCCCAAATACAAGGTAAGTTTGAGATATAATTCCCATCAGCTAAAAACATTAGCTAATCATGGGTAGCGGATTATACAACCGACCTAATTTCCATTAGCCAATTCGACCGGCGAATGCATCATATGGGATTACAATTAATTAACAAAAATTACATAATCTACATCTTCCAACAGCTGCATCCAAAGATCCACAGAATCCATATGCTGCATTACACTCCTATTTATCCACCAAATAAGACAAACAATTGTAAGTAAATAATTCACAACAATTATCAAAATTAATTAAGTATAAATTTTTAAGACTCATATCATTCCCCTCTTCTTGAAAAGGTTTCGCCTCTGAAACCTGAATAAGTCCCAGAAATGGACTAAGATCAGCCACATTAAAAGTGTTGCTCACATTCCCAAATTTAACAGGTAAATCAATCTTATAAGCATTATCATTAATTTTCTCTAACACAGTAAATGGTCCATCTCCTCTAGAATCCCATTTTGACTTTCTAAAATTTGGAAATCTTTTCTTTCTAAGGTGTACCCAAACTAAGTCAGCAGGTTTAAAAACCATTCTTCTCCTTCTTTTATTAGCATGTTCAGCCATCTGTTGCACTCTTTTATTGATGTGTTGTCTTACAGATTCATGTAACCTTTTCATATTATCAGCTCTAGATTCAGCATCAAAATTTTATAATTCAGCATGAGGTAAAGGACTTAAATCTAAAGGAGTTAAAGGATTAAAACCATCATGTATTACCCTCCTATCATATTGATAAGGTCTACCTAACAACAAGTGAGCAGCATGCATAGGAACTATATCACATAAAACAGAATCTTCATATTTTCCTAATTTTAAATTTACTAAAACTTGTTGACTAACTTTGACATTTCCCAACTCATTAAGCCATTGCAATCTATATGGTTTTGGATGTTTAGTAGTTGTTAAACCCAATTTAGACACTAAAAGCGTACTAGCAGCATTAATACAACTACCACTATCTATGGCCATGTTAAAGCATTTATCATCAATTAAACATCTGGTATGAAATATATTTTATCTCTGTATAGCATTAGAATCAGGTAATTTATTACTGTTTAAAGCCCTACGTACTACAAAAAGATCCCTACTCACTGGCAATTCTATTTCTTCCTCTATATCACTTTCATCTTCTCTAACTACACTAACCTCTTCATCTTCTTCTTCTTCAGATTCAGATTCTATGTCTCCAGATTCTCTAATTAAAATGTTTCTCTTATTTGGACACTCAGAAGCTATATGTCCTAATCCTCCACATCTAAAACATTTAATATCCCTAGTTCTGTTTGATCCATTCACAGGGTTTGTCATCACATTCTTACCCTTTTCAAACTTATGCCCTACCTTAAATTCATTGTTTCTACCTTTAGATTCAACCTTACTAGTATTCTTCCAGTTTCCAAAAGTAGTTCCTCCAAATTTTCTCCTTACTGTGTTCTTAAACCCAATCCCAGGGGGTTTATATTGCCTATACTTTCTTAATTGAATCTTTATCTTAGTAGCTATATTTACCATCTCATTTAAAGTCCCACAAGGATATAATTCTACTTTATCAGCTATCTCTGAATTTAATCCATTCAGAAACCTAGCCATGGTAGCATCATCATCCTCAATAACTCCTGTCTTAATAATCAAAACCTCTAATTCCTTATAATAATCATCCCCTGTCCTCACTCCTTAACTAATTGTTTGTAATCTCTTATGTAATTCCCTATAATAGTAACTTGGCCCAAACCTCTTTCTCATTAACGTTTTAAATTCTGCCCAAGTCTGTATAGGTGGTTCCCCACACCTACGTCTAGTTAACACCAAATTATGATACCAAAAGGACGCATACTCAGTAAATTCTACTATAGCCACCTTAATTTTCTTTTCCTCAGAATAATTATGACATTCAAATACTAGTTCTATTTTCCTTTCCCACTTAAAATAATAATCAGGGTCATTCCTGCCATTAAACCCAGGTATACTAAGCTTAAGATTATTTAAATTCCTATCAATGAACTCTAATTCCCTATCTTGCCTATTGTTCTACCTAGGTATCCTATCACTATTATTAGATACTTGGTCTTCCAGCTCTTCTAGATTAGCTATGGGTGGAATTCTAATCCTAGGATCCATAGGAGCGCTTCCTAATACTCCTGCTTGGTTAGTTTCAACTCTGTTATGTTGTAATTCATTAATTCTTATTTCTTGTTCTCCTAATCTTTGTTCTAAATTAGCAGATAAAACAGCAAATTGAGTAGTCATTTGTTCTTGAAAAGTCCTAAGAGTTTCTAATAGGTCATTACTGGAAACAGATTGATTAACAGCCTGTCCATTGTTAGACATGATGAAATTCTTTGACTTAAACAACTAATACAGCAACAATTAGTTAACAGAATCAATTTACTTAATAACTTCAGTCAAACAGAACGCACAGACTAATTACAAGAAGTGTCACAGTATCAATGATTAACAGAAATAGCAATAGTATAGTTTACTCAGACTTATCCAAGCTAATAATAATTCGACAAAATTGAACAAGTGAAAGGGAACAATATTACCACAATTGCTTAAGAAAATAATCCACTTATTTAGGGGACCCCTCTTCTTGGAGGTCTTACCCTTTTCTCAAAACCAAGGGTTCGCCGGTTATTTCACTTGAGTACTTAGTAAAGAACAAGTAATATTGCGAAGAAATTGAAAATTAATTATAGCAGAGAGTAGTATTTAACAGGAAATATCACGAATCGAGGTTACCAACAACAATTTGTCAAAAAGTTAGTCAAGATTCAAATTCTTGACCAAACCCTAGGTCGATTAGGGTTTCTTTTGGGAAATTCGAAACAGCGGACAAAACTACTTCAATCGCCAGTTCCAGAACGATGGAAATTGAAATGGCCTTCGTCGTTGCAAACCCTAAAATTTCACACCTCAAAGTAGGGTTAGTGAAAATACAGGTATCGACTCAAAATTGAGAAAAAAAAAAACTTAGCAGTAACAAAGAAACTATGAGCACTCCAATAATCGAGGCTCTGATACCAAATGATGGAAACCTGTTAAGGTTTCATGAAAGGATCGAGAAATTAATTGAGCGCAAAGTTCGATCTGCCGGTTTAGCCTAAGGAAAACTCCAAAGGAAGATCCAAAGATTCAGAGGCACAGTTTTTACAACGACAACTGAAAATCGAAGAAAGAATGATCAAGATCGATCAAGGTAAGCTAGAGAAGACATAGAGAAGAAGAGCAAGTGAGAGGTTCGCCGAGAGAGAGAGACAAGTCGCGAGAAGGATCGAGAGAAAAACTCCGCAATTGTATTCTGTCAAAATTTATCTACGTATTACACTTTACATGGCCTATTTATACTAGCATTACAGACCATATAACATAGCGTATAAAATACCCGCACAATACAGCCCAGACGAGACACACAGCCAGCTAGCAATACAATGGGATAGGCTGACAAATTGGGTCACAGAAATAAGTCCACAAGCCCAATAACACACAATAGAAATTCCCCAAATACAAGGTAAGTTTGAGACATAATTCCCATCAGCTAAAAACATTAGCTAATCATGGCTATTAAGGATTGATTAATCCACAATCCAGCTAGTCCATAATTAAGGAACGGGTGGCGGATTATACAACCGACCTAATTTCCATTAGCCAATTCGACCGGCGAATGCATCATATGGGATTACAATTAATTAACAAAAATTATATAATCTGCACCTTCCAGCAGCTGCATCCAAAGATCCACAGAATCTATATGCTGCATCACACTCCTATTTATCCACCAAATAAGACAAAAAATTGTAAGTAAATAATTCACAACAATTATCAAAATTAATTAAGTATAAATTTTTAAGACTCATATCACAATATGTCCCAGGAGAGCCACCTCTTGAAGCTAGAATCCGCACTTTGATAATTTTGTGTACAGGCGATGCTCTCTCAGTAGACTTATAATAGTGTGCCCTTAGGATTACACTAGAATGTCATTAATGAACACCATGATGAATTGATTGAGGAATGGCTAACATATCCTCATCATCAGATCCATGAAAATCTTAGGTGCTTTTGTGAGCCCAAATGGCATCACTATAAACTCATAGTGTCCATACTGGGTCCGAAATGCAATCTTCATAATATCAACATCAACGATCCTCAATTGATGGTACCCAACCTCGGATCGATCTTAGAGAACACTATGGAACCCTTCAACTAGTCAAAAAGGTCATCAATTCTCAAGAGTGGATATTCGTTCTTCACTATCAGTTGGCTTGACCCTCAATAGTCGATGCAAAGATGGAGACTACCATCCTTCTTCTTTACGAACAAGACCGGTGCTCCCAAGGGTGACACACTCTGTCGGATGTACCCATGCCCCAAAAACTCTTCTAGCCGGGCCTTTAACTCCTTCAATTCAATCGGCACCATTTGGTAGGGTGCCTTTGTGATGGGCTCAACTCCAGGCACCAGCTTGATCTTAAAATCAATTTCATGGACTTGGGGCATACCCAGTATCTCTTCCGAAAATACATCTGGGAACTCCTTGACTACTAGGATGTTATCTAGAGCTTCCAATTCCTTGTTTAGCTATTTTACACTATAAAAGTATAGAGGATACCCCTTCTGGACCAAGGAGTTCAGAGTCATTACCTTTACCACCTTGGTAGCGGGCTTAGACTAGGTTCTTCTTTATGAAACCCTAGTCCCCTTCGAGCCATGCAAGATCACGTGCTCCTAAGCATAGTCAATGACGGTCTTATGCCTCCCTAGCATGTCCATACCCAGAATCACATCAAAGTCCTTTAAGTCTATCCCGACTAAGTCTACTAGGAAGTTTACCCTGCCTATAACTAAGACCACATCTGAAAATAACTAACTATACTCCACTTTATCTCCGGATGAAAGCATCACAGATAGTTCTATTCTAGTAGCAAGTGATAGTTCAGCCTTAGAAGTAAAAGTAGATGAAATAAAGGATGGGGTAGCACCTAAATCAAATAGAACATGTACTGATAGAGAGCAGATGGTGAACATACCAATGATGACATTGACCTAGCGGTTACCCTCTGCCTAACTAATCACATTCAAGTGCTTGTCTCAATGGCCTTCCTTCTGGTGGAAAGGTTTGGGTGTCTATGGCCTTTCCTTGACCTCTCTAGCTATGGAACCGGCTAGGGTAGGTGCTCACTAGTAGTGCTGCAGGGGTGCAGTCTGGAGGTGCTTCTGGTATGCCTACTATTGGGCTACCAAGGCTCCCCCCTACTGAGCCTGGCAGATCTGATACTGTTGAGAACACGGCGGCCTCCAACACTCAATTGCTCTATGGCCTAAATTTCCACCGTTCATATAGGTCACCAACCTACCTCCACAGTTTCTCCCCAGGTGGTTCTAACCACACTGCCTACATGAGGCTCCCCTCAAGGGTCCCTAGCCTCTGCTACGATCTCCTGGCGGGGGTCTCATTGGTCCTCCTGGCCTTGGCTGGATCTTACCTCGAGAACTCTGGCCCTCAAGTTTTCTCTTCCCGAGGATTGTGGTATACTCTCCTACAGGGTAGCTAGATTAGTGAAGGGCACGTCACCCATCGTCCTACGGATGCCGAAATTCAACCCTATCTCAAACTAGAACACCACTATGGATTCATTGGTGGTGATCCCTAGGGTAAAACAGATCAACGTGGTGAAGCGGGCATAATATTATCATACTGTCATCAACCCTTGGGAGAGTTGCATAAACTCCCAGAGCTTGTCCCTCTTTAGGATCTCGAGGTAGAATCTAGAGTGAAGGGTGGTCTTGAACTCCTAATTTATCGAGGGACTGACCCAAGTATGGTGTTCTACCCACCAGACATCTGCCATGCCTCTTAGGAAGAAGGAAGCTATGCTGGGCTGCCAAATTAAGAGTTGTTGACTGCCTCAAAAGTATGATCCATGCCTTGGATCCACCCTTCGAGGATCACGAGGTCCTCCTCACCAAAGTACGTTAGAGGGTGATGGCTGGTAACCCTTTGGAGCCAATCTTCACCAGCGTCTTTGGAGTAGTGGGGGTACGCGGTCGACACTAAGGGCTGGAATTACACAAATTCCATGAAGGCTTCGAAGGCCTCCTCAAGGAGCCCAACTTGGCCATTCATCATTAGTGGAAGCTGCACAAGAAAAGAAATGTTAGGGGTGAACCCTTTTTGGTTCAAAACACTCATTTCACGCTACTTCTCTTTTTTAGACAATTTCTAATCTACCCCTTTGTTTCTTTACTATGGCCCGGACTCAGGAAATTTAAAAATAAGAGAGCCTCGTTAAGGCGTGAAAAAACTTCGAAATCTGATAAAAACTCATAAATGAAATTCTACTTTGAAAAATAGGCGTGGTTTCAAGGACCAATTCTCTTATACCAACTTGTAATACCTCCAAAATTTAATACTTAAAAATTTTATTATAATGAAAATGTTTAGTGGAAGCGAAATAATAAAACTAAAAATTCTGGGGATATCACCGCCACACTTGGTACCAGACCGGTTCGCTCCTACCGTTCCAATACAAAGTGCTAAGCCTGAAGAGGATTATCATCAAACATAAGTCATTATTTAAAATGAGAATTTAGAAAAGAATTGAATCATCACCATACAGAAATTAGAGTGTGGTTAAAAGAGTTACAACCTGGGAAGTAAGAATTTTAAGTTTCCAACGACGGAAAATACCATAAAATAGAACAAAACTAAATCAAAATGGTACAGCGAAAAATAAATGGAAGATAGAATCCAGCTAGGTCACTCTCGATCCCCAAGCCTAGTCCAGGCTCCACTCTCAGCCCCACCTGATACCTTGTAAGTGTCGTAGGCATTAAAGATATCATAACCTACCTGCACAAACTCAGGTGGGCCCTCTACTCGTGGGAATGAGCTTCACTCATGAGACGGGTGGTCAGTACGCTACGTACTGAGCAAGGTAACCATGCGAATAAGGCTAACTATGCAAGGCATACAATAATACAGATAATGAAGGCCGGGCTATAGTCGCGATAAAATTATTCTTTAGTTCTCTAGTAAATATAATCATTTCACACGATATTCTTTATTAGTCCATGTGAGTGCGGGAACCCTACTGTTATAGCCGGTGGATCAAAAACGTACAAGGCATAATGCGCCTGACCATTATTATATGCCGGTGGATCGATCTCTAGGGTAAGATGCTCTTGGCCACTATTATGTCAGTGGATCGGTCTGGCCCCGACTTTCATGGTGTTTCACTATAAGTGCTTAGTGTCTTTTTCATGTCTTATCATAACTTAGGATTTGGTTTATTGAGCTCGGGATCCCCTACTATTATATCTGGTGGATCAAAAACGTACAAGGTAGAATGCTCCTAACCACTATTATATGCCGGGGGATCGCTCTCCAAGGCATCCCGGCACCTGGCCACTATTATGCCGGTGGATGGGTGTGGACCCGGCTCAATAATCTTCCTCTTTATATGGTTAGTATCTTATTCATGTCTGATTCAATAAGACTTTCACCCTTGACATGCGTGTCACCAACCTTCTACTTTTATCCTCCCAAGAGGACCCATCCTATATCTTGAGACTTCTCTACCTCTTGACACACCATGACATCCCCTCACAATGAAATACCTAACTCCTAAGTGTGTGGGTTAAGGCTTACCACCTTATGAAATCCAAGGGTTTTCCTTGAAACCCTAATTGGACCTATGTGGCCCAACTTCCTCTGACTTAGCCTGCCATTATATATGTATTTATATTTACCGCTCAACACCTCCTCTTATTTAGATTCAACCCAAATCACATCATTCTACTCATCGATTACTCATGTGACCGGGACACCCTAGTTGGCCATCCTAAACCCTAGCACATTTCTTCCTCCACAAGTTACCTCTCCATTCTTCACTTAACAACCCCTTTTTCCAAGGCACCCTTACTCATCCCTCATATAATAAGTTTTCCACTCTTATCCCATACTCCACTCTTTCTCAATTATTTTTACCTTCACATCTCCCCTCAGATTAGGGTTTCCTCCCAAAACGCTAATCAGAGCCCCTATACACCCTCATGCCAACTTACGTGCTATTTTTCACCCCAAATCAACAATCACTCCATAACACTCCCCTTACATTACTTATGCTCAATGATAACTTTTCTCATGTAAATATTATCCCCATGTAGGCTCCATCTATCCCATGCAAACCCTAGAGATTTCCCATGCAAGATTCACATCACTAGTTCATTTTGATCATAACCTCCTTTTATTGTCCTCTCATGGATCATGAGATAGTTTGATCAAAATCATGTCCCCTTTACTGAACTCACTTCCCATTTTCTTCCTGTTTATCCTTTCACCCCCATATCATATTATTAATCATCCTAGCATGCATGTCCTAGAGGGTCACATCAAATCACATCTTAATCACAACATATACATGTTATACTCATGTCATAAGAAAACACATAAACATACCTCAACTCCACGCTGCGCTACACATAAAACAAGTTTAATGATAACCATAAGATACACAACATGACATGGTACATAACATCCAAGCCATACAAGACACATAATACATATAGGGCCTTAGCTACATCCTTACCTAAAATGACGTCGGGCTTAGAGCACTCTCCTATGCCACATTAGGGTTTTGACTTGATTCACCTATAATAAAGAAATACTATGGGTTAATCTCCCTCTTACCAAAATTGTCATTATTACTACTATACCCTGATCATAATCTACAATTAGGGATAATAATGATAATAGTAGTTTTATAAGTAAAAGTAGGGTTATTAATCTCAAAATAGTTAGTCATGCTACTACTACCCAAAATAAGTCTTTATAGCTACCACAGTTTATGTTAAAGTAATCATAGTGATATTCATATTATTAAAGATAATAGTTTCAATATTACTAATAATAATAGTAGTAGTAGTAATGGTGGTGATAATACTAATATCAACCCAAACCCTAGTAATAATAATAATGGTGATATTAATAATGTAAAAATTAGTGACCATAATGACACTAATAATAATAATATTAGTAGTGATAGTAAGGGTAGTGATATATGAATTGTTAACAATAATGACAAGGTAATAATAATGATAATAGCAATAGTAATAATATTAATAATAGTTCCAATCTTAAGAATAATACTAATAAAGGTCCTAATAATCATAATAGTAGTAGCCTTGGTGATAATATGGTCAAGTATAATAATAATAATAATAATAATAATAATAATAATAATAATAATAATAATAATAATAATAATAACAACAACAACTACAACAAAAACAACAACAATAATAATTACAATAATAATAATAATAATAATAATAATGTTAAGAATAATAATAATAATAATAATAATAATAATGGTAATAGTAATATAAGGGTTCAAATATTTACCATAATAATAAAGGTAATAATAATAGGCCAAAGCTAGAATTAATAATAATAGTAAGAATAATAATGAGGATAATAGTAGTAGTAGTAGTAGTAGGAGGAGGAGGAGGAGGAGTAGTAGTAGTAGTAGTAGTAGTAGTAGTAGTAGAGTAGTAGTAGTAGTAGTAGTAGTAATAATACTAAAGTTGTAGACCATTAATAATAATAATAATATTACTATTGGTTAGGAAAATTCTGAAGTAAGGTTAAGTAGTAGTAGTAGTAGTATTAGTAGTAGTAGTAGTAATGATAATGATGATAATAGTAATATTAAGGATAATACCATTAATATTATTAAAAATAGCTAATACTTATATAAAATGGGTTTAGGGGTTGGGAAGGTTAGAGTACCACCTAGGGACAGTGGCAACACAGGCGGCGACGCACGACGGTGGCAACACTGGCAGTGGATGGAGAAGAGAGGTAAATAAATGGTGGTATAGGCTAGAGGAGAGGGAATAAGGGGTGATTGAGGAGGTGGTGGATGCCTCATGTGGAGAGGGTTGGAATGAAGGTGGTGCTCCAGCCAAAGGTGAGTGTGTATGATGGTGGGTGTGGTGGCCGAAGGTGGTGGAGGGAGAAGTAGGGAGAAGGGAGAAGGAGAGGGAGACAGGGAGAGAGGGAGGTATGGAGAGGTAGAGGAAGCTCCTTTGGTTGTTTTAGAGGGTAGAGAGGGTGTTGGTTGCAGTGGGAGTGGTGGTAGACGGTGGTGTGAAGGGCTGCGGGGGTCGATGAAGGGCTAATCAGGAGGGAAACTTTACATGGCCGGGGTGGCTCGTGCAGGGAAAACTGTGGGAGGAAGGAGTCTTAGTTTGTTTGAGGGTGATGTAGGGAATGATTATGTGAGTGGATTAAGCAGCGGAGTTAGGCAGCGGTGACGAGGTGGTCATCTGATCGGGAGGTGGTGCAAGGGGGAAAATTTTCTGTGCTGCAAAAGGAATCCAATTTTGGGGCTTTTATGGGGTATATATAGGCTAATTAGAGGGGAAAATACAGAGGGAAGAGGACAAGAGGGGGCATGGGTTTGCCATGGCAGGGGCGGTTAGGTTGAGGGGAGAGGGGAAAAGGAACGGTAGGGAACACGTGAGAGGAGAGGAAGTTGGTTGGGTCGAAAAGGGGAAAGAAAACAACGAGTCAAAGAGGGAAAGGACGGGCCAGTTGGCAGTCAGTGGCTGCCGATGAGATTTGGGGTTGCAAGTATTGCATCAGGGGAGGAAGAAGAAGGATGGACTGAGCGGTCCAGGAAGAAAAGAAAGAAAGAAAAGGGGAGGGGGAAACCGAGCGGTCGATAGGAGGAAGAGGGAAGTGGGCCTTGGGCCGAGTGGGAAGGGGAAAAAAAGGGAGATTGGGCCATGCAGGCTGACCAAATTCAGGGAAAGGAGGAGAAAAAGAAAGAGAGAAAGGAGGGAGAAGAAAGAAAAAGGAAAAAGAAGGAGAAGAAAGGAAAAAGAAGAAAAGGGAAAAGGGAAAGTAATGTGTTGGTTGGGTGTTTAGGATATTTTAGGATTCTTGATCATTCAAAATAACAATAATATATATAAAAATAATAATAATAGTAATGAATTTCCCTTTTGGTTAATTTGGGATATGTTAAATAATTCTTTCCTAAATTCCATTTTATTTAGCAAAAAAGGCCCCAAATTTTCCTAATTATATTATTTATTATTTTCTTTTTGATTTGTCTTAAATAATGCTATTTTATTTTAATAATAAATCCTTATTTTGCCAAAATCCTTTAAATTAGAGTTTTAGGGTATTTTATACCTCTGATCATCAAGACCACAACAAAGATCAGAGTAATCCATCAATAAAATTGTCGACAATGCATAATAAGTACAAGCAGATATTGTACGTATCAAGTACCTTAAAAATTGCACCATACCTAGCCAATGTGTCTTCAAGAGACTCACCATACACATGTTCACTATATGAGTAATACAACAATCAGTACTCACACCTAGAGTGTATGAACTAGTGAATAAACAAGCCACCACAACTGCTTTGGATTTGGGCACATCCAAAGTCTTTAGCTTGTTCTCCTCATACATTTATTTAGTTTCAACAAGCAAAACATAAACACACAACAAAAGAATAACCAGTAAAAGATCACATAATAATGTTTGAGTCCACCAAAGAGACCACATCTCCTCAATAGCACTAGCATAATACCACAAGATAGAATCAACACCCAAAATACCTTTGTGTCTAACACTTGTTCCTACACACCAATACTAATCTTCGTATAAAGTGCATAACTAGATATTCCTAAAGCAATGTCCACTTGCTTCACCTGCTGCTAAGATTCTTCCACACCAGAAGAAATTATACCATCTAGATAAAAAAAATAAGCTCCACCTTATCTAAAGCACCCAACAAACTCTCATGCTCCACCTTCCTATCAATAAGGAATTTAAACTCATAAAAGGTAGAAAATCTAGATGTAATCATGTCACAACACAAGGACCATCAAGTCATACTAATGACACTAAAATGTCTCAGTCACATTAAATCAAGGACAAAAACATCTGAGTCTTACACTCTCAATGTTACTCCAATTGTACCCCCAATATTTGTGGCAATATGCTCATATAATTTCCGGACTTAGTAGCCAAAAATCGCCACCACAACCCCTTTAGCAACCTTCAATGTTTCATTCTCAATGACATATCTATAACTTTTGCTATCCATGGAACATAACAAAATCAAGCTCTTGGTCATGCCAGGAACAAGACAAACACAAGATAGTGTCTTCACCACACCCCCATGCATCCTCACCTTTATAGTCCTAATTCTAGCAACTCTACACGAAGCACTATTTCTCAAGACAATAAATCCACCTCAAATAATGTCATATATATGAAACTAGACTCTATTGGGGTATACATGGTAGGAGCACCCAAAATATAGAATCCAACTATCAGCAAATCTAATTTGTGTATCTATGGTACATAATATATCACCGTCATCATTGCCCCTAACTAGGGCAGCATCAAACTTATTAGATGCATCATTAGAGGTATTTGCAACTTTTCTATTAGGACAATATCTCTTGATGTGGCCTTTCATGCAACAACCATGGGATGCCACATTCTTCTTTCAACTTTTTTATTTAGATATGGACATCTTCTTGTCACCAAACCCCTACTTATGTGGCCTTCCCTAGCTACAAAACCCTCACTATGTGAGTCCCTAGAAGTATCGCTTCCAGTCAACTAGATATCAATCAACTCCTATTGTATCAAGGGAGATTTCACATCCTTAAGGACTAATTTATCCTTCCCATACAAAATAGTCTCATAAAAATTCCTAAATCTAGTAGGCAAAGAATATAATAACATAATAGCCACATCTTTATCATCTAATTTAACACTTATATTTTATAAATCTATAACAATAGAGTCAAATTTATTGAGATAACCTTTTAAAGATTTACCCTCACCTAGTTTCAAATCATGAATTTGAATCTTCAATAGTAGCCAATTTAGTACTAAATTTTCATATATAATGACTCTAGCTTCAACCATGAGGGAGCTATAATTGATTCTTTTGCCACTTCCCGTAAAACCTCATTTAACAAATATAATTGTATGGTAAAGAGAGCCTTTAGATATTCTTCTTTAAATCTCTCATCCTCCATTGATTTAGGCTTCTTTGAATATTAGAATAAACCTTTTTCCAATCTAATTTGAACTAGGATCACCTACATCTTCAATTTCCCTAATCCGAAATTGAAGAATCGATCAAACTTCTTAATATGAAATATTTTACCCACCTCCATAACTAGATCTCTTCAGCAACTCAACTTTAATGCTAGATTATTGTGGAATTTTCATAGATTTAGAGAGATCCACACTAAATCTAGATTAAAAAGATTATACACAATTGAGAACGCACACAGAAAATAAAAAAAAAAACTTAAGGAAAAATTAGAGATCTTATTCGTGCTTATGTGTAATTACAATATGATTAAACCAATAAATTATTTAATTACAAAAATCAATAATAATGTTTGATGGAAGAATTCTGTGGAGAAGAAGAAGAAGTTGGGGTGCATGACCCTCAACAGCTAGATTTTCAACATATGTTCTTTTATAGAAGAAAAAAAACCTTATAAAGCAAAATAATGTGTATTGGAATTAATAAGAAAGCATGGTATATGATTAGGAAACATGAGACCCCTATATTTATTTCCTTACACTTGAATTTTTTCCAAAAGAAATCAAGAATTCATCAAGGAAACAAGATCCATGTAATATAACATAGCCCCCTGTGTTTATCATACATAACTCCAAATTACATGAAACTTCTCCAACACATGCACGAACCAATACAATGTTATGTTGTGTTCAAATACCCAGTAAAATCTCAAAAATTGATATGGATTAAGTTGGCTAAAATGCCTAATCAAACATTAAATTTTAAAAAGAAATATCCATGGGTTGGGACCAAAGTTGTTAAAATTGGAATCCTACCTAGGATCGAGATGGAGGCTTAGATTCGAATCATAAGATCATAAGATCCCATAAAACATATAATGTATTAAACAATTATGCTTTTAAAATATATAATAACATATTAGATGATAAAAACAAGATTGCACCATTAACCTCTCATATAGTCACTAATTAAGTTGTATCAACTTAGCAAATTATTAACATAGTTGTGTATATTAAGAACCGTTTTGAATTAATAACATCACAAGCAAATTATCAAATGAAAATTCAAAATAACAATGAGATTATGGGAAAATGAATAATAAAAATCATTATATTCAAAATATATACTATTATTAGCCTATAAAAAGCACACAAAGAATGAAGAAAATGAATGATAATGAATGAAACAATAAAATAAGAGGGTAGTAATTTCCATTATTTAAGAGGATAAACCTATAATATATTTATGTTAACTTCTAAATTTTTGATGAATCAAGATAAAAATGAAATCTACGCTGTATTCATTCATGTTATGATGCAGGTTCATCCATGGAGTCTTAAGAGGATAAATATTTGGTATACTGTGCAATGGACATGTCATATTATTTATCCTTGATAATAATATTTCTAACCTTATTAAGTTCACTTTGAGTAATTATTGCAAGTATGTAACATATTTGTAAGGAAAATATTAACTCATTTCAAGATGTCAACATACTTAATATTTCATATGTTACAAGTTATTACAAGTTAAAGGAAGGTATTATTAGGAGGTTTAGTCATCATTTTATATAAATAAGGAGTATTATTTGTTATCTCCATGTAACAATTAGCTACATTTATTTGTGATAATTTTTGTTTGACTCATGTACTATATAGGCTAGTGTTATATTATTACAACTAGTCATACTTAATTAGTTTATTAGTTAGCCTAACATTTATATTAGTGTTCTAATTAGGATTAGTTGTTCCAAACTTGTATAACACCTCAAAATTTTTAACCAAAAAATTTCTTCTCAAAAATAATGTAAAAACATTGATAAAAGTAAAATTAGGGAATGTTACTGCAACATAAACCATGAGAGATATGTGATCATCACCTAACCCATACTTGATTCAAAACAAAAGAGAAAACCATGAAAGAATGCATGTTATACTAATTCTGTGATAACAATGATGAGAATAGTAATATATATAAAAGAGAGAGTTTACAAAATTTGAATACAAGGATCACAGCCAAGAGTTTAAATAATTGTAAAAAATACAATATCATGGGAAAAAGTACATTTAATTGGTTAGCCTAACTCTCTCCTAAAAGTGAATGTAACTTTCAAACCCAAGTAATAGCTAAATACTGACCAATGGTCTCATTCTCAACATACTTTAGCTGAGAATCATGACCTTACAAATCATCTTATGCTCACCATACCAGAAGCTAAATCATCATTGTGACCAAACAAATGTAGAATGAGTATGGTAAAAGACTGGAAAAACATACGACCTAAAATATGGTAAGAGATCATGATGCATATTAAAGTCATATATTATCATGGTGATAAACATACTAAAAAAATAAATCACTTAGACTCATTATAGAAATATGGTAAGGCATGCTTGCTAGGAAATCATGGAAGAATAATAATATAAATTGTGTATTAGAATCACATAATGTAAAACATATTATAATAATATTTCTTTATTGACTGCATATTTTTAGTTATTAAGATAATCCATTTACCCACATTCAGTTCTCACTATGAACAAAATTCATGGCATCATACAAACACAATGAGTTATCACACCCATCTTACGAGGTTAGTTTATATCAAAGGGGATTTTCTCCAGGGATACCACAACCACTAAAAATGGTTAAAGTACATCAAGGTGTCTTGTATTTGTGATACCATACTTTTTAGAGTCCTTAATATGTGATAATATAGGTGTTTACTGGTGATCTAATTGATCTTGTTTTAGATGTGTGTTTAAGATTGGTACGGTTCTTGAATAAGCTTAATTTGAATTAGAAAAATATTTGGTTTTATTTTGAAACCAGTAGACTAGTTTGAGGTACCAACTGACTAGCTATTAATTAAATTCAATTTCTAAAACCTTGATGAACTAATAAACTAGTTTGGGGTACCATTCGACTTGTTTGACAAATCTATTTGTTCTTCAAACTTGATGTTCCCTATAAATCTTTCCCTTAAACTTTTCAAGTGTTATAACTACATTTTGGATAATTTGTTTTCAATTTTTATAAAAATTGAAAACCTAATTAATGGATTCATAAGGGTGGAATTCATGAGAAGTCACTTTCATGCCCTCAACTCATTTGTCTTCTTATTCCCTATTTTCTCTCTCTTTTATGAGATTCCTAAACAGATTATCGTCTTCTACAACCTCAATAGATTTGCTAAACTTTAATTCTCATCCATTGTTGTCATCATACCCTTTTTATGTTTGAAATTTCTAAGACACATTACTTAGAAATCCTCTCATTTCACAAAATTAGCTCAAGGTAGAAAATGCTAGCTTTAAAACTTTAAAAACTTACACTTTGAATATATAATTCAGACTAGAGTTTAGGGGACTTGATTTATACACATCATCACCCTTCTCCTTTTAGCATAACCCTTAGTAATTTAGACTTAAAGTCTTCATTTTTTTTCTTCTTCCCTAACGTCATAACTACTCTATTTTCCTTCACACATACTTTACCACTTTCCCCTCTTTGAGGTTGCATTCTAATATTCTTTTCCTCTTATAATCCTCTTACTAGATATTTATTGTTTTGATTTTAAGTAAGAAAGAGTTAGATTAGGGAAAAGACTAAGGATTAAATTTTGTCCCTGGTGCTCTCTCTTTTTCCCATTTGGAAGGTGGGTGGGTTTCTTGTGATTTTCTCTCCTAGGTCCCCAATTTTATTAAATCTTCCTTGAACAATTTAATAAATGTTTTTAATAAGTTTTAATTAAGATTTTCTTGAAAGGTGTTTCAGTATAAGAAAAGGATTTGGAATTTCAAGGACATGTGCTCTTTTGGTGTGTTTCTCAGCTTTTTAAGGTAAATCATCATCTTCCCCTATTATTGTAGAAATGGTATGGGTATTTATGATATATGTGCTATAAGTATGTGATCTCCCAATTAGTAGGGGTGATAAAATGATTTCACTAGTTGTATAGAATGAATGAATGGACTGATAGGAAACTTGATATAAAGCTTCATATGCCTGAATCACATGTTTACGATTCTGGATTCAAAATGTCTTGATATTATAGATGTCTTAAGTGGCAATGATATATGTAAAATTTGGAGTTAATTTTTGCATAATGGCCTAGTAAGAAGAGGATATGATGTAGGTTCTCCTAATTTAAGTTCATAATATGCCAAAATGATTTGTTATGATTCCAAGCTTGATTGCTGGTATTTCACATTCCAATTTGTGAATATTGCTTGCAAAGTACCTTGAATAACCTAAGATTAATGTTTGGATTTGAAAGGAAAAATTTACGGAATTTAATCATGTGCAATTTTTGCTTTATGGGTTGCTTTTACCCTAGACCAATAGATTAGTCTCCAAAACCCATCAACTGGTCTTGTAGACTAATCGATTGGTTAGTTTGTGACTTCGGTGATTTTGGTCTTGGATTAAACCTATCGACTAGTTTGACCAAACTAATTGATTGGTTCTTAGAATAGCTGACTGGTTGAGTCAATTGATCATCTAGTTGTTTTGCAACTCTAGTAGTCTTAGCCTCATGTTTGACCCATTGATTAGTATAGCCAAACTAATTAACTGCTTCTTAGAACAATTGACTGGTGAGGTTGACCGACTAACTGGTTCACAACAACTAGAAGGCTGGAACTACCCTAACCAATCAATTGGTCCATGAAACTAATCAATTGGTTAGGGAGACCCATTGACTAATTTTGAAATAGATTAACTTGTCTTGGCTAGTTTCTCTTTTCTCACCTATTTTATTCCTGAATGTGATGTTTGGATGTTCTTATGCTTAGATAATGGCCTAATATGATGATAGCTATGAAATTATTTGGATTAATGGAGTTAAATAATGGATTTATGAAAATAAAAAGAAATTATCCTAATTGACCAGTGTTTGACCTTAGTGTAACATTTGACCCTCTTCTTGAACATAACATGAATAGATGATCAAATGGCTAGAAGTGTATTCTTCTTATGGTTAGTATTGATGTAATGTATCAAAATGATGGATAATAGACCTCTAATGATTTATACCATGGCCATAAAACTAGAACCTTGTAAGTGAAATGACTTAACAAGGACAAAAGAAGATGGCATAAACATATAGTATGGCCTATAATTAGACTTTAACCTTTAGCCTTAGGAATTTAATTGGAACATCCTTTAATAAATGGGTAAGTCTATGATTGAATAATGGACTATGACCTTGACCTTGACCTTGGCATGATCTAGATTTGAATTATGAATAATAGAATTAATGAAAATTTAATGGTTGGCTTGGATTATTAGGGGTGATTTTAACATTAAATAATTCCACCATTTGGCATAATGGACACATTAGATGATGTGAGAACCTCATATGGGTGTGTTGAATTGAAAATTCTTGTTTCTTGGTGTGATATTGTTGTGGAACTTTATGTGAAATGAAATTTTTGAGCTTGTAAGACACCGATCACTTAAAGTGGAATGAGCACTATGAAAGGTATGGATTATTTGATCATCGATTAGCTATCAGGTGTTAGTCTGCCTTTAGACACTTTTTACCTTCGAGTGGGATCCTAGTCGATCCCAAGATCCTTGTAGATCCTAGTTCCTTTCCTATTATAAACACTAATGATGTACTATGGGGTATCAATAATAAAGGGCCTAGTTATTACATGATGGTTATTTGTCATGAGCTAGGATTTTTGTCCATGTTACTTTGGTAGGAACTTGGACTTATGTCCATCAGGTTTTCTTAGCTTGAGCTAGGTATTTATGTCCACTTATGTGGATAGATTCCATGGTATTTACAGACCATGAGGAATAATCCCACCTATTTCTTAAGGATTTTGAAAAGAAATTCCATTTTATCTAAAGTAAAATGATGACCAGAATGAGATTTAAGGAGGAAGTAACCAGTAAGCTCTTGTTGCATGATTATGGTTATTTGATATGGTATTCACTTTTATTTATGAATGCATAAGATCTCACTTTGGTATAATTTATGCTTCTCTATTTGGAATTTGATGTTAATTATATGTTACTCTAGCATGGCCACTAGGGTACATGCCTATATTCTAGGATGTTTCCATGATTTATAACATGACCTACTATTATTATACTCATGATCCACGCACGGTTACCATGAAATTTATACTCTAACTATTGTCGAGTGGATAATCTAAGTAATTCATGTCCCATGAATAGATAGTATGCATAATAAAAGTTGTGTACCCTTGCCTGCTAGCACGATTATAACCATGCATGATTAAATAGATCCATCCATATCTTAAATGACCTATATGATTGTAAGTGAATGACATAATAAGAAAGTCACATGCACATCTTATGAACTTGTACCATGAGTATGTCATTTGGGTCTTGCTTGTACCTAAATCTACATGATGGTGGTAGATTTGCTTACTTAGTTTATATACATACTAATGGGGTTGTTGTCGCAATCCCCTACCCAATCCCACGAGAAGGAGGTTGGTTGTAGGATTTTGGAGGATGGCCATTGCGTGGTTCACTCTCCTCTCATAATTTTGGGTTGTTAAGCATAGGCTTTCCTAGAGACTTTTTCTGTTGTCCTTGATTGACCATGGTGGACTTCGTCGAAACTAATTTTCTTCAATTAAAAATTTTCCTTATATGTACCTTGTAAGGATTTGGGTCAATGTAGCCATGGGTTGTAACAATGGTTTTTGTTATCTAGCACACTCTATCTTCCCTTGTGTTTTTGATTGGTCAGATACTTATCCTTATGTCTAATTTGAGGTAGGCGGTGAGAAATCTACCTTATGTTAGATATGGCGGTAGCACCCCATTTTTCATAGGCCGGATTTATATTTCCACCTTCACAATGTTTTTAGAATAAATTTTTTAATTAGTGAAAAATTAGAGTGTTAAAGTATTGGGATTCCTCACCCACCACACCTTGAATGCCTTCGTTATGAAGGCTAAAAAGTTAGGATACTACACCTGGTGTATGTAGGAATATGAACTTATGGTTTGGGTGGTTTTATGGTTTGGTTACAGTTATTTATTAGTTATGATGGTTCAAAAATGATGAAAACATGATGATGATTATTCAAAAAGGTATAATTAATGATGATATACTTTAATGATGAAGGATTTGAGACAATTTGGTTCGTGGGCTAGGGTTAGGGTTTATAAATAGGGTTTAGCAATGATATGAATATTATGATTATGAACGAATGGAATAATGGTGATTTGATGATTATATTATGAATTTAAGATGTTGAGGATGATTGTATGATAATAATATTATTATTATCTTAATTTTGGAAATAGATAAAATCAATTAAGGAAAATAGGTTAAAGATGAGTGGTGAAGATGATGATGATAACGATTGTATATTAAAATTAGAGTTGGACTGGCGTAGGGTTTGAATGATAGAACTTAATCTGTAATTCACATAGTCAAAGAGATTAATAATTTCAATAATATTCCCTCACATAGAATTGATTAAAATTGAGATGAATTCACATAGACTTTAATCAAGCAAAAACTTACAAAATTCATTGAATTTTATCTCCCTTTGTGTTGTGTACTTCTATGATTTTTATAGCCATTGCACCTCCCTAATATTAGAATATAATCCTCCTAAAAATTTGATAAGAATTGACAGATCAAGCAATGGATTTCTCCCTACTCCAATGGCAACTCAAAAAAAGATAACCATAAAAGATAAAATTAAGATACTTTTTGACTAATTCAATTTTCTTATCTTTTTAACTAATATCAATGTAATAATAATCAATATCACAAGTCCAAAGTTTCGAATAATGTCTACTCATGTAGATTCCACATTCATTCCTTCCATGCAAAATTTTTTTTCTCTCCATGCATGCCATGCACACGTCTTTATCGCTAGTGATTTATTTTGTAAATTTCATCCATAACTAGAAATGCAGTCATCTGTTTGTCTTCAAATTTGTAGCGGATCCTCTCTATATAGAGGATAATAGATTTCATAAAAATAAATGCTAATTATTTACCATTTTCTTCTACATCATTCTCCCCTTGTTGATTTGAATTTGCCCTTAAATGTGCATCTCCATAGTAAGGACAGATATCTCTAACATTGAATGTTCTAGACACCCTATCATATTAATCCATCTAGTTCATAAGGAGCTTCACCAAATTTTCTAAGTACTTTGGAAGGACAATTTTCCCTTGGCATAAGATTCTGTTTCTTTAGATTAGGAAATCTCTCCTTTCTTAAGTGCAACCATACCAAATCTCCCGGTAGAAATATATTTTGACTTCTATGCTTGTTTTCTCTTGTCTTATATACTTCATTTATCTTCTCAACGTTGTGCTTGATTTGATAATGAAGTTTTTAAAAGAACACCACTCTCTCTTGTGCATCATAATTATTCACTTGTCCCTTCTTCAATGGTGCCATATCAATTGGTATATATGGATTAATACCATATACTATTTCAAATGGACTAGAACTAGTTGTAGTTAAAGGACTTCGATTGTAAGGAAACTCCCCATGTGCTAACTTAACATCCCAATCCTTAGCACTCTAACTCACCAATTCCCTTAGCAAAGTACCTAAAGTTCTATAAGTGACTTTCTTTTGACCATCCATTTGAGGATGATGGGATGTACTAAATAGAAGCTTCATTCCTAGCATATGCCATAATGTCATAAAAAAAGTTAGGAACTTCATATCTCTATCTGAAACTATACTCCTTGGAATAACATGCAATCTCTCAATCGCCTTGAAATGCAAATCCACAATATGTGTAGCATCATTGGTTTTGTTACATGGAATAAAATGATCCATCTTGGAATATTGATCCACCACCACCATGATATACTCTTTACCTCTTTTTGTTCTAGGCAATAATAATATAAAATATATGCTAACTCCTTTCCATGGTTGAGTAGGAATGGGTAAAGATATGTATAACCCTTGTGAAATAAAATCTTTCTCCTTTAACATGTAGCACACCTAGAAACCATGGCTTGCACTCCGTTTTGCATTCATGGCCAATAAATATGTTCTTGTAACAAGCCCAAAGTTTTGTGAGTTCTAAAGTGTCCTACAATACCTCCTTCATGCACTTCTTTGATAAAAAAATCATGAATTGAGGTCTTTGGCACACATAATTTATTTTTCTTGAACAAGAATTCATCTTGAAGAGCATAAGATCCATGACTTCCTTGTTTCTTGCAATCATTGAAAATCAAAGAAAAATCATCATCAATGACATATTGACTTTTCAACATCTCGAACCCCAAAATCTTTGCATCCATCATTGTAAGTATCATATTCTTCCTCAACAATGCATCCACAAAAAAAAATTATCTTTTCCATCCGCATGTCTTGTAGAGATCACAAATGTTTGGAAAAACTAATCCAGTTGGCATATCTTGGACTCACATTCCTTTAACCATGTAGATACTTCAAACTCTCATGAATTGAGTGAAATACAAAAGGCTTGGGCATCAAATAATGACTCCATGTTTCCAAAGAACAAATAATAGCATAGAACTCCTAATCATAAGTTGAATAATTGAGTCTTGCACCATTCAACTTTTCATTGAAAAATGCAATCAGTATTTTCTCTTATGAAATTACCCCTCCAATACCTATGCCTCTAGCATCATAGGTTACTTCAAATATTTTATGAAATCAAGGTAAAGATAATACCCCTGCATTTGAAAGCTTTGTCTACAAGTCTTCAAAATCTTTTGTTGCATGTTCATTCCACTAGAACTCTCCATTCTTCATCTATTGTGTAATAGGTGCTGCAATTGTGGAGAATTCTTTGATAAACCTCCTATAAAATGAAGCCAATCCATGGAAACTCTGAACCTCATGGAAATTAGTAGGAATATGCCATGTTTGAATAGCTTCCACTATTGAAGGATCAACTCTAATACCGTCTCCACTCATAATGTAGCCAAGGAAAACCACAATCTTTATCATAAAATCACACTTCTCCATTATAATATAGAGCTTTCCCTCCCTAAGATTATCAAATCATTTCTTCAACTACTGTATGTGTCCGGACTCAATCTTGCTATATATCAAAATATCATCAAGATAGATAACAGCAAAGACTTTATGGAAAGGCCTAAGTACTTTGGTCATCAATCTCATGAATGAACTCGGTGCATTACATAACCCAAATAGCATCACTAGGCACTTATATAACCCATACTTATTTTTAAAAGTTGTGTCCTATTCCTCCCCTTCCCTTATCCTGATTTGATGGTAGACACTCCTAAGGTCAAGCTTTGAAAAAACCTTTGCTCCATGTAGGTCATCTAATATATCATCCAATCTTGCCATCTTAAATCTATATTTGACTATGATATTTTTAACTACTCTAGAATCAATGCACATCCTCCACATACGTTCCCTTTTAGTCATTAATAAAGTTGGTACACTATATGGAGTTATACTCTCTCTAATATAGCCTTGATCTAACAACTCATGTACTTGTCTCTGCAACTCTTTAGACACCTCTAAATTACATCAATAAGCTGGCTTGTTTGGTAATGGAACTTGTGGAATAAAATCAATAGCATGCTCGATGCCTCTCAAAGGAGGTAATGCAGGTGGAAACTCATCTGAAAAAACATTGGCATACTCTCTCAACACTTGTTGCAATTTTGGACCTGTGTTAGCACACTCCCTTTGTTGAACTTCTTTCACTACCAAGGTATAGAATACTCTCTCACTCTTGATAGCTTCAATTATCTCTAACTCCTTAAGGATCAACAACTCTATACCATTCTTCTTTCTTTATCCCTTACCTTTAAAATCTTCCTTATTTTCTTCTCCTTTTTTTTTTTGCTTCTTACCCTTAACCTCTTCCTGCCTTTCACTCCTTAGAGCCAAACCCTCCCCATATATATTAGGCTTGAGTCTAAACTTCTTTTTTCCTTTTCTCACCACATATTCATTAAGAAATCCATCATGTGTAACATGTTTATCAAATTTCCATTGTTTCCCCAATAAAATATGACAATTATCCATAGGTAGAATATCGCATAAAAGATAATCAAAATAATTTCTAATTTTTAAATAGATAAGAGTTTGATTGGTTACCTTTACACCTTTGTCTTTGTTGACCCATTGAAGTGAATATGGCCTCAGATGATCCATGGTCATCAATATGAGCTTTCTCACCATTCTTTCACTAGCGAAAATGGTAAAAGATCCATTATCAATAATGACTTTGCACACTTTGCCTTCAACTTTATACTGAGCTTTAAAGATTTTCTCCCTTTAAGTAGATTAAGGTTGTTGTTGCACTTGAAGCACTTGTTGCAACACATACCAATCTACTTAACCATATTTTGAAGCATCTTCTATATCTTCACTTAATTCCTCAAGGTCTTCATTAAGATCTTCATCTTCCTCATCTCAAGATTAAAGTCATTGCCCTTTGATATGAACAATCTCATGCAAAATGACTATAGCATCTATACTTGAAGCATTGCTTGTTCACATTATCAACCATCTTGTCCTTGTCCTTTTCTTCACGATTGAACCTTCTAGTGTTGTCTTGAATTGTGACTTGAGAGGATGATGGCTTCGACACCCCCTTGAAGTTCGAACTATAAGGTGTATTGGTTGCATTGTTTGGTGGCTTGGTTCTCTTCAATTACTTCTCAAATTTGATTGCTAATTCTGCGAAGTCTTTAAATAACTCATAAGGACACATCTCCACCTTCTCTCTAATATTCAAATTTAGACCTCTAAAAAATCTAGCACATATTTTCTCTTCCCTTTTTTTAACATCACAAATAATAGCTAATCTTTCAAACTCTCTAATGTACTCCTCTAATCTAAGCAACCCTTGCCTCAAAGTAGTCATTTTAATAAAATTCTCTTACTCATATTCAATTATTATATTATGAAGTTAATATTATGAGGATGATTTTATGATAATAATAATATTATTATCTTATGTTTGTAAATAGATAAAATCAAATAAGGAAAATAGGTTAAAGATGAATGTTGAAGATGATGATGATGATGATGACGATTGTAAATAGCAATTAGGGTTGGATTGGAATGGAATGGGGTTTGAGGAGGGTTTGAAGGATAGATCTTACTTTCTAATTCACACATATAAATATATAAATGATTTCAATAATAATCACTCACACATAATTAATTAAAATTGAGAAGAATTCACATAGAATTTAATTAAGCAAAAACTTACAAAATTCATTGAATTTCATCTCCCATTATGCCGTGTACTTTTATGGTTTTCCTAACCATTGCACCTTCTTAATATTACAAGATAATCCTCTTAAAAATCTAATAAGAATTGACATGTCAAGAAATGGCTTGCTCCTTACTTTAATCACAACTCAAAAGATAGAATAATATAACCCTAAAAGATAGAATTAAGCTATTTTTTGACTAATTCAACTTTCTTATCTTTTTAACTAATATCAACATGATAATAATCAATAACACAAGTCCAAAGTGTCAAATAAATTCTAATCATGCAGTTAGCATGTTCATTCCTTCCATGCAACATATTTTTTCCCTCCATGTATGCCATGCATATATTGATGGAAACCTGTTAGGGTTTCATAAAAGGATCGAAGAAAATAATCAAGCGCGGGGTTCAATTCGCTAGAATCAGCCTAAGGAAAACTCCCAAAGGAAGATCCAAAGATTCAAAGGCACAGTTTCACAACGGCAACTGAATTTGAGAGAAAGAAACGATCAAGAATTGATCGAAGACAGAGAACAGACGCAGAAGAAGGTGAGAGTGAGAGGTTCGCCGAGAGAGAGAGAGAACGTGAGAGAAGGCTCGAGAGAAATCAAGAAACAAGTCGTATATCAGCCAAAAACTGTATTATAATCGTATATGCTTCTATTTATAGGATGCGTACAGACCGTATAAAATACACAATACAATCAGCCCAAATCTCACAATACAATAATATTTAGACTTCAATTCCCATCAGCTAATATTAATTCTAGCTAATCATGGCTATTAAGGGTCAATTAATCCACAACCCAACTAATCCATTATTATGGACTGGGTGGCGGATTATACAACCAACCTAATTTCCATTAGCCAATTTCTACCGGCGAATGCATCACATGGGATTACATAAAAATAATAAAAATACATTTCTGCAACACTTCAGTAGCTGCATCCATAATCCACGTGTTGCATCAATATTTCCTATTTATTCACAAAAATAAGACAAACAATTATAAGTATAAAATGATTTACAGCAATTATCAAAGTTAATTAAATACAAATTTTTAAGATTCATATCATTCCCCTCTTCTTGAAAAGGTTTCATCTCTGAAACCTAATTAAGACTAAGATCAGCCACATTAAAAGAATTACTAGCATTCCCAAACTTAGCAGGTAAATCAATCTTATAAGCATTGTCATTAATTTTCTTTAACACAGTAAATGGTCCATCTCCTCTAGAATCTAATTTTGACTTTCTAAGATTTGGAAACCTCTCCTTCCTAAGATGTACCCAAACTAAGTCCCTAGGTTTAAAAACCATTTTTCTCCTCCTTTTATTAGCATTTTCATCCATTTGCTGCACCTTTTTATTAATTTGTTGACTTACAGACTCATGTAACTTCTTCATATTAGTAGCTCTAGATTCAGCATCAAAATTTTACAAATCAGCATGAGGTAGAGGACTCAGGTCTAAAGGAGTCAAAGGATTAAAGCCATACACAATTTCAAATGTAGTTTTATTAGTTGTAGAATGCAAAGTCCTATTATAAGCAAACTCTACCTGAGGTAAAACATATTCCCGCTATCTAAGATTCTTTCCAAGGACAACCCTTAACATATTACCTAATGTTCTATTTACTACCTCAGTTTGTCCATCAGTTTAAGGGTGACAAGTTGTGGAAAATGAAAGTTTAGTTCCTAATTTTCCCCACAAAACCTTCCAAAAAATTACTCAGAAATTTAACATCCCTATCTGAAACTATAGTCTTAGGTGTGCCATGTAATTTAACTATATTAGAAAAAAATAGTTCAGCCACAGCCACAACATCATTTGTTTTATTACAAGGTATAAAATGAGTCATATTACTAAACCTGTCTACTACAACCGTTATTGAATCCTTAGCCCTATTAGTTCTAGGTAAGCCTAAAATAAAATCCAAAGAAACATCAACCCAAGGGTGGTTAGATACAGGTAAGGGAGTATATAAACCAAATGGTTTGGAAGTAGTTTTAGCCTGTCTACAAGCAACACAATTGACACAATATTTTAACACATCTTTCTTCATGTGAGGCCAAAAAAAATGATCAGTCAATATGTTTAAAGTTTTCTGAAATTCTAAATGTTCCATTAACCCACCATTATGAGCTTCTTGAATTAATAATCCTCTATAAGAACAATCAGGAATACATAACCTATTTTCCCTAAACAAATAACCTTCAGTGATAAAATACTTTCCCTGTGTAGTGACTTCACATTTTTTATAAATTTCTTTAAAATCAAGATCTTCCAAGTATAACAATTTAATACTAGAAAAACCTAACTAAGTAGTATCTACAGCATTTAATAAATTATATCTCCTAGATAGAGCATTAGCAACTACATTATCAATTCCTTTCTTATACTTAATCATGTAAGGAAAACTTTCAATAAACTCTATCCATCTACCCTATCTCCTATTTAACTTTGATTGACTTTTTAAAAACTTAATAGCCTCTTGATCAGTATTAATCACAAACTCTCTATGCCACAAGTAATATTGCCAAACTTCTAAAGCCCTCGCTAAAGCAAACAATTCCTTTTCATAAGTAGAATAATTCAGAGTACTACCATTTAAATTCTCACTAAAATAAGCTATTGGTTTGCCCTCTTGAGAAAGTACAGCCCCTATTCCTAACCCCAAAGCATCACAATCTAATTCAAACATCTTTTCAAAGTCAGGAAGGCTTAACACAGGTGCTTGGGTTAATTTAGTTTTAAGTGTCTCAAAAGATTTTTGCTGTTCTAAACCCCACCTAAATCCATTATCCTTCTTAGTTATGGCAGTCAAGGGAGCAGCTATAGTACTAAAATTCCTAACAAATCTCCTATAAAAAGAACACAATCCATGAAAACTTCTTACTTCAGTCACACTCTTTGGCACATGCCATTCTTGAATAGCTTTAATCTTATCTTTATCCACAGATATGCCATCTTTTCCTACCATAAATCCTAAGAAAACCACATTTTTCAGACAAAATCTAGACTTAGTTAAGTTAGCATAAAGTTGTTCTATCTTAAACACATCCAAAATAATCCTTAAGTGTTTCAAGTGTTCCTCTAAAGACTTACTATATATAAGTATATCATCAAAATAAAAAACCACAAATTTTCCAATGAAGGCCCTCAAAACATAGTTCATAAGCCTCATAAAAGTACTAGGTGCATTGGATAACCCAAAAGGCATCACTAACCATTCATACAATCCAAAATTAGTTTTAAAAGTTGTCTTCCCCTCAACTCCTGGTTTCATCCTAATTTGATGATACCCACTTTTTAAATCTAATTTTGAAAATATAACAGCACCATGTAATAGATCCAACATCTCATCAAGTCTAGGTATGGGATATCTATACTTTATAGTTATCTTATTTACTGCTCTACTATCTACACACATCCTCCAACTACCATCCTTTTTAGGTACTAATAACACTAGAACTGTACAAGGACTCATAGATTCCTTAATATATCCCTTACTTAGCAATTCAGAAACCTGCCTTTTTAATTCCTTAACTTCCTCAGGATTGGCCCTATAAGCAGGCCTATTTGGTATAATAGCTCCTGGAACAAAATCTATTTGATGCTCTATTCCCCTTAATGGAGGTAATCCACTAGGAATGTCCTTAGGAAACAATTCACTATATTCTTCCAATAGTTGCTTTACTGTACTAGGTACTTCTTCACTTATTCCTAACTGACACTCATAACACTCCTTATAAACCATCAAATATACATTGGCATGTCTCTTCATAGCCTTTCCTACATCCTTACTTTTAGCATAAAACCCAGATTTTCCCTTAATTTCCTTTGAACTAACCTCAGTCTCCAAACTAGGTTTCGATAATTCCTTATAATCAGACTTAATTTTAATTTGATCCTCAAAAATATCTTTTGGAGTCATAGGTGCTCAAATAATCTTCCTATCATCCTTCTGTAATGTATATCTGTTCTTATAACCATCATGTATTACCTTTCTATCATATTGCCAAGGTCTACCTAATAACAGGTGAGCAACATGCATAGGAACTATGTCACATAAAACAGAATCTTCATATTTTCCTAACTTTAAGTTTACTAAAACTTGTTGTCTAACTTTGACATCTCCTAACTCATTAAGCCATTGCAATCTATATGGTTTTGGATGTTTAGTAGTTGTTAAACCTAACTTAGACACTAACAAGGTACTAGCAGCATTAATACAACTACCACTGTCTATAGCCATGTTAAAACATTTATCATCAATTAAACATCTAGTATGAAATATATTTTCTCTCTGTATCGCATTAGAATCAGGTAGTTTGTTACTGTTTAAAGCCTTGCGTACTACAAAAAGATCTCTACTCACTGGCAGTTCTATTTCTTCTTCTGAATCACTATCATCTTCTCTAACTAAACTAGTCTCTACATCTTCCTCCTCAGATTCAGATTCTATGTCTCCAGATTCTCTAATTAAAATGTTTCTCTTGTTTGGACACTTAGAAGCTATATGTCCCAATCCTCCACATCTAAAACATTTAATATCCCTAGTTCTGTTTGATCCATTCACAGGGTTTGTTATCACATTCTGACCCTTTTCAAACTTATTTCCTATCTTAGCTTCATTATTCCTACCTCTAGATTCAACTTTACTAGTACTCTTCCAATTTCTAGAAGTAGTTCCCCCAAAATTTCTCCTTACTGTACTCTTAAACCCAATCCCAGGGGGTTTATATTGTCTAGACTTCCTTAATTGAATCTCTATCTTAGTAGCTATGTTTACCGTTTCACCTAAAGTTCCACAAGGATATAGTTCTACTTTGTCAGCTATCTTAGAGTTTAGTCCACTCAAAAATCTAGCCATGGTAGCATTATCATCCTCAATAATTCCTGTCTTAATGATCAAGACCTCTAATTCCTTATAGTAATCATCCACTGTTCTCATTCCTTGACTAATTTTTGTAATCTCTCATGTAACTCCCTATAATAGTAACTTGGCACAAACATTTTCCTCATTAAAATTTTAAACTCTTCCCAAGTCTGTATAGGTGGCTCCCCACACCTACGTCTAGTTAACACAAGATTATGATACCAAGAGGAAGCATACTCAGTAAATTCTACTACAACTACCTTAATTTTCTTCTCATCTGAATAATTATGACATTCAAACACTAGCTCTATCTTCCTTTCCCACTCAAAATAATAATCAGGGTCATTTCTGCCATTGAACCCTGGTATACTAAGCTTAAGATTAAAAAGATTCCTATCAATGAACTCTAACTCCCTTTCTTGTCTATTGTTCTGCCTAGGTCTCCTATCACTATTGTTGGATACTTGATCTTCCAACTCTTCTAGGTTAGCTATGGGTGGAATTCTAATCCTAGCGTCCATAGGAGCCCTTCCTAATACCCCTGCTTGGTTAGTTTCAACTCTATTATGTTGTAGATCATGAATTCTTATTTCTTGTTCTCCTATTCTTTGTTCTAAATTAGCAGATAATACAGCAAATTGAGCAGTCATTTGTTCTTGAAAAGTCCTAAGAGTTTCTAATAGATCATTACTAGAAACAGATTGATTAACAGACTGTCCATTGTTAGACATTATGAAATCCCTTTAATCTAATCAATTAGCATAGTCACAGATAACTAAACAGGATCAATTTATTTAATAAATTTAGACAGACAGAAACACACAGACTAATTATAAAAAAAATATTACAGTATCAATGAATATCAGATATGTCAATAATACAGCTTACTCAGAATTTTCCAAGCAAATATCAGTTCGAAAATGTTAGATAAGTGAGAAAGAACGATATTACCGCGAGCGCTTAAGCAATTAATCCACTTAATTAGGGACCCCACTTCTTGGAGGTCTTACTTCTTTCCCGAAACCAATAGGAATTGCCGGTTATTTAACCTGTATACTTATCAAGCGAAACAAAATAATATTTCGAAAGAAATTGGTAATTAATTATAGCAGATAGTAGTATATAACAAAAAAATACGATTCGAGGTTACCAACAGAAAATACGTCTCGAAATTAGTCAAGATCCAAATTCTTGACCAAACCCTAGGTCGATTAGGGTTTCTTTCAGGAACTTCGAAACAACAGACAAAAACACTCCAATCGTCGGTTTAAGGACGACGGAAATTGTCAAATCCTTCTTCGATTACAAACCCTAAAATTTGGCACTTCAAAAGTAGGGTTAGCGAAAACAACAGTTAACGAACCAGAACTGAAAAAGAACTTAGCAGTAACAATTAAACCACGAGCACTTGAATAATTGAGGCTCTAATACCAAATGATGGAAACCTGTTAGGGTTTCACAAAAGGATCGAAGAAAATAATCGAGCGCGGGGTTCGATTCGCGGGAATCAGCCTAAGGAAAACTCCCAAAGGAAGATCTAAAGATTCAGAGGCATAGTTTCACAACGGCAACTGAATTTGAGAGAAAGAAACGATCAAGAATTGATCGAAGACAGAGAACGCGAGAGAAGGCTTGAGAGAAATCAAGAAACAAGTCGTATATTAGCCAAAAACTGTATTACAATCATATATGCCCCTATTTATAGGATGCGTACAGACTATATAAAATACACAATACAATCAGCCCAAATCTCACGCTACAGTCCACATACATAATAGGAAGAATGGATCGGTAACAATGAGTCGGTAAAATATGGTCGATGCTGGACACTCGACCAGCCCAAAGGATACAACAAATTCTCCCCCAAATTACAAGATAATATTTAGACTTCAATTCCCATCAGCTAATATTAATTATAGCTAATCATGGCGATTAAGGGTCGATTAATCCACAATCGAACTAATCCATTATTATGGACCGGGTGGCGGATTATACAACCAACCTATTTTCCATTAGCCAATTTCTACCGGTGAATGCATCAAATGGGATTACATAAAAATAATAAAAATACATTTCTGCAACACTTCAGCAGCTGCATCCATAATCCATGTGCTGCATCGATATTTCCTATTTATTCACAAAAATAAGACAAACAATTATAAGTATAAAATGATTTACAGAAATTATCAAAGTTAATTAAATACAAATTTTTAAGATTCATATCATATATCTTTATTGCTTGTGACTTGTTTTGCAAGTTTCATCCATAACTAGCAATGTAGTCATTCATTTGTCCTCTTTTTTGTAGGGAATACTCTATAAATAGAGGAAAATAGGTTCCATAATAATAAATACTAAGTCTTAACAATTTTCTCCTGCATCAACACCCAATTAGGCAATTGTCAATAAGAAATGTTAATGGGCTTATGCTAGGACAGGATACCTCACCCACCCAAACTGGACACCGATGTCATATCAGTCTACCATAGTATAATCCTATACCTCAAATATATGGGCATATCCTCTACTAACCTCAAACTAGTATAAAAGGAAATAAGTGTTGAGTGAAAATATAAAACAAAGGGCCACCCGCCCATTAACTCTTAGCTAGCTACCCCTAGATTCAAAGAAAATGTTTAGAATGAAATTTTAATCCCGTTAAGTTTTAATTACCAAGTGATATAAATAATCACAAATTAATTCTATTAATAACTAAATTGGGTGTTAAGTGATAACATAAAACATATCACAAGGCATATAAGCCATCAATTAGGTATTTAGAGGTGACACCAAAATTAACCACTCAATACCTAAAACATTGTATTTTTTATCCATATTAAAATTATGGTAACCATGGTTGGAATTATGATTAAAATTTTGTAATTACATGAAAAAAGTTAATATAGAATTCACAAAGAAAGAAAAATAAATAACAATCAAACATGGATAAATAAAGGCGGTTCAATAGATCGGTCCCTTGGACTAGTCAACTGATCTAGTTGTTTAATACTTGAATAGAAAATAAAATTAACTAACCAGTCAACTGGTAGATCACACCAATTGGTTGTTCATAGAAACCAATCAATGGGTTTCACCAAATAGGTCGATGGGTCTAAGTAAAGACTAGACCACTCTAGTTACAAGGTCACCTATCAATGGGTTTAACAATTTGATCAACTGTTCATAGGTACCAGTTGATTGGTTCATCAAACCAATTGGTATATCTTGCAACCAATCAATGAAAAATCTCAAATTGAGTGATTGTTCCCACAACTAGTCCATCGGTCTAACAAATTAATCGATCGGTCTATGTAAAACAACAACCAAACCCGTGTTCCACTTTTTAATTTTCCCCTAACTTTACAATATTAAACCCAACATGCTTCTATGTCATAAAACACATAGAAATGCATATGGATACATGTTAATATTGGCATATACCAAAATTCTGCTTAAAATTGCCAAAATCATGTATAATAACAAAGAACTCAAACCATGCTTAACACTTTAAGAAAAAAACTTCACCATAGTCTTGAATCCATGAATATAGATAACTCATGCACAACACATAAATACACTAAGAAACATGGAACCACAAAAAAATAAGAATATGCCTTATTCATATTAAATATATGAATACCTTACCTCTAAGCAATTATTCTATCACAAAATACTCCTAACTTGATGGTTACTTACTAATACCTCTATTCCTAAAATAATCAAGAATCAAAATGATTTAAAATATTTTTCAAAAGCTTAATAAAATGAAATCAAATGAAGAAGGAAAATTCCATAAATAAACCTTTTCTGAAAATATAGATTCTAAGGAGAAAGAAGCTAGAATACCCATACTTTCTCAAAACCTTAATCCTTCCTTGCATAAGAGAAACAAGAGAGAAATAAAGGTAAGATTAGTATAATAAAGAAGAGTTATAAATTGACTAAAGGATAAGGAAAAACAGGAAAGTCTATAATTTTTTTCTTAGTGGAGAAGAATGGGTAAGAAAAGTGGAGAATGCCTAATGCTTTGGAATTTTCACAAGGGATAAAGGAGAGAATGAGAAAATTTAGATGACAAGGAGTGAATTGAATCGGGAATGGGGTATATAGGGGAGAGTGATGGTTGAAATTCTCAAGCAGGAGAGAGGGGAGTCTGACTTAGGTTGAGTGTAGAAAACTAAGGTGTAAGGTAACACATGCTAAGGTAAGGGGTGGAGTATGATTAGGGAGAGGCATGGTAGTAGGCTGGTAAGTCACGAAAGAGGTATAGAAAGTCCAAAATGTAACCATAATAACCAAAAATGAGAGGGAACTGAGGGAAAAGAGAGAAGGCGAGAAATACCTTAAAATAGATTTTGGAAAATTTCTAACTAAATAAAATCATAAAGTGATCTAAATAATATAAAAATAATCCCAAAGAACAAAAATAAACTAATTAGCATTGAATACTCAAATTAGAAGTTTTTGTAAACATTGGAAAAGTATTCGAATCAAAATCGAAAGAGGATCTAAAATTGTAGGATAACTAGTTAATTAATTTGAAAAAACTACTTGTCTAGTTTATCAAAAAGGAAAATTGCTACTTAATTAACATACTGATCAATCTATTAGGGTAACAAGTTGATTGGTGTGCCTGAAATTCACAACATTATTTGAATTTTAAGCTTGTTTTGAAATCAAAAATAATTTTTTTTATATCAACATGGCTTTAAATACAATTTAAAGGATTTTAGGATAGGGTACTTTAGTAATACCCTAAATTGAGTGGAGTATTATAATAATTAATCCGACTACTTATAAAAATATGGTGACCCATCCTTTTGGTAGTTTCATTCTAAGAACTCAATAATTAAGCATGTTATCTATGGATCAATTTTTAAGATGGATGACTCTCTTCAAAAGTTTTAGAAATTTTCTAAAAAATATCTTAGGAAGCATATAAGTGAGTACAAAGTATGCTGAAATGACTCATATTAATCTATGGGGCTAGCTGATCAATCCGAAAGCACTCTAAAGTAGCCTCTGTATGGATGTATCAACTAAGGGTGGTCTAGTTATAGGTTGAATCTACCTATATAAGTCATGGTGTTGAGCCTTGTACCACACGACTTGTCATTATTAAAATCTTAATTCAAATTAGTTACTTGGTTATATCTCCTTGTGAGTGGATTTTGCTAGCTAAGATTACTTTTTGTTTTCTTAGATAGGATCCTTTTAGTGTGCTCTATGTAATACATTCAAAGTTTATCATTCTTGTTGAGTACTTGATTGAATCTTTCTTAAAGATTCATAATTTATTCTTCTAATCTTTAACATACTTATCAAAGATCCTTCCTTTAACTTTTAAATCTTAAACTCTTATAGAAAATTCACATCATTTTTTTTATCAAAGCCAAGTTAGCCTTTTCACCTATTAAATTGCCAACCTATGTTGATTTTTACTTCCTTTTATTCATCCATGCAACACATAAAAGTTAGAAGAATTATGCTCTAATATTAGGTGATCCTTAATATTTCTTATGCATATATTCAATTATTTCTTAAATTTTAAACTCTAAGTTGAAGATATGAATCCCACCTTAGATATCCTTTTACCTTCTTATTATAATTTCAAACTATTTTTGAATCTTCAAACTCAACTTTGAAGGTATCCTATCGTTTGATCATAGTTGATTATTATTTGAACTTCAAATTATATAATTGAAGATCCTTTCATTTTCTTGAATTTTTTTAATATTCAAACTTAAAGCCTTTATATTTTTGAGCATCTAACATCATACTCCAAACACTTCATATTCTCTTCTTCTTTTCTGAACTTTGGTTGAAATATTCTATCCTATGTTCAACATTCACTCCTCTTTACCATTTAACTAATGTAACATCAAGAAAGAATACTTCATAATATTCCAACATAATTCGAATATCACCCTTACATTCAAATCATTTCCTAATTCTTTTACGCATTCACTCATGTAAGATTTTACCTTTTAATCACTCTCTAGTTCGAAGTTCTACTTCTTAATCCACAATTGACCACCAATCATCTTCCATCAAGAAACCAACCATCTCAACTTTAAATTAATTATTAGAGTACTCAATCTCTTCCTTTATTCTTCCTCCTCACTTACATATCCAAGAATATTTTAAGAACCTCAAAAATTCTATCAAGAATCAATATTCCACATTGAGAACCTATCACTAAGTGTTATTTTAATCCACACCACAATAATGGGTGAGGAAATTTCAATGAAGGCCATGTTTAATACTCTTCAACATTTGGCCGCTACCATTAATACCACAAATACACAACTCCAGCAACTTCCCTCCATTAAAACCCATCGTTGGTGCTTGGAAGAATGAGTATCATACCAACTGACCCTCCAAAACAAGCACAACACAATAGAGGCCACCAATGATCAAGTTGAAGGTGTGGTAAGACATGTGTTGCAAGCAAGGGGAGGATAACTCAACCAAAGAATGGAGTATCAAGAATGAGAAAATGAGTATGACTCAAATGGTTCCAGCCACAATAAAAGAAGCCATGAAAATTCATAATGAAGGCATAATCATGATGAAGATAAAGGTATCAAATTTTTCGTTATTTTTATGGTGAATTTGATGTAGAATTATTCTTTGAATGGTTACATTAAATTGAGGCTATATTTGAGTTTATAGAGTATGATGATGAACATAAATTTAGCTCCTCTCAAGTTTAAATATTTTGCTAGTGTTTGTTATGATAGCCTAAAGAGGACTCGTGAAAGATAAGACAAAAAAAATCAAGTCATGGGAAAATTATATATATATATATATATATATATATATATATATATATATATATATATATATATAGGAATAAAGTTATCCTTAAAGAGAATAACAAGACATATATATATCAAATTGACTACTCTTGGGCGATGACTTCTTAGTATAGAAGAATACACTAGAGATTTTAAAAGGCTAGAACTATTATGTGACATACAAGAATGAAAAGAACAAAATTGTGTTAGATACTTTAGTGGCCGTAGAAACTTGATATAAGATAAGGTAGGAATGTTTGCCTATGATTCTCCTAATGATTTCATTAAGTTAACTTTAAAATTTGAAAACCAAACAAAGTCAACTAAAGCCTATTCTAAACCTAATTCTTTGAATTTTAACTTGAACAAAACTTATTTGAATTCATCTACATCAAATTTGGATCACATGAATATCCATTTAATGATAAGACACTAGACCTTAATCGAGATGAAATTGACAAGAACAAAGTTAATAAAATGTCTAATAAGCAATACTTTAATTGTAGAGGATATGGTCATTTTTCAAGAGAGCATACTAATCAAATAGTTTTAACCTAATATGAAATAGAGGAAATGTGACCATGTGATGATAATGACAACTAAGAAAATGAATCTAATGATGGTAGTCAAATTGAGTTATTAAAGTGATTTGTATCTCGTTGAAATATTGGGTGAGCTTTCTTTATTCTATGTTTATATGATTTGTATGGGTTATAAACTATATATCTCTATAAGTTATCTTATTTATGTGAGTGATTATTTGAAAAACCTCTATACCTTTCCTATGTGGGTTTTTTATATAGAGTTATCTAGCAAAGTTTATTATGTGTTTCTTCCTTAGACTTCCTTCCATAGTTATCTATGTGAGGATTTCAAATCTAGTTTTAATAATTAGCTTGCGTGAACTTTCATCCATATATTTAGTTTATAATTCATCATTAGTTCTTCACTCCAAAATTACATAAAATAGGATATTATTGAAACTACCCATTCCATTATGCATCATGTTAAGTTACTGTATGAGTTGTGTGTACAACATAAACCTAAAGCTTATTTTTATCATGGAGCCAACATAACCATAAAAAATAAGTATTAATATTTAATTTATAAATGTTCATAATTAATAATATTGTAAAATTTCGTATAGTAATTTTACTATTTAAATGGTGATTACATTCTTTTATCAACATTTTACTTAAATAATCAAATTCTTTGCCTATGTTATATCTCAATCATATTTTCTTCACATCAACACATTTTAAACATATATTGGAAAATAATATAGCTTTGAGAATTAGAGGTTTAGGGGAGAAACATAGTTGGAATAAGAGGAAAAAAATATTTTAAGACAAAATGATATATATATGTATATATATATATATATATATATATTTATTAATTATGTGTAATCATAGGTCTCTACCTAGGATTGTATGATTTTATTGATTCTATCTAGGATCATTAGATTGTACAAAAATTATACTATTTTAATATTTTTACCTTGTATCATGGATAATGTTTTGAATGGAAACACATATAATTAATGAATGGACATGGAGTGCAAGGGAAGTTAAATGGGAAGAGACACACATTTATGAAAATGATTATCAAAATTATAGTGAATCGATGAGGCATGAAAATATCATAAATGCCAAATCATTAAGTGGCATCCTTGTGTATCAAGTGTGATCATTTAATCATCAAAATGATGCACCTTCAAAATGCAAGGATGCACAACTAGTTAAGGAAACATATCCTAAACACTTCCCCTTTCATGGAATATCTATGAGTGATATGAAATTTCAAAATATTATAATCAAGTATTGGTATTCACATTTCAATGGAAGTTAAAATATAAAAATATTAATCAAAGAGCTATCCATGATGTGCTACTCAATATATAACCAGGAAATAGAAGTAGGGAGAAGACATGCCTATTAAGAAAGTAATTTCCCAACAAATGTAATTTGTAGGTTTTTATTTTTCAAGGAAAACATGGAAGTTGGTAATTTAAATCACCTTTTTATAAGAGTATAATGTATCTTCATAGAGATTTCAAAACTCTTGTAATCATATTTGAGCATAAATGGCCATGTCTAGTCAAGTAGGAATGAAAGTGAAGGCATTTGATAGCATGTATACAATGAGAAAACATATTTATGTAAAATCTCAAACCTTTAAACTTATTTTTAGTGAAGTATAATTTCTTAAATGAGTTGAGAAATAAAATTAATAGGGTCTTCAACTTTAATCAATTTATGCATATCATATGACTCATATCAAAATTTTAACACAATAGATAATAAGTGCAAGATTGGTGAAAATTTAGGGCATATAACTCATAATGAGAGGAAGTTGCATGATAAGCTTGATACTATTTGTAGCAACACCAATATCTCACATTATTGAGTGTGCCCTAAATTAATATGTTCAAAATTATGGTGATATAAAATAAATTAGTATTTTTAAAGGGCTTGAATTCTAATAAAAATATGAATTTCAGGTGTATCTATCAACTAGTTTGCCTAACCAATTGACTAGTATACCATATATTTACAATTTTATTCTTTACAAACCAATCAAGTTGTTTGCTAAAATTAACCGCCTAGCTATCCTTCAATTTCACAAGCTTTTCTAATTTTGAATTGAATCCCTTTCTAATGTTTATGAAAACATCCAATTAGAATCCATATGTGCCAATAAGCTTATCTTGGTAATTTGGGATTTTTTTAACATTATTTAGATCATTCTATGATTTTAATTTGTTATATTTTCCTAAAAAGAACATTTAAGTCATGCCTCACCTTCTCTTTTCTCCCTCACCTATCCCTCTCTCTTCTGGAAGCCAGGTTATGTGGTTGACTTTGTATGCCCATTCCCTAACTCACTAACCTACTTTCATGCCCCTTATTGAATACACTCAATCTCCATTACCCTATTAGTTCTATCCTTAACTCTTGGTTGTTCACACTGAACTATATCAGTTTTATCTCCCTTTCTCCTATGAATGTCAACCAGCCATCACCTCTATACCCTTTATTCCTAATCTATTTTCATTACTTATCTATTTTTCTTACTTTTTTCTACCCTTTAACATTCCTTCATTTTTTTTTCTTTTCATCCTCTATACAAAGTAAAAAATAGAGGCTTGCTCTAACTTCCTTCCTTCCTTGGTCAAGCATTGTCTCCCCCCCCCCCTTTCTAATCTTAAGTTTAGTTCTCCCTTGTTTCTATTAATAAAGAAAGTATTAAGGTATAAGAAAAATTGAGCATTTTAGCTTCTTTTTCTTTGGCATATTTTTTTTATAAAGGTTGAATTGTGTCTCATTCTCTTTTTCTTCATTTGATTTCTTATTGAATATCAATGGAGTTTTGGAAAGGAATTTTTAATGTTTTTAATTCTTGATTCTTTTCAGATTCAAGGCTTTTGTATATAGCCATCAAATTAGAAGTAATTTGTGCTAGAAGATTTACTTTAAGGTAAGGCATCTTTATCTCTAATATGAATAAGGTCTTGTCTTATTTGTTGTGGATTTGAGAGCTTTATATGGTATATGATGTTTATGTAAAAAGTTGAGTTCTCAATTTCAAGAATGTTTCCATATCTTGATTCATGAATTCTGAAGCATGTTTGGGTATTTTTGACTTCATTCATGAGTTGGTGAATTCCAAGCATGATCTTGTCGAGTGGTGATTCCTACCATGTTTTATGTGAATTCAATTGAGGAGGATGTCCTTTATGTATTTAAAAATAGAAGATTCCAGGATTAATATGGTAAATTTTGATGAAATTATGCGGAGTAGATCACAAGTCTAGGTGTTGTTTTATCTAGACTAGTCGATCGATTTGTTGAATCGATTGGTTTGATAAACCAATCGACTAGTTCCTATGATAGTCAATTAGTTTGTCAAGACCATCAATTGGTGACCCTCTAACCAAAGTTTTTGGTCTCTACTTAGACCCATCGATTGGTTTGGCCAAACCGATCGATCGATCTACCATGAACAGTGCCTCAGTAGGTCCAACTAGTCAATTAGTCTATTATTTGTATTTTCTGTTCAGGATTGGTACATCCAGACAAGTTGACTAGTGTTGTGGAATTAGCATAGATTTAGAGACATCCACACTAAATTGAGATTAACAAGATTTTGTAATATTAAGAAATCAAATTCAAAAAAAAAAGAAACAACTCAAGAAAAAGTAGAGACCTTTATTCATGTTCTTGTGTAATAACAAGATGATCCAACCAATTAATCAATTAATTACACAAATGTATAATTCTCTTTGAATGGAAAAGAAAAATAATTTGGGATGCATGACTCTTGATGTCTACAGTTTCAACATGTCTTCTTTTATATAAGAAAAAACCCCGCGAAGTAAAATATGTTTCGAAAATAAGGAAAAGCATGGTTTGCTTTTTGGAAACATGAGACCTCCATATTTATTTTCTTTACTTTAGACTTTTTTTCCAAAACACATTAAAATTTTCTCTCAAAAATATGGTCCATGTTTATTAAAATGGTACCACCGTGTTTCTCATATTAAACACCATACTATACTAAACTTCTCGAACACTTATATGAATCCACACAATATTATGTTATTCTCAAATACTCAGTCAAAACTCACAATTCTCCACCTTGAGATAATATTTGTGATGCATGACTTGTAAAAACCTCTACAAAAAATCCTAACCCAACAAAGGACTTCATGGCCTATGAAAACCAATCAACTCCAATAAACACTCAAAATTACCCACTATCATTAGCTTCATTAGCATATCGCCTATCCAAATTACCCACTTTCTTCAACACAACTTTTCCTGTAACAATAATACCCCAAATAAAGTGATACATGATGCCAATGTACTTCATTCATTGATGGAAATAATTCTAATTATTTGCTAAATAGAAAGAACTATTGCTATCACCATGAGCAATTGGAGGACCATAACCAAACCCCAACTCAAGTACAAAACCACCAAGCCACAAGGTTTCCTTATAAGCCTTTGTCATAGCTACATACTCTACCTTAGTAGTGGAAGAGGATATCATATCCTACAAGGAAGGCCTCTAACTAATAGCTGAACCACCGAGATAGGAAACATATCTACAGGTGGATCTTTTTTTGTTAAGGTCTCTGCCATAATCAAAGTCCATGAATCAAACAAGAGAATAATTTGATCTCCCATACTCAATACAAATAGATGTCATTCTCTTCAAAAGGATCCACTTCGCTACTTGCTAGTGAGATTTTCTCAAATTTTCTGTATATTGATTCACAACACTAATAGCTTTAGCAATATCAAGCCTAATACACACCATAGCGTACATGATACAACCAACAACATTCAAATATGGAACAGTCACCATAACTCCTCTTCCTCTTTGGATTTAGGATAATGTAAAGTAGATAATCTAAAGTGAGTAGCTAATGGTGTGCCCACTATTTTGGAATCCATCATATTAAATCTGTATAGCACCTTATTCAAATAAGAATCCCTTGACAAGTACAAAAGATTCTACTCACGGTTTCTAATGATCTCCATACAAGGGATCCTCTTCGCAACCCTAAGATCTTTCATCTCAAACTTACTCTTCAGCATTGTCTTCACCTTATCAACATCAAACATATATTTTGCTGCAACAATTATGTCATCAAAATATAGAAAAGATACACAAAAGAACTGCTATCCATCTCCTTCAAGTACACACATCCATCATACTCACTCTTAGAGAAACCATGCTCAAATATAAACTGATCAAATCATTTATACCACTTTCTAGAAGTCATTTATCCCCTCAACCCCAAACCCATTAGGTTGTCACATGTAAATCATCTCGTGGAGCTCACCATGAAAAAATGTAGTTTTTACATCCAACTACTCCAACTCAAAATCATGCATAGCCACAAGCAAAAGCTAGTTATGGATATATTTATGTCTAACCATAAGAGTAAATACCTCATTATGTTCCTTGCCTAGAATATGAATGAATCCACATACAATTAAACAAGCCTTGCACCTCAGTCTCTTGACCCTTGAAGCTCCCTATTTGAACTTTGATACCTACTTGCAATCAACAATCTTTTTCTTTCTTAGTGCCTTCACAAGTTCTCATGTTTGAGTCTTCCATAAAGACTCCATCTCTTCCTCCATAGTAGTATACCACTTAGTAGAATCACTACCCTTAATAGCTTCTAAGAATAATGATGGCTCATACACATCAAAAACTATCTCTATACTAGATAAAGAATAGCTAGCCAATTCTTTATAACCATGCTAGATTGGAGGCTTCATAATCCTCTATCCTTTGCTTGGAGTAGTGCCTCTTTGAACCACTTACTACTTAGATCCATCCACTTTAGGAATAGCGGGCCTATCAAAAGGGTCTCTATCACCCAACTTAACCTTAACATTCACATGGCCCTCCTTCTCCACCTCCTTAGTGATACCATCACAAGACTCAATCTTCTAGGAGAACAAAGACTCATTAAAGGCAACATCATTGTCGGTTAAGAACTTAGATGTAGGTGGACCTATAACCTATACCCCATCACTCTGAATGTAAAACTAATAAATACTCTTATTAGCTCTAAACTTAAGTTTACCATCATTCACATAAGCATAAGTAGAATAACTAAAGACATGCAAATCAGAATAATTAGCTAGCTTACCAAACCACAAATCCTCTAGTGTCTTCAAATCAATGGACAGATTTGGTTACTAGTTCACTAATTATGCGACTATATGAACTGCCTCGGCCCAAAAATCTCTACCTAGACCTCCCTACTATAACATTCATCGAGTTAGTTTTTTTTTATCTGCTTAGCAAGCCCATTCTATTTTGGTCTTCCAACACAGGTGTGGTGTCTCTGTATCCCATGATATTAGCAAAAATCAGTGAAACTTTGCTCAACAAACTCAAGACCATTATATATCCTAAGACACTTAAACTACTTCCCTATCCATTTCTCTATCAAGGTAATCTAGCATTTGAAAACACCAAACACATCATTCTTATGCTTTAAAAAAAATAAACCTATACATTTTTAGAGAATTCATAAATGAATGTGAGTAAGTACCGTGAACCACATTTAGAAACCACTATCACTAGACCCCACAAATCAAAATGGATATATTAAAGAGATACTCTAATAATGTGCTTAGCTATAGAAAAGCTAAATGTCTTCAACTTGCCAAATACACAATGCTCATAGACGTTTGCAGCACACTCTGTCCATCCAATAACCTTTCTTAAATAGCTCAATCAGACCCTTAACACTTATATGTCCTAGTCTCATGTGCTAAAGTTTCATAACATTTAATTCTAATAACCTTTGTGATATCCAACTATCCCCACAGTAGTGGAACTAACCAACTCATAGAGTGTCCCAATCGGCTTTCCCTTCATTACCATCTAAGCCACTTTTGTAACTCTGAGGGTCCCATCCTTAATATCAAACTTGTATCCATTACAATCTAAGGAACTCAAAAAGAGGAGGTTCTAAGTCATCTTTGGGACATGCCTCATATTAGATAGTGTCGTGACCATAGCATTATGTATCCTCACCTTTATAGTCCCAATCCAAGCAACTTGCAAGTAGCATTGTTTCCCATCAAGAAAACTCCACCTTGAGTCACCTTAAATGTCTAAAACCAACTTTGGTTGGGACATATATGGTAATAGAACCTAAAATCTAAGATTCATCTATCAATGATCTAATTTTGTCTATTAGTGCCTGACAACACATCTCCATCACTATCACTATAGGATACTTTACCATCATCCTTTATACTAGATGACTCACCAAAAGTAGCATTGGGCTTCCTATTAGGAAAATGCATCCTAACTTGCCCCTTCTTGTGACAACAATGGTATATCACATTCTTTTATCAACTATTTAACTTAGATCTAAACTTTTTATGGTCACCAAACCCCGTGCTCCTATGACCTCCCCCTAGCCACCAATCCCTCACTATGTGAGTCCCAAAAAGTAATGCTACGAGTTAAGTAACTATTAATCAACTCCCGTTATAGTAGGGCAGATTTTACATCCACAAGGACTAACGCATACTTCCCATACAAATCCGTCTCACAAAAATGTTTAACATTTGAGGAAAAATAACATAACAAAATAATAGCCAAATCTTCATCATATAATTAACATCTAAATTATGAAAATGCATAAAAATTGAGTTAAATTCATCCAAATGACTTTTTAAAGATTAACCCTCACCTAGTTTTTGGTCATGAAGCCGACTCTTTAACAATAGCCAATTTGCTACTAATATTAGCATGTACAACGACTCCAGCTTCATCTACAAGGCAACTACCATTGATTATTTTTCTACTTCCTATAGTACCTTGCTCGACAAACATAATTATACTATAGAAAGAGCCTTCGGGTCTAGTTCTTTCAATCTCTCATCAGTCATAAATTCTAGCTTATTTGAATATCTGGATAAAGCTTTTTCTAATACTTTATCAATTAGAATCAGTTTCATCATCAATTTCCATAATCCAAAATTGATGGATTAATTAAAATTCTTGATATCAAATCTTATACCCATCTGAATAATCGAATCTCTTCAACAACATAGCTTTGATACAAAATTATTATGGAATTAGCATGGATTTAGAGAGATCTACACTAAATTGAGATTAACAAGATTATACACAATTGAGAAATCAAACAAAAAATAGAATAATTTAGGAAAAAGTAGAGATATTTCTTCCTACTCTTGTGTAATTACAATATGATCAAATCAATCAATTAATCAATTACATAATCTATAGTTCTCTTTAAATGGATAATTCTATGGATAAGAAGAAGAACTTGGGATGCATGACTTTCGATGGATAGGGTTTCAACTTGTATCCTTTTATAGAAGAAAAAATCTTACAAAGAGAAATAGTGTGTTTAAGAAATAAGGAAAAATATGGTTTGTATTTTGGAAACATGGGACCCCTGTATTTATTTCCTTACTTATGACCTTAGTCCAAAATACATCAAAAGTTTCTCTTAGAAACACAATTCATGTTTATTAATATGGTACCACCTTTTTTCTCACATAAAACATCATATTATACTAAACTTCTCTAGCACCTGCACAAATTCACACAATGTTATGTTGTACTCAAATACTTAGTCAAAACTCACAAATGGTTAGCCTGATTTTTCCTATGTTTGCTTGTTATCTAATGATTCTTCCTTTTGGCCTTCTATATTAATGTCTCTATGTAATTATAAAATTTTGATGATGATTTTAGCCATGTCTAACTAGAATTTAATATGCATCAAAATTATAATATTGTGTTGCCTCCTTTGGTTGAGATTGGTGCTCTCTTAAAACACCCAATGAGGTGGCTTTTATACCTTAGTTTTTGGTTTTAACACTTAAAATGCTCAATTGGTTTGATATTTAGAATCTGATCATAGAATCTTATAGAGCTTCCTAATATGCATACTTAGTATTTGGTTATATTTTATGCCCCTAGCCCAGGAAACCAAGTGTGGTGGATGTTGAAGGTCCCCGAGAAAAGCCACGTGGCACCAGAGCTAGTGTGGTGGGTGAGGAAAACCTAAAATTGAATGGATTCCCATCTCTCTCATGATTATGATTCTATGGAAATGTACTTCAGGTAATATAGAATAAAAATTTAGCATATACCTTTTCATCTAAGAGAATAAGTGTGGTGGATGAGAAAGATCTTAGAAAAATGTCCCTTGGCACTAGCATGATGTGGTGGTGCGAGAGGCAATCTAATGCTAATCCTATCATAGAATATCGGCATTATGTGTTCTAATTTTATGTGGCTTGTTATGGAGACTCATGCATGTGCGTAAATGTATGTCGTAGGGCCTTGTTATAACACTTATGTGTTATCCATGCTCTTTTATACTATTTTTCTAAGTAGGTTGCATGCCATGTTAGTGTATGACCTGATGCAGGAGCATACATTGAATATAATGATTGTCATTTTCATTCTAATCCTTAAGGTAAGGAAGATGATTTAGCTTTCTTAATGTTGGAGCCTATCATGTTGAATATTCTTGATAATTCTTATATGCTTGACATTGAAAACCATTCAAGTTATTCTTGTAGGTATGTTACATATTTGCAAGAAAATGATGTTCATACACATTGATGTGTATAAGTATTCCAAGGCATGCAAGGCTATGACATACATGGGATGATACATTACAACAAGATATAAAGTGATGATATTCATTATTTGTATAAACTTGTTGTAAACCCTAACCCTAAGTATATTTTATGTAAGTTAGGGTATGGCTATAATTTCATGTATGTATCTTAGTCAATTGTATAGCTTTGTAATATTAATCCTTAGTATCATTTAACCAATGATATTATGCTTTGAATTAAGGTTAATATGGGCTTAATTCAACCATGATTAATGGGCTGAATTAAGAAGGAAAACTCGGTTGGTTTAAGCTAGCTCACCACCGAGTCTCCCTCCTCCTATATATACCATGTTGTGTGCAACTTTGTGGGTAGAATTGAAAAGCTTTGAATGAGAATTTTTGTTATCAAAATTTAAGCAAGATAGATAAAGTCTAATCCTCCCTTTTGGGTCTACATTAAGCAAGGAAAATACGGGATTAATCCTTCCTCAATACTATCTTCAAGTCGACACATTTGAACACCTTCAAATCTACCAAAACACCTTCATCTTGTAACATCAAGTTCTTTGTCTATAATCCACCAATTCACTTCATTTCTTTTACATTAGATCGTGGGTGATAGCTTCTACTACAAATTTCGATCCAACATTCTATTACTTTGATAAAAACCACATCATGACCTCAATGTACAACATGAGCCCTAACCATGTTTTAGAGAGCTTGTTTTGCCAGTACTTCACCATATGGATACTACATTTATGTGGTCATTATAGTGATCCATCTTTTGGTTCAGTGATTAAATGATTATTTGTAGGAATATGACTCCTAGCTAGAATATGTTGAGGATGATGTCCTAGGCCAGTAGCTGGCCATTGCTTTGGGTTTGAGAGTTACCTTCTAGTTTAGTTAAGAGTTAGGATAATTAGTTAGATATTTTTTCCCACTATGTTAGGATTTTTTTGGTCCATTTCTATTATTTAAACTGTTAGCTTTGATTCTTATATTTGAATCTTGTATACTCTCCTTTCTCTGTAGTATTATTCTCATTGTTGTTTTTAGCATTGTTGTAATATAACAGAGCATGCATTCTTCGTTCTTTATTTCATTTTACCTTGCATTAGGCATGGGTTAAGTGATGATCACACCTCTCTTATGGTTGATGTGGTGGTAACATCTTGGGTTTTCTTTTAAATGCTTCTACATTGTCTTCAAAATAAAATTTCTAGTTAAAAATAAGGGGTATTTCATTGGGGTAGTATAAATATGCACGCATGTGCTTAGCAAGATAAAGTAAAATATTACTCAATTTATCAAGAATAATATTCTTGAGTAATTACTAATGATCAAATAATCTAAATCATTCAGGTATTATACCACATGCATAAGTGGGTATACCCAATAATATGGTAAAAGCATAGATGGATTCAAATGGAAAAGATACCAAAAATTTCCTTAAAATATATATGGCATGTTAGTTTAGTTATCAAAGGGAACAACCTATATTAAATATGATAGTTTAATGCATGTCAAGTTGTTTGGTTAGAGTTTAATAGATATAGATGATCAATGTGTGTAAGGTAAAACATTTCTCATTAGTTCTTCAAAATGTCTCTTATGCTCAATAGTTATGGTGAATATCATGCATGTATCCTTATTGAGATATGGGGATTCCATTTAACTTGTAACCTATACTAAAGAGTAATGAAGAAATTATTCTTTTCCTTTGGGGTTTATATTTATAAAGACACCTTGTTCAAAGGAAAACACAATTATCATGATAATACATTTTATTACTAAATATAGCATGCATCATGAGTTTTTAGCCACTTTACATCAAAAATACCAAGAGCTACTTTGATATTATATAGAAGTGTGGCATTACCTTAACCATCTAGTATGCCAAGAAATTTTCTCAAAATATAACACTGAAAGCATAATAACATGAGAGATATCAAATGAGTTACCTTATTTATGTGACAAATAAATCATCAAAAAGCATGAAGTTTTAGTATATGCGGATATAGTGTGTATCATAATATACTGTCATTATTCATCAATCCATTAGGATAAGAAAAAAATAGATAAATCTATTTCAATTAACTATATATGAGCCAAAAACATTTATGAGCAACTCTTCATGATACATAAGCAAATTAACTTAGAAAAATGCATTTTATGAAGATATGATAACAAAGGGAAAGTAAGCATAATAATAAGATCATGATTAGAACACCAAAAAAATACCAATTTCACACACTAGATCCTTAGTACTAAGCAGAGGTGTAGTCTTCTTATTCTTATCAATATTAACATCCTCACCACCAATGAGATCCATATAAGAAACAATATCAACCAAAAATATAGTAGATTATGGAGGATTAGGTATATCTTTTTATTGATTCTATATTATAATAGTAGAAGGAGCATCATCAAGAGTGCCTAGTTCTTGTGAATCCTTAGCAAAAGGTAGTATGATGCATGGAATGCACAAGTCTCTCAAGAATATAAAGCTTGGTATCATAATGAAGCTATTTACAATCTATGTTTTTAAATATTTTTTTAATCATTTGAAAGCCTTAAATAATCAAGTCCTATAGAAGTTGAACTATAGCTCTGGCATATGAAGATGATGGAGGAAAATAGTAGTTATGGAAAAAACATCTAATATAGAAAGATAATTTTTAAGATAATTAGTAAGTGGATTATGTGAAGGCAAAGGAATGTATTGATCATTTATATTATGAGCATGAGAGGCTTGAGTAGCTACTAGTGCATGTCAATAAAGTTCTAGCCTTCATAGTAAGTACAAGACTTTAACCATCCTTGCTTAAATCATATTCTATCCATTGTAAGTCCATATTAAGGATATCCAATCCATTATGTAAATAGGGAGGAGTAGAATGGAAATCTCTAATTAGGACCTAGAAAAGAGAAATAATATTCTGGTGATGGGAGAACCATACCCTAAAAAAGCTTGTGTATGACTCGTTAAGTGAGTAAAATTTTGAATTATATCAATTCTATTACACTCAATAGTCCTTTATAAGATGTGGTAAACCTTGTACTAATTGATAATACTCATATCAATCCTATGCATCACATGAGGAAATAACATTTAGCAAACAAAATAGTGCAATACCTTCTAGTAGGGTTATAGACATTAAGAGTTAACAGTGTCTTGAACAACGTAATGACACATAGTCACATCTTACAAAACCGTGCCATATGTTCTTATGATCATTTAACTCCAATATGTAATCTTTGGAAGAGATTCCCACTCATGGACCTAGATTCCTGACATTTCTAATATTATTGACATGGATGGGAGTACCTAGAACTCTAGTGGTGATGGTGAAACCATTAATATAAAAAAACCAAGTTCACTTATAGATAAAAAAAATAGAGATGAAAGTAGATAGGATTTCAAAGCTCAAAGAGTTTTTGAGTGTGAGGATCAAAGAGATTATGCATAAAAGGTAGCTTGATGATGTTGGCACTGATATTAGAATTAATGAATTTTACCATTTATTATTATCTTCCCATAGATCCCTTTACCCTTTTTTTATTATTATTTATCCATGTTCCTAGAGGAGAATGAAGAATAAGGAGAGGTTATAGAAATCCTAGCTAATCTAGTAGAACATTTAGTTAGTGGAGAATTATGATTTTGAGGAGGAGGATCCTGTTACCTACACTTAGTAAATGGTCTAGGCTTTGAAGGTGGTGGATTTAACTCACAAAATATTAAGTAAAATCATTATTCTCAATAATTTATATATTTATCTCATATTGGGGATTTAAAAGTGTTCTTGATTTCTTAGTTAGCTTTTGATCAATCCCTTTAACACTACTAAAACAAGCATTTGTGGAATTTTGCTTAGGAATTAAGAGGAATAGATAAGAAAAGAGAAACAAAGAATGAAGAACGAGGAGTAATAGAAAGCCTTAATCATATTTACCAATTAAATTAGCTCAAAAAATTAGCATAAGAAATTATTAATGTGATAAGTGCTAAGAATGAGTGAAAAAGAGTGCAAAAACTCAATTTAAATAGAAATTAATAACAAATATTTAAAAATACATACCATAAGCACAAGTAGGAATTTCTGAGGATGAATATAATAAATACTAATTACATACTTCTATGATCTAAAAAAGCTAAGAAGAATGTAAATCAAAGCATAAATTATATCATATAACCACCAGTCAACCTAATAGAAAGTTAGGTATCTTACAACCTTACCCTATGATTCTACTTTAATTCATGTTTTTCAGCATCAACAAATACTTCTAATCAATTTTTGAGCCTTGAATGATAATAATGATATTTGGCTTGAGTTATTTGGTAAAGAAATGGATAGTTTGGTTGGCATAAAAAGTGAGGGACACCGACGAATGATAAAATGGTTTGAAATAGAGGAATAGGATTTCTTTTTGTGAAAAAGGTGCATATATACCTCATACAAACTGATTGATTGGTTTGGAAAATCAATTGATGGTTCTTGGGAACTTGTAGATCAACAAACAAAACCCATTAATACTTCTACCGTAGTTCTGAAAAGCAAAAGAATACACCTAATGATTGGTTTACGAACCAATTGTTTGGTCTTATCAAATGTTAAAAATCCATTTAAGGTGTCAAAAATCAATCAAGCCAAGGGATCAAGCATGCATATAATTTAGGATTTAAATATGTTATACAAGAACCATAAGGGCCATATGGATATCAATTAAACATATATCAAGTCTATGTAAACATGATTTCATAAAATTAAATATGCATCAAAAAATAATATTTTAAATGTAAATGATGTTAAATCCTCATAGGTTAAGTTCAATTAAGACTTGTAAACAAACATCTTTACCATCCAATCATGCAAGATTTCACATTAAATACGATGTAGAAAAAACAAATGGTAGAATGCTAACTTAGAGTTAATAAAATTCAAATGCATTTTCCTTACATGCTTTTGTCACCCAGCTATTTTTGGGTCCATATGGGTTAATCCTCAATGAATCAGCAATAATGATAAAGTTATTTGGAATCTAAATCATTTTTTAGGATATATTGAGATATTTGAGATTTGAATTCAAAATATTTAGAATACCTTTTGGGAAAGTTTGAAGCTCATTTATATTTTCAGCATTCTTTGATCAAAATTGATCTTTAATATTTTCTAGTTTTTCATCCAAATCAAGTTTCAAACTTCCAATATGGATGCAAAAATTTTATTTTCAATCTTCAACTTTTTAAGGTTTAAATATAAGTTAGGGAAATTTTTGTTTAAATCAAAATATAGCTATCCAACCTCTCAAAATTATCAACATAATCATCAAAAGAATTTAAAAAATTTTGAGAGTTTAGAAAACAATGCACTACCTCATTTTCTTTACATGAATTTGCTTTATAAGAAATAATAAAGTAAGGGTATGAAAATTATTCTTTTTCTTTGAAATTTTACAAACCTCTTTGGTAGTGGTGCACTCTATAACTAATTTGTATGCCTCTTCTCCAACGCCACAATGGAGCATGAAAATAACTTTATCATTCTACATTCTTTACTTATTAAACTAAGTTAATTTTTCAACTTATTTATCAATCAATCCATTTGTTGATGGCTATTGAATAATGATTGGAAAAATTTGTATGATTTACTATATCTTTCAATCATAAGCTTTGAAAAGTTACTCATAATTTTATTACAAATCCCATAATATTCTCCAATAAATAGAGTACGCCTTAAAGGTTATAAGTCTTCACCCATGAAGTTGTCTATACTTTGAAGACCATGAACTTTTTTTTGTTAGATCGATTTGATGAATTCCTGAGCTCTGATACTAATTAAAAACCTATATGGATATTCTATAGGGTGTAAATATAGCATTTAACAACAATAATGCTAAATTATAGGGATTTATAACTGTTCAAGGGATTCAATGAACTTTTACATCCTCTACCAAATGGTTGTCTCATTTAATTTTGAAATGTTATTTTATTATATGTCCATGATGATTGCTCTTCTAGGTTTATGAGCCTAAATTCTTAATGATATCTAAAGAGATATTTTACGCCTTATCCCACGTATCATCTCTTAGATTTATGATTCTACAAATTCAATGCTCTCTTTTAGGAATGCTACAAACAAACACAAATTATAAATAATATTTTTGTGAAGTGTGTCATTGTGTTTACAATTTATTCCACACAATTAAAAATACTAAAGTGTAAAATTAGAAGTGAGGGAGGTAAAAAATCTATATGAATAAATACTACAAGTGTAAGATCAATATAGCTAAATATGAAGATTAAATTGATCACTAGCAAAACATGATTTAGATTTGAAAGTATATAATCAAAACTCTCTTTTATTTTTTCTAAGATGTGAAAATAATGACTTTAGAAGAGTTGTGCTAAATTTTTTTAATATTCATAGAAATGATAAAACTCTTATATATAGTGATAAACAGATGACAGAAAATGGACCATATTGATTAGAGCTATTGGCTATAAAAAAAGTATTAAAATGGTTGAATTATAATGGGTAAAAAATCTATCAAATGCCTAAATCTGTTGATCGATTACATAAACCAATTGATTAGTTTCATAAACCAGTTGGTAGTATTTAAAATAGTCTATTGGGTTAGTATACCAATCAATTTGTTTAACTAATCAATTAATCGATGGAACAATTTTCAACATTATACACCTTTACAAAAAAATCATAACTTGAGTTACAGAGCTCAAAATCGAGTGTTGCCATTTTTTTCTAAATTAGACATATTAATCTTAATAAAAATATATTATTCACCTAAAAATAATAATTTCTAAGATGCATATGGTGAATTTTTCAAGTAAACTTAGATAGAAAATGGATTAAAAAAGAACTAATATTTATCAACCTTTGATATGAATACTTATAAACATTTTTAATAATTGAAATCATTTTAAGAAATTTAAAAATGATTTTTGAATAGGATTATAAATCTCAAACATTAAAAAATTTAATTTTTTAATATATAAATTATATGTACATAAAACCTAAAACTATAACATAATTTTTGAAGCTCGAGTCATCTTTTGTCCTTCTTGTTGATTGTGAGTTTTGACAAGCTATTTAAGCACAATATAACATTGTGTGGATTTGTCCAGGTGTTAGAGAAGTTTGTACTAGTGTAGTGTGTTATGTAAGAAACACAATGGTATCGTGTTATTAACATGATATATATGAAAACAATTAAGTGTTTAATACTTTAGGTATTTCTATAATATACATGTAAACATAACAAGATATAATAAATTCATAATTAAGTTTGCTATTATAAAAATAAAGGTTGATTAATAAATAAGTTCAAAAACTTATATTCAATAATGGATTACATGATTTATATTTAACATAAATTATTTGAGTATAAATTTTATGCTTGATTCCATGATTTGATTATTTTTTATGCTTGAACCAAGTGTTTTTCACCTGATAAAACCAATTAATGTAGTATATACAAACTTATCAATGCGCCTCTCTCAAATTGGTCAATGGATTCATTATTTTTTATTTTTCAAATTAAGAGAGAGGAGTTGATTGGTTTTCCATAACAATCAACTAGTTGTCTAGAATATTCATTTAGTAACATCAACTGATTGATGGGTTTGTCTAGCATATAAAAGATCTCTTCCCCTAGATTACATGTTTACACTCACTTCTCCTAATCATTCGAATACTCCTCTTTACTACACCCACTTTATCTAGTCCAAAATTTTCATTTTTTAACCAAAATCCAAAAGCATGTGCTTGTTGAGATAGTTTGAACAAGAAAAACAAATTAACAATACTAATTCAAGGTGTATTACACATATTTTATCTCAATTTGTAGGCGAGAAGGGTATAAACCCTAACTTTAGTTTGGGTTGATTATGAGACTTTGGTTGACATTACTAGTTTGATTAACGTAATTCCTAGTTATTTTAACTTATTAGACTCTTTAAGAACATCCTTCTTTTCTCTTTAGCTTATTTTTCATGATTTCTTAATTTATACCTACCTATTTGAATGTGTGGTGCAAAATGTTAATTTTCCATGCTTTATTGTTATTAGATTAGATTCTCATGTGTTTATTTACTCATTATTTATATATCCCAACATAAAATCTAACTTAGATTATCATTTTGAAACAAAACCCATACCTAGAGCCCTTTTTCCCTTTATTTCATATTATGTTCCTTTTTTTTCAAATCTTTGATACATCATTATGTTCTAGGAGGAACAATAAGATTGGATTAACTAATGTGAGTTTTCAATGGGTATTTAAGCATAGCATAACATTATGTTGGTTCATGTAGGTATTAGAGAAGTTTAGTATAGTATGGAGGTTTGTATGAGAAACATGGGGGTCCTATGATAATAAACAATAACTACATTTCTTTAGTGAATATTTGATGTGTTTTGGGTAAAATTTGAGACTAAGGAAATTAACACGAAGGTCCATATTTCCTAAACATAGATTGTGTTTTTGCTATATTTATGAAACACACTATTTTATCCGATAGGGTCATATGTCCCAACTTCTTATTCTTCCCCATATAATTCTCCATTTAAAGAGAATTATAGATTTATATAATTAATTGAGTAATTAGTTTGGTCATTCTATAATTACACAAGAGCATGAATAAATATCTCCACTTTTTCTTCAATTATTCTGTTTTGTGTTTGAATCATAAAGTGTGCATAATCTTGTTAATTCCAATTTGATTTAGATCTCTCAAAATTCATGTTAATTTTGTAACAATTTGATATCAAAGCTGCATTATTGAAGAGATTTTGTTATTAGGATAGGTATAGGGTTAGATATTAAGAAGTTTAATCAATCCATTAATTTTTGGTTATGGAAATTGAAGATAAAGGCAATTCTAATTTAGAGAAGATTGGAAAAAAAACCTATATCCAGTCATCCTAACAAGCCAAAGCCAATGAAAGATGAGAGATTTAAAGAAGTATAATTGAAGGCCTTCTCTATCACACAACTATGCTTGTCTAATGAGGTATTATGGAAAGTGGAAAAATAACCAACCTCAGCTTCCTTATGGTTAAAGCTTGAGTTATTATATATAAAAAAGGTAGTAGAAAATCAGATACTATTAAAGAGTCAGCTTTATGGCCTGTAATTAGAGGAGGGTCAATCTTTGAAAAGTCATCTAAATGAATTTAGCTCTATCGTTATAGATATTCATAATATAGATGTTAAATTAGATGATGAAGATTTGGCTATTATGTTGTTATATTCTTTACCTGCTAGCTTTAAGTATTTTTATGAGACTATTTTGTATGGAAGTATGAGTTAGTCCTTGAGTATTTGAAATCTATCTCACTATAACGGGAGTTGATTGATAGTCATTTGACTGGAACCGATACTTCTAAGGACTCACATAGTGAGGGATTCATAGCTAGGGAGAGGACAAGTGAATGGAGGTTTGGTGATAAGAAGATATCCAAATCTAAGTTAAAGAGTTGGAAGATGAATGTGATGTGAAATAGTTATCGCATGAAAGGCCAAAAAAAGAGATATTGTACTAATAGGAAACCGACAAATACTATTAATAGTGTATTTGATGAGTATGATATTACCATAGTTGGGGGCAATGGTGATGGCGATGCATTAACTGCCACACATGAAAAAACTAGTTTGGTTGATAGGTGGATTATTAATTCTGTGTGCTCCTACCATGTATGTCCCAATAGAAGTTCATTCTAAACATATAATACTATTTAAGGTGGAGTTGTTGTCTTAGAAAAAGGTGCTTCATGTGGAGTTATTAGGATTGGGATTGTGAGGGTGATATATGATGGTGTGATTAGGACAGTGTTTGGTGTTCATCATGTTCTTAACATAACCAAGATCTTGATTTTGTTATGTTCCTTGGATAGAGAAGGTTATAGGTGTGTTATTAAGAATAGTATATTAAAGGTTGCTAAAGGGCTTGTAGTGGTGATTGTCGGCAAGTGGGTCGGGATATTCTATAAGATTTTTAGCATAGATATCAAAGGTGTAGTTGGTGGAGACATTGAGAGTGTCTAACTCAGATGTTTCTAGCCTTAATTTGTGGCAACTGAAACACGAAAGTATCATGGGCACTACTAGGGGTTCCTTATGCTATAACTTGGTTACATCTAGATCTATTACCTTTTTTCTGTCTAAATTTCTTCTTGATAAGATGGTGGAGTAGAAGAGTCTTCGTGTTGCTTCAAATAAGGTGGAGGTTGTTGTTGATCTAGATGGTATAAATTATTCTCGTGAGGAGGAATCTAGGTGGCAGGTGGAGCAAGTGGGTGTTACTTTAGGCAGATTTAGTTATGCATACGACGAATAATATTGGTATGCAGAAGATAGTGTTAGACTCAGAGATTATTTTGGGTGTTGATTCTGCCTTGTGGTATTTTAGGTGTTGCTGAGGAGATGTGGTCTCTTTAATAGAATCATACATTGGCATGTAATGTTTCACCAGTTATTCTTTTGTTATGTATTTATATTTTGCTTATCCTAGCAAAAGAAATGTATGAGGAAAAGCTAAAGACTTTGGATGTGCCCAAATCCAAAGCGGTTGTGGTGGCTTGCTTAGTCACTAGTTCATACTTTATAGTTGTGAGATGCTTGATGTATAATGTGACATTGCTCGTGTGGTGAGCATATGTGTGGTGAGTCTCTTAAAGACCTAGGTTAGGTGTGGTGCTAATTCTAAGGTACTTGGTGCATATAGTATTAGCTTGTATTGAGTATGTGTTGTTAACTATTCTATTGACAAATTACTCTAATCTTGGTTGTGGTCCTTATGATAAAAGGTACACTAGTGTGCTAGTGTTCAAACTTAGAGGTTCTAAGGGTATGTGTTTGTCTATAACAGGCTTTTCAGGAAACCTTGTGGCCTAGTGGTTTAGTACTAGATTTGGGGTTTAGTTATGGTGCTCTAATTTTTTGTGGTGATAGCTAGAGTGTTATCTATTTAACTAAGAATCATAATTCCTTTCATCATCAAATGAAGCACATTGACATCAAGTATCACATTATCTAGGGTACTATTGTTGTAGGAAAAGTGATATTAGAGAAAGTTAGTATTTTAGATAATCCCGCTGATATGCTAATGAAGCCACTAACTAAGAGTAATTTTGAGTGTTTATTGGATTTGATTAGTGTTTATAGGCCATGAGGCCTTTTGTTGGGCCAATATTTTTTATAGGACACTTTACATGTTATGCATCACAAATATTTCTCAAAGTGAAGACATTTTTTTTACTGGATATTTGAGTATAACATAACATTATGTTAATTCATGTAAGTGTTGGAGAATTTTAGTGTATTATAGGAGTTTGTGTGAGAAACACGAGAGTCCTATGTTAATAAACATGGATTGTGTTTCTCAGGTGAATCTTTAATGTGTTTTAGGAAAAAGTCAAGAATAAGGAAATAAAAACAGGGGGCATATTTCCTAAACAACAACTGTGTTTTTGCTATATTTTTAAAACACGTTATTTTTTCCTATAGGGTTTTTTCTTCTATAAAAGGAGACATGTTGAAACCCTAGCTATCAAGAGTCTCGCATCCCATCTTCTTCTTATTCTCCATTCATAGAGAATTATAGATTTGTGTGATTGATTGATTGATTAGTTTAATCATTTTGTAATTATATAAGAGTATGATTAAAGATCTCTACTTTTTCCTCAATGGTGCGTAATTTTATCAATTCTGATTTGGTTTGGATCTCTCAAAATCTACACTAATTCTACAACAACTACCACCCTATAAAAGGATGTTACATTACTTTATGGGATTCATCTTATTCCCTTATGTGATTTTAATTACTAATATGATGACTAGATACTAGAATGGGATTAACTACATCTTGTTTTAGAACACCATGTGCATTAGAGATGGCATATTTTAGAACATGGCATACATGAAAGCACATACACAGGCATCACTTAGGAATGGGTCCCTAATCATAAGGATTCTATAGGACTTTGGTGTTCCTCTAGAGGGGTTCACTAATACTACACTTCGTTTTAGTTTGGATATCTATGATGAGGTTACGCTTAGGAGGATGGGTTATGAGAAGATAAATGGTGGTTAAAGTATCATCTTTTTCATGAAAAGTTGTGCATCCTTGACTCAAGTTGGTAGGATAACATCATCTCAGGAATCTTAAGGTAAGGAGAGAGTTGATCAAATATTCTAAAACCTTTGAATGACCAACTATCTTATGCATTAACCCTATTCTTGTAATGACCCCCCTTTTTTTTTACTAAAAAGGCTCCTTTTAAAACATTTAACAAGGGAAAAATACAATACCAATATTATGAAAAATAGGGTGTTACTACTGCATATTACGCAGCATAGACATTTTGGTGCCTGTCTCATGTTAGACATAAGGCTAAGTATCTAATAAACCAAACACAAGTATATATAGAATGCACAAGATAATTCACTCAAAGCTAAGAGAGTAAATGTTTACAACCCAAGGCTATATAAGCATAAAACCAATGTGAAAAATACCTAGACGCAAATAATGATTGAAGGAAAAAAAATACAAGGGAAGATGCTTTGATCACTCAAGAACCATAGAATTAAACACCTCTCCAAATTCATATGCTTAGATAAACTAACTATCCTAGAAAAAAAAAGGTTAGATCACTCATTAGACATCCTCAAAAACCTACACCATATCTCATGCTCATGGGATTAAGTAGCGGATTATAACAACCCTATCAATATGAATATATATTGAGAAAACCAATTTAACACTATTATGTATATCATGATACATGCAAGTTCCATATAACATGCTCATCTTACAATATACCCAAACGTGCATACAAGAATCCTATTATGTCATTCACACACTTTCATATAACACCATATTAGGCATACTTGGACATAGTAAGATATGCTTGATCATAATTCTATACATATATAGAAATATACATATTAAACCATACTTGGACATATTATATTCATAAAGAAACATAGATCACTTAAGTTATCCTTATAATAGTTCATAAGTTTTGTTCCATATAGTAACGAGCATATAAATACACACACTACAAAATAATTGACTTTTGCCAATAGGCCTTATCTATTGGTAAAAGCCATGTTTCTGTTGGAAAAAGTTTTTACCAACAAAAATTTTTCTGTGACAAATCTATGGGTAAAAACTCTGTACTTAAAAGTTTTAACCACAGATATGTATGATCTGTTGGTATTAGTTGCTTATGCCCATAGATATTTATGTGTTGGTAAAATTTATACCCATAATTATATCTGTGAGTAAAAGTATTAACCACAAAATGATATTTGTGACTAAAAGTATTGTCCACAAAACAATATCTGTGACTAAAAATATTGTCCACAAAACAATATCCGTGACTAAAATATTACCCACAAAAGAAAATATGTGGCTAAAAGTAGTATCCACAAAATTATATTAGTTGCTAAAATTATATATATATATTATATGTTAGTAAAACGACAATAATGTCCATAATACCTGTTGTAGCAATATTTATTTATAACAATAACTTATCTTTATATAAAATGTAGTACACCATATATAATCATCGTTCTTTGGTTTAACTATCAAAATGATAATAGTCTTATAGGTATAATATATACAACTTGTAACCTATGCTAACATATAAGACATCTTCATTAACACATCAAACACCATCCTCTTCATTCACATCCTATTTAGCATCTCCAACGACTTCTGCGTCTTCAATATTTTCTTTGATAATTATCAAGATGTATTCCTTGAAAAAATATGCATATAACTTAATTAGATTAATATAAATTCGCCTAGGATATTATTTAACTTGTGTGGTGTCTTTTAATATGCATGTAATTTCAAGTTTTTAACTTGCAATTTCAATTACCAATACCTGCCTTAGCTACAAGAGTCCAACAATAATCAAATACCGGTATTAAAATGAAGTGATTAGCACATAACATCATTTCAAAACAACAATCAAACAAACCACTGGGTAGAACAAATTACAATGATGATAGTAGTAGAAAGAGCGGTCATTACAAGAAGATGAAGAAACAAAGATATGTGTTTTAGATAAGGAGTCAGGTTGATATACTTAACAATGGATATAGATGGAGGAAATATAGTCAAAAGGCTGTTAAGAAGAACAAATATCCAAGGTATATATATAATATATATTATGTAAGTGTATTTGTCGCTAGCAATCTGCTAAAAGTATGTTTAAACATCTAGTCTATGCATAATTGGAAAATTCATCTTGATAATTTCATGTTTCTATCTCTGACTTACAGAGATACATAATGGAAGAGAAAGCTAATGCATCTAGTGTCACCAATCAAAGCATATCAAAAATAATAAGAAGAAGAAGAAGAAATTATTCGGATCAATCTATTACTATAATAATGAAAACCACATCCTAGTAAAAAACAAGAAAAAAAAAAGTAATCCAACATACAAGTAACTGAGAGAAGTATGCCTCCAAGAGAAATCCAGCCATCTTTTTCGGTATCCTTGAAAAACTTTATGATATAATATAGAGAAATTACATGTACTATACTTGGATTCCAATATATTATGTTGTAGAGCCCAATAGCAAATATAGAGAAGAACCATATAAACACTATTGGTGCAAGGGCAAACAAGCCGACTAATATTACCCAGGTAATCAGCTGGAGCACACCTATGAACCACAACAATATCAAAAGACACGAATAAAAATATAGTGACTTTTGCACCCATTCTATTATTTTTTTTATGATCTGTGTGAGGAGAAAGAGCACTTTTCCATGAAGACAAGTATTGAACAACAAAAAAGTTCCAGCCTGTATCCCATCCAAAATATATTTGGAGTTTGAAAATTTAGAGGAGCAGAAAAAAAAAATCCCCCCTTTTTAATATAATGAACTTCAACTCATATAACTAACTATTTAACTCTATACATGATTCTCTTATTAGATAAGAGAATAAAATAAGTAATTGCAATTCATTATGCCTCAATTTTTTTCCTCAAAAGAAACTATATTACAGGTCATATCAAAATGGAAAGGAATTGAAAGATGGGATGAAGAGCATTACACCTCATCAGCAACTTAAAGCCCAGACACTGCTGATAGAACTGTAGCCAAGGAGAAAGGAAAAAAAATGATTTGATCAGAAAAAATAGGAAAGCTTTCAAAGATGAATAATTGATATTTCACACATAAGAATACAGAGAAAAGAGAAACGTGGACGGTAAGTGATGGAAATCAGAAACTTGAAGCCCAGACACTACTAATAGAACTAATGACATTAAAAACATAACAACCCCATACAATTCCCACCTCTGATAAGGTCTAGAGAGTTCCAGCTATACGCAACCACATATCAACGATCTATGGTAATAGACCAGCATAAAAACTATTTTAAGAAGGTTTTATGGTTGTAAAAGGAGATAATGCAGTATACTGATATTATATGAGAATCTTCAAGAGCATAACCGAAAGGACCAGCTCCATAATGCATGACCAAGAAGCTATCAAAACTTAAAGCTACTGTTATGGTAATCTATAAATGAAATAGGTAAAATAATAGGATATACTATACAGTGAACTTTATTAGCTATCAATGTGTCTAGCATGAAGGCATCCAAGATTCAACATGCTTATTCTTGATATTCATTCCTTAGGTTGGTCAAGCTACATACATTCAAATGTACTACCTTGAGGTAGAGTACAATACCATGATATATCTCTTGATTAAGTGAGCTAATGTAACATATAAAAAGTAGGGCATGACATAAACAATCTTTCGAGTAGCCAATTCAAGACTATTAGATTTCAAAACTAGGGTTTCAAAGCCCAAGACACAAAATTGGATAGTTCAAATCAATTAATTTCAATTAAAGGTGTTACGATGCAATTAATACCATTTCAACTATTTCTATTTATTGAAGTTTAGAAAAGCAGCCATATAAATGACCAACTTCATAATTTCATTTAAAATCTAGTATTTTAGGCCCGAAAATACAATTCGGTTAAATTCTATTAATTTATTTAAATTGAATTTTGAGAAATACAATTAGACATATTTTATAACATAACATATAATCAATTGCTCAAAAATAATAAAAGAAATATCCAATTTAGCATAATTAGGGTTTTTAAGCCCGAAACGTAAATCCAATCAATTCTTCCTAAAGTATATAAATTGACAGTTTGGAATTGTAATTAAATGTATTCTAATGTAATTAAATTAATCAATTGAATAAAACAACCCGATTATATAATCCAATTTAGACTCGTAACATTTTTGACCCGAAAATCCAATTCCAATCAATTTCACATAATTTTCCTAAATCAACACTTTTGATATGAAATTAAATACATTTCAAAATATATTATAAAATCAATTGAGTGAAAAAACTCAATTATACAATCCAATTCCATTACACACAAATTTTGATCTAGAAAGTCAATTCCAATGAATTCCACATAAATTTCTCAAATTGACGGTTCTAACATAAAATTAGATACATTTTAAAGCATAATGTAAAATCAATTTGCCCAAAATAGCTTAATCGGACGAATCCGAAAAATTTAGACACAACCCGGCCTAAAATCCGACTTTCACAAATCAACCAAATGCACTAGAATTCACCACTCTAAATTAATCATACAACATATATATACATAATTACACAATCAATTTAGCTTATCATAAGCTAATTCATACTCAATTAATGAAAACAAGGGTTAGGGTTTTCGGAAATTTATACCAAACGAAACTAACAAATATGAATGGGTGAAGGCCGGAGAAGATACGCCGGAGTTCGAGGATTGCTCGCCTGCAACCAGTGAGGCTCGCCGTGGCCGGAGGATGGTAGCGTGACCTGTGCTGCTGCTCATGGCTGCTGCTGCGCGTGGCTGCTGGTTGCTGCAGCGCTGGAGGTAGCAGGTACAACGATGGCGTGCGACTAGAGTGGCGACGTCAATGGTGGCCAAAAGTCAGTTGTTGACAATGGAGGAGTTGGTGGCGACGTCAATGGGGCGCAGAGGGTAGGGAGACCGACGGGAAAAATAACAAAAGAGAAGGGAGAGAAGAAAAAGGAAAGGGAAAAGGAAGAGGGTCGGGGTCGGGGTTAGGTTTGTGTGTTTTTTTTCCTTCAAATACACATATATAAATAAATACTATACATCTAAAAATATTCTTGGAAAATTTTATCTACAAATTATTTGACAAAAAATCATTTCAAAAGGATCTGAAGGCCTAAAATCAATATAAGAGCTATATAGAGATTTTCGAAAATATTTTCAAAAGAATTTACCAATGAGTGTAAATATCTATATTATTTACAAAAATACTTTATAAGTCCTCGAAATAATATATTCTTTTTTAACTTTAGAAAATATTTATAAAATAAATTATAATAGAAATACACTCATAAAAACTATAAATAGTTTTCAGATAAAAATAAAAGACTGATCCGAATAAATAATTTTATTTTAAATAAATCGTAACGCTTATTAAAGAAAAAAATATAATGAAAAAATAATAATTAAAATAAATCAAAAGAAATATTTTTATAAATTTTTGAGTGACTAAAAATAAAATAACACATTTTCAAAAAGTCATTCATAAGCCAAAATGGAAACAAAAACATAAATAAGTTGTGAAAATCTTTAATTTAATATTTTTTTAAGATTTTATCAACCTCATCAAAATAAATAAATTCAAAGATAAAAATATTTACTATAGATAAAGATATTAAAAGGTTTTATAATAGATAAAATTAAATATAATATTTCAAATACATTCGAGAAATATTCTTTTAATAGTTTAAATGAATAAAAATAATTTAACACATTTTCAAAAAAGCCATCTGTAAGCCCTAAAAAAATAATTCTATAAATAACAATTAATTATTATAATATTGAATATAATAATTATAATTTTTTTCTTACAAATAATATAATTAATTTTACTACTAATAATAATATTATTATTAATTATCTAATAATATTATTAAATAATAAAGTTAAATAATATTTATTATTATTTAAAAATATTTAATATACAATTAATATTTTATAATGTATTATTAAGATAATATTAATCATAATTTATAATAAAATAATAAATATTATTAAAAATAATTAATAATGGGAAATAAATACAAATATGAATAATATAAATATTAATCGTAATTTCCAACAATTAGTAATAATATTTTTTATTAAAATAATAACAATAATAATAATGTCCTAAAATAATTATTCTTAGTAATAATTAATCAATAATTATATTAATAAGAATAATATGAATCATTATTTTAAATAAATTAATAATAGTATCTAATAATTATTAATATATTATTAATAATGTGAATGATTATTGATAATATTTATTACTGTTAAGATAATAAAGATTTGAATGATAATTGGTAGTATTTAAGAATAAATTAATTTAATAGTAAGTGGTAGTAGATATAATATATATTACTTCATTATAATTGTTAAAAGACACCATTATGAACAATATTAATATAAAAAATTAGAAATAAAATAATAATTAATAATAATATATGCAAACTATTATTTCTAATAATGACTAATGACTTAATTATTATTATTATTATTATTATTATTATTATTATTATTATTATCATCATCATTATTATTATTATTATTATTATTATATGAAAAAGAACAAAATTAATCATTATTAAAATTATATAAAAACAAATATTATTGTTGAATTTCATAAACACTAATACCAATAGATGTAAAAGTGGGTATTAGTTCTACTGGTATAATGCTACTAATAACCACATATATAAGTGATGGTAAAAGATCTATTGGCATAACATATTAATACTAACAGATAAAAAATTTCTGTTGGAAAAACTACATTATTGACCACAGAAAATTATCTGTTGGTGTTAGTTGCTTTTACCAATAGAAAAATATGTGTGCCTAAGTTTCTGTTGGCAAAAGTCAATTATTTTTTAGTGACATAAAACACTTCAACTATAGGTTTTTATAGTAGGAGGATTATGATTATGCATAATATAGATCATAATATAATTCGTGGAATCATGTGAGAACAAAAGAATTATATGGCAATGGAGCACTTAGGAGTAAATACATAGTAGCATATGTTGTGTATATATATGTATGATGCACATACCGCAGTATGCATTCTAAGAAACACTTTCATGATGGAGTCTATAAGGAAAGTAAATTAAGTTGCATAATATACTTAGAACCAACCAATTATGTTCTCTTGTTCAAGTGAACATAAAATGTTCTTGTACCAATTTCTTAAGTCATGGGCAAACTTATCCCTCATGGTCTCTAAATACCCACAAAAGTCATATTAAAGTGAATGGACATAAATTCTAGCTAAAGCCACAAAAATAGGAGGATTTAAGTCCAACAAAAGTTAAATAATCTCTCATGGTAACCATATCATTTATTATTGATATCCCCCAGTAAATAATCAGTATCTAGAGTGAAAAGGCACCGAGATCAACTAAAATCCCACTTGGAGGCAATAAAGATGCCCAAAGTTAGACAAACCCCTAGTAGCTAATCGAGGATTGGATAATAAAGACCCATCATACTAGTAGTTTTACTTTAATTAATTGATATCTTATTAGATAAAGATTTTATATCACACTATATTATCCTAAGTACCATGCCATTTAAATCTAAATATAAACATACAAATCTCTAATATGAATTTTTATTCCCATTAAGGGCATCTTAAAGTGATAACTCCTTTTCTTAACCATTTATGTCAAAAAGGGATTTTACAGTATTAATATTAGTCAAAGATATCCAAGCCACTAATTAATTTTCATTTATTCTCCTTTTCATCCATAATTCAAGTGTATTTCAAGGCTTAAGACTAGGGACAAATTATATTTTCCATTACTTAATCATATTCTTTCTATCCATTAAAGAACATTCAAGTCAATCCAAAATACCAAGAATAAAGGTTCAGCTTGAGTTCAACTAGAGCCTAACAATAATTCATATGATTCATCTAATTATTTAAATAGCCAATTAAAGGATCCTATTTATAACTAATGTCAAAGTAGGTTTAAATTAAGGTCAAAGTAGGTTTATATTTTTGTTTGTGTGTGTGTGTGACAAGTATTGACACTTATGCTAAGAACCAGAAATAGACAGATGTCAAGGTATGTACGTATGGTACACACTCAATCCAGACATGCATATAATTGCATGATTGAATATATGTAAGCAATAGAATATATATTGACAAGATATCTTGCAATCACAATAATAGTTAATACAGTCATATATTAACATTGCAAGTCTTCTGAAAAAATTCCTGGTAATCTATAATGAAAGCCATGAATGACTCTTGAAATTGCTGCTAGAGAGACTGATGCAATTACAAGTAAAACGTCAAATTCAATATTACATGGTGTCTAAGATACACCTATTGCTTAAGATATAAAGGGCATCAACCACTAAAAATTGGAATATGCAACTATATATAAGGTCATATATCACTCTACCTTGGGAGCTAATGGTGGTGTATATATGGATGTTGAAGGAGCAATAGTGAACCCAAAAGCACCAATAAAAGTGCAATAACCCATTTTTTAAGGTATTTAATGTTTTTTAATCTATGCATTTAATTGTTATCTAAGTGTTTTTAATTATGGTTTAGAGATGTGCTTGAATTTTTACATTGATAAGGTTGGTTTGGGTTGGAAATTATGAGGGCAAGTGATTTTTAAGGCAACTAGTTTACTAGTTTGGGGTATTGATTGACTAGTTTGCTCTTTAAAATAGAGTTTTGAAACTAAGAAAGCCAGTTAACTAGTTTAGGGTACTAATCAACTAGTTTAACTAAGTTGTTTATTCATCGATCATGATTTTACACCAAATATTCTTCTGAATATTTTTTAGCTTTGTGATTTTATTTTGGGAAATTTGTTTACAAAATTTACAAATCATTTGAGTCTTCCAAGCCTACTTTACTGATTTATAATGAATTTATAGGGGGTTTCAACCATCTTTGCTCTATACACCCCATTCCTTATTCATGCTCATCCCTTACCATCTACATTTGCTCAATCTCTCCCTTCCTTTTTGACCAAAACTCCCAAGTAGAGGGCATTTCTCCATTTTTTTCCCTTCTCTTTTATAATAAAAAACAAAGGCTTGCCTAATGTTTTATTCTCTTCTTGGTCGATTATTATCTCTTCTCTATTCTCCTAATCTAATATTTAACTCTCCCTTATTTCTCTTAAGTAATAAATAATTAAGGTTTTGAGAAAGGTTAAAGATTTAGCTTTCTTCTCCTGGAAATTTTATTTTGAGAGGTAAGTTAGATTATAGCATTCTTCTTCTTATTCTTCTACTGATTTTCTTTTATTAAGCTTTAGAAAAATATTTTTAATTGTTTTGATTATTAATTCTTTTATTAATTGAGGTCTTGGTAGATAGTCGTCAAAGTTAGATATATTTTGTCTAGAAGAATTATTTAGACGTAAGGAATTCTTATCTCTAATATGAATTAGGTATTTCAGTCTTTTTGGTTTTGTGTTCTTCGTATATTTCTATGTTATGTATTAGTTAATTTAGTTCTTAGATTGGAGCATGTGGTAAAGTTTTCACATATGAAGTTTAAGCATGTTTCAAGTTCTTTGATATTTGATAACTATAATTTTTGCATCTTATTCCTAAGATTTACAATAGATTTTACCTTAAATTTCAGTTGGAATTCTCCCTTTTTATTCTTGCCACTGCCTTTGTGTTGTAAAAATTTGTAAGATCTCAAGGAACAAACAAAAATGAAGGATGGGAGAAAGAATAAGTTTAATGGGAGACGAAAGAATCAAAGAGGATCAAATTTTGAAGTGGAAAGAGATTTAGAGGTAAGATGCAAATTCTGGAACAAATGAAAGCAAGGATGCATATTCCAAGTATGGGGGCAAGAAATAAGGGGCATTTCTACCAGGATTTGATCTGAATTTGGAGAATCATTCAACATAAAAGTTGTAGATCTTTTCAATAACTTTCCAACACATCTAAAATCAGCTTAATCAGGGTTTTAATGAAAGAATTATGGCTGAAATACCCAGCATTATCAAAGCTAACACGGGTAGACCGTATTGTTCAACACGGTCGTGTTGACCTAGTGGACATGACTGGTCCGCGTTGATCAACATGGCCATGTCATTCTAGAATCACTGGAAAAAATAATGCCCACATGTTTTTCAGGAAAGAAAAATCTAAGGATTTGGGGGGCCGTCGCATTCAACTCTCATTCTAATTTTTCATCCCAGCAGCCTCCACTCGCTCCCCCTTCTCTATCCTCCATCCTCTTCCCCAATTCATCAAGATTTCTCTTATAAATTAGAGACGTAGGTGCAAGAAGTTAAATATTTGCAAGAATTTCTGAACACCAAGGGTATTATCTAATGATCTTTTCTCTCTCTATGGAATCTCTTGTTGTTTTTAATATTCTTGCTATGAATTTGATAGGCTAGATCTTGTGCTAATGTCAAAGGGAGTTTCCCCTGATCCGAATGTGTTGAATTATTACATCCTTTTTTATTTAATTCATGATCTATTTGTTGTGTTATTGGTTGATTGACGGATTGACAAACCATGGCCGAGTTCCAATTTTTGGTGTGAAAAAAATGGGTGCAATCGAAAGATAATCTAGTGTTAGACCCAATAGCACAACTGGAGATCAAATTATAGGTCTAGAGACGATCGATTTGACCTCTACAACAATAAAGGAGGAAACTTTGTGGACTTTAATGCATTACATTCTATTAGACTCTAATCTAGAGATAGTTAGGGCCATAGATATTTAATAGGGTAGCTGTGGCTTGAGAAAGCACAACACTCTCTATCCTTGTTAGCTTGATTGATTATGATTTTTGAATAATTTTTGTGATGTGATATTCGATTACATGTGAGGATCAAGGGTGATGAACCGAAACCTTAACTATTTTATTTACTCGAGTCACTTGAGTGCTATTTTCCTCTATTTTTAGCTAAGTTATTTTAGCTTACAATTTCTTATTTCATATCATCTCATAGTCTAGACATAGCTAAGTTATATCATTGTCCTAGTGGTCATTCACCAATCCCTATAGGATTCACCTTGACTACTACTCTGACCCTATATACTTGCAGGTAGGAACATGTCAAGTTTTTGGCACCCTTGCCGGGGATTGGCAACAAGTGACATTAGGACCCGAGGAATTTATTATGATCTAGAAATTTAATTTAATTTTATTTTATTTTTGCTTTTTTTTGTGGTTTACTAATCTTGGGTGTTAGAGTTTTTGATTACAAGTACACTGGTGCATGACCCACGCTAGTGGGGGTGAGTTAGTGCGACTTGATCCCGAGATCGAGAGGACCATCTCATATTCACACAGGTCACACCCCACAAGTATTGAAATGGAAAACAACCCTCTACCCCATGATGGTCAAGTCCCACCACAAGGGCACATCCCACTCCCAGAACAAGCTCATATCCAAGAGTAAGCTCCCATTCTTCGTTCGCTTCGAGACTATGTTACACCGAGCCTTGATGGCTCAACCTCATGCATACGAAGACGGGTTGTACAAGCTAATAATTTTGAGATCAATCCTACCATTTTCCAAATGCTACAAACATCAGTTCAATTTGGAGGTAACCTTAATAAAGATCCCCACTCCAACATTGCTAACTTTGTAGAAATTTGTGACACTTTTAAACTAAATGGTGTTTCTAATGATGTAATTAGGATTAGATTGTTCCTTTTTTCTTTAAGTGATAAGGCTGAGAGTTGGTTACACTCATTAGCCCTAGGGTCTATCACTATTTGGGATGATTTGATGAAGTCTTTCCCTTCTAGATATTTTCCACCATAAAAAACTGCAAAATTACAGAATGACATCACTACCTTTATGTAAAATAACCTTGAATTACTTTATGATGCATGGGAATGGTTTAAGGATTTTCTTAGGACGTGCCCATATCATAGCTTACCTATGTGGCTTCAGATGAAAACTTTTTATAATGGTATCTCTGCTACTAACTGTTCTATGATAGATGCAGCTATAGGAGGTACTATTATGAACAAGACTCCAAAGCATGTTTATGAGTTCATTGAGGAGCTAGCCTCGAATTCCCACCAATGGCACTCCAAACGTGCCCCAATACAAATGACTCCAGGAATTCACTCTTTAGATGCCATCACAGCATTAGAGGCTAAGATTGATTTTCTTGCTAAGAAATTTGACAATATGGATAGTACCTCTTATATGCAGGTATAAGCTAATGCACCTTCCAACAATCTTATGACCAAGTGAACTACATGGTTAATAGTTATGGGAGACCGAACAATATCTATTCAAATGTGTATAATCCTAGATGGAGAAACCATCTAAACTTTAGTTGGAGAAATGAAACCCCTAAAAAACCTCTGAGATACACACAATAATGACTGGCACCTTTAGCTTCCTTACCACCCCAACAACCTTAATCTTCTTCCCTTAAAGAGATGATGTCTAATTTTATCACTCGCATTAAGAGCACCCTTCAAAAACATGAAAGCCAAATCCAAGCCTAGCTCCAAAAGCAAGATGCTCAAATTCAAGCCCGTCTTCAAAAACAAGATGCTTGCCTCCAAAATCAGGATGCATCCATCAAGAACCTTGAGGCACGGATCGGACAACTTACTAATGCCATTTCAGAGAGATCACTTAATGCTTTGCCTAGTGATATAATCATTAACCCCAAAGAAAAATCAATGCAATAGACTTGAGGAATGGGAAATCTATATCTGAACCATAACCTAAAAAGCCTAAGGAAGAAAATGAGGAAACTCCTGAAGAGAAGGAGCCTAAATCACAATCAGAGGCAATCCACACTTCACCTCAAGAGGTAAAAACATATGTTCCCCCTCCTCCATTTCTAGGTAGGATTATACAATGTAAGTTAGATGCTCCGTCTGCAAAATTCCTTGATATAATTAAGAAAGTACACATTAATTTGCCTTTGCTTGACATTGTGAGACAGATACCCAGTTATGGAAAGTTTCTTAAGGACATAATCACTCACAAGAGAAAGTTGGATGAGATTGAAATAGTGAACTTGAATGAGGAATGTTCCGCTATCTTGTAGAACAAACTCCCTCCTAAGCTCAAGGATACAGGTTGTTTCACTATCCCATGTGTAATCAGGAATTTAAAATTTGAATATTTTTTGTGTGAACTTGGAGCTAGCATTAATTTGATGCCTTTCTCTATTTTCAAGCTTCTAGGTTTAGGGGAACCAAAACCGATGAATATGTCCTTATAGTTGGCTAATCAATCTATCAAATATCCTAGGGGTAATATTGAAGATGTTTTAGTTAAAGTAGACAAGTTTATCTTCTCGGTTAACTTTGTTGTGTTATACATGGAGGAGGACCACAAGGTGCCCTTGATTTTTGCTCGACCTTTGTTAGCAACAGGATGTACTCTCATAGATGTCCAAGAAGGAAAACTCATTCTTTGTTTTCAAGGTGAAGAAGTCACCTTTAATGTTTTTAAGAGCATGAAATACCACTCTAATGATAATACTTGCTATCATGTTGATATCTTGGACAATGAAATTGATGATTGTTTTCAAGAAAGTGTTATGCACGACCCCCTAGAGAGGTGTTTGGCTCAACAAGAAGGATGTGAGGAGGAAGAGGAAACAAAAGAGGTTGTGTGGTAATTTGCTGCACATCCACCATGTGGTTGCCACACCGTGGTACCCTTGCAAGGACCAGAGAGGGCCTAGATCCCAAAGCTTAATACATCTATTGAAGATCCTCCCACTTTGGAGCTTAAGCTTCCACCTCAACATTTAAGGTATGCATTTTTTTGTTATAGTGATACTCTTCTTGTTATTATTTCTTCATCTTTAACTCAGTTTTAGGAAGAAAAAATTGATGAGAGTACTCAAGGAAAGAGAGATAGCTTTTAGGTGGACCATTATTGACATAAATGGGATTATCCCTTCCATGTGCATACACAAAATCCTTATGGAAGAAAACCACAAGAAAGTGATCCAACCTCAATTGTGATTAAACCTAACCATGCAAGAGGTGGTGAAAAAAGAGGTAATTAAGCTATTGGATGTAGATATGACCTACCAAACTTTTGATAACTCTTGGGTTAGCCCTATCCAAGTGGTTCCCAAGAAAAGGGGGATCACAGTGGTCAAGAATAATAATAACAAATTGATGCCTACAAAAATTGTGATTGGTTGTCATGTTTGTATTGATTTTAGAAAGCTAAATCATGCCACTATAAAAGACCACTTTCCCCTTCTCTTCATAGACCAAATGCTTGAACATTTGGGAGGGCATGACTATTATTGCTTTCTTGATGGTTATTTTGGTTATATGAAAATCCCCATTTCCCCTAAGGACCCAGAGAAGACTACCTTCACTTATCCTTATGGAACCTTCGCATATAAATGGATGTTGTTTGGTCTTTAGAATGCCTCAGCTACATTTCAAAGATATATGATGGCTATGTTTTATGATATGGTTGAAAACTTTATGGAAATTTTTATGGATGACTTTTTGGTCTTTGGGCCGTCATTTGATGCATGCCTAAAAAATCTTGAGCTTTTTCTTAAGCGGTGTGAGGATACAAATTTGGTTTTGAATTGGAAAAAGTGTCATTTGATGGTCTAGGAAGGAATAGCTTTAGAGCATCAGATTTCATGTAAAGGGATAGAGGTAGACAAAGCCAAAATTGAAGTCATTGAGAAATTACAGCCCCCTACACGTGTTAGAGATGTACACAGTTTCCTTGGCCATGCAGGTCTCTATAGATGTTTAATCAAAGATTTTTTTAATGATTTCAAAACCTCTTTATGATATGTTGGCTAAGGATGTGCCCATTCACTTTTCTGATGAATATTTGGTTGCTTTTAACTCTTTAAAGGCAAAACTGGTGGATGCCTCGATTATTGTTGTCCCTAACTAGAATTTGCCTTTTGAGATAATGTGTGATGCTAGTGATGTGGCTGTAGGAGCAGTGTTGGGGAAACATAAGGACAAACTTTTTCATACTATTTATTATGATAGCAAGACTTTGAACTAAGCACAATTGAATTATGCAATACTAAAAAGAATTCCTAGCTGTGGTTTTTCCCTTTGACAAGTTTTTTCCCTACTTACTACTTAATAAGGTCATTGTTTATGCTGACCATGCTGCTTTTAAGTATCTTTTTGATAAGCAAGATGTGAGGCCCAGAATCATTTGGTGGATTCTATTATTGCAAGAATTCAACTTAGAAATCAGGGATAGGAAGGGAAGCCACAACCAAGTAATGGATCATCTTTCCTGGCTGCCATCAACTTATGAGGTCAATCAAGGGACTGAGCCAATTCATGATGCATTCCCCAATGAGACACTCTATGCGGCTACAAATCACCCTTGGTATGCTGATATTGATAAATTTCTTGTAAGTGGCATCTTACCCGATCATTTGTCCTTTCATTAAAGAAAAAATTTCTTACATGATTTGAGGTAATATTATCTCATTGTCATAGTAAAGAGTGTGGTGGACACTTCGGCTCAACCAAAACCGCTGCCAAGGTTTTACAATGTGGATTCTATTGGCCTACTCTATTTCATGATGCATACTCCTTTAGTAAGGCTTGTGATAGGTGCCAAAGAGTTGGAAATATTTAGAAAACAAGAGATACCTCTCACAAACATTCTTGTAGTGGATTTATTCAATGTTTGGGGCATCAATTTTATGGGACCATTCCCCAAGTCCATACATAATGAATATATCCTTGCGGTAGTTGACTATGTATCTAAGTGGGTGGAGGTTATAGCCACTCCCACAAATGCTACAAAAGTCATTACTAAATTCTTGAAAAAGAATGTCTTTTCAAGGTTTGGGACCCCTCAAACTATCATTAGTGATGGGGGTTCTCATTTTTTCAAAAGAGAATTTAAAGCTCTTTTGAGTATGTATGGAGTCAACCATAAGGTTTCTACCATGTATCATCCTCAAACCAGTAGTCAAGTGGAGGTATCAAAGTGTGAGCTTAAATGAATTCTTGATAAAATGGTTAACTCTTCTAGAAATGATTGGTCCTTAAACTTGATGATGCTCTATGTATAACACCCCCAAATTTCACTCCTGAAAAAAAAATTGAAAGAATAAAGCGGAAGCTAGGAGCGAATTTGGGAAATTTTACCGCCACATCTAACACAAGATAAATGTCAACCATCTATCTCATGTTAGATGCAAGGCTAAAAACCTGTTAAACAATTAAATCCGAACTTTAAAAGCATGACAACGTTACAAGAATTTAAAAGTCAATTACAAAACCCTTGGAAATTTAAATACAACACTTGTAACTTTTAAAGATGAATACAATTAAACAAAACAAATCCCGAGGATAAATATCCGGACTGCCTACTCACTCAAGTCAAGCCTTCCACCCCAATTTAGTAACCGATCAAAACTTGCATCAAAGGTCTTCTCCCCACCATCGATGGATCATCACAGGACCCATTCAACCAGTGTAGTATCAGTACGGGTCCAATACTGAGTAAGTCTCACTACCCTATCTTATGAGAGAGACGTAAACGATAACATCAAATACATATTAAATTATGATACAATACGTTGATACAATATCATACATACTCACAAACCACAGCAACAATCTTGCCAAACACCTATAGTAACATATGAAACATATATAACATCCCATTTAAATATATAAGCGTAGTATAACCGAAATATAAAGTGACTCATGCGCCTCAAGTAGGGATAATCCATATTATTGGAAACTCAACGCGTGACCTAATCACGAAATCAGCATGTAGTAATACAAATAATAAAAGCTGACCATAGTCCAATTAGACTTATTCACTTTGAGTCTTTATTAAAAGTAGTCATTTCACACCACAGTCTTTATTAATCCACGTGAGTGCGGGTACCCCACTATTATAGCCGGTGGACCAGAATATATAAACTCAGGGCAGAACGCTCCTGACCACTATTATTCGCCGGTGGACCGGTCTCCAGGGCAGAACGCTCCTGGCCACTATTATTTGCCGGTGGACCGGCCTGGCCCCGACTCGCATGGTGTTTCACTGTCAGTGCTTGTGACTCATTCTTTATTCTTATCAATAATATATTCATTCCACACATATTCTTTAATAGTCCATGTGAGTGCGGGAACCCCACTATTATATCCGGTGGACCGGAAAGTATACACTCAGGGCAGAACGCTCCTGACCACTTTTATTTGCCGGTGGACCGGTCTCCAGGGCAGAACGCTCCTGGCCACTATTATTTGCCGGTGGACCGGTCTGGCCCCGACTCACACGGTGTTCCACTGTAAGTATTTAGTATCTTTCCCATGTCTTCTAAATTTTACATTTGGTTTGCTGAGCACGGTAACCCCCACTATTATAGCCGGTGGACCGGAAATCATACAGGGCAAAACGCTCCTGACCACTATTGTTCGCTAGTGGCACGGTCTCCAGGGCACCCCGGCTCTTGGCCACTATTATTCGCCGGCGGACCGGTCTGGGCCCGGCTCAGCATCTTCCTCTTTAAGTGATTAGTATCTTAACGTATCTTATTTGAAAGTGTTTTACCCTTGACATGCATGGCTACCTATATCCACATTTATCCTCCCAAGAGGGCCCATCCCATATCTTGGAACTCGTGCGCCCCTTATCACACCTCGATATCCATTTCCCTCTATAATAACACATGATAAAAACCAACTCCTAAGGGTGTGGGTTAAGACCCAACACCTCATGGCATCAGACTCCACCCGCTATCTCCCTCTAGGGTTTTCCCTTGGAAACCCTAATTGGACCTATGTGGCCCAACTTTCTCTCACATACACTAGCATTACTCCATTTATCACCCCACACCTCATCTCATTTAGATCAAATCCCAAATCATATCTCTTTACCCATCGATTCCACCTGTGACCCTAGAACCCTAGTTGGCTACTTCAACCCTATTACCTTTCTTCTCCCACAAGTAACCTCTCCTTTTTACCCAATACTTCTTCTCTCCCATAACACCCATAATCGTTCCTCATAACATAAACTCTCACTCTCAACCCGCACCTCACTCACCGTTAATCATTTTTACTTTTGCCTTTTCCAGATTACTAATTCTTCCCAAACCCTAATCGGGTCCCTTATACTCCCTTTTAGCAACTCACTTCCCATTTGTTTCTTTTTTCCCTTTTATCTCCATGTCATAATAATAATAATAATAACCACCCTAGCATGCATGTCCTAGAGGGTTACATCATATCACAGCACATCATAATCACCACATATGGATATCACATTCATGTCGTAAGAAAACGCATACCACATACCTTAACTCGAAGCTGCGCTACGCATAAAATACATTAAGGACAACCATGCGATACACAACCGGATATGGTATATATACAAAACATCTAAGGCATGCAAGTCACATAACACATAGGGACCTTAGCCACATCCTTACGAAATACCCATAAGTAGAGGTAAGTAGAGAACTTACCTGGATCCGAAGCTAGCTAAGCGAGATAAGAGGAAGAGAGAGATCACTAACTCGTGGATCCACGATAAGGCTTTCCTAGATCCGATAGAAATCGAAAACTAAATTAGAAACTATCCTATCAATCAATAATTTCAATTATTATAATTTACTCGATACAAAGAGACATAAACTAATTTTCTTGGAAAACGTGTCCAAAACTTAGGACTTAAAATCATAGCTCTATTAAGATTTAAGATTAAATATAAATCAAAATAGATTAATACAAATGCACTTAGGACATTTCAAATTAATTTGGAAAGCCCGAAAAAGAATAATCGATTATAAGTTAATTTATCGAAAATAACTTATTTATTAGGTTTTACAACTAAATAAGTAACCCAACCAATTTACATAGAATCAAATCCAAATCGATTAGGTTAAAACATAATTTAAATGATTTAAAACCTAAAGATAGAAATCGATTAGATAAAATACACATAGCAAAATCAATTTTATAAAATCATCCCCGGAAATTAGGGTTTTTAATACCTAAACCACAAATCGGCCAAATCACTTTGATTACCTCAAATTGATAGTTTTAAAACACAATTAAAGTAATTTTAAATAAAGCTAGACAATCAATTTCAACAAAACGATCTCCCGATAAATCAATTCCAAATGATTAATTTTCAAAATTAGGGTTTTAAAGCCCACGACATAAACTCAGGTAATTCAAATCAATTAATTCTAATTAGAGGTATTTGAATACAATTAGGATCATTTCAACTACTTTTATAAATTTAATTTTTTTTTTGCGAAACAACTATACAAATAACCAATTTCATAATCTCACTTAAAATCTAGGGTTTTAGGCCCAAAAATACGATTCGGTAAAATTCCATAAATTAAATCAACTTGAATGTATAGAAATGCAATTAAACACATTTTATAACATATCAAATAGTCAATTGCTCAGAACCAATAAAAGAAATATCCAATTTAGCACAATTAGGGTTTTTGAGTCCGGAACGCAAACCTGATCAATTCTTGCCAAAACATATAAATTGACAGGTCGGAAATGTAATTAAATATATTCTAATGTAATTTATATAGCCAATTGAATAAAATAACCCGATTACACAATCTAATTTAAACCCGCGGGAGTTTTGACCTAAAAGTCCAATTTCGATCAATTACGCACAATTTTCCCAAATCAACACTTTCAATATAAAATTAAATACATTTTAAATGATATTATAACATCAATTGAGCGAAAAGGCTCAATTATACGATCCAATTTCATTACACCCAAAATTTGACCTAAGAATCAAATTCCGATAAAACCTGCATACATTTCTCAAATTGACGGTTCCAAAATGAAATTGGATACATTTTAAAATATATTGTATAATCAATTTATTAAAAATAGCTAAAACGGGCGAATCTGAAAATTTGGGCATAACCCGGCCAAAAATCTAATTTTTCCAAAATCTCAACACAACCACACAATTAACCTATCCAAATCAATCTTACAGCACATATATACATAAACAAACAATCAATTTAGCTTTTTATAAGCTAATTCATACCCAATTAATCAAAACAAGGGTTAGGGTTTTTCGGAAATTTATACCGAATAAAATCAACACAATCGGGACAAGAAAATGCTGGAGAAGCTTTGTCGGGGAATAGGGATGGCTCGCCGGTGGTCGGCGACGCTTGTCGTGGCCGGACGACGACAGAACTGGCGTGGCTCGTTGCTACTGTTGCTGCTCCTGCACTGCTTCGGTGGCCGTTGCTTCTCTTGAGGTCGAGCTAGCTGTTGCGGCTGCTGCTGCAGCGTCGCCAGTGGCAGCTAGTTGGAGGTCATCCTACAGCGGCTGGAGGTCGGCGAGCAGGGAGGAGGAGGAGGTGAGGGAGGTTAGGGCTGCAAACAGGAGCACGCATAGGGCACTGACGGAGCAGGGGTGGGGGCAGTTGGGAAAATAAGAGAAGAGAAAAAGAAGAAAGGAAAAAGGAAATGGAAGAGAGGGGGGTCGGGGAATCGGTATGGGTTTGGGCTTTTTTTTTTTACAAATACAAATATAGAATAAATACTAAATATTTAAAATTGTTATTAGAAGAATTTTACCTATTATTTATTTAACGAAAATTTATTTTGAATGGATCCGAAGGCTTAGAATTGATATACAAGCTATATAAAGAATTTCGGGATTGTTTTCGGAAAATTAATCAACAAACGTAAAAATTTATTTTGATTACGGAAATATATTATAAGACCTCGAAATAATGTTTAAAAATATATAAGGAAATATTTAAGTCAAATTCTAATAAACCGAGACTAATTTAAATAATTTCCGAAACCGATTTTCCGTAAATTGAAAAGTGTAAAACAGAAGAAAATTAATTTCAAAAAGAAATTCTTAAATAAATCTTTTAAATTTAAAACTTCCTAAAAATATTAACGATTTCCAAAAATGAATAAACTTAAAGTCGGAAATATTTTCTACAGGTAAAATCATTAAAATAAATTTAACTATTTAAACAGAAATTCTATAACTTAAATAATATATTTCGTTAACGAAATATAACTTCAAAACAAAACCGTAATCACACGACGAAGTTATAATCGAAAACGAATTTAAAATATTAAAAATCAAAATACGAGAAAGAACGGGAATATATATTTTTAACCGAGACTCGAACTCATAAGAATATAATAAAATCATTGTCGTTAACGAATTTATCTAGAATGGTTCGCAACGACAACGATTAATTAAATTCAAATATGAATTCAAAATCGTCGATAAATTCATAAAACAAATCAAAATTAAAATAATTAAATATTTGCATCAAATTACGTTAATCAAGTCATTAAACTCAATAATTTGTATTTTAAAAATACGGGGTATTACACTATGAGTATACCAAACTGCTTTTAAAACCCCCATTGAAATGTACCCTTATAATCTTGTTTGTGTAAAATCTTGTTACCTTCCTATATAACTTGAGCATAAATCATTTTAGGCTACTCGTCTCCTTAACTTTCATATGCAAGCTGCAGGTGAGAAAATGCTCCTTCAGTTGAACGAGCTTGATGAATTTTGGATTAAGGCATACAAGAACGCAAGGCTATACAAGGAGTGAACGAAAAGGATTCATGATCGACACATTGCTAAACGGGAATTTGAAATGGGCAGCAAGTGCTCCTATTTAATTCTCATTTGTGATTGTCCCATGGAAAGCTTACATCTCGATGGTTAGGACCGTTCACAATCACGCAAGTTTTTCATTTGGAGCAGTCAAAATCATTAGCCTCGATAACGAACCATTAAAAGTGAATGGGAAAAGGTTGAAGGTGTATGAAGGTAGTGAGGTTGCAGCCCTCAAAACCACCATTCTTCTGGATGATCCTAAGTGAAGAGAGAAAGTTAAGTTAATGACTATAAAGAAGCACTTCTTAGGAGGCAACACAAGTTCTTCCTTCTTTTTTGTCTTTATTTTTCTTATTTTAGTTCTCTTGGTTTATTTTCCTTTCAATCTCCTCATGCCTATTGTTTTGATGGATTTTTAGGTAGTGACGTGGAACTCCCATATCAAGCTTAGAGGTTGAGATTAATTTATTTGAAAATGAAGACATTCAGTTTATCAAACAAATTTTCACTAAGTGTTGAGTAGGATGGTCTTAGAGTTGAAAATTTAGCTAAGTGTTGGAAAGAATGCATTCTAGAAGGACAACATGTCTAGGTCGTGCTCTATAATATGATTGTGTTGTCAAAGGAAGTGCAATATAGAATGGAAACATGGTCAGGTTGTGTTATGTAACACGGCCATATCGTAGAAAAGGACTCAATCTGGAAATCCAACACGAGCCAGCCGTGTTCTTCAATACGACCGTGTTGTAAAAGGAAGTGTAATCTGGAAAGATAACACAGTTAGGCCGTGTTTTGTAACATGCATATGTCGTTAGGATGAATATAATCTTTTAAAACATGGTTGTGTCATTAGGACGAATATAATATGGAAGATAAACGCAATTTATTCGTATTCTATGATACGGGTGTATCGGGTTTGACACCGTCTACCCGTGTTGTTCAACACGATCATGTCATTCAACACGATCGTGTCGACCCCTCACGTGCAGCCCTTTAGTTTTTTTTTCTCTCCTATATATGACCAACTTTTCCTATTCTTCTTCTTCAATCTCAAATCCACGATCCCATACTCCTCTATAACCTCTATTTAAACCTTCACACCACCCACCTTTAACACCCCCCTCATCCCTTAAATCCTCCACATTTTTCCATTTTTTCTTCTCTTTTTTTTCCCGATCTACAACCTCAAACACCACCATCATGTCATCCTTTTCTCACCACTACCACCTTCATTCTCTAATTTTTATCCCACTCATCCTTTCATCTCTCCATATTCACCCAAAAAACCTTAATCTCCATTCTCCAAATTACAGGTTTCCCTCTAAAATTCGTAGTTGGGTTGTGAAATTGCTACCATTTTCATCGTCATGGCACCCAAAAGAAGCCAAAAAAATGAAGGATCAACCTCTAGTCAGCCTGCTGCCGCCGCTGCACCACCTCATTCCCGTCTGTATAGAGGTAATAAAAACCCTTATGGCATTATTTTCACTAAAAATCTTCATAGGGATCGATATGATGTTTTTGTATAACCGTAGTGTGGTGGTTTATTCATGTTCAAACCCTACATATGTTAGGGCTTTATAAGGATGTTGAGAAATTACTAGTAAATATAAGGTGATCTAAATTTGTTACCATGATAGGACTGACTTACGAATGTATCACCTTAGAATTCTTGAGCTTCATAACGATGGTCGAACGTAAGGATGACCTTGATGATCCTACATAAGTGCATTTTTTCTTGTTCATCAATGATCATGTCTTTACCATTGCTGAATTCAATGAGCTATTGCACCTCCCGACTAGTGGATGGAGAGCTTCTCCACCTGACTAGTGAAGTGCAGAATTTTGGAGGATTTCTTTTCAAGAAGGAAGCCTCCCTGTTTACCACCCCTCTAGTGCTAAATTTTCCCGTATCTATAACCTGGTATTCAAATACCTTTAGCGCCTTATGGCATGCACTATATTTGGTAGAGGGGATAGTGTTGGAGTTTGTTGAGAGTCCGAGTTGTTTTTCTTGTGGGCTATGGTGAACAAGGCGATTGTGGACACTGGTTTCTTCTTAGCCAAGAAGATTGAGAAAGTCGACAGAAGCCGCAAAGGTCTTATTGTTGTTGGTGGTCTTGTTACTATTATTGCTTTACGTCTTGGCTGTGAGGTTCATAGGGTGGATCAATTTATCGAACCTTGGCTCTATCTTCATACTGATACTCTTTTGTAGTTTAATATGATTTTAGCATTTGATGATAAACTTTGGCTCCTTTTTTATGATGAGAATCAACACCCTCTTCCTAATAGGACCCGCACCTCAATAGAAAATGAGTGTGAAATACCCCAAAAATCCTAATTTAGGAATTATGGCAAAATGGTGATTTATTAGAGAAAATTAAGAAAATATATTACTTCATTAAATAAAGAGGAAATTAATTGAGAAAAATAGGGAGAAAATAATAAACAAATTATTTAGAAAATTTTGGACATTTTACTAATTAAAATGGAAGTTAAGGACAATTTATCCAAAATAGTCTAATTAATTTAAAAATGGATTTAATTATTATAATTAAAATAATTATTATTAAAATTAAATATCTAAAATAAATATATATATAAATAAAGACCAATACCCCAACCCAACCATTTTATCATTTTTCCCTTTTTCTCTTTTCTCTTTCTTTTTTCTTTCTTCCTCCTTTACTCATTTTCTTTTCCCCCATTTTCCCCCCGACTGGGCCAGCCCACCGGCCCAGGTCCCTTTCTCTCCCCCCCCATCTGGCGCGCCAGGCCTGCCAGCCTTCGTTGCCCATTGCCCAGCCGGGCGAACCGCCCCCTCTCTCCTTTCTTTCTTTTCCCTAGACCGACCGGTCCACCCCGCCCTGTCTTCTTCCCCGACCTGCACCCCAACCTACAAATCGACCTGCAACACAATCTTCGCCGGCATCCACCAGCGCCGACCATTCTCCCCTGCCTCCCTGTCATTTTCTTTCCTCTTTTCGACCCCAACAACCCCTACAGCTCCTCCCCACGTGCCCATCTTCTTTCCTCTTTCTCCCCCTTCCCGACCTAAGCTGCCATAGCAGGACCTGCACCACCTGCCACCGGCCGGCCACCTGCACACCTGCCCCGCACGCCTCCTTCTCCCCTTGTCGTTTTCCCCTTCCAATTGGCTATAAATACCCCCATTGGCAGCCCCAATCAGCTCCCTTTTCGATTTTTGCCCCGAAACCTTGCCTCTCCGCCGCCTCAAAAAGACGGGCTTTCCGCCGTCACCGGTGACCGCCGCCGCCACTGCCCACCGTTATCATCCCTGCACTTCCCTCTACAAAACCAGACCACCAGCACCCCTCCCCTTGCCCTGCACGTGCCACCCTAGCCGTGTAAGATTCCTATCCCGAAACCGCCACCTCCAGCCTTCGGCGCCCTTGCGCCGCCTTCAACCGCCAGCCCAGCCGCCACCAGAGCCTCCTCCACCCTCCAAAATGCCTAGCAGACCTCCCTCTACCTTCCTATACCCCCATCTTCCCCTGCCTCCCCCTCCTCCTTCCTCCCTCATCTTCCACCTCTCTCCACCACCCTCGGTTGCCGCCGTCACCGCCGCGCGCCGCCATCCCTTGCCACGCCACCACCCTCATTCCACTCCCCTTCACCTGCCCTTTCTTTCCCCACCTCAAACTCCTCCTTTTCTCCTCCCATTTAACCACCACCTCCATCTTTTCCCCCCTTCTCCTCCTCCACCGCCGCCACCGTCGCCGCCACGCGCCGCCGCCGGACCACCACCAACCCTAGGTGGTTCTCCACTCATCCAAACCCTGAGACCCCTTTTTATAACTGCTACTATTTTCTACTAATATTAATACTAATATACTTATTATTATTATTATTATTATTATTATTATCATTATTATTACTTTTATTATTAGTATTATTATTATTATTATTATTATTATTAACATTATTACCATTATTATTGCCTCTATTATTAATGTTCTTATTTCTTACTAATACTAACATCCCTTTTAAACCCTAACTTGTATTATACTTAACTTTGGTCTTATTTTTATAATTATTAGTATTAACATTTTTATCATTATTATTTCTATTATCCTCACTATGGTTATTATTATTATTGCTTACCCTTACTTGGTTGTATTATTATTATTATTACTATTATTATTATTATTATTATCATTATTATTTTTACTATTATTATTATTACTATTGTTATTATTGTTATTGTTATTATTATTATACTTAACACATTTGTCACCATTGTTAATAATAATACTACTTTGTCTTATCCATGTTACCTAACTCAAGCTAGTAAATATCATTTGGTTGTTAACTAAGAAGAGTACTTGAACCTTATTACCATACCATTTAACATTAACCCTAACCTCATTACTATGACACTATTATTAACTATTACTATTATTACTACTATCACTACCTTATTGTTGTAATCAAAAGCATTTGAACCCTTTTATTATTCAAGAATATACAAATATTATCATTATCACCCTTAGGAATAGTTACTTGTAATATTGTGACCTTATAATAATATTATTTCGAATATGACACCATTAATAGACTTAGCCTTAAAAACGCTAGGGTTTCTCTCACTATAAACATTAGTGTCACTAGTATTAGTTTTATTATTATTATTATCACTATTTTTCTATAGTTAGCATGAACATTATTATTATAAGAATAGGGCTAACGGGTCTAATAAAATAAGTGTAACAATAAGTATCATAAATAACTATATTTTGACTACTAATATTTAGTATACTAATTCTAAGGTAAAAACCCTAGTTTTTGTATAACACCCTCTTTAGTAATAAAAACTCTAATCCTAAACTAGAATGAGGAATTGTGGTACTTATAAGGGAAACTAATACTTAGCATTTCCCCCCTTTTATAGGTAACCCCGACCAAAGCCCTAAGGAGTTAGAGGAGCGTGCTCTAAGCCCGGCGTCGCCTTAGGTAAGAACGAAACTAATGGCCTTGTGCTATGTGTGACATGGATGTGTTGAATGTTGTGTATGCCATGCTATGCCATGTATTATTCGATTTGTGGATAACTTGTCTCATGTGTAGCGCAGCTTGGAGATTGAGGTATGTTGTATGTGCTTCCGTGACATGAGCATGACATTTATATGTATGATGTTTATGATGTATTATGTTATGGCCCTCTAAGACATGCATATTAGGATAAATGGTAATATGAGTTGGGAACCATCATGGGAGTCTTGAAGTTTGTATGATGGTATTAATGTTCTATGGCGGTCCTAATGGTTTGTATGGTGGTATTAGTGATTTTATGGAGGTATTAATATTTTATGGTGGTATTAGGGTTTGTATGGTGGTATTTGTGATTTTATAGAGGTATTAATGTTATATGGTGGGATTAGGGTTTGTATGGTGGCATAAATGTTCGTATGGTGGTACTAATGATTTCATAGTGGTATTAATGGCTTATGGTGGTATTCAGGTTCGTATGGTGGTATTGTGATTTTATGGAGGTATTAATGTTGTATGGTGGGACTAGGGTTTGTATGGTGGTATTTATGATTTTATGGAGGTATTAATGTTATATGGTGGTATTAGGGTTTGTATGGTGGTATTATGGTCGGTATAGTGGTATTAGGGTTTTCATGGTGGTATTAGGGTTTGTATGGTGGTATTAATGATTGCACAGTGGTACTAATGGCTTATGGGGGTATTAGGATTTGTATGGTGGTATTTGTGATTTTATGGAGGTATTAATGTTGTATGGTGGTATTAGGGTTGCATGGTGGTGTTATGGTTTGTATGGTGGTATTAATGATTGCATAGTGGTATTAATGGCGCATGGTGGTGTTATGGTTTGTATGGTGGTATTAATGATTGCATAGTGGTATTAATGGTTTATGGTGGTATTAGGGTTTGCATGGTGGTGTTATGGTTTGCATGGTGGTATTAATGTTGGTATGGTGGCATTAGGGTTTGCATGGTAAAGTTAGGGTTTTGCATGGGAGTTAATGATTGTACGGGATTAGGGTTTGGAGTGATTAACTCTGGGACGTTGTGATTAAGTAGGGTTGGAGTAACTAATCGTGATTGTTGAGTATAATTAAGGTTTGGGATGGCTAAGTATGGGGGTTATGGTAAAATAGGGATAAGAGTGGCTAACCACGGTTTGGTGTGGACAATTAGGGTTGGTATGGCTGCTTAGGGTTGCTTGGCGTTATCATGTGTATTTATTGATTAAAGTGTAGTTATGAATGCGGGTTTTTATTAGTTGTGATGGGTATAGTATAAAGAGAATGATTTATGCATGTCAAGAGTATTGCGTGATTCAATAAGACACGGATAAGAAACTAATAACGTAAAGCAAAAGACTGTTGAGCCGAGCCCAGTCCGATCCACCGGTTAGAATAGTGGTCAGAGGCATTCTTCCCTATGCGTTTCGTTCCGATCCACCGGCTATAATAGTGGTCAGAGGCGTTCTGCCCTGTGCGTTTCATTCCGGTCCACCGGCTATAATAGTGGTCAGAGGCGTTCTGCCCTGTGTTGTTATTCCGGTCCACTGGCTATAATAGTGGGGGCCTCGGCTCGATAGACCCTAAAGTAAATAAGTTAAACCACAGGAAAAATACTAAGTAATTATAGTGGAACACCATGTTGAGGCGGGGCCAGTCCGGTCCACCGGTAAGAATAGTGGTCAGAGGCGTCCTGCCCTGTGTTTTATTTCCGGTCCACCGGCTATATTAGTTGGGTCCCCGTGCTCACATGGATTATTGAAGAATGTGTGAAATGGACTTATTATCATTAATGAGAATAAAGAATAAGTCACCAGAAACGTTATCAGACCTTATCTTACGGGTCATCGCATATTGCCTATATGATTGTGCTATGTGTGCTATGTGGTATGATTGTATGTTTGGCCTTAGCGCACCAGCGCCCTTACTCAGTATTGGACCCGTACTGATACTACCTTGATTGAATGGGTCCTGTGATGATCCACCGATGGTGGGGAGCAGACCTCCTATGCAGGTTTGATCGATTACTAATTTGGGGTGGAAGGCTTGACTTGAGTGAGTAGGCGGTCCGGATGTTGGTCCATTGGGATCTATTTTATTTAGCTATATTTTGTACTACGCTTCTTGTTTTGAGACCGTACTTTTAAGCTGCAATCTCAAACGACATTTTAACTGTTGTTGACTCGTGGTTTTCGTGAATGATCTATGTTAACCATGTACCTATGTTTTGATGATTCTTACTTAATGGTTGTTTATTTTAGCCTTAGCACTTAGTATCGGAACGGTAGGAGTGAACCGGTCTGGTACTAAGTGTGGCGGTAATGCCCCTAAGTTTACGGTTTTAATTCTTTCGCTTCCGCTAAACCTTTGGATTTAAACGAAATTTTTTAGTAGTAAATTTGGGGGTGTTACAGAGTGTAACTAGAAACCACATGATCCATCTACTTTATTGGGTGCGGCCCAACCTACAATGCCCCGTCTTAACCTCGGTGCTTCCTCCTCCTCCCAACCTCCTCCTTCCTTTGCCTCTTAGTTTGGTACTCATCTCGATGCTTGAGATCAACGCTTCATAGATTTCAGTTGGGGTATGTATCAGTGCTTCACTGATCTCCACAGCACTCTAGGCCATCATTTTACTGACTTCGGCCACTCCATGTCCCAGCATTTCACTGATTTCCACCGCTCCATTGATCAGCATTTTGATACCTTCTATACTCATTTCAATGCTTGCCAGGATGCTTATGATAGTCAAATCGGGGAGATGCAGTCTCTCATGCACCAGATGCACTCCTGGCAGCTGAACCACTACCTTCTACCACCTCCTCCAATAGATTGAGACATGGATCTTTTCTCCATCTTTTCTCTTGTGCTTCTTGTTTCACATTGAGGATAATGTGATACATAAGCATGGGGGAGAAGATGACTTATCCTTGTCATTTGGTTAGTATTATGTTCTTCCCTATTTTATTTTGATGAGTGTTGCTGTCTTTTTCCTTGGTTATTTCTTTTGGATATTTATCTATAAAAAAAAAAGAAGCAAAACAAATAAAGAAAAGAAAAGGAAATTACCCTTCATTGATGATATTAAAGAGTATGTTTTGTCTTGCAATGGCATGAGTATTTAGTTTGGCATGTTAAGACCCTTTTAATCATCTATTGAAAATGGATTTCTATGTGCTTGAATGTTTTGATTGCATTGTTACGAGACAAGTGTAACTGTGTTTGAGAACTTTAGGGTTATGCATGCCTTAGTATTCTTGTGGTATTAAAGGTGGATTTATGCTGAGTTACTACGGTAATCTCTTATCTTTCTTTTGTGCATGCCCCACCATGACTTGAGAAACTAGAACTTGCAACGGTTTTCTTTGGAATCACATATGACTTGGATATGCATTAAAATGATAGAGGCACCTATTTTTTTATAAAAAAAACTACACTAGCCAAATAGCCTGACCTTCATATTTTATCCTTTGCTACCTCGTTGTGCTTATGGCCATTTTTCTTGATTTAACTATGCATGTAACCCAATTTCCTTTATCCCTTCCCAAGTCTAGAACCAATGGGCATTGCAAATTTGAAAAGGAGGATGGGAGTGTAAAGTAAGCTAAGCATGGGGAGAGGTGTGAAAAAGTGAATGGTTGTGTAGGATAAAAAGCAAATTGATCTATCTCTTATCTATCTATAATAATAATAATAATAATAATAATAATAATAATAATAATAATAATAATAATAAAGAAGGAGAATCAATAAGAATTTTTGGGGTGTTTTTGTTTTTCATGATGAAAGTTGGGATGGTAAAATATATATTAATTTATAAATATATATATATATAGAAAAAGGAGAGGAGTCTTGTATTGTTGTTATTAACCATGCTTCATTGGTACTAGACTCTTAACTCCCCTTTCCAAAAACTCTCCATCCTAACCTTTTAACCTATGGCCCATTACAACCCTAGTAAAACCTCTTGATTTTGTGTGTCCTAACTCTTTCTAGTGCTGGAGAATCAAGAAGCATTATAAGCATATGGATGATCTTGATCATGAGTGAGAGAACTAGAGCATAACCTTTAAATACCATAAAACACATGAGAGGTGTATCCACGAGACCTAAAGTGAGAATTCTAATTCGAAACCTTGAGGAATGAGTGAGTTGGTACATAGTTGCCTGCACTCTACTGTTGGATGTCCTTTGTTTCATGACAGGGCCGTAGAGCTTGATAGTATAGTTACACTTCTCACATAATGGGGAAACCTAAAAATCTTTTGAAAAAGGATTTTGAGCTTTTAACTGCTATATTTTTGGGTCTTATTGCTTCGTACTTGACTCTTGTGCTATTAAAAAGCTAAACACTCCTTTATGAGAAAAGGATCCTATTTCTTTTCTTTTCCCCATTCTATGTTTCTTGTATTACTTTGCTTGGGGACAATCAAATTTTTAACCATGGGGGAGTTGATAAGTGTGATTTGTGTATCTTATTCCTAAGGTTTACAAGAGATTTTACCTTAAATTTAAGTTGGAATTCTCCCTTTTTGTTCTTATTACTGCCTTTGTGTTGTGAAAATTTTCAGGATCTCAAGGAACAAACAAGCATGAAGGATGGAAGAAAGAATAAGTTTAATTGGAGAAGAAAGAATCAAATAGGAGCAAAATTTGAAGTGGAAAGAGATTTAGAGCTAAGATGCAAATTCTAGAACAAATGAAAGCAAGGATGCATATTCAAAGTATGTGGGCATGAAAGAAGTGGAGTTTCGACCAGGATTTGATCTCAATTTGGAGAAGCTTTCAACACCAAAGTTGTAGATCTTTTTAATAGCTTTCCAATGTATCTAAAATCAGCTTAATCGGAGTGCTAGTGAAAGAGTTATGGTTAAAATACCTATCACTATCAAAGCTAACATAGGCAGACCATGTTGTTCAACAAGGCCGTGTTGACCTAGTCGACATGACCTGTCCGTGTTGATCAACACGGCAGTGTCGTTCCAGAATCACTGGAAAAAAAATAATGCACACATGCTTTTCAGAAGGGAAAACCTAAGGATTCGGGGGGCCATAGCATTCAACTCTCATTCTAATTTTTCATCCTAGAAGCTTCCACTCCCTCTCCCTTCTCTCTTCTCCATCCTCTTCCCCAATTCATCAAGATCTCTCTTATAAATTAGAGACGTAGGTGCAAGAAGTTAAATATTTGCAAAAATTTGTGAACATCAAGGGTATTATCTAATAATAATTTCTCTATCTAAGGAATCTCTTGTTGTTTTTAATATTCTTGCTATAAATTTGATAGGCTAGATCTTGTGCTAATGTGAAAGGGAGTTTTCCTCGGTCCGAATGTTTTGAATTATTACATCCTTTTTTATTCAATTCATGATCTATGTATTGTGTTATTGGTTGATTGACGGATTGACAAACCACAGCTGGGTTCCAATTTTTAGTGTGGAAAATACCGGTGCGATTGAGAGATAATCTAGTGTTAGACCTAATAGCACAACTAGAGATTAAATTATAGGTCGAAAGATGATCGATTTGACCTCTACAATAATAAAGGAGTAAACTTTGTGGACTTTAATACATTACATTCTATTAGACTCTAAGCTAGAGATAGTTTGGGCTATAGATATATAATAGGGTGGTTGCGGCTTGAGAAAGCGCAACACTTTCTATCCTTGTTGGCATAATTGGTTATGATTGTTGAATTATTTTGTGATGTGATATTCGATTACATGTGAGGATCGGGGGCGATGAATTGGAACCTGAGATCTTCTATTTATATGAGCCACTTGAGTGCTATTTTCCTTTCTTTTTAGCTTAGTTAGTTATTTTAGTTATTTTAGCTTACAATTTATTATTTCATATCATCTCATAGCCTAGACATAGCAAAGTTATATCATTGTCCTAGTGGCTATTCACCAATCCCTGTGGGATCAACCTTAACTACTACTCTAACCCCATGCACTTGCGAGTAGGAATGTGTCAATATAATGCATGATTTTGGTAAATTTAGGCATGATTTGTGTTAAGAATTGATTATACCACGTACCTATGTGATTCTATGTATGCAGTATGTCTTTTTTTGTGTTTTATGACATAGAAGCATGATAGTATTAATTTAGGAAGTTGGGTAAATTGTTGTTGAGTGGATTATAGGTCTGGGTGTTTTTTTTATGACAAGTTGATCTGTTTGTTGTTTTGATTGACAAGTTATGTGAATAGTTTCTCAGTTTGGTATTCTTCATTAGCTGGTTGTGAGAAAAGTCGATTAGTTTGATGAGCCTGTTGGCTAGTTTTCATGAATAGTCGATTGCTTTACCAAATCCAATTGTTTATTTGCCTTATAACTAGAGTGGTATAATATATATTGAGACCAATCAACCTATTTAGTCAAACCCATTGACTATGATTAAACTAGCCAGCCGGTCTTAGTAACCGATCTACCGATCCACTTGAGTTAGCCATGTTTGTTTGATTATTTGATTATTTTCTTTGTGAATTATATTTTTATTCTATTCATGTAATTACAACATTTTAATCATCATTTCAACCATAACTAACCATAATTTAATAAGTGTCAAAATGGTAATATTATAGTGCCTTGTTTGGTTGAGTTTTTTATTCCCTTAAAATGCCTAATTTGGTGCCTTGTATGCCTTGGTTGGTGTTTGGTGTCAATACTCAAAACAACCAACTAGATTAATATTTGGAATTGAGTAATATAATCATAGAGGCCTTCCCCCTATGCATACTTAGGGTTTGGTTATCTTTTGTTCCCATTAATATATATACCTAAGCATGGTGGATGTAAAAGAACTTTGAGAAAAGCCCCTTAGCACTAGCATTATTGCAGTGGGTGTGGTAGACCAAAAATTAAGTGTATGACCCCTCACCTAAGAACTTGGGTTCTGTGGATATTGAAGAGCCCTTAGAAAATCCCCATGGCACTAGCGTGTAGTGGTGATGGGAGTTATAATCCTATGTTATTTCCCATCATGGATAATGACATGTTGAGGCTTGTTCTAGAAACTCATTTATACATGTTTTATATGCCTTGCTATGTCACATGTGTATCTACGATTTGATGGGCCATGGTCCTTCTACTAAGTATGATTATATACCATATTATTATGCAAACTTAATGTGTCGCATAAGTGTAACACCTCAAATTTTTAAAACTTAAAATTTAAATATTAAACTTTTTATCCAAAATAATTTAATATTTAAATTATTAATTTAATTATTTTGTGGACCTTTAACTTAAAAAATACATAAAATTATTTAATAAAATTAATGTGATTATTTTTATTGGTTTATCTTACTCTATTTATTTAAATAAATTACAAACCCATAATTTTACTAAAATTATTTCCTTAAAGTAATACCTTAATTTTTTGATAAATTAATTTAATATTTTTCTATTTCTAATCCTAACTCTAAAAATATTTTGCTTTCTTTTTCTCCTTTCCTTTTTCCTTTGTTTTTCTTCTTTTTTTCCCTCTTCCTTTTCTTCCTTTCCTTCTTTTGCCTTTTCTTTCTTTTCTTCCTTCTTCTTCTTCCTTGGGCTAACCTGACCGACCCTTTCTTTTCCTCTTTTCTCCCCTTCACGGAATAGCCCAGGCGTTTCCTCCTTTTCTTTTCTCTTCTTTTTCCCCTAAGCCAGCCCAACTATCCCCCTCTTCCTTTCTTTCTCTTCTTTGTCTCGGGCTAGCCCAGCCCCTCTTTCTCCTTCCTCATTGTTTTTTTTCTCCCACAAAGGTTGGCTTGCTTCTTTTCTCCCCCACGTAGCCTATTCCTCTATCCTTCTTCCCCCCATCTTCACCCCTATGCCAAACAACCCCCCTCACATGCCTTCTTCTCCTTCTTCCTCCTACACCCCTACATGTCTGCACACCACCTACTCAGCTAGACGCTCTGCACTGCCCTCCTCCCCCACTATCCTTTCTTTCCATTTTTGGCCCATCATCTCTTTGTCCCTTTCCCCCACATGCCTTCCTTGCCCTTCGCACCCCCTACCTGCCACACCCATCTGCAACACCTACCTTGCACAACCAACATAGCCTGCTCTCTCTCTCCTCCTCCTCTTCCTCCTCTTCTTCTTCTCCTATTCATCCCTTCCACTCACCTCCCTTGTGCCTTACTCTCCCTACATTGATCCTCTCTTCTCTTTTCTCTCTTCTTCTCCCCACCCCCTATTTTTCTCATTTCTTTCGTTTACATCCAACATCAGCCATCACTACCATCTCTACCACCAACCTAGCCACCACACCATCATCTTCTCCACCCTACCTCCTCCCTACACTATCTCAGCAGCCAACTCCAGCTACCCCTATATCCTTCCCTTCCATTTTCTCCTTCTCCCCTTCGACACCCCTGCACCACCACTCTTAGCCACCTCTTCCCCCTCCCTTTCCGCTGCCACCAAAACCTCCTCTTAGCTGCCTTCCACCACCTCAACCTCCCTCATGCACCACCTTACCCGAGCCACCCTGCTTCTCCCCCTTCTCTTTCTCTTCTTCTCCTTTATTCCTCCTTTCCGTCCCTTCTATGCACCTTTCTCCTGTAGCCCTTGTCACCCTCTTTACCACCTCTGAGCCACCACAATATTACCACCAACCACCATCCACCTCCTACCTCACCTCTGCAGCCAACATTTAGCACTAGCACCCCCCAACCATCTCCCCCAACCCTTTACCTAAGCCACCATCGTCCTTCCACCCCCTTTCCATTATTTCAACCACCTTGCATGGCTTATACTACACATGCAATGTTATTTATGTTATATATTTCTTAGGAAATTTTGATAATACTAAGGCATAAGGTAGTTTGGTAATGTTATATTTATTAAATATTTTTAATAAAAATCATTCTTTTATTTATCTAATATTAATATTACATTTGTGATATTATTTTTAGGTATGAAATTTATTAGACAAAGCCTAAGAATTTTTAACCGGATATCAATAAAATTTGCTTTTTGTTGGAAATAAGATAATTTTTATGCCCCACTAAAATATTTGGATTATCGTATGTTAGCACATTAAGGTTTTTGACATGTAATTTGTGTGGATATGATGTGCTATAATTAATTCCATGATTATTAGTGTTATATTGGAGAATGGAAAAAGAATGCATGTTATTTTGTTGTGTGTGTGAAATGGTGATTGTAAGTTTGAGTAGTAATGTATGTATGCTAGGTATGTGTGGACACTTGTAACAAAAATATTACTACTATGAGCCCTAGGGGTAATTTGGACATTTATACTATAATACCCCGTATTAATTAATCCTTAATTTAGATATACAAGACTTAAAGTTTGATTAGTAGGCGAGGTAAACCATAAGATTATTTTTAAGCGATCGCCTTGTTGTCTCGAGTAAGTCCATAAATATTAAGTTATGAAAATAACCCGAATTAAATGTAATTATCACTAGAGAAAGGTAAAAGTTTATGACGATAATAATACCGATAATAAGAAGAGAGTAATTAAAATAGGAGGGATGGTAATACTAATAACATTGTTATGAATAACACGCTTAATAATAATACCGATAATAATAATTGTAAGAATAATAATTTTAGAAATAATTACGAAAATAAAAGAGGGGAAGTGATAATACAATGATAATAATATTGATCATAATAATACTAGTGACATGTTTTCTTTTTGTGAAAATAAAACCTTAATTAAGTGGGATTCTTTTCCTAATAACCATACACTTGAAAGCCTAATACTTTGGGAGGCTTTTGCTAATCAATTCCTAACAAAACCTCCATCATTTTCCCCACTTAAACCGCAGCCAAAAATCCCCAACCTGTCAAGCAAAGGACCCTTCCCTATGCAGCCCATCTCCTTCTTTCTCCTTTCCATGCATGTGTCCCTTCTTGTCCAGCAACCACTCCCTTTTTGCAGCTTTCCCTCTACCCCAAACACATCCCATCACCTCTCTGCAATACCACCCTCTCACGCCACACCCCCAGCCCCTGCACGTCGCAGCCACCAACCCAGCCACCCTCCCTCACACCACTCGCCAATCTACAGCCCAAACCCTCAAAACCCAGCCCCTTTCCTCCAAGTTGCAGCCCTCACCTTTCCTTTCCCCTAACCTGCACCCCTAATCTACCTTCTAATCATCTATCCACCTATTTTTCCTCCTTTCCCATGCCACTCTACCCTACAAAAACTACAGCCCTCAACCCAGCCATCCTCCATCATGTCACCCAGCATCTTGCAGCCATAGTTGCACATAACCCCAGCCATCCACCAAGTTTCAGCCCTTATCTTTCCCTCCTCTCAACCTGCACACCTACCCAACCTTTCTAGCCATCTAAACCTCCATTTTCTTCCCTTCCCCATGCCTCAACCTGCCCTTGCAGGCACCCTTTCTCATCCAGCCTGTTCGACACCCTCACCCCAAAAAGAACCCACCTGCAACACCTTGGCCACTAACCCACACAGCATCCACTCTTCCCTCTTCTTTCCCTCCTTTTATTAAGTCTCAACCTACAGCAAACACCCTCCTTCCCTCTCCCTTTAATCCCTCTAATTTTCCACTTGCAGTCCTCCCTTTCCCATCCATTAATTCCAGCAACTAAATGTTGGTTTGCAGCCCCAAACTCCCCTTTCCCTTCACTCAAATTTAGCCCAAATATAACCCAGCATTTGCCTTGTGTTTCACCTCCCCAATCAGCCACTATTTTTCCCCAATGTAAGTATTCTATCTTTCGGTGGGTTTGGTAATTCATGCACTAGCCGCCTTGTTTGTTTTCCCTAATCGTTTTTCAAGTATTAGCTCACATAGGTTGTCTTTGATTATTTTAATTAGCATAAATATTAATGCTCGTAGTTGTGGATGGTGTTATTCATTTCTAGGTAATATCGACCCTGCCTAAGGTATTTGTGGAAGAAGCTTCGTGGTATTAATATTTTCTTAGCTTAAGGTAAATCCAACTAATCCATAGATGGTAGAATTTTATGTGAGATTGATAGGTTAGTTTTCTAAAGTAAAAATCATGTTAGGTTGAAGATATCAAATTATTGTATTTTGTGGGAAATGGGAGCATGTTTTAGTTCATTTCTACATGAATATTATGATGTGTAAATTAATGTATGTTATCGTGCAAATTTTTATATGCCTAAGTAATATTCTAAAATTTGAAGAGTGTATGCTAATGATAACGAATATGGATTTGTGCTAATAAAATGAGATGAGTATGTTTAGGGTACTAATATATTTTACCATCCTAATATTTGTATACTTAGGTAGTATTCTAAAAAAAATTGGAAGTGTATGCTTATGAGAACATGTGTGTATTTATGCTAAAAGAGAAATGTGCATATTTAGGATTAGAGTCCAACCAAAAATTGTCATGTTTCATGGTAAGACCCATAAATGGATTAAATGTGTCCCTTGGATAATTTAGATAATTTTGAACGTATAGCATGTTAACTTAGAGTATAAATATGTTTAAATGGTGATTATTATGTGTCGCATGTTCTAAGGGTTAAAATGTAAATTTTATATACCATGATTCGTATTTGAAATTTATTCGTGGAAATTGTATGAATTTATAAGATATTAGAAATGCATGCTAGGAGTGTATATGTGTACTATGTATGGTGAATGGTTAGGGATAATATGGTCTTTTGTCGTACCAAAGAAATTATCGTATGTAAAGTATCATTAGCTATTTTATGCTAGCATTTTCATGATAAATATCCTATATAAGTAAACTTGGTAATAAAGTGAAGGAAAATGTGGTAGTTATAGGTTGAGAGGTATTTTGGTCATTAAGGATAAAAGGTGTTCTAAAGTGAATAATTGGACTAGTTGAATTAAGTATTAGCCTTAAAATAATTTTGGAAATAATTGGACAATTGGGTTGAACAACTGAATAGGATAATTATTCAGCCTATGGCATGATGCCTAACCCTAGGTCGTGTTGGCTTGGAATGGTTGCGACCCTCGTGGTCTTTTAGATGTGACGTTGGATGTTTGATTGATGGCTAAGTTGAATATTATGAACCTCGATATTCTAAAAATAATAACCCGGAATTCCACGAGACGCTAATTACTTAAAGAGAAAGACTTGAGTTGGAAAGGAATCTCATGCCTCGGACTTGGCCGCCGAGTGCATAGTTTGGGCCTTCTGATCAAGGGGCTCAATTTTGCTCTATAGGCATTCCATACACGCTATAGGGAGTACGCGTACTTAAGGACTTGAGTTATGAGGTTTAGTATGGACGATTGTTATGTCGTGTGGCTTCCTTGGCGAGCTTTGCCCTGGAATCGTGTGAATTATTTTGGTACCACCCTCCTTGACGATTATTGTCATGGATATGGGATTGTATTCCACTTGAGAATTGTTGTATAAATTATATAATCGGATTAGACACCCACCATAATACTTCTATAATAATTGGATTAGGAGTGACTTGACCTTGGTTAGATTGTTTGGAATATCAATAATTCTTCCTATTATGCTATAAATTATGGTCGTTGGTAAAGTAAAATGATTGTGAAATTATAGGCATGTTTTAAATGCATTTTCTAGGGATTTTGATCTAACTAGTATTGTTAATTGTGGTGTGGATTTGTGTTATGAAATCATGGCTTTGCATGTGATCATATATTCTATTTGAATCCCGTATTTGTACAATGATTGCTACGTGGGTATGCTACCTCTCCGGAGGCATTGTGGTTTACTCAGTATGAGGAAGTCGTACTGATACTATCACTTTTCAGAGGAGTACGTCCATGGCATGCAATGGTTGAAGAATTATGAGGAACGTCACCCCGGTAAATAGTTAGATTAAGGGAGCAAGTGGGCCACATCCCCTTTTTCCTTGTAACTTTAATGGACCGAATGAGTGTAAGGCAAACTATTGTTGCACCTTCGTGTGCTCTTTTGTTTATTTTCTACAAATGGTTAGCTACTTTATTATTTAAATGGTCCTTCATTATGGATAATCTTTCTTCTGTAAACCTCTTGATTATATATTGTACTTCTCTCGTCTTTTTGTTGGTTTGACTTGTTTTAAGCCTTAGCACTTGACATAAGGATGGTGAGGAGGCCGAACTTATGTTATGTGTGGCGATAACACCCACTGTTCTTTAATTTCCACTTCCGCAAAGCAAATTTTAAATGAAATTTTTAAGTCATGATTTTGGGGTGTTACATATACCCATCATGATATTTAACCCTAGTCAAGGTGCTAATTATGTTATAAATAATGTTAGGAATAGAGGTAGGAGTTTGGTGTATCATAAGCACATGATTTAGCATGAATATATATTGTTTAGCATCTATAAGAATTTTGGTAATTTTGATGGTATAAGGGTGATTATCCTAAAAAATGTGTTTTCTAAGTAAGAATTGATGCTAAGTACAAAAATAGGGTTTTGTGGCATTAACAATACATGTTTGGATATAAATAGTGATATTATATGGCTTAGGGGTATTTTGATAATTTTAAAGGTGCAAGGGTGGTTATCTTAATAAATGTGCTTGCTAATTAATAATTGGCGTTAAGTATGAAAATAAGATTTGGTGACATTAGTAATACATGTTTGGGCATGAATAGTAAATTTATATGGCCTAGGGGTATTTTGGTAATTTTGAAGGTGCAATGGTGATTATTCTAATAAATATGTATGATAAGTATTAATTAGTGTTGCATGTGAGAATAGAAGTTTATGGTCTTAGTATCATCTATGTCAGCATGGATATCAATCTTACATAGCATAATGGCTTTTTAGTAATTTGGCAAATATTAGGATGATTATTCTAATGAACATGTATTAGGTGAGTCAAACCTAAGGGAGTTATGACCATGGGTGAAAAGAGTAGGATTTAGTTGCTATGAGTGGATATGGGGTAAATGATAACATAGCTACGTAGCTTTACACATTTGGGGAGTCCATGGAGTGCTGAAGGATGAGAGGTTACCAAAAGATTAGAATTAGGATTTTGAGAGAGGCCCGATTTGGAAGGTTAGCATCACATGAACAAAATGGGCGAGTTAGGATACAAAACTTTAGGGGACGGATAATCATGGTAACATATGCATGGTTGTGGGAGTTTAGAGCTAAATAAGTAATATAGAAGGGGTTAGGCCCATTTAGGCCAAACTAGCGTTTTGAGGAGTAACCTTAGGGTCCAATTGTTATCATATGTGAGGAACGAGGGAAATGGGTTATGACTCATGAGTAAAAGGGTTCTAATGGAATTTTTGGGTTGTTTGATAATTTAGAGACTCAAAGGATCATTAGGTGGTAAGGATACCTTGGACTTAGGAAATTAAGGTTTCCATAGGGCCAGGGTTGGCCTGGAGTTGTAGTAGGTTAGGAGTCTTACATAGTTTGTGCATGGATGTGTGTGTGATATATGAACAAATAAGACACTTATCACATAAAGTGGAAGATTACTTAAGGCAGGCCCATGTGTATCATTTTTACTAGCCCAAAAGTGATAATAGTAGTCTATAGTGTTTTGTCCTAGATTATGTTATATTTATCGGTCCATCAATGAGAACAGTGATCAAGAGTGTTTTTTCCTAGATTGTTTTATATTTACCGGTCCATCGATGAGAATAGTGACCAGGAACATTCTACCTTAAATTGTATTATATTTACCAATCCACTAGTGATTATAGTGGGATCCCAAGCTCAAGTAATGAAATCCTTGGAAGATAATAATCTACAAAAAAGACAGTAATTACTTATAGAGGAACACCATATGGGTCAGGACCATGTGTATTTTAGTCCTACCCTAAATTATATTATATTTACCATTCCACTAGTGAGAATAGTGATCGGGAGAATTTTGCTCTAGATTATATTATATTTACTATTCCACAGGTGATAATAGTGGCCAGGAGTATGTTGCTTTAGATTGTATTGCATCTACCAATCCACCAGTGAGAATAGTGGGGTCCTTGAACCCATGTGGTTCTAATTCGAGAGTTGACTAATTATGATACTAATAGCTTGAGTTCAGATAATAATAAATGAACTAATATGACCCACTGATGTGTATGGCATTTTTTTGTGATGTTTTCAAGAAGTTTGTGGATTGGTTATGCAAGTTATGCTTCCTTCTAAGTATGACATGATTTTTTAATTATACTACAAAGAGCATCACTTCCATGTTCCAAGAATAAATCATGTTATTTCTAAGTGAATGATTAATGGTAGCATATGATGTTGATGCATGTGGCTATAGGAATGTTCATCGCATCTCCGTTAATATATATATATGATTCCATGTTCATGTGATACATTTGTTATGTTCCATGCGGGATTTACATATTAGTCTTGAATAATGGATTACTTAGTACTATAGTACTCAAGGGTTCATTTCTTGGGTATCTGCTTATTTAATGGGCAGTAGCCTTTTCCTATTAGTTCACAATTACTATTCAAGATTTACTCTCAGATAAAGAGCATATGACTATCCTAGAAAAGTTGATGTATTTTCCTTATTATCTATTTTCACTAAATTTATTTTGTAGCCACAATTAGTGGGTTGTATATTATATATTCTAATTATTGTGCTACTCTGTTTTATGATTATATCTTTGAGTTTATGCAAAGTATATTTTTAACCTTAACATTTGGTATTAGAACGGTTGAGGGAAACTGCTCTGGTACTAAGTATGGCAGTAGCATCTCAAAATTTACTATATTTACTTCTGTGTATAACTTTTAAAAGCCAAATTTTTTAATAGTAAATTTTGGGGGTGTTACAATGAGCTCTTATAATGTTTTAGATAGTATGTTTTACTAGTACTTCACCATATTGTACTACATTTGTGTCGGCACTGTGATCATCTATCTTCTCTTTTGATGGGTAGAAGATAATTTGTAGAGGTATGATTCTCTGCTAGAGTACATTGAGGATGATGGTGTAGGCTAATATCTGGTAATTCTTAGGGATCTAGATTTATATTTTGTTGGTTAAGGTTTTGACTAACCGACTACATGCATTTTGCCAAGTATGTTGGGATGTTTTTGTTCTTTCGGTTATTTAAACTCTTGGCATTGATTCTTGTATAGTACAAAATTTGGGGGGGTATTACATATTCATTTTTATAAATTTTGTTTCTTATATAAAAAAGTAGGAGATTGTTGACCTTATAGGTTGATCAAGGACATTATCATTGTTTTTTTGATAATAAATGGATTTAAGGGTTTAACATGTTTAATTAAGTGTGCGTGTGCAAGAATGCTTATGTAATACCCCGTATTTTTAAAATCTAATTTAATTAAGTTTAATGATTTTATTTGCGTAATTTGATGTAAACATTTAATTATTTTAATTTCGATTCGTTTTATGGATTTATTGACGATTTCGACTTCATATTTGAATTTAATTAATCGTTGTCGTTGCGGACCATTCTAGATAAATTCGTTCACGACCATGATTTTATTATATTCTTATCATTTTATTTTTGGTTGAAAATATGTATTCTCGTTCTTTCTCGTATTTTGATTTTTAATATTTTAGATTCGTTCCGATTATAACTTCGTCGTGTGATTATGACTTTATTTTGGAGTTATATTTCGTTAACAAAATATATTATTTAAACTATAGAATTTATGTTTAAATAGTTAAGTTTATTTTAATGATTTTATTCCTAGAAAATATTTCCGACTTTAAATTTATTCGTTTTCAGAAATAGTTAATATTTTCGTGAAGTTTTAAATTTAAAAAGCTTTTTGGAGCTTATTTATGAATTTCTTTCCGAAATTAATTTTCTTTCATTTTACGCTTTTTAGTTTGCGAAAAATCGGTTTCGAAAATTATTTAAATTAGTCTTGGTTTATTAGAATTTGACCTAAATATTTTCTTATATGTTTTTAAATATTATTTTGGGGTCTTATAATGTATTTCTGAAAAATAATATAGATATTTGCGTTCATTGGTAAATTCTTCCGAAAATATTTCCGAAATTCTTTATATAACTCTTTTATTTATTTTAAGTCTTCGAATCCTTTCAAAATAAATTCTCGTCAAATAAATTTTAGATAAAATTCTTCCAATAATAATTTTTTGATATTCATTATTTTATTTTATAATTGTATTTGTAAAAAAAAAAAAAAAAACCCAACCAACCGGTTCTCGACCCCCCTCTTCCTTTTCCTTTTTCTCTTCTTCTCTTCCTTTTCTCTTCTCTTTCCCTTTCCCTGCTCCCGACCCTTGCTCCCTGTTTGCAAGCCCCATACTCCTAGCTGCCTCATTCTCCACCAGCAGCCACTGCCAACTGTCGTCGCTGGAGATACAACCGCGAGCAGCCGCAGCACAACAGCCACGCAACAGCAGCAGTGAACTGCAGCAGGGGAAGCAACAAGCTGTGCAGTTCGTGCCGCCATCCGGCCCCAGCAAGCCTCGTTGACCACCGGTGAGCCACCCCCAGCCTCCGACAAGCTTCTCCAGCCTTCTCTTGTCCTGATTTGTGTTGGTTTTGTTTGGTATAAATTTTTGAAAACCCTAATATTGATTTGATTAAATGGGTATGAATTAGCTTATGAAAAGCTAAATTGATTGTTTGATTATGTATATATGTGTTGTAAGAATAATTTGGATAGGTTAATTGTATGGTTATGTTGGAATTTTGGAAAATTGGATTTTTGGCCAGGTTATGCGCAAATTTTTTGGATTCGCTCGAGTTGGCAATTTTGGATGAATTGATTATACAATATGTTTTAAAATGTATTTAATTTCATATCGAAAGTGTGATTTAGGAAAATTGTGCGTAATTGATCGGAATTAGATTTTTAGGTCAAAACTCTTGCGGGACTAAATTGGATTGTGTAATTGGGTCATTTTATTCAATTGACTATACAATTTATATTAGAATATATTTAATTACATTTTCGAACCGCCAATTTATATATTTTATCAAGAATTGATCGGATTTGCGTTCCGGGCTCAAAAACCCTAATTATGCTAAATTGGGTATTTCTTTTATTAGTTTTGATCAATTGATTATTTGATATGTTATAAAATGTGTTTAATTGCATTTCTAAACATTCAATTTGATTAAATTTATAGAATTTTATCGAATTGTATTTTCGGGCCTAAAACCCTAAATTTCAAGTGAAATTATGAAATAAGTCATTTGCATTGTTGTTTTTCTAAAATTGAATTTATAGAAATAGTTGAAATGGTATTAAATGCATTCTAATACATTTAATTATAATTAATTAATTTGAATTATTCGAGTTTGTGTTGTGGGCTTTAAAACCCTAATTTTGAAAATGAATAGTCTTAAATTGGCTACTAGGAAGATTGTTTTGTTGAAGTTAAGTATCTAGATTTATCTAAAATTAGTTTAATTGTGTTTTAAAACTATCAATTAGAGATAATCGAAGTGATTTGGTCAATTCGTAGATTAGGCATTTAAAAACCCTAATCTTCAAGGATGGTTATATAAAATTGATTTCTGCTATGCGTCTTTTATCTAATCGATTTCTGCCTTTGGGTTTTAAATCATTTGAATTATGTTTTAATCTAATTGGTTTGGATTTGGTTCTATACAAATGGTTGGTTTGTCTTCTGGGTTGTAAAACCTAACTAGTAAATCTTTTTCGAAAAAAATAACTTATCTTTTATCGTCATTTCCCTAGCTTCCAAATCAATTTAAAATACATTAAGTGATATGTATTTAAATCGATTTGAGTAATATTTAACCTTAAATCTTAATAGAGATATGCTCTTGAGTCCTAGGTTTTGGACACGTTTTCCAAGAAAAATTGTTTGTATCTCTTTATGTCGATTTAATTATAATAATTGAATTATTGATCGATAGGATAGTTTCTAACTTAGTTTTTGATTTCTATCGGCAATCTAGGAAATTTTTATTATGGATCCTCAAGCTAGTGATCTCTCTCTCCCTCTTATCTCGCTTAGCTAGCTTTGGATTTAGGTAAGTCTCTACTTACCTCCACTTATGGGTGTTTCGTAAGGATGTGACTAAGAACAACTATGTGTGTGTTATGTCTTGTGTACCATGTGTTATGCCATGTTGTGTACTTTATTTTTTAATGACTAATTACTTGTAGCGCAACTTGGAATTGAAGTATGCTTATATGAATTCCTTATGATATGTGTGTAATGATTGTTTTGTTGTGTTTATGATATTTTATGACGTGACCCTCTAGAACATGCATGCTAGGATATTAATAATATGATGTGGGGTGAAAGGATAAAATGGGGGAAAATGTGGAAGTAAGAACAATTAAGGAAGAGTAGAGTAATGGGGTTAAGAGTGGAAATTTAATATACGAGCGATGAGTGTGGGTGCCATGGGAAGTAAGTAATGTTAGGTGAAAAGTAGAGAGATTACTTGTGGGGGAAGAAATGTACTAGGGTTTGGAGTGGCTAACTAGGATTTTTCGATCACCTACGAAAACAATGAGTAAAGTGATATGATTTGGGATTGAACCTAAATGAGATGAGGTGTTTGACGATAAATGAATTAATGGTAGTGAAGTAAGAGGAAGTTGGGCCACATAGGTCCAATTAGGGTTTCAAGGCTAATAACGGGTGGAGTTTGATGTCACGAGGTGTTGGACCTTAACCCACACCCTTAGGAGTTGGTTTTCATTATGTGTAAGTGTAAAGGGGAATGGATATCGAGGTGTGATAAGGGGCGCAAGAGTCCCAAGATATGGGACAGACCCTCCTAGGAGGATAAGTGTGGATATAGTTAGCCATGCATGTCAAGGGTAAAATACTTTCAAATAATATATGTTAAGACAATAATCACTTAAAGAGGAAGATGTCGAGCCGGACACAGACCGGTCTACCGACGAATAATAGTGGCTAGGGTCGGGGTGCCCTACATGACCGATCCACCAGCTATAATAGTGGCCAAGAGCGTTTTGCCCTGCATGACCGGTCCACCAGCTATAATAGTGGGGGATTCTGTGCTCAACAAACCGAACGTAATAACGATAAGACATGGGAAAGACACAAAGTAATTACAATGAAACATCATGTGAGTTGGGGCCAGACCGGTCCACCGACGAATAATAGTGGCTAGGAGCGTTTTACCCTGCATAACCGGTCCACCAACTATAATAGTGGCCAGGCGCATTTTACCCTGCATGATCGGTCCACTGGCTATAATAGTGGGGTTCCCGCACTCACATGAATTGATAAAGACTATGATGTAAATCGACTATATTTTTCAGAGATCTAAAGAATGAGTCTACTTGGACCATAGCTGGCCTTCATTATCTATATTACTACATGCTGCTTATGTGATTGTGGCCATGTAATGAGTTGTCAATAATATGGATTATTCCTACCTGAGGCGCATGAGCTACTTTATATTTCGGTCATACCACACTTACATGTTTAAATAGGATGTTACATATGTTTCGCATGTTATTATATGTGTATGGTAGGACTTATTGAGTAAGCATAATATTGTATTAACATAATGCACCATGATTCAATATGCACTTGATGTTATAGTTTACGTCTCTCCCATAAGATAGGGTAGTGGGATTTACTCTATATTGGACCCGTACTGATACTACCTTGGTTGAATGGGTCTTGTGATGATCCACTGATGGTGGGGAGCAGACCTCTTATGCAGGTTTAAGATCGAATACTGTTTTGGGGTGGAAGGCTTGACTTGGGAGAGTAGACAATCTGGAATTTGATCCGTCAGGTTTTATCTTGTTTAATTGTATTCATCTTTAGAAGTTACAAGTGTTGTATTCAAGGGTATTGTAATTAACTTTCAATTTCTCGTACTCTGATAATTTTTTAAATTTTGAATTTATTTCACAGGTTCCGCTGATTCATTCAGCGATGATTTTATTCAGTGAAATTATTCACTTGCCATATACCTATGGATATCTCCTTGTGGGAGTTTATCCTCACGGCATAGATGTTTGAAATTTTGTTTGACAGGTTTAGCCTTGCATCTAGCATGAGATAGATGGTGGACATTTCTCTTGTGTTAGATGTGGCGGTAACATTCTCCAAATTCTATTTTAACTTCCGCTTTATTCTTTCAAAAAAAAATTTAGGACTGAATTTTGGGGGTGTTACAGCTTATAAGGATGGCAAAAAAACACTCATTCAAACTATCTCTCAAATGTAAAATTTTAAAGAGCAATCAAGTTTTCAAGAAAAAGAGAAGATTGAGGCAAGATGCTTAAATACCTAAGCTTCAAAAGTTAATCTTTATCTTTAGGCTAAAACTTTTAGTTTAAGTTTGAGCAATTCACTTTTGTTTTTAACTCATTGGAATGTGTTAAATTTCTCCCCTTGAATTCATTTGATACGTGTTATACCCTAATTTTAACTTATTAAAATTTTCTAAGTGTTTTCACAAACAATTAGTTCTAGCTAGAATTTGTTGAATAGTACAAGCCACTGCTCGATTGGTTTGTAATTTAATTCTAATACTTATAAAATTTCAAAACCCTAGAGTACTAATTGATTGGTGTAACCAACCAATAAAATGGTATCTTAGGACTTTTATCTAAGATAACTTGTTTGGCCTCAAATTTCACACATCAATTGGTCCCTCATATCGATTCACTAATTTTCTCAACCAAATTATGGTTTGAATTTCTTGCAAATTATATTTTAACTTAACCCAAACAGTTCAACTAGTTTTTCCTAAACCAACTGACAGGTTTGTAAAACTATATCTATGGATTTTCAAATATTCAAAGGATTAAAAATGTACGATTACCATTGATTGCCTGGTTATATTAACAATCATGTTTCATATTAACTTTGAATGTAACCAAGTGGCTAATGATACTAAAAAATTTATTAGTTAAGGGAAGCAATTGATTGGTGCCTTAAAGTGGTCAATTGGTCACCATTGATTGCTAAGATTTTTTTTTTTACAATGGCTCTTTAGGTTTTTGTGTCCAATGGTTATGAGATTTAATTGAGCCTTAAATACTCATTATTGGAAAAAACTAAAATCAATCTTTTGACACACAATTTATTAGACAATAAATTCTTATAATATATTTTTATTAATTTCCAACTACTTAACTCTTACTTTCATATATTCACATTTTGTTCGGTTTCTCTAAAAATTATTATTACTCACTATTCTTAGCTAGAAACATTTATTAATTATAAGATCGTGTTTGTTTGCTACATCACATCTCACGTAGAGCTTTTTAACATTCATATTATTCTTAACCACAACCACCTTTCTTAAAAATTAATTACAAGGCTTTTGTGAGTGTGCTAAGCATTCCTATAAAGGTTCTTAGTGTAGAATTTATAGGAGATAAATAAGTTAAGATGTAAATCAATCTTAATGAGGTCATTGAGATTTTATAATCATAAATCTCGTGAGAAAATAATCAATAAATATGTCTCAAGAGTTCAAAATCTAAAAGGGAAAACATTTTGATAGTGGATGTAGAAAATTTCTAGATCTTGAACCACATTAAATCACATGATAATTTTTTTATTTGCACTTTCCATTCCATATAACCCTATGCACCCTCTCAAGGGTTCTTTCAAGATAAATTGATCTCTTGGATCATATTCATGCATATGAGATGGAAAGCTTTTGTACCTCAACTATTTGATCTCCTTGATCAATTTATACATATGGTATTGATCAACTATTAATTATTCATCTTTTGGATCAAAATGTGCAAAACGTCTTCAACACTACTAACTTACTAGGTGAAGCTTTGGGCTTCCATGTCAAGTACATCAATATCCTTCCAACCATAAGTATGTGAAAAAAATATTTAGCCACTATTGATGGCTAAATGTTTGTCTTATTACTATACAGTTATATTTAATGTACATCCATTATAAGTAAATAAGTTATTTGCAACAAATCTTATTAGTCCTAACTTCTACTCACCTTATATTCTTATTTCAAAATTTTAAATCATATAAGATTAGTTAAAATTAAAAATAATAATACTACATATCAAATAATAATATCAATTATAAAAATTATGATATGTTATTTTTTTTTTAAAAAATATTAGTTAGATTGGATTAACAAAAATCAGACGAAGCAAACAGGTCTTAATATGAAGTGTTTTGTGGAGGAATAAAAAAGGCCTATTACTATATTGAAGGTTAGTAATGCAATGAAGTCGTTCTTGATTATCAATTTTGGAAGATATCTGAAATGCAACCCTCCCCTGATTTTTCATTTTTTTGCTATTAGGGAATCTTCATCCCAACTCCCGTGTAATTAACTATCTTTCTCCTCCCATCTCTTTCTCGTAACCCCACTGTCACCAAAACCAAATAACTTACTACTAGATTTGTCTTATCAATCATTAATCGTATAGAACTATAATGCCTAAGGAGTAATGTATTACATATTATAGCAAATAAGTCTAGTTTTACGATTTATTATTATTGTTATAATTATTATAACAATTATTATTATCATAATAATTAGAACAATAATAATAAATTATTATAGTTATAGTAACTATAAATTTAATACTATAAATATAATTATGATCATATCATGATTATGATTATCATAATAATTATAAATATCATAGTAATTATTAGTATTATCTTTATAAATGTAATAATCATTACTATTATTATATTTATATGTATAATAAATCATTGTTATTTTATCATCATTAATTTTAGAAAGATAAATGTAATATTTTGTAATTATATTTATAATGATGATGATGATAATAATAATAATAATAATAATAATAATAATAATAATAACACCAACAGAAGCAATTACGACAATATAATCTAATTCGATTTGATTAAATGATCCTATCTAAAAATAGAGAGAAGAGATATAGTGTTAGTATTCTAGTTTTATTTATTGTTGTTTAAGTTAAGTATCATATTGTTTTATATAAAATTTAATTGATAAGGTGGTTTGTTGATATTTAGGAGCAATTTGATATCAAATAGAATTTTGTCTTTATGTATTAAGTTTGACTTAACTTTATGTTGAGTTCAGGTTTATGTTTGGGCCAATTATTTTTGTAATGATACTTTTAATTTAGGTGAATTCAGTCATAGATAATTATTGGTCCACTAATTTTGTATTAATATTTTAGGTTGTTTCCGATTACTCTGAATCTGAACTGGATTTAAAATTTGAAGTTAAAATTAAGTTGGAGCCTAAGCTATTTCAATCAAATCAGTTGTTTCACTATCTAATTTTAAAACTTGAGTATGCCAGCCCAGCTAAGAATAGAAACTCTATTTGCGAGAAAGAGAATTGATCGGAAAGCTAAATATTAACCTACTCATGATTCATGAACGCGTCATACAGAGGTGGCAGTCGATTGCAATAAAGATACATCCTATTGCTTTTCTCGCTCAACGCAAAACTACAGTAGCTTTCTCATATTTCGCCGCGTCTCGGCTGCATGTTTGGTAACGCTGACTCGGATCAGCGTCATGTTCCTTTCTCCGTCTTACCCAGAGGAGCGGCCCCACCATTTTTATCTTCGATAAGACTCCTCGACTTTTGTCTCAACAGATGCTCCATTACCGAATCACAAGTCACCACGTCACTAACCCAGCATGTTCCAGACTCCATGTCTATCCCTTTCTTAGTCAACAAATTGTACGTAAGAAAAACGGAAAATAGAGAAAATCTAAATTTTTACAGATGGATAAGGTTTCAGACCCGCCTCGCGTCCTATATATATATACATACCAAGACAGATGCTTGTCCTCATCGCATCTCAAAATCTTCTTCTGAGTACACTACTTCTACAACCAATCCATCGATATTTTCTTCTAGTCTCAAAGTTTTGGTCATTATTTTCTTTTTTCGGGAAGGTTCAATTATCAAGGAATTGAATTTGTGAAGATGTTGGCGATATTCAATAAGGGAATGGTTGATGTACCACGGGAATTGAATAGCCCATCAGCTGGGAGGCAGCGACCGAAATCTTGTGAAGAGATCGTCAAGGAATTCCAACAATCTTATCATCACGACCAAGATACGAATGCGTTCTGTATTGGTTTTGGAAATGATGGTTTCCTTTCTTACTTTCCTGTCAAAGCATACAGCCAGTCTTCACAGGGACAGAGGTTAGTAATTTAATATTCTCTCCCCATCTAGCTCGAGCTCTAAATTGGTTGTTGTGTCTGTACCAATGATACAGATATGCATCATCTAAAATTAGAGTTAATATATACTACTATAGTACGACAATGCATGATGAACTAATAATACTACTGTATTGGTCTTATCTCTGCAGGTTATTCTGTGCAATGGACAACATGTACTGCCTCTTCCTAGGAAACTTGAACAACCTAAGTTCCCTCATCAGACAGTACGGCCTCTCCAAGAACACCAACGAAGCAATGTTTGCGATCCAAGCTTACCGTACTCTTCGGGATCGGGGTCCGTATCCAGCGGATCAAGTTCTTAGGGACCTCGATGGAAGCTTTGGATTTGTGATTTATGATAGGAATGCTGGCACTGTTTTTGTCGCTCAAGGACAAGGGCGTGGGGGCGCTGATCAGCTGTTTTGGGGCATTTCTGCTGATGGGTCTGCTGTTATTTCTGATGATTTGAATGTTATAAAGGCTAGCTGTGCTAAATCATTTGCTCCTTTCCCTCCCGGTATGTTTACTAATTCTTCTTGATTTACTTTTGCCATGATTATGAATAATAATAGCAGTACCATGTTTGATCTGGTATTGAAATTGGGATTGTTGTCTTCCGTGCGTGCAGGATGTATGTTCCATAGTGAAGGTGGATTAAGGAGCTTCGAGCATCCGATGAATAAGATGAAGGCCATGCCGAGGATTGATAGCGAAGGAGCCATGTGCGGGGCGACCTTCAAGGTCGATGTCAGCTCCAAAATCAACACCATGCCTCGTGTTGGCAGTGAAGCTAACTGGGCATTGTCTGGAGGCCATCACGCTTGATTTTGTCATACGTTTGTGTCTTGTTAATGAAATAGAATTATTAGGGCTTCTAACCTGCCTCTATGTGGGTATATACGCCTCCCGCGAAGCCGGTAGTTGTCAATGAGCGTCTTGTCTCCTCGCTGCCTCGCCTCTTGATTTGTTTCAGGATCTTGTTTTGTTTATTTGGGTCTGAGAATGTATAGTTTCAACTTGTCAGACCATTGACTTATTATCATCAAATAAATTTGTTGTTCAAATGACTTGCTTCCCTAACAGTGCTGTATCTTGATTGTGCTGATTCATGACCAACCACACGGTAATTGCTAAGATCATGACCCACAGAAGCAAAACACGAGTGGAGAAATCAATAAAACTCGGCATTTAATTTACATGGTTCGACAGTTTGCCTACATCCACGGGTGATTTTGCGACACTCATGAAGGATTCTCCTCAAAGATGACATGAAGGGCACTAAGTCTATAAGGATTCTCCTCACCTTTTGAGGCATTGCTCGATTTATGCACCATTTCAGTCAAATCGGTTGAACCATTCGTCACCAAGCATCAGCCTACTAAGCAATCATAACTTATGATAGGTAAATTATAATGATCGAGAAAAACAAAGAACACTTTAATTGTCAAAAATGATTCTTGTACTGCGGCAATAAAATCGATGGCCTACGAACATAGGATCATCTTCACCCGACAAAATATGCTCAGCTCATTGTGAGATCGACTGCACAGGAAGAAGAAAGAAAAGAAATAAAGGAAACAAGAGAGAGAACACTCTTCCAAGTTACAGTAGAAATTGCGTTGAACATTTTCCCATCTCCTTGCACATGGTTCTTTAGCTTATTAGAGAACCTTCCTTCTCTTCCGTCCTCCACCTGATAGTACTCTAAATTTCAAGATGCACTTCTCCTATGTCCGAACTCTTTCTACTCCTTAGTCGATTATGTTTATTGGCGAAGAGGTAGGTGTCAGCTGTTAAGAGGATTAGCTCAGGCCTCTAGGACCACACAAGTAACAAAAGAATCATCGTGAATTTATCTCTCTTTAGAAAAGTAAGAATCAGTCACTTCTTTTGTTACAGGTGGTCAGGCACACAGTTACATCGCTAGGCGATGACGAGGCGGCGCTTCTTGCAGCTAAGAGAAATGTGGTAACATGTAATGTAGTAGTCAGTCAGCAAGCAAGCCCCTAACGCAACACTTTGATCGTCCAAAACTCACATGTTGGATTCTCGATGTTGCTGTGGCACATGCTACATACATGATTTAATGTAATGGAGGATAATTAAAATGACCTATATATACGCTGTCTTACCACAAAAATGGGAGCAAAATATAGTAAAATAAGCACTGGAATAATTCAAGTTGAGGACTTATCAATATCCCCAAATATAAGTCATTGCTTATTCTGAGCAATACTATGATATCAAACTTCCCAGAATGCAAATCCCAGGAAAGCATATAAAAGAGGGAAAATATACACTCTTAAACCTTTGCATAACCAATGGAAAATAAAATGATTTCGAACTTCTTAAGTTGTAAAATATCCTTGACTACGTGGGTTAACACAGTGAAGAAGTGCATGTGGGTTGGACATCTTACCAAGGTATTGTAACACCTAAATTTGAACTAGAAAATTGTGTTGAAGACCATGCAGGAGCATTTGAAAAACGAAATCAAAAATTATTACTGCCACATTAACCATGACAAAGGTGTGATCATCACCTAACACATGTCTAATGCAAGATAAAACGGAACAATGAATGAAAACATGCATGCTCATAATAATATTATAATAGTACTAATGATAATAATAATAATATAAAGGTATCAAATCCAAGAGTTTAAATAACTGAAAGAAAAAAAACTTCCTAACGCAGTAGGCAAAACATCTCTAGTTGGTTAGCCTAACTCTTAAGCACATAATATAAATATACAACCCTAAGCAATGGGCATCTACTGGCCCACATCATCATCCTCAACATAATCTAGCTGAGAATTATACCCCTACAAACCGTCCTACCAGAAGCTAAATCATTATAATGACCATACAAGTGTAGTATCAGTACGACAAAGTACTGGTAAAACAGACTACCTAAAATATGGTTAAAGCTCATGCAACACACTGAAGTCACATAGCAGCATAGTAATAAGCACACCAATATCACGAAAGAATATTAATATAGTAAATGAATCATAACCACATATATAATGAAAACTATAATATAAATATTCCTTTAGTGATCACATAATTTTTAGTTATTAAGATAATTCGTTCAATCACACCTAGTTCTCCACTATGAACAAAAGCCAATGAAGCATACAAACATAATGGGATATCACACCCACCACAAGGGCCCATGATAAATTGAAGTTCTTTTCTTCGAGGATATCACACCAACTACACATCGAATGCACCTACCGCAACGGCTAACACACTATGGGATACCAAACCCACCACACATGATTGAAGTACATCAAGAGGGCTTGTATCGGGATACCTCACCCACCACACCTTGAATACCTCTTATACGAGGGCTAAAAAGTTGGGAAACCACACTTGTTTAAGTAATAGACAATATAAAGTGAAAGGGGCTTGTATTGGGATACCTTACACACTCAAACTAGATATTGATGCCATGACAACCTACCACAGTATAATCCTATACTCAAAGATATACGCATACCATCTACTGATCACAACTTGGTAGAGAAGGAAATCGGTACTAAGTGAAAATATAAACCATAAGGCGACCCGACCACTACTCCAGGTCAGCTAGCCCAAGGTCAGAGAGAAAGGCTTGAAGGGAATCTTATTCTATTATTATTAATTACCAACTAATGTGACAAATCACAGATTAACTCCATAAATAATAAATCAAGTATTTCCAAGGGATAATGCCAAACACTTATAAATTCCACTATTATCCAAGTTAGGTATTTCCAATTAATAACACCGAACACATCACAAGGCATAAAAGCCACTGATTGGTTGTTTAGATATGACACTAAACTTAACCAATTCAAGCCCCAAATATTATCATTATGATTCTTATTAATTCAAAGGTAAAAATGGTTGTAATTATAATTTAAATGTTGTAATTACATGGAGGTATTAACATAAAACGGCCAAAAGAAGAATAGTAATTAACAAAAAAAAACTAGCAAAATATAGCTAGACCAATCGATCGCTCCCTAAGATGAATCGGCTAATCTAGTTGTACCAAACTTGGAAAAAAATAACAACAGTAGACCACTCACCTAGTTGGTCTCACCGATTGAATGTTCAAAGAAAATCGGTCAATGGGTTTGGTCCAACCAGTCGAAGAGTCTAAGTAGAAACCAAACCGCTTCAGTCACGATGTCACTAGTCAATGGGTTTAGCAAACCAATTGACTACTCGTAGGTACCAATTGATTGGTTCATTGAACCAATCAACTAATATTGCAACTAGTTGATCAAAATTTCCAAACTATGCTACTATTCACACAAAACGATTGACTGATCTTGGTAAAACAATACCTAAACTTGCGATCCACATACCAAAAATTGCTAATCTTTTCTAAATTAATCCTCTCATGCTTCTATGTTGTAGAACATATAAAAACACATGTTTCACATATGAATTCACATAAATCATGGCAGGAATCAATACTTAGCAATATCATGCTTGAATTTCATCAAACTTATGCATAATAAAAAAAATACTCAAACATGTTCAAATACTTCATAAATCAAAATATGGAAACATGCTCAAAATTAAGAACTTAACATAACACATACAAATCACCAAGCATACCAAGCACTCAAAAACACATCAAATAATACACGACCTTACTCATGGTAAACATAAGAATGCCTTACCTTGAAGCAATTCTTGTAGCGCAAAAATCCTAACATGATAATTGTCTACCAAGACTTTGATACCTAAGAGAATCAAGAGTCAAAATCATTAAAACTTTTTTTTTAAACTCCATTAAAAAAATAGAAGATGAAGAAGAAGAACAAAAGCACAATTCAACCTTTTCTCAAAACATAATTCCAAGGAAAATGAATCTATAATTTTTGACCTTTATCATGACTTTAATCCTCCCTTACTTAAGAGAAACAAGGGAGAATTAAATCTATGAGTAGAAGAAGAAAATAGAAATAATAACTCAACCAAGGAGGGAATAAAACAAAATAAACCATTATTTTTCTTAGCAAAGAGGAAGAAACATAGGGAATACTCAACACTTAGCAAACTTCACCAAGGGAAAGGAAGAAGAGAGCAAGAGAAGTAAGTAAGAAGTGAAAATGAATCACGAAAGGAGTGTATAGAAGAGAGAGATGGTCAAAATCCATAAGAGGAAGAGAGACGAGACTATTATAGTTGAGTATGGAAACTAAAGTGTAAGATAAAGCATGATAAGGTGAAGAATGTTGAGTATAGTTAGGAGGGGAAAATTAAAAAAGGGCTGGCATATCAAGAAATGTGCGAAGTCAAACACACAGCTATAGCTGCCATAAGAGAGAGGAAATTGAGGGAGAAGAGAGAATGTGAGGTATGCCTCAAAAAGTGATTTTTAGAAGGAAAAAATGTAAATAAATAAAAATCATAGAGTGATCTAAATAATGCAAAAATAATCTCAAAACACCAAAACATGTTCATTAGCACAAATATATTCTATTTAAAAGTTTTCATAAACATTTAAAAGAGATTCAAATAAAAAATTAGAAAAGGATCTGAAATCGTAGGATAATCAGTTAATCGATTTAGGTAAACTTGTTAATTGGGTTGTCAAAAATAAAATTATCAATCTCTGAGTGTAACATTTGATTGGTTAGACAAACCAATGATGCAAGTGCATATTTGTTCATACATATAAACTTGTTTCTTTGACATTTTGAGATGTTTCTTGAGGTTCTTGGAAGTTTTTTCCAAATTAAAAGCACTTTCTTGAAGATTTGGTTCAAAAATGAGGAATCTTGCAAATAGGCAATATTGATGCAACCAAACAAAGCCTTTCTGAGTTGAAAATTTGGTTTACTAGTCAATAGTGATGAAATGATAGGTTGAATAAGTCAACTACATCCATACTGTGATACCCCATTTTTAAAAATCTTAATTATAAATTAACAATCATATGATTAATTATAATTATTATTTTAGGAGGTTTAATATTAAAAGTGGTGTTATTATTTGTATTATTACGATGTTTTAAGTATAAATTTAATCAGGTTAAAAAGTTGATAGAAATTGACTATTTATTTTAATCCTAGTTTATACTTGTAAATCTTATCCTAAATTATTCTACTAATAATCTTTCAGTGCATAACCCAAAAATAAATTTTAAAATTTATTTTCAATTATTTTAGTCTTTTCGACCCTTTTTAAGCTTATCCTAATCTGGATAATTTTTTCTGAATTATTTTTCTACTCGATAACCTAATTTACCCAAACTAAATTTAAAATAAAAATATAAAATATATTTTTCTACTCTCTCTCTCTCTCTCTCTCTCTCTCTCTCTCAACCCTCTGCCATTCCCCCTAAACACTCTCCCTGACTCCCTCATTTTCTGACTTCACGCAACCCATCCTCTACCTTATACACATATATACACTACCATCACCTCCACATTTATACATACTTACACACTCTACACACACATGCATACACTCCACTGCCTAAACAGCCCCCAACTCCTATTCCTTCCAGCCATCCCTCCAACCAACACAAGCCCCTCCCCCTACATTATACATCTACACATGCACACAACACCATGCACATGCCACATACTCATAGCCCTTCCTCCTCTTCTTTCTCCTTCTCCTACAGCACCACCGGCCACACCACACACACGCACCAATGTATCCTAGCTCCCTAACCTTCTCCATTTCCCTATGTATCTTCTCAGCACCCCTTCCGCTCTCTATTTTACTCGACCTCCCTAGCATACCCCATCTTGCCTGCCTCGACCAACCAACCTCCCGCAACCTATCACCACCGTCGACTACCAAGCAAACCCCCATCGATCCAGCACCAGCCACCAACCATTGCACCAGCCACCATTCTCCCCCTCTTTCATCGCTCAGCACCCAAAAACGCCACTAGCCGCTCCTACTACAGTCGTATCTCCAGCAACTACCATCGAACTAGCCCCTCATCATTTTTCCTTCCTTGCTGACCACCTCGACCAACTTCCTGCTCCCTTCCCATGTTTTGCGTGCTTCGATCCCTCCTAACTCCCTTCATCTTTGCCTCACCACCACCTTGCTCCATTCATCAGTCCTTGTGCCAACTCCCTGGATCTTCCCTTCCTTGCATAAGGACCATCACATGCAACAACCCCACTGGTTGAGCCTCTCCATCAAGCCACCTTGCTTGATCAACCATGCAACCTACACCACCTTCACCACACAGTAACCATCACACCGCCTTCCATCGAATAACCCAGCAGCCATCACCACCCCAGCTAGCCCCAAGCCCGGGAAACCCCCTCTTCATGAGCACAACTCACGCTGCATGCAATGTGAGTTATGTGTTGGGCTTTAAAATTTGTTGCACCCATTTTAAATGTAAGGATATTTTGGTAATTTTTAAAAAATAAATATTTTATTATTATAATTATTATTTTACCTGATAGATATTAATTCGGTAATTGCGGTATTATTTTTGGGTACAAAAGGTTGATTAGCGGGATCTAATAACTTTAGCAAAATATCACTATTTTTGCATTTTTGCAGGAATTCAGGTAACCGTTATACTCTACACCACAATTTTAACCTTCACAGCATAATTCATGTCTCAGCGTAAATCCCAACCAATTACATACATCACAGTATATTATACCTGTGAACCTACCTATGATGTATGTAATCGATTCATAGAACCAGTCGATTGGTCCATCTAAAACCTCATTTTATTCTGTTTCTAAAACTTATGTAAATCCAACTTTTCCTTAAACTTAATTATAGTTCCAAATCAAAATCAAACATTATCAAATATTAATAAATACCATAACTTCTTATTCACAACTTCAAAAAAAGATGGGGAGATTACACATGTTCACTAAAATTCCTCTTCTCGTGGCCATTTTTACTTAAACCACAATATCATATTATATATAAAAAATTTGGCCACAAATTTTTTATTCCCATGGCCTATGCCAATGTTTGTTATTATGTGGCATTCACTATTACTTAACCATTTTATGCCAAGAAAGGACAGTCCATACTAATATTGACCATACACATTCAAACCATCATTTAATTATAATTATTCTACATATTTTCACAAGTCAAGTATAGGTTAAAACCTAATAATAAGGTCAAGCCATGGCCAAACTTTCAAAATGTCACAAAATACTCCTAGGATACCATTGAACTAGTTAATAGGACTGGTGAACTTGTTAGAGTTGTTCGAGTCCACAACTATAAGAATACTAGTAAACATAAGAAAATCAGTTGATTGGTTTTGGATGAACCATACATTTGGTTTAGTTCAGATTAGTTGACATGGTGAAATGCAAACACAATTATTTAGGAAATTCAGGAAATTAGTTAGTTGGTAGGGTTATAACACTCAACTAGTAAAGTTATTAACTAGTTTTCACCCTAACAAACTAGTTGGTTTACTTAATAACACAATCAAATATGTTGTTTGAAAATTAAAAAAGCTTTACTACTTGAACCAAACATCAACCATGGTGTATAAAAATCATCTAACGCTCTAAAATCATTGATTAACAACTTAATACTTGAAATATACATAAGGCTTCTTCTATTCACCAATACTTAAGCATGACATCTCATAATATGTCATGAAATATAAAATGTTTAAAGAATGCTCCAAAACTTAACACAATTACTCTATGTTTCATCCTAAACATGCTAACATGCTGAAAAAATTATCATCTTTGAGATATATAAGATATATACACAAGTCCACAAAAGCATTACTAGATATCATGCTCAAACCCTATTTTCAAGCTTTCTAATCATGCTTACATTTATTCTTCCTAACCATGCTTATATCCACAAGACACCAACATGTGTTCTTGCATCCCACTTAAAGTCCTAAATCCTACACAACACCATCATGCTTGTTCACTTCAGGTAAGAATAGTTTACCTCAAGCTAAGGTAACAAAATCACAAGAAAGGATATTCTAGCTTCAAATCTCAAAATCCTAAACACTTTAAATAAAACATACTAAAACTTAATAAAATCCTTCTTAAAGATTTATGAAACTAAAATTAACTTATAAAATTATAAAAGTAAAGAGCACACAACATTATACTGAAAAAAAAAACTAAGAGGAAAAAGAGCTCAATCTTCAACTTCTCGTAAATCTTACTATATTATGTTTAACAAAAAACAAAAGGGAAATAGATAAAGGATTAGAATAAGTCACATATGATATGCACAAGAAAAGAAAAAATGAGGGTAAAGATAAGATTGGACGAAGGGGAAAACTCATTGGTTGGAGAGCTGAGGGAAAATAGAATTTCTTTTCTTTTTTCTTCAATAGTTACGCAAATGTTGTGTGGAAATGAAGTGTGAGGGGTTATATAATTCAAAACCCAACTACCTAAATTAAATCCTAATCAATTAGGGTGGATTTCTTAAGGGAAACAAAGTTGGCCTTATCCCATGGACTAAAATGATGAAGGTGTTGTCTTAGGGCCATGAGCTAAAAAGTAGAAACACGTGAATGGAAATTGAAAAAAATAAGAGAGGGACAAAATCTTTAGTTAGTAGTGATTATCTAAAGCTAGAATTATCTAATCTAAATATGTAAAGAAGAAAAAGGAATGAGGGAGAAGAAGACAATTGTGATGAGGCATCCAAAGCCCTTTTTTAAATTTTCACCCCATAAACTAGTTCGAGGTTGGAAAAATATTTGAATTAATAGTCACCTAAAATCTTAAAAATGATTTACAAACAACTTAAGGTTTAATTATGAAGTTAAAATATTTTTTGAAAAAGATTTGAATTAAATTGAGCATGAAACATTTAAGTCAAATGAAGTGGTTGACTGATTTGACAAAACCAATCTATTAGTTTCACCACTTAACTAGTTTATCCAAACCATTTGGCTACTTCTAACAAACCCAAATAATTTAGTGAACATGTCAATTGGTATAGGGCTAAACCTATTGACTAATTTGAGTTATCCCCTTTAAAATGCATTAATGTTTATATTAGTTAATGTATCATCAAAGGGGATAATTGGTAAAATTAAAACATATGTCACAAGGTGGTGGAATTCATGATCATCAATATGGAGGTCTTTAAGGTATTGAATCTAGTGTTATCCTTGGAGTATGATAGTTCTTGAGATATAGGAAAAATTTGTTATTTATACTTATATTTTTTTTATTGAAGAGAATAAATCATATGATATTGAATGTGGTATGTGAATATTAATTTGTTTATTGAGTTATTATTGTCATAAAATGATTTATTTAGTGTTAGCCTTGCTAGTTAGTGGCGGTTACATTTTTCAACTATAGGGTAGTCACAGGTTATTACATCACATTTACTATATGAGAAAATGTGTCCAAATCAAACAACCACTATTAAGCCTATAAATAATCCATAATATCAAATGGAAAAAGTATTCAAAAGTTTTTGGTATTGCTATCTCCCCCCTAATTATAGTCATTTTTAATTGACTTGTTAGTATAAGTTTAGTTTATCATGGTTTTATAATATTTAGAGTGCTACTTATAATAAAGGAAAAAAATTTATTTTTATATAAAGAGATAATTGTTCACAACTTCAATTACCATGTGATAGACTAAACATTTCTTAAAGATAATATGAATTCAAATCGGGCTTGCATATCACTAATTAGTATTATATATTTTTGATCTCGAGTATTTTTTTCGATTAATAACATACACTTAATATATTATATTATTATAATAACCATCATTATTATTATTAGTTAATGATAATTTTATTTTATTATTTACTTTAAATACCATATATTTTCTATATTACTCCATATATTATTAAAAGAAAGTCATCGCAGTTTTTGATTACTTGTTTTTATTAAAACTATAATATATTATAATATAAAAACATGACTATTATATTTAGATTAAGAAAATATTTCTATGATATTATTTTGTATAATTTTAAAATGTATATATTAAAAAATAATAATTAAAATTTAACATCAAAATTGGTATTGTCTTAATTAAGATATACTCCATCCATATAAAAAAACACCAAGTTATTTTAATAATTTGGACACTTTTTTTAAAAAGTAATGGAAATAGTCTTAAAATTATATTTACATCCTTGATTTAAAAAATAAGAATATATATATATATATATATATATATATATATATTAAAATAAAAATAAAAGGTCGACTTCAAAATTGTTTTAATGAATTTTTTATATAATATTTAAAAGAATGACTTTTATTTTGATATTCATCTACCATGTTTATCCCCGTATGAGTGAGGCAGCTCCGACCTACCTAATCATACACAGTAACATGTCATCTAGTAGTGGCAATAAATTAAAGATCAAGACAGGTCTTACTTTTCTCCTCGCCTCAGGGCTCAAACGAGTAATTACTAGGTTATCCATAACGCTGACTCGGATCAGAGTCATTGTTTTCACTCTATCATCTTCTTACCAGACGGAACAGCCGCATTCACTGACGGAGACAAATTCCTCCGGCTTGGGCTTTAACAAATGCCGCATTAAATCAATTACGAGTCACCCATCACTGCCCTCAGTTTTAGTCAAATAGTGACACCAAATTCAAGTAAAAAAGGGGGAAAATACAGAATTTAAATACTTGCAGATTGGATAAAGTTTCAGATCCAACTCTCCCCCTTCCCGAGCCCCATCTACCTTTCTATCTATATATATACCGTATACGTAATCAAGACACAATCTTTTCTCATCGATTCATCACATTTCAAATTCATCTTCCGATACCACTACTATTCCAACCAATCAATCAATATTTTCTGGTTTCAAAGTTTTGATCTTCAAACTTGTTTGTGGGTCTCACTTAGTAATTCCATTTGTGAAGATGTTGGCAATATTCAAGAAGGGAATGGTTGATATACCACAAGAATTGAATAGCCCAGCGGCTGGGAGTGGGAGGCAGCGACCAAAATCTTGTGAAGAGATCGTCAAGGAATTCCAACAACCTCATCATCATGACCAAGATACCAATGCATTCTGTCTTGGTTTCGGAAATAATGGTTTACTTTCTTACTTCCCTTCCAAACCGTACAGCCAGCGCTCACAACGGTAACTAACTGCTCTCTCCCTAGCTAGCTCGCTCGCTCGCTCTAAATTGGTTGTTTTGTATCTACGATACCCATTTGCATCATCTCAAACAGCTAGCTAGTATGAACATGCATGATGAACTAACATTACCTCTGTTTTATTTCTCCAGGTTGTTCAGCGCAATGGACAACATGTACTGCCTTTTCTTAGGAAACTTAAACAACCTAAGCAGCCTCATTAGACAATACGGTCTCTCCAAGAACACCAACGAAGCAATGTTTGCGATTCAAGCTTACCGGACTCTTCGTGATCGGGGGCCGTATCCGGCCGATCAAGTTCTTAGGGACCTTGACGGAAGCTTTGGATTTGTGATTTATGACAGGAATGCCGGCAGTGTTTTTGTCGCTCAAGGACAAGGACGTGGTGGCGCTGATCAGCTCTTTTGGGGCATTTCTGCTGATGGGTCTGCTATTATTTCTGATGATGTGAATGTTATAAAGGCTAGTTGTGCTAAGTCATTTGCTCCTTTCCCTCCTGGTATATACTAGTTCTTATATATGCTGCTTGATGTAGTTGTCATGATTACGAATAATTATAAGAGTACTATATTTGATCTAGTATTGAATTGGGATTGTGCTGTCTGACGTGCGTGCAGGATGTATGTTCCATAGTGAAGGTGGATTGAGGAGCTATGAGCATCCGATGAATAAGATGAAGGCCATGCCGAGGATTGACAGCGAAGGAGCCATGTGCGGGGCCACCTTCAAGGTCGATGTCAGTGCCAAAATTAACACCATGCCTCGTGTCGGTAGTGAAGCTAACTGGGCATTGTCCGGCGGCCGTCAAGCTTGATTTTGTTATACATAAATAAATTTACGTGTTTCGTGTTGTCGATGAAATAGAATTGATTGGCTTCTCTGACCTCCTATATACTATACTACCTCCATCGAGTCTGATTGTTGACGAGGCTCTCGTGTCTTAATTGGCTGCTGCCTCACCTCTTTCATTTGGGTCAGATGATGTACAGATCAACTTTCATACCTTTCAGTAATCTAATGAATTTGTTATTCAATTTCCTTCCGAAAGTTTCTTATGGTAGAATTCCCCATCTCCAAATAAGGAAAGGTGTGGGGCCGGGGGGAGGGGGTAGATATTGTCTTCGTCGATCAGTGAAAGATATTTTTGGGTTTCTTTCACTTAGTTTACACAGGTACAATCTCCATCAAGTGACAAATCCTACTACAAAGAGTACAAAATCTCTTCAATAAGAATGTATCCTAAAACCCAAGGGAATTGTCAACAACGAAATTCATTTAAGCGAATTTTGATCAGTTCATCTGTTCACAAGGAAGGATAGTCCACAAAACGGAAAGTGAATTGGAATGAAAAAGGAACTGTGTTATGGCTGGCTTTGATCCGAACGCATATCCATTTCGGCTGTGTTTCATTAGGCTTGGTTTCAATACTTTGTTCCTGAACAGCAACAATGAGGCTTCTCTCTCCCTCTCTCTCCCTCTCTCTTGTTTAGTCGTGCAACCATATCAACCCACAGCTACAAGTACGCAAACTGAGCCTCGGTCTCAATCTGTATCCACAAATATCTGCAAAACCCAAGACCAAAATCAAATCGTCAGTAACCTAAAGCTGATTTTTTCATGGTAGTATCTAACATAAAGAAAAGTGCCTTGAGGAAGAAAGCTACAGGCACTATCAAACGTTACAGGGAGGTTCTGCATCTACATGCCATTTGCTTTCTGTTCAGAACAGACAGCATACTCCCTCCAAGGAGCAGCAGATGGGTTAAGAAACTGAACACAAAAAGGTAGACTAGCAGACTGCAGCTTCACTTTCCAACCCTTAACTAGGATCCAATCACATACCTCTAAATCTAGTACAGGCTCATAAGTTTTCTTCTCACTGGTGTCAAAAATCATCATCCCAGTAATCTCCTGCACCCCAGGTCTGGTAGCAATCAGATCCTGCAAAAGCAAAAACACAGTAACTGACTGTCTAAACATTAATCTCATCCTACCTCCTGCAATGAATTGTCTAAAAATTAATTAGATCTTATGCGGATTCCAGCCTTCCACTGCATGTCATTATCCTGTAATGGGTATATACTTCTGCATGTCATTAATCTATGCTCTTTTTATCTAATGCTTTGCGCATAACAAAAATGTGTAGGTCATCATCCACTAGCCCAGCAACCAAAGCTTTTTGTATAATAATAATGCTGGGAAACTGCAAAAGGATTTGTGTTGTAAACACTTCCATGGTCAAAGGACTTATGGACAATTATCACAAGGGAAAAACGGCTGTGAACAGGACTTCTCACCAGGTGGAACTCGATAGAATAAGATGCATCCAACGGCAGCAAGACCTGAGAAGTGCATCAAATCTCCTATTAGAATCTGACATATGGAAAAACATGGTTGAATGGCAAAAGTGAGACAATCCGGAATGACCAATTTATATAATGGACAAACAATATGATTAAGCTAGATGGTGGCCGCTTCCTGATAATGCATTTCACACGTTAATTATCAATAATAATAGTGAGTGAAACACGGAAGTGTGCCCTAAGTAAATGTTACATCTTGTCAGTGCTGAAATATTATGTTGGCAATGTCAGATGCAATTATTTATACGTGGTCTTTTGGTGACTATAAGCCTCCAAAAATATTCATTGAGACCTCAAGAGAAGATGCTTTAACTTATATTGGTTCCAAATTATGTTCAAATTAGCATGTCCGCCCGAAACTCCACAGCACATAGCAAACAGATTGTGACATAAACAGGCAGACAAACAAATATCTAAGCATGTGAAGGACAAAATGTTACAGAAATAATTTCCAGAGCATCCGGAGCCTTAATAAGACGTCTAAACATAAAGAGGTCACACAGTTTCGTAGGAGTAATGGCTTGTCTTTAGAGTGTATTTTTGGAAACTCGTGTAAAGCAAAATAATTTCCAGAAAGTTTTTGATAGTCTGTCAAGCATGACAGTATTTGTCTAACTATAATTACCACCATAACGGCCGGATTTTGGTCACTTGGGATCCCAATGTGTGACGTGTCTCTCACTTATACTCTTGTGATCAAGCTAAAGGCTGTTTTTACACTTGGTCTAACAGAAGAAGTGGTGAGAAGGAGCTGATGTGCAAGTTGGATAGGGCACTAATTAATCTAGATTGGCTGGACAAATTCCCATCTGCATCTCCTTTCTTTCATAGCCCTTTAGTTACAGATCATTCCCCCATTATTATTAATCTCAGTCAACAAATGTATAGTGGAAGAAAACCTATTAGATTTTTCCAATTTTGGATGGAGGATGAGAGATTCCTACCAATGGTTGAGAAGCACTGGAATTCTTCTCTACGAAGCAATCATCTGATTAAGATTTCCTCCAGACTTATGCTCTAAAACAAGACCTCATAATTCTTAATGAGGAGAAGTATAGCTCCATTTAGAAAATTACTCAATGTGAGAGAGGAATTGACTTGCCTTCAACAAACTACTCACAATTTCCCTCAAGAGAACCACATGAGAGAGCAGAAGACATTACAGAAAAAGTATCAACATCTCCTTCGATGCAAAGAGATGTTCTTAAAACAAATGGCTTGTATTCATTGACTAAACTGTGGAGAAAGTAACCACAGATTTTTCTGTCAGGGTTATGGAAAGACAACATATAAACGCAATTACAACCCTGTTAGCTCAGGATGATACTGAACTAAAAAACTCATACTGCTATACAAGAATTTTGTTCTTATTATAAAGGCTTACTGGGTACTGAATCAAACACTATTGGTCAAATCCAACCAGATGTTATTGCTCAATGTACATCTGTTTCAATTCAACACCAGCTACATCTAACTGAACCATTTAACCTGGATGAGGTTAAGCTTTCTGTTTGGTCCAGTGGGGATACCCAAGCACCTGGGGTCAATGGTTTCAATGCTGGGTTCTACAAAGGGGCATGGCCTATTATAGGGGAAGAAGTTTTACTGGATGTAAGAGAATTCCAAACAACAGGTTTCATGCCTAGCAACGTGAACATCACTTCACCAAAAATCATCCCAAAAAACATGAAATGCTCAAAGTGTGACTGAGTTTCGACCAATCTCATGCTGTAACATGCTTTACAAAATTATATCCAAGCTTTTAACCCACAGGTTGCAAACCATCATGCCAAGTATTGTGGATGTAGCCCAATCAGCTTTTATCAAAGGGAGGAATATAGGAGACAATATCCTGCTGGCACACGACTTAGTGAGGCACTACTCCAGCAAAGGTATTTCCCCTAGATGCATGATTAGACCGGACTTACAAAAAGCCTATAACATGGCCAGCTGGGAGTTTTTGCATCAAGTACTACTAGCCTATGGGTTCCCTGAACACTTCACTAAGTGGATGATGGCTTGTGTTTGCTCGGTTTCTTAATCTATTGTGTGTAATGGTTCCTTGAATCCTCCATTCAAGGGTAAGAGAGGGCTTAGACAAGGAGACCCAATTTCCCCCTACTTGCTTGTTCTTATTATGGACTATCTCAGTCGGAGTTTGAAACTTCTTTGGACCAATCCTGAATTTAAAGGTCATCCAAGGTGTAAGGCTAGTAAAATCATTAACCTTTGCTTTGTGGATGATCTTTTGCCGTTTTGCCATCGTGATCTTCAAAGTGTCAAATGCCTCATGCTCTTATTGAGCCAGTTCCTGAATTTATTGGGCCTAAAAGTGAACCAAGCTAAGTGTAATGTCTAATATAGAAGAGTTCATTCTGAGATAAGCTCTGCCATTACTGATTTCATCTGATTTCACCAAGGTACTTTTCCAATCACCTACTGATTCTGGAATTACAACAGCTCAAGTGCAACTGATTCTGGAAAAGTTAACACTAAGGGTGAGACATTGGAGCTCAATATTGTGTTATGAATCATCCTAAACCACTGGTAATATTTACATATAATAGGAGGAGGTATCGAACAGATCAGCAGAAAGGTCATTAAGGGTAGTAAAGTCTTTTTATTAAGTCCTTTTTAGTAGCTTTATTAGTAGTAAAAGTTTATTTATTAGCTTTAGTGAAAAATAAAGGTTAAGAGAGATTTAAGGAATGGATATGTCAAATATATCTCTAAAAGATATTCAGGAGAGATTTAAGGAGGTGGTTATGGGGAATATCTTCCTTAAAGCTATAGGATAAATAGAGGGGGGTGGGGCTGGAAAGGAGCATCGAAAAATCAGAGAGAGAAAAATTGGGAGAGCCTTCCTACCTCTCGAAAGTAGGAAAACCTTGTAATTGCTTATTTTCTATTTGATTCAGCTATAATAATATTGAAATTAATTCCAGTCCTAGTCGGTTGTGTTTGCTTAATTTCAATTCACAGCAAATTTGGTATCAGAGCAGCAAGATCCAAGTGAGAGAAAAACACCATGACTCCAAACCAAAACCAGAGGATCGATCAATTGGAGCAGGAACTAGAGTCTCTAAGGGCTTCCATATCAGAGCAAGTGATGACCGCAATGAACGGTGCAGCACGTGAATTGCAACAAACTCTGGCCGTCCAGATTGCAACAAGCCTGGAAAAAGCCACTGCAAGGCTAGGGGAGGATCTTAACACCCTGGCATTGAAGGTGGAAGGCAGAATTTCCAGCACCAAAGAAAACCAGGAGATGATGATCACCCAGATTCGTGATGAGGTGAGGGATACCCTCTCCACCTTCAAAACCACTGATCATACACTGCGAAACTCAGGCTATGTTGGAGCAAGCGTTGAGGGCAGAGGAAGAGAAGAAACTGGTGGTGGATGGGCAGGAGGGGGTAACCAGCGGCGCTGCAAAAAGCTTGACTTACCCTTATTCAGTGGGACCAACCCAGATGGATGGATATTAAGGGCTGAGCGGTATTTTGATTTTTATTGCTTGGGTGAAGAAGAAAAGCTTGAAGCTGCTGTGCAACAAGCCCTTTAAACCCCTAGGTCACCCATCGAGGACGAGTAAGGTCTCGTGAGGGTTTCGCAGATGATATACCCACAAAATCAAACACAAATAAAATCAAATCAAATCTAACACCCTTAACCATATTTGTCTCAGAATCTTTTACTTTTATATGTCAAGATTAGCAATCAACCAAGATCCAACATTGGGAGATTTAAAGAATCAATTTCAACATATGGTTCACACATAAACATGACAGGTATGAACAGATCAATGTTATGGGTGAAAATCTACCACGCCTTAGTCACATCAAGATTCATCCTCACTATGGATACCCTCTATTTTTTTCTCTCTCTCTCTTAGATTCATGGCTACAAATGTATAGAAACACTCATGTATGTGAGATAAGATGATAAATATACAAACGACTCACATATATAAACAAATAAGGCTCATGTTCTTGTGGATAAAACCTCATGAAAGATACCAAATATTTGCCAAATGGACCGAACCATATGCTTAACTCTTGTGACTAATCTCCAACAGATCAAAGGCTACTCATCTTGAGAATCAAATAGGACTTACTTATTGGTTGTAACAGGGTTTAAGGTAAAGAAGGGTATGGATTGTTTTAGAAGTGTGGTGCTAAAAAGATCAAGAGCTCGTGGAATCTAATAATTAGATGAAATATAAGCATAGCTCCACATCAAATATTAATGATACATCTCTCCACCTTCAAAATAAAATTTTACATGAATAGAACTTTATCAACCTCATCTCCATAACTCCTTCTCTTCCTTATATCCTAACATTATTTTTTTCTTTTTTTTTCAATTTTTTTTTTTCAATTCAATTTTTTTTTATCTCCACCAAACATAACCAATCCCCTTTCTTAGCATAAATACATATAGCATTAGAAGGGGATGTTCTGTTATGGTATCAGTATGAGCATAAAAGGAGACCCTTGCAGAGGTGGGAGGAGATGAGAATGATGATCCTCCGGCAGTTTCGATCAACATCCACCGGTACTCTTTATGAGCAATGGCTGGATCACCAACAGGTAGGGTCGGTTGCTGATTACAGAAGGAAATTTATTGAGCTAATGGCCCCACTGGACAGGGTACCTGAGGAAATTGCTAAGGGTCAATTTATTAATGGGCTCAAAGGGGATGTCAGAGCAGAAGTGCGACTATTGGGACCTACTACTTTAGATCAGGCCATGGATCTAGCTATGAAGGTAGATGAGAAGATCAAGGCTGTGAGAAGATCAAGGCTGGGTCAACACACAAAAAAGGAAGTGGGTATGGACTAATTGCTGGAAAAGTTAGCCATACTACTCCAACGAATTCCCACTTAAGCCCTCAAGGGAAAACGGTCAATCCAACCAACCCCTACCCAGTTAGACGGTTGAGTGAGAAGGAACTACAGCAAAAACGAGAGCAGGGACTTTGTTTTCGCTGTGATGAGAAGTGGTCCATTAATCACAAGTGTAGAAGAAAGGAGCTAAGTGTGTTGTTGACCCAAGATGATGAGGCAATATGGCAGACTGAGGAAGGTCTGGATTTTTCAGTTCCTGGGGAAATTGAGGAACCTGACTCAGACTTGGTGCAGACAGAAGTTTCTCTGAACTCAGTAATGGGGATCACCAGTCCAAAGACAATGAAGTTAGTCGGTAAGGTGCAGGGAAAGGAGGTATTAGTGATGATAGACCCAGGAGCAACCCATAATTTTATTTCTTCTAAGGTTGTGGAGAAATTAAGAATTCCAGTGAACAGAACGCAGGCCTTTGGAGTATCATTGGGTACTGGGAAAGCAGTGGAAGGGGAAGGTGTGTGTAGAGGGGTGGCCTTGGAGTTACAGGATGTTAATATAATTGAGGATTTCCTTCCACTCCCCCTGGGAAATTCTGACTTGATTTTGGGGATACAATGGCTGGAGAAGTTAGGAACCATGACAGCGAATTGGAAGACACAAACACTGAAGTTTCAGGTGGGGGGGAAGCCATAACCCTGCGAGGAGATCCTGTGGGCAAAACCAAGGTATCCTTAAAAGCTATGATACGAATTTTGAGGAAGGAAGGACAAGGGTACCTAGTTGAGTTCAACCAAATGTGTGGTAATAAAGATCTTGATAATGCTGAGGAAACTATAGAAGACGTTCCCACCTTCTTACAGCACACCCTACAGCAATACCAGTCAGTGTTTCAAATGCCCTGTGGACTTCCCCCACCTAGGGGGCATGAGCATGCAATTGTCCTAAAGGAAGGCACCAATCCAGTCAGTGTACGACCATACAGGTACCCTCAAACTCAAAAAGATGAGATAGAAAAACTAATTTCTGATATGTTAAAGGCAGGCATCATACAGGTCTCCACCAGCCCTTTTTCTAGTCCAGTATTGTTGGTTAAAAAAAGAGGATGGATCATGGAGGTTTTGTGTAGATTATAGGGCCCTCAACAAGGTCACTGTTCCAGATAAATATCTCATCCCTGTTATTGATGAATTACTGGATGAATTATATGGGGCTACAGTGTTCTCTAAGCTGGATCTTAAATCTGGCTATCATCAGATCAGAGTAAAAGAGTTGGATGTTCCTAAAACAGCTTTTAGAACTCATTAAGAACGTTATGAGTTTTTGGTGATGCCTTTTGGACTCACCAACGCTCCAGCCACCTTCCAAGCCTTAATGAATATTGTTTTTAGGCCATATTTGAGGAAGTTTGTGTTGGTTTTCTTTGATGACATATTGGTGTATAGTAGGGATCAGGAGCAGCATGTGCATCATTTGGCCACGGTGTTAGAAACCCTATCACGACACCAGCTGTATGCCAATAGGAAGAAATGTGAGTTTAGAAAAGCGCAGGTGGCCTACTTGGGTCATATTATATCTAAGTCTGGGGTGGCAGTAGACCAGGAGAAAATCCAAGCTATGGTGAATTGGCCTATACCCAGAAACCTTAAGGAGTTGAGAGGATTCCTTGGTCTAACCGGGTATTACCGAAAATTCATAGCAGGATATGCCACCATAGCTGCACCCCTCACTGACCAACTCAAGAAGGACAGTTATGGATGGTCATCAGAAGCAACAAGGGCTTTTGAAGAATTGAAGAGGGCCATGACAGCAGCCCCTATCTTAGCTATGCCAAATTTTGAACTGCCTTTTACAGTAGAACTGATGCCAGTTGGTTTGGGGTGGGAGCAGTCTTGTTACAATCAGGACATCCCATTGCATTTTTTAGTAAGATTTTGGGACCTCGAGCAAGGGCCAAGTCCATTTATTAGAAAGAGCTAATGACAATAGTCTTGGCAGCACAGAGGTGGAGGCACTACTTGCTAGGAAGAAAATTCTTTATTCACACCGATCAGCAGAGTCTTAGATTTTTAATGCAGCAAAGGGAGATAGGCTCAGAATATCAGAAGTGGGTAAGCAAGTTGTTAGGGTATGATTTTGATATCATTTACAAGCCCGAGGCCTCGAATAAGGTGGCTGATGCCTTATCAAGGGAATTTGCCGGTAAGGTTGAATGTGGGACTTTGGTGAGCTCAAGAGGCGTGCAATGGAGGGATCTACAAGCTCGGATTCAGTAGGACCCTTTTATACAGCACATCAAAGCAGAATTGGTAGCTGGGAATGTGGTTCCCAAGGGATACACTTTGGAGCATGATGTTCTAAGGTATAAGGGGCGGCTAGTCATCCCTAGCTGTTCTACCTTAGTTAAGTCCCTATTGCATGAGTACCATGACACCCCTGTAGGTGGTCATTCTGGAGATTTAAAAACATAGCAAAGATTAGCATCGGAGTGGTATTGGCCAGGAATGAGGAAGACAATAACCAAATATGTGCAGTCTTGTGCGGTTTGTCAACAGCAAAAGAGTTCTTTTCTTTCACCCGCAGGACTACTTCAGCCACTGCCTGTGCCAAACCAGATATGGGAAGATATTTCCATGGATTTTATAGAAGGACCGCCAAAATCTTAGGGGTTAGACACCATTCTGGTTGTAGTAGATAAGTTATCGAAATATGCTCACTTTGTGGGTCTGAAACATCCCTTTTTTGCTCAGACGATCGCTGGTCTTTTCACCAGAGAAATAGTCCGACTACATGGATATCCTAACACTATTGTGTCAGATAGGGATAAGGTGTTTATGAGCATATTTTGGAAGGAGCTTTTCAAACTCCAACAAGCTGCCCTTCACAGAAGTACTGCCTATCATCCTCAATCAGATGGACAGACTGAGGTGGTGAACAAGGGGCTGGAAACTTATTGAGGTGTTTCATAAATGGTCAACCAAAAACTTGGGCCAAGTGGCTTCCGTGGGCAGAGTTTTGGTACAATACAACCATTCATTCAGCTACTGGATGCTCACCTTTTAAGGCTATCTATGGTCGGGATCCTCCACAGTTGGTAAGATATGAACGAGGGAGTACAACAGTTCAATCATTAGAAGACCAGCTAATAGAAAGGGATGCTATATTGGATGATTTAAAGGCCCAGTTGATCCGAGCACAACAGAAAATGAAAGTTCAGGAAGATGCCCATAGAAGGGAGGTGACTTTCCAAGTGGGGGATTGGGTGTACTTAAAGTTGCAACCTTATAGGCAGCAGACTTTGGCTAGGAGGCCATTTGACAAATTGGCACCAAGATATTATGGGCCATTTAAGGTGATTCAGAAAATTGGGACAGTAGCATATAAATTGGAGCTCCCTACTACAACAAGAATCCATCCGGTATTCCATGTCTCTCAATTGAAGGGGGGCATTGGCAGTCTGCCTTCATCACCCCAGCTTCCACCTCAACTCACCCCAAGTTTGACTCTTGAAGTAGAACCAGAAGAAGTGTTAGGGGTCAGAAATGGGAAACAGGGAAACGCAACAAGGGTTGAGGTTTTGATCAAGTGGAAGAATTTACCAGCATTTGAAGCAACTTGGGAGGAATTCAAGGCCTTAGATCAACGGTTTCCTTCTTTCCACCTCGAGGACAAGGTGAATCTTTGGGCAGGGGGTAATGTTATGAATCATCCTAAACCACTGGTAATATTTACATATAATAGGAGGAGGTATCGAACAGATCAGCAGAAAGGTCATTAAGGGTAGTAAAGTCTTTTTATTAAGTCCTTTTTAGTAGCTTTATTAGTAGTAAAAGTTTATTTATTAGCTTTAGTGAAAAATAAAGGTTAAGAGAGATTTAAGGAATGGATATGTCAAATATATCTCTAAAAGATATTCAGGAGAGATTTAAGGAGGTGGTTATAGGGAATATCTTCCTTAAAGCTATAGGATAAATAGAGGGGGCTGGGGCTGGAAAGGAGCATCGAAAAATCAGAGAGAAAAAAATTGGGAGAGCCTTCCTACCTCTCGAAAGTAGGAAAACCTTGTAATTGCTTATTTTCTATTTGATTCAGCTATAATAATATTGAAATTAATTCCAGTCCTAGTCAGTTGTGTTTGCTTAATTTCAATTCACAGCATATTGTTATCATACTCAGGGAGGCTACAGCTTGCGAATCAGTGATGTTTCGAATTCATCTATATTTCAGTCAGTCATTCTGCTTCCAAATAAATTCTTCACAAATTCACAAGTGTATGCGGAACATTTCTTTGGACTGGCAAGATTACTGATAGAAGAAAAGCTTTTGTGGCTTGGAATGAACTATGTAGACCAAGGGATGAAGGTGGACTTGGCATTTTTGACCTGGGCTTGTGGAGCATCTGTGCAATTGACAAACTCCTATGGAGCATCGGCTTGAAGAAAGACTCGGTATGCGTTAAGTGGGTGCACAATATTTCTCTAAAAAATACAGATGTGTTGAATTTCAAAACTTCTAACTACGACTCCTGGCTTTTTCAGAAGATTATGTCCACACGACATATCTTCCAGCCTTTGTTCCAGAAGTGGCTCCAAGAAAATAAAGTTGAATAAACCATTTCTCATGCATATGGACAGATTAGACCTAAACATCCAAAGAAACAATGGACTAAATTAGTATGGCAGTCAATTATTATACCTCGACAACAATTATCATGCTGGCTACCTATGAAGAACAGGCTTCCTACTAAAGATCGACTACTGAGATTATCTATTATTCATTGCCCGTTTAGCCAATCGATTTGGCATCAAATTAGAACCACAGCTGGTATCAGCTGGTATCAGGAAGTTCATGCATTGTGCAATGGTTCAAGACAGCCAAAAGCTACAAGACGTCTGCTAGGAGCTTACTTCAGCACTTACAGACTTTCCCTAGGTTTAAAGCTAAATATGATAGATGGATAGGTCCAATGGATATGCTATGGTAAACTTTTGGTGCATGTAATTTTCTTCTCATAATCAACACAATTACAAACTCACTTACAGGGGGCAAAAAAAAAGAATGTTACAGAAAAATTACCTTCTTCTGGAGACCATTAACCATTACAACCTTATCTTCATTATCAGCTCCAGACAACCAGATTTCAAATGGCCCCAGTGTCCGATCTGTCTGATTTATAAGTCTCAGACGCACCTTCACAGCAAACAACAAATTAAAAGGAAACTAGAGTACAACTGTAAAGAAAAAAATTATATTTCTCATGGAACTCTCATAACTGGCATGTCATAAAAATAAATAAAAACCAAAAAAAAAAAAACTAGGTTCTTTCATCAAGGGTCTCAAAAGGAATAGTCCTTTCCCTCTTTTCCAAACACTTTTTCCTAACTTTATGTATTTAAATAAGCACAAATAGAAAATCCATATAAACAGAAGTATACACACCAAAAAGATCAATAAAAGAACTAGGACTGATCTGAAGACAGTGAGTTTATGTAAATGCCATAACAGAACCAGAGAACTACTAATATAATAAAATGTTGCGCAAAAGGTGTAACAAACGTTTGACAAATTTTTAACATGGAATTTATTATAGGAAAAGGAAAGTGGTCCAGTCTGTTTAATTGCTGTTATGAAAGTACTTGACAACTCATTAAAAACTGTGCATTCAAATACCCACAATTGGAATTTGCTACTATTGAGCCACCGCACAGGATTTTCTATAAAATAAATTATTAAAATACATGCAATAATGTCAAAGAACTGTCTGTGTCCACTCTCTTTTCTCTTCATTGACATTTTTTTTTCTTAATCTAAACTTCTTCCACCATCAAATTTAGAATACTTCATCTCTTTGATTGACTTCTGTAGTTCTGCTACAAGCAACATTTTTCCTTCACACAATTTTGGATAGCCTTAGAAAATAAGAACAAAACTATAACGGTGGTTTTATCATTTTATATAGATACATTTTATGATAAGCAGTACGGAGAGTGTCGGTCTGGTAATGTAGTGCTACTTTTAAGAAAAAAGATCCTGAATTTAGATGAAACTACATATAGAACAGGATCGTTACCAGAAATGGTTGATGCAAGGTGATGGACGATGGTGTCTCAACAACTTGCAAGTCAATCTCTTTCCGGGGGATAGGCTGCATAGAGAATGTTGTTAGAAAGCGAAAAGGAATGATCTTCAATATTTATGGTATAGGAACAAAAAACAGCTAAAATACTCTCAAAGAGACTCAGTCCTGATCTTGTATCAAGTGTCCGGAGATAGTATAAGGTATCTGATTATGTTATTTCCTGTGACTTCTTACAATTCTTTCTGTGACGGTTAACAGTATAAAATCAGCTGAAAAATAATAATAGGAATCAACCAGTTCATATAAATAAGCAATTTTAGGTAGCATATAATTTGGCCAAACACATCACAATTTCACATGACAGCATTGACCAAAAGATCTAATACACCCAAGTATGCCGAGATCGAAACAGATAACAAATTTTCAATGCTAAAATCATTACCAAAGGAAGACATCACACCTTCTCTTATTCAAAAAATAAACAAATGTCCTAGATTTCTAGTTTACTTACACTACCAAGAATTTGCTGCGTCTGCAAGCGACCAGACTCCCCTAGATTTGTACGCCATGTAATTTGAAGTTTTCCAAGGATATTGCTTCCCTCCACCTTTGCAAGTGCTGAACCCTGGGAGGAGAGCTTCAATTCATAAAGAAAGTTCTGGATCCCACCTCCAGCTCTAATTAAAATTGGAAGCTTAAGTATTTCTCTGCCAAACATGAAAACCATTAGTTCAGTATAAATAAACACCATCTAGCATAATAATGTGTATGCCTAAGTCCTTTTGTAGTCTTTTCAAGCAACCTAGTCAACTCGCATTCTGAGCCATGCTCATCAGCTTTTAGAACGATAGCACTCCAGTGCTGTGCTGGTTGAAACTCAACTTGGTCCATATAAAGGTTTGCTTTGGTATGATTTTCAATGCAAGCCTCCAAGAAAGTGGCATCCTGAGAAAGAAAGGAGAATGTACCCATGTTTACTAAACACTCATGGTTAGCTTAAGCTCTAATGATGAAGTAATATCACAAAAATCAGAATCTAGCAGAGTAATAGATTAATAAATAAATAAATACAAAAAAAGGTCCAATGATTGACTCATGGTCAATGAATACATCAATCCCAAGTCATCTGACTCATTGCTGCTAAATGCCAAGTAGACAGAGAATGTCAAAGAAACTTGGGAACCCAAGTGTTTCAGAATAATAAGACAAAACCAATCAAATTCTTAAAGCATAATCTATGAGAATTTCAGTGAATGATAGGGTTGAGGTCCTTCTGCAAATGTAGAGATATACAACAGTCACATTGCACAAAAACATGCATAACACATTGTGACCTGGTTGCATATCCCTCCCCCCAAAAAAGAAAACATACGTACGAAAAAAATAAATAAACAAAATAACATTATAGAGTACATGATAAATTCATATTTTGACGTATTTTATACCCTTATAATTTTAATTTTTGGTAATTTAAGTAATATATGTGAATAAATATGATTTTTATGCTTAAATGATAATAATTGCATAAATTTTATTATTTAGCTAAAATGATATAAATTAAATAAATTTAGAGTATAATATTATTCATTAATTTTCATTGATTTTATTTTTGCAGGTAAGTTTTAAATAAAAAGAAGGGAAAAAAAAGAAAAAAAAAAGTTGGACCTTTGGACCAATGGCCGTAAAACAAGAAAAACAAACAGAAAATAAGAGGACATGGGGCACGAACAGCCAGAGGGCAGAGGACTGGCAGCCCGGGTTAAAAAAAAAAAGAGCAACACACAGCCGCAAGAACAGATGCAGGGCAGCATAAAAGCATCCATCAGGCAGTAAATGCGAGCATAGGAAACAAGGAGAAGAGCTGCAGAAAAGAAAAAAGAAAAGGAGCAGAAGAGATGTGGGAGTGAGGAAATGGGAGGAACACAGGGAAAGGAGAGCAGCATCAGGCGCAGCAGAGTAGGAAAAAAAGGAGCAGCGTCAGTGCACATGTCGGCCGTCAGCCGAAAAGAAAAGAAAAGAAAATTAATTGCACAGAATTAAAAGCATGACCGAGAGAAGAAAGATAGAGGAAAATTTATCCAGAAGAATTTATTTCAATGAAAATAATTTTTCATCCAAATAAATTCTTGATCTTTCATCCATAATTAATTCCGTTTAATTCTTTCTCCATTTCTAATTTATATTTTTGGATATATATTTCTATGTAATTAATTCGATAATTATGGCTGGCTGATTATTTATTGCTGGGAAATAAACTGAAATCCTATATTAGGTTTTGAAATATAATTTTATGTTTCTTTGTTTTGTGAGATTGTTCTTTGACTCTATTTTAATTACTATTGTTTATACATATAATAAGTATAATTTATATGGTGCATGCCTTATTCTAGTTTCCTTGTAGTGACAAAATATAGGATCATTTACCTGCTAGGTAGCCATATAAATATGCTAGAATTTATACGTATAAATTGCAGCTAGGTTAGATAACAATTCACATAATAGTTTTGTGATTCTAACCTGAATAGTAAAACATTTAGATATGTATGGGTCAAAGAAGGGAAATACAGCTAGACATACTTAGTGTACTAGTTTGGATACTTAGATTGACATCCTTCCAATTATACTTAATGCATTAAATCTAATTAAATATAGGAGCCGCTTGTTGCTACTGTACTGCTAGTATTTTCTAGGGTTAATATTAGCGCTTTATCATATTAATTATTTTAGATAAGTAATATAAGGTGTATGGATCTACTTTTGATGTACAACTTGGTCGATCTCTTTCTCATGATTAAATAATGACTTAGAAATTAATATTATATTTTGACCAAATCTAGTGGTAGATTTCGATTTTTCAAGCATATTTATCGTATCTATGGTTATCCATGATTTTTATAATTATTTTATTTTATATTATTTATTACTTTTATTATTTTAATATTTCCTATTTTTAAAACCACCATTAGTGTTTTTCTTATTTATTTATTTTTAAGCTAGTTAAATAGAGGTGAACTCTCTCAATTTCCGATATAGAATGATACCCTTATTTACCAGTACTAAAATTGTTAACAAGAGAGTTTAAATTGCATGCCTACTACGGTCACACCAATTTTTGGTGCCATTGCCTGGAATTGGTAACTTTACCTTTGATTGCTAGTATGTGTGTGTTTTTATTTTTAGTGTCTTATGTGTCGTGTCTTCCTTTTATTTAGAGGTCAGAGTGCTTGTGGGCACTCAAATCTCTAAATTAATAGGATTTTTTTTTTGGATTTTTGGTGTGTTTGGTTTTGCTTTAACCTTTGCCTTTGAAGTGTTAGTGTCTTACAGGTTACTATGAGAGGATCGTTGAGCTATAGACAACTTTGCATGAACCTTAATGCAAGAGTAAATGAGGTAAGTTCAAGTACCTTTGATGATAAACTTAACCAACTCACTACTCTTGTTTCGCAGGTTGCCACAACTACTAGAGTTATTAATATAAGCGAAGTGTGTCATGCACAAGAAAATCCATATGCTTAGCATTCACAAGCTATGCAAGGAGGAGGATAGACACAACCCAGTACTCAAACTTTCAATGGTTTCCAAGGACATGACCTCTACACATACAATGAAATATCGGTACCGCAATTGCGTATCGGCTGCAATTTTGCGGTTTTTGGATCAGCCGTGACGCAAAATTCCGAAATTGTGGCCGTTTCAGAAAATCACATATTTATGGCCGCAATATCGGCGAAATTTTGGATATCGGCCGATATTTTGCCAATATTAGCCGATATTTCTGATATTGGCCGATGTTTACCGATATTTGCCAATATTTGTTGTGAAAAGAATTAAAAAAATCACGCCGCGACAACCGCAACATATAAAATATCATTCGCGACACCCCGATACCGCAACGCCGCGACCGCAACCGCAATCACGACCGTAACCGCGATTTTATTGCTTGCCTCTACACAAGCACATACTATTCGGAAATGAGGCATCACCTCAATGTTGGATGGGAGATGAATGATCATTATCAAGTGCTATATCAAGACCCTTACAAACTCAATTATGAAGCTTTAAAATATTATCAATATCCTCAATAAGAGTCTTCTCCAGTTCCAGAACCCTCAAGTTCAGAAAAAATGGAGAAGCTTTTTGAAGCATTGACAAATAGATAAAATCAACTCATGCAAAGTCAAATTAAACAAAAAAAAAAAAGGATGTCAGTGTTAGAGGAGCAAATGGGTTATGTGTTCAACATGGTCAATCAATTACAAGCACAAAAAGAACTCTCTCGGACTTTAATTCCAAATTCAAGTAAGAGTTATGAGTATGATGATGCCATGTCTGAATATGAGGATGAGCTACTTGAGGAGATTCCCATGGAGAATATTGAAAAGCATGATCAAGTGGAAGAAGAGCTTGTAGGCGTAGAACAAAATAAGGATCAAGTGAACAAAGAGATATATATGGATGGCAAGACTATCACTTTCATCCACCATAAACCATCTTTGAACATTTGTTCCCCAGTTTTGCTTGGAGATGACCATGAAACACGAGGTAAGCATTTGCACCACTTTGATTTCCATTATGCTAACCATACTCCTTGTTTTCCCTCTTTTAGTAGGTTAAATGAGTCCAAGATTGAAGAGAGTAATTAAATCATCATGGATACATATAATAAGAAGCATAATGTTTCAAAGGAGAGGTTATGTTGGAAAGATGTGCTAAAAGACTTTGAAATGGGACAATATGTTCTTCCTTTGATAGAGAGACCACCATATATTGACATTGGGCAAAACATTCTCTCTTTACACGCAAGCTTAAATCTCATGATAGGCAAGTTGTGTTCTTGCTGGGTCAAATCTTTCATTAAAACTAATACTTTGTCTTTTTATACCATGCAAGATATAGTTGATCTACACGAGGAGGGATTTGGTGAAGTAGCTCTCAAGTGGACATACCCATCTTGAACGAGTAAAACCGAGATCATGTTAGGCTGAAAACATAAAAACAAGTGTTACTTGGGAGGCAACCCAATGTGTTAGGAGAGTTTTCTATCCTTTAGTTATTTTTATTTATTTTAATTTTTGTTCTCTCCATACTAAAATTAAATGTTCCCTTAGTTGTTTACACATTGAGGACAATGTGTGATTTAAGTGTGGGGGTGTAGGTTTTTATGTGTTTGCATGAAAAATTAAAAAAATAATAATAATAGAAAAAAAAATGAAAACAATATTGCAAATTTTTTTTAGTGTTTTTAGAGTCTTAGGAGCCCTTAACTAGTTAATGAGGATCATATCTTTGAAATCTAACAAAAAGAGGATCATAAATCAAGATAAAGCAAGTGAAAATTTTTTGTGTTAATTTCAATATAGGGAACACATATTTATGTGTCTAGATGTGAATGGATAAAGAACATATATGATTTTCTAATCACCGACATGGCATGTTGAGATTCATCGTATTCCTCAGTGAATTTTTCAACCATACATACCTTCTTCTTTTTTCTAAAAGAATTCACATGAAATTATCTACTTTTCTTAGCTTCAAAGTTTCTTTGTAAACCTTATATATGTTTAATTGCCTTGATCAAATTACTTGTCATAGCTCTTGTAATGGACGCTAGAGATTACCATAACTTAATCTTGTGCTTGTCGAAGCTTATAATCAAAATATGCTCTATTTGAGAAAATGATAAAGGCAACTTAAGATTTTCCACCACATAACCAAACGGCTTAACCCTAATTTGTGTATACATGACATACACCCCATAGAAACCCTTTGAGCCTAAACATTGAACATATATTTTTTTTCATTACCCACATTAAATAACCTTGGGCCTTATCTTTACCCTTACTTAAAGCTAGTAGAAGGGAATCAAATCGTTATAGATAAAGAGTGGTTGTATATGTGAGTGTATGTGAAAGAAATACATGTATTTATGCTTAGAAAGGGATTGGTTATGTTTGGTGGAGGAATATAAATTGATTAAAAAAATTATGAATGAAAAAAAAAGAGAGAGATTCAAAGAAGAAAAAGAAAAAGAAAATGATACGATTTAAGGAAGAGAAGAAGATATGGAGATAATGATGAGAAAATTTTATTCATATTTTATTTTTATCTCATCGTTCTAGTTTGGTGTTAAGGTGGAGATGTGTATCATTGATGTGGAGTTAATGTTTATATTTCATCTAACCATTAGAGTTCCACTAGTTCTCGACATTTTTAACACCACAATCCTAGAATACTTTGTACCTTTCTATACCTTAAAACCCGTTTCAACCAATAAGTCATGTTTGATTCTTGAGATGAACAGCCTTTGATCTGATGGAGATTAGTCACAAGAGTTGAGCATATGGTTCGGTCTATTTGGCAAGTATTTGATATCTTTCATGAGGTTTTATCAATAAGAACATGAGCCTTCTTTATTCATATATGTAGTCGTTTGTTATTTTTATCATCTTATCTCATATACCTGAGTGTTTCTATTCATTTGTAGCCATGAATCTAAGAGAGAAAAAAATAGAGGGTATCCATAGTGAGGATGGATCTTGATATGACTAAGGTGTGGTAGATCTTCATCCATAATATTAATTTGTCCATACCTGTCATGTTTATGTGTGAACCATATGTTGAAATTGATCCCTTAAATTTCCTAATGCCGAATCTTGGTTGATAGCTAATCTTGACGTGTGAAAATAAAATATTCTGAGACAGCATTGGTTAAGGGTATTAGGTGTGGTTTTATTATTATTTTTTTATTGTGAGTGATTTTATGGGTATATCACCTGCGAAACCCTCAAGAGACCTTACTTGTCCTCAATGGATGACCTAGAGGTTTAAAGGGCTTATTGCACATGTTAAATGCAATCGTGAGACCTACGAAATTGACTAATTAGTTTAATTTTATTTAGTTAGAGTTATAAATTGCTTGAAGACAAGCATGAAGCTAAGTGTGGGGGTGTTGATAAGTTCATATTTTGACATATTTTATAACCTTACAATCTTAGTTTTTTATATTTTTTTTAAGTAATATATGTGAATAAATATGATTTTATGCTTAAGTGATAATAATTGCATAAATTTAATTATTTAAGCTAAAATGATATAAATTAAATAAATTTAGAGTATAATAATATTTATTAATTTTCATTGATTTTATTTTTATAGGTAAGTTTTAAATTAAAAAAAGGGGGGAAAAAAAGCAGCACACAGCCGCAAGAACTGGCGCAAGGCAGCATAACAGCATTTGTCAGGCAGTAAAAGTGAGCACAGGAAACAAGGAGAAGAACCGCTGAAAAGAGAAAAAAGAAAAGGAGTAGAAGAGGCATGGGAGTGAGGAAAAGGGAGGAACACAAGAAAAAGAGAGCGGCGTCAGTGCGCATGTTAGACATCAACCGAAAAGAAAAGAAAAGAAAATTAATTGCACGGAATTAAAAGCACAGCCGAGAGAAGAAAGATAGAAGAAAATTTATTCAGAAGAATTTATTTCAATGAAATTAATTTTTCATCTGAATAAATTCTTAATCTTTCATCCATAATTAATTTCGATTAATTCTTTCTATATTTCTAATTTATATTTTTGGATATATATTTCTGTATAATTAATTCGATAATTATAGCTAGCTAATTATTTATTGCTGGGGAATAGACTGAAACCCTAAATTAGGTTTTTGAAATATGATTTTATTTTTCTTTGTTTTGAGATATTGTTCTTTGACTCTATTTAAATTGCTATCGTTTATATATATAATTCTATCAAGTATAACTTATATGGTGTATGCCTTATTTTGGATTCCTCATAGTAACAGAATATAGGATCATTTACCTACTAGGTGGCCATATAAATATGCTAGAATTTATATGTATAAATTGCAGCTAGGTTAGATAACAATTCACCTAATAATTTTGTGATTCTAACGGGAATAGTAAAACATTTGCATACGTGTGGGTTAAAGAAAGAAAATACAACTAGACATGCTTAGTGTATAAGTTTGGGTACTTAGATTGACATCCTTCCGATTATACTTAATGCATTATATCTAGTTAAATATACGAGCCGCTTGTTGCTACTGTACTGCTAGTATTTTTAGGGTTAATATTAGTGCTTTGTCATATTAATTATTTTAGGAAAGTAAAATAACGTGTATGGACCTACTTTTGGTGTACAACTTGATCGATTTCTTTCTCATAATTAAATAATGAAATAGAAATTAAAATTATATTTTGACCTAATCTAGTGGTGGATTTCGATTTTCCTAGCATATTTATCATATCTACAGTTATCCATTATTTTTATTATTATTTTATTTTATTTATTACTTTTATTATTTTATTAATTTCTATTTTTAAAACCCCCATTAGTGTTTTTCTTATTTATTTATTTTGTGTGATTTAGGTTTTTTATTTTTATTATTTTTAAACTAGTTAAATAGAGGTGAGTCATCTCAATCTCCGATATAAAACAATACTCTTATTTACCAGTACTACAATTGTCAACATGATATTTTAAATTACGCGTCGGCTACGGTCACACCGGTACACAAACACCATCATCTCCACAATTGAACTACCAGTGAAAAAACATGGGCCCATTTGGTGGGCTCCTAGTATCAGTTTCCTATTTTCCATGTCGGTAGTGACCAGGACGTATATTTAGGTAGTTGACATGAACTTATAACACTTTAACATCAACAGCAACTAATAGTATGTATTTATGGAATATTCACTAAAAAAAGACTTACTATCATCAAAGCTAGCAGATATCATATACCTACCTTGACAGCTCGGACCTGCATAAGAAAAAAGTTAAAAGGGTATTAGAGTCTAACCAGCCAAGGCAACCCTGAGCGCCAAAAACAACATCGTTGTAAAACGAAGATGCTTCACTGATGTGAGAAGTTTTAAGCATCTAACATATGAGGCCAACTGACTTGTAGAAGATATAAAATTGTACCTTTGTCCTAACTGAAAGTGGATTTGCTACAATGAACTTGAAAAACTGAGGTAGATATTTACGCTCGCCATCGCCATCATTGTACAAAGCAGTGCAAACCAGCCTGAAATCAGAAGTTACAAAATAAAGAATAATACTGACAAAAGTTATCAGGTACCATTAAGGTTCCAACTTACGTGTGCGCCCCAAGTTCTTTCACATCATGTTCAACAATGAAATCATAACGACCTCCTGCACGTATCGACTCAACTGGTGTTTTTGATGTGTCCAGAAGCATTATTCTCTGCCTTTCTGTTTGAATTTCTGCCTAAAACCATTGCATTTGTTCAGATGATATGTCTGCTCCATTCAAAATGGAATGAGTAACACAAAAAGCAGGAATATATCAAGGTTAGAATGCCAATGGAATAAATAGGAACAAGCCATGAGTTTGGCATATTAAAAATTAGAATTTTAATGGAAAAAGTAAAACATCCTCAAAATGTCATTCTGAGTCTCTGACATCAGTGATGAAGGCAAATCAAAAACTAACTTAAATCTTCGACTAAAAGATTCTAATGCTGGTTTAAATACAGCGATTCTCTTTTCATTGCTCCCCCTTCCTCTGATGGAAGAAAGCATTTAGATAGTCAGAATCCTGTTTGAAACTCAACAAATGGGAACATGAACGAGGAGCAATGAGGCGGAAGAAAGAAAAAGAATGAACCTTCGACTTGTTTGATGGTTTAATAACTGAAGTGGGGAACTTTTACCCTCTTCATTAGAATGTTTCTCTAACTCAAAAGGGGAAGGTAATTCAATCTAACCCATCAACATTAAAGGATCTGACGCTAATATTGCAGAAAGTATTCCCAGCACTGTAGCTCATTTCCCAGTTACAGAATACATCCTACGTTAAATTATCTTCCAAGCAAGGAACAGTACCAACCAACCAACCAACCAACCAACCCCACCAACATCCCCCTCTCACTATAAACATAGAAGGATTTCGATCATGGGATAGTTACATATCATCTTCATAAGACCTGATAATCATCACAAACAAAGAGTTCAGATTATCTCACTAAATTGCCGAAGGAATGAGAATCCGACTCAGATTGTGAACCACATCGAAGAAGCATCCAAAGTTATGAACCAACAACAAAAGATAAGGAGAGTCATCCCAACATAATAGGGCACTATCAAGCATATTCATTCTACCTTTGCAAAGTCATTTCCAGAAAATAAGTAATCTCCAAAGCTGAAATCAAGTCAATTCACCAACCTTGATTACAATATCTCTAGCCTCGAAATTCGAACTGTTATTTATACTCACATAACTGCAAAATGTCTCCCCTAAATAAATCGCTCTGTATAAAAAAAAAAAAAAAAAAAAAAAAAAGAGGAAGGGAAATAAATAAATAATCTACATCAACTCCGGCTCAATCAAATTCAACCTCCAAAATCAAACAACAAAATAGGCAGAAACTGATAGACAAACCCGAAGGATTGTGGAAGAAGGAGGAAGCCTGCAAGCCCAGTAGCGTCAGAGGGATCATGGAGGAGGAACCGAGAGCTGTAAGTGAGGTCGCTTGGGTCATTAGATTTGGGGGTTTGGGATTCGAGAAGATGAGGAAGCTCAGAAGCAGCGATCGGATCATCGAAAATGTCTTCGCCGACAAGGACATCAGAAGGGTCGAAACGGAGGGGAGAGTCGATGTGGAGAGAAGGGCGACATAGCCTCATCACCCTGAACGCTAAGGAGTGCGTCGTTGCCTGAGTTGACGTTGCACTCATCGCTGGAAGTTGGAAGTGGGAACGTCGAACTGAAGTTGCAAGAGCACAGATGATTTACCTGCGAATTCCTCCGGACATTTTCTCCGTATCCTTTCTCCCCGAAGTAATGCCGGCCAGACCGGTCGATGGAATTAAAATGGTGGGAATAAAAATTTAAGAAAGTATTTAAATATGTTATTATTTGTTTTAAGAAAATGAGATTTAAAGATGTCTATTTTCACTAGTTTATTTTTTAAAGGAGTGGTATTAGAAGGGTGGAAATTAGGGTAGAAGATAAAAAGACTAAAATAATCTTATATTATATATAATATTGTATTAATAATATTAATTATAATAATGATGATGATGATGATAATGATTATCTTTATAATAATTATAATTATTATTTTTATTATAATTTTAATTAGTATAATAATTAATTATAATTAAAAATATAATAAAGATAATAATTATAATGACAATTATAATTATAATTAAAAATATAATGAAGATAATAATTATAATTACAATAAAGATAATCATAATTATAATAATAATTATTATTGTAAATATTATTTGATATAATAATAATAATAATAATAACAACAATTATTATTATTAATATTATTATTATCATCATCATCATCTGATTGTATTGAATCAGATCTAACCTGATCGGATCTGATATGATGTTATATGATCTATTATAAGGAAAACAGAGTTGAATAATGGAAAAACATAATAATAGTTATAAATATAAGAAGGATATTTTTGTAAATTTATGAATATATTTCCAATCTCATTCCCACGTACCAAACGTAGGAAACTTTTATTCCCAAGTTAATCCCATCAAATACCAAACATGGGAATGAGACTAAGTAAACCAATTCGCACTTCCTAATTCTCATCCCCATTCCCACTCTTTAATTTCCAAACTCTTATTCCCATTTACCAAACGGATCGTGCGTGAAATATGTTCCTTTCCTGAGGTCGTTAATATATGTTCCCTAAAACCGTAAAAATTTTTAAGCAACACTACTGGAATAATTTTTTTCTTGCAAACAAAAGTAGTTTTTCATTGAATATCAGAACCTATTTTTAGAACTTATCATATCAGATTAATTTAATTAATATTAAATTAAACTATATCAGTCAAAATTCTACAATACCAAAAATATTGAAAATTAATCGAAGTAATTATAATTATAATAGTAATGATAACAAAAACAATTATGCTAAGATGAAAAATATTAATTATGATATTAATAAAAGTACAAGAGGTATAACAACTAATTGAATATCTTCATTTAAATTAAATTATATCATATCTATATGATGTAGTTAGGAATACTTTGAGATTCAAAACCGTAATTCACTCCACCATTATTGATTATGTGAGGATAAAATTCAATCGAATTAGGAGTATGTAATCAAAAAAAATGAGACAAGGATAAGAGAGATAAAGTGAGGTAAGGATATAAGTTTTTCATTCAATGGTTATTCCCACCGTTAGCATTGACTATATATTAGCATATATAACATCATAATAGAATGAAAGATGCTAAAATGACAGAATGTAACACAACCACCTTGACATAGCTACCCTAAAGTCGGTTTTCCAAATGCACTATATTAGTACTTTCCACCCCAAAGATCATTTGTCCTCAAAGATTAAAAGAAGGAAACTTCTTCAAAAACCACACAAAAACTCCCATGAAGCCTCCATTATTGATAAAAATCTACCCAATTAAAAGAAGGGAACTTGTGTGGCTGCCTTGATTGCCCCTTTTAACCATTATCTTGTCTAAAATCAATGTAGGGATGCGGTTAGCAGTTGGATCCCCCACATGGATGAGTGTATCAGTCAGTAGCATGGCAGTGTGGCATTACTTCAGCTAAGACACATGAAAAACATCATGCACCTGTGACCTTAGTGGCAGTTGTAGTTGGTATGCCACTGCCCCTATCTTATCTAGCACTTGAAAAAGACCATAATATGGGGGGTTGAATTTATAGTTGGGATGACTAACTATAGACCCCTACTCATAAGGTTAGAGCTTCAAATACTTAGTTACCAATCTGGAATTCTCTGTCACTATGATGACTATTAGCCAATTGACTCATCCTATTCTACGCATGAAGGAGTTGAAATTTGAGAGTCTTCAAGACTTCCTCCCATTGTTGTAAGGTTTTTTCAAATGTGAAATTGGAAGTCTCCCCAAGCAAATAAGCTAAATGAAGAGGAGGAGGTTGCCCATAAAGAATATTATAAGGGTTGCTTTGGATGGTAGTGCGGAAAGTGGTGTTGTACTACCATTCGGTTAAAGGTAGCCATTTGCTATAAGAGAATGGGAATGCATGACAAATGCACCTCAGATACATCTCAAAGCACCAATTAACCAATTATGTCTATCCGTTCGTTTGAGGATGATATGCAAAAGAATGAAGTACATCCTCCCTTTTCAACTTTAACAACTAAGTCCATACTTCACTTAGGAAGACAGGGTCCCTATCTAAAACTAATGAATCTAGGAGATCATGAAGATTGATCATGATGATGTCTAACCACAAGTGCATAGTGTTGAATTAACATGCAAGGTTGATCTCACAGGGGCTAGGAAGTGAGCACTTGAATAGTGAAAAGATCTCTTATGTCTAGACTAACGATAAGGATAGATGATGTCTAACTCTAAATGAAAAGAAAATGTGCAAACAAAATCTAACTATAGTATACGAACAAGTGAAATTCGGTTAGAGAAAAGGATAAGGCTACAGCCAATCCCCTTAACCCCAATGTGATCGAATATTAACCCCAAATCCCAAATCAAAACTCTTTGTCATGAATGTCAACCAAAGTATGTAGTGTAAGGATCTCTCGAACCACTATACCCTATTGTCTATTAAGACTCATATATCTCTCTTATGAATGCTAAAATAGGCAACACATTATTATGTATCATATTCCCTTTTTTTAGTTGTAGAAGACAACCAGCATCTCTTGATTTTGTGGTTTGATCTCTAGTCATACTAATGGAGCCCACTCCTACTCATCTCTCAATCTCATCGGGTTTCTCTAAATAATAATAGAAAAGCGATCAATTTTTTTACTATTCCAATTAAAGAATTAGCATAAAACATATGATAAGAAATTAGATTGGGTAGGGTTCAAATTCTCAAGACATCTAGATCAAGGGATTTTCCTTCACCTTGGCATAGATCAATTAGCCAATCATAACTTTCATTAAGCTCAACATCTTAAATATAGAGAATTACATCAATTGAAACAATAAATAAAATCCAAAGGAAAAATGCAATACCCTCTTTATTCAAGATGATAAATTCATTGTTCTATTCATTTGACCATGAACAAAAAATTGAGATCAAAAGATGAAAGATTGTGGATGAGTTAAGGGTAGGATTAGAGTAGGTGATGCCAAATAAATAATCCTAGATCTCTCTTTAATGCTCCCAAAATCACTGTCTTTTTATCCTCATATTCATTTCTCTCAAAATGAATGAAAAATAAATTTATATATACGTGACCACCCATCGACACGACCATGTAAATCAACACGATAGTGTTGTGTCGCTGCTTTAGCTTTGCGCATGTTTCGTATTTTGTCCATAAATTCTTTGTTTGAATTTGGATTGAGCTGATTTTTGATACATTAGAAAGATAACAAAAATATATACAGTTTCATGATCAACACTTTTCCAAATTCAGATCGCATTATGGTTGGATTTGTAAGTTTTTATTCATTTTCGTACTTTAAGTACTCGTGTTTGCTTTCGTTTTATTCCAATTATTGCATTTTAGCTCCTTTTGATCCCATATTCTCAAAATACCTACAAAATATGATCAATAGTAGTTAAAAAGAACAAGTAAACTAAAGTATGAAAAAAATATATAATCACATTAAATCTTTATGTAAAAGTCCATATGATTAACATAATTCATGCCTATTATATCACTTAATTAAGGAAAACCTATGATACTCTTAGAGTTGTGTAGGGATATTTAAGGGTTATAAAATGACATGACTTTACTTAGCCTGTGCCACCATAATGAGGATAACTTCCTTATTGAAAGATGTTGTCAAACCTTCAATGAATTCCATTGAGATTGAAGACCAAACATCTTTAGGAATTAGTAAAGGTTGGATTAGGCCTTAATAAGTTGCATTATCATACTTATAAGTCTAACACGTGTTGCAACTTCTTATAAATTTTTGGACATCGTGTGCCATCCCTATCTAGTGAAAGAGGGATTTGATTCAATGAAGAGTGGCATCTTTACCTAAGTGACCTCCCTAGGTGAATCATGCAGCCATTGGAGGATGAATATTTTCAAGTGAGGGGCATTTTCCACAACTAGCTTACCCTTCCTCAATTGTTCTAGCCTCCATGTATAATGTTAGTGAGAAGAAGAGTCTTTCATCACATCACTTATAAGTAACTACATAGTTGCATCTATCTTTCAAGTTGTTTGTAGTTGTTGGAGTAAATTGGGAGTTGCACTATCCTATACCATAGCCAACAACTTAGATCCTTCCACCCTATATAAGGCATTTTCTACCTTATTCTCTTGCTCTTTCTTGTATTGAATTTTGAAGTCAAACCCCATGAGCTTAGCTAAGATGCTTTGCTGAGATAGGGTTGAAATTTTTTTTCCATTAAAAGTTTGATGCTCTTTTGGTTCGTTTTAGTAATGAAATATATGTTCATAAAGTAGGGTCCCCACTTCCTTACTATAAACAAGATTACTAGTAACTCCCTCTCATACACGGACTTTGATTGATGCATGGGGCTCAATAATTTTTTGGTATAGGATATGGGGTGATGATATTACATAAAAATGACCCTTATTCCACACCTAGATGCATTAGTTTTAGGTAATGCTAGAACGAGAGATGAATAGGAGTAATTGAGTTGATCAAAGGCATTTTATGCCTTTGGCCCCCACATGAACTAATCCTTCTTTGGTAAGTATTTGAGTGGCTTGGCTATGGCTCTAAAACTCTTCACAAACCTCCTAGAATACCTAACTAACTCTATAGACCCTCCAATTGCATAAGTGTTTGAGGCATCGAGCATTATTGAACTACAACCACATTGCTAGGGTTTGTGTAATAAAATGCCTCAGGTACTCCACTTGTGGGGTGCCATGGGAGCACTTAAATACACTTTACGTGGAAGGAATGGCTCATCAAAAACTTGAAAACCAATCTCAAGTATTCTAAATAGATGGTTAGGTCCTTACTATAAATAATTATGTCATAAAAAATCCTAATACAAACTCCCTAAATGGGGTTTAAAAACATGTTTCATGAGTACTTAGAAGGAGCCAGGGGCATTAGTAAGTCCAAAGGGAATAATTAAAAATTCATAATGCCCTTCATAATTTTTAAATGTATTTTTATACACACCTTCCTTATGCATCCTAAGTTGATGATACCTTGAGTGAAGGTCCAATTTAGAGAAAACACTTGTATGCCCCCACCTCTAGAAAAGGAATTGAGAATTTATCCTTAATAGTTTTGTCATTCAATTCCCTTTGATCCACTCACAATCTCTAGGACCTATCTTTTTCCCCACTAACACTACAAGTGATGCATAGGGCCTAGCATTGTTCTAGATAATGCCCTTGTCAAACATTTCTCTTATTAATTTCTCTATGGTAACTTTATATAAGGAAGGGTATCTATAAGTCCGTTTAGTGACAAGGGTGGCTCTAGTTATAAAGGGTATCTTGTGATTAAATTCAACATAACTTGGAGGCATTCCATAGTTTACCTTAAACAACATGGCAAAATAATCAAAAAATAAGGTAAGGTCATCATTGAATTCTTTTGAAAACTCAACTAAGAGGAGAGTGTGATATAACCTTCACTTACCCTTAGGAAGGAGATAGTTATAGCAATGTGTGTGCCCCTTATTAGAGCATCTTAGGGACGCTCCTTTCCTCGACCACTTTCATCTTGTGAGGCGTAGATCCCCTTAGTACTTGCTTCTTGCTATCTACCTTGAACTCCATTATAAGCTATGGGAAATCCCACATAATAGGTCCTAAGGTCTTCATCCACTAGATTCCCAATACAGCATCACAAAAACTTAAGGTAGTTGGAAGTAAACTTGGTATTGTGCATGTGATAGGTAAAGTGTGTGCCAATGGATGAGACTTGTAACTCATTTCCATTAGCAACCGAGAACCCATGGGTGTGATGGGTTCCATTTTACCCCCAACAACTTTACAACTTGCTCATCCTTGAACTTGCGAATGCTGGCACCATCTATTAGGTTTTTTAAGGATCTTTTTCCATGATGACTAGTGACCCTCATGGTTTAGAAGTGATGAGATCCATTATTAGCTCTAACTAATATATAGATAGGGATCTTCTATAACATCCATCTTCTCTCACGTCACCTCTTCAACTCCTTCTTTTAACTCTTCCTCGAGTTAGAGAACATATAGTTTGACTTACTTGTGCTTAAATTGATGGCCTAGCATTAATGTTTTATCACAAAACATGCATAAACCTTTAGTTCTTCTCTCTTACATTTAGATAGGGGTGTATTTTCTATGTGTATTATCCAACAAAGGTGGGTATAGTTCTTAGGTAGTGGTAGGAGGGCTTTCTTTGGGGGTGCCAAAAGTAAAGGTAGGTGTTATTATGGTGGTTGATAGGCGGTCATTTTAAGCATGGTCTAGAGTGGTTTGGATTGAAGGAATCTCATGCATTTGTGTTGTTGAGTTATTTTGACTAATTTAGCAAGTTAGATCACTGATTGAATGGTCTTGGGATTGAAAATCTAGACATGCATTTGGATCTCTATTTCAAGCTATATGAGAAAGTATTTAATTGTGTAATGATCAATGAGTTCAAATTGTGTCACCATGTTTTTAAATCAATCTATGTAATATCCCATGCTATGAATTTGCCTCGGTGACATCAACTTAACACTTAGGATCTTCATATACCAATCCAAACCATTGACTCACTACCTTGGCATACTCCTTCCAAGTCATTGGATCTCTAGTGATTCAAATTTTCATTAAGGCATGATGCCATTGTAGAGCCTTCTTGTAACACCCCAAATTTTACTACAAAAAAATTTTGTTTTACAGCAAAAGTATATAAGCAAAATATTAGGTGTTACTACGATAACTGATATAAGTCTGATTTGCCCAACTATCCTTACATCAATCACAAGGCTAAAATTATTCATAGTAAAACAAGGTGATTGGAAATGGAAGAACTTTTATAAATACAATACGAGTTTGAAGGTTAACTCCAAATTACAATAACAATATACAAACTAAGGGATATCATGGATCAAAAAGTCTAAAATGGTATCCGGGTAAGTACATCAACATAATAACATGACTCTACACCCATAACCCTAATACCAAAGTCACTCCTTTGCATATAACTCTTCAAAACTACAAACTCATCTAATGGGTCAGCCTTGACCTACACAAATACATCTAGGTCTTCTAATCGCAGGAATGAGTAGCACCCATAAAATAGATGATCAATGTACTACATATTGAGTAAGGTAACAATAAATTTGAATCAAGATAATGCATAATACATAAATTCACATTATAGAATAACTGTATGTAAGATAATATAAAGTAGTGCCAGGTAAATAATGGTTTTAAGCCTTGCTATGTAAATATATCATATTCTAATCTTTTATTTACTTTTAGTTTAGGGAACCCACTATTCTTAAACCTATAGAATGGTCTAAAACACCTCTTAGGGACAAAATACTTAAGCCGCTATTCTTATATAGTAGAATTGACTCAACATCTCTTAGAGCAAAATACTCATGAGCCACTATTCTTAAACTGGTGGAACGGTATGAAACACCTCTCAAGGACAAGACACCTGAACCATTATTGTTATCTAATGGAATAGACTTAACACCTTGGTCTTGACTCATGCAGTCTTTCATTTTAAATGATTATTATCTTTTCCGTTAATACTTTATATTTTAATTATTTATTTATTCATGTTGGGTATGGGGCCTCACTATTATTAATCCTATGGAATGGGCTGATGCACCTCCCAAGGACACGACACTTGAGCCACTATTATTATTTGGTGGAATGGACCCATATAAACACTTTAGCCTAACTTGTGTGATCTCTCATTTTAAATGATTAAGGTCTTATTAGAGTTGATTATGTATTCAAGGTTATCATGTAAGGTCCATGTAAATATATAAGACATAAATTTAATAATATAATTAAGACTATATAATTATCCTCAAATAACCATAATACCCTTCAGTAGTTAAAATGTTATATTCTCCTAAGGTCTGATAAATCTTAATGCCAATACATATACATCTCCAATATCCATTCAGAACATAATCCTCAATTATTTGCATAGATAGCATATCCAACATTATACCAAAATCATACTTTTGAAATCTCATTATTCAAGATATCATATCACAAAATAACATTAATCATATCACATGTCTAATAAATGCACATACACATATACATAAAGCCCTAACTATGACATGTATCCTTACCAACAAAGACAACAAGCTCTATGTACGTAAATCCTATACCTCCTCCTCTAAGATCATTGAAAAACCACCTACAAAATTGAAGATAATACACGATTAGGTTTAAAGATTTTAAATGAGGAATAAAGTAAGGTAAAGGAGAGTAAAAATGGAAATAACCATAGTCAAAGGGAAGCTTGAGCTACATGGAAGTGTGGTGGAATTTATGGTGGTGCTATGGTAAAATTTTGGTGGTATTTGGGTAAGGTTTAGGGGTGAAAAAGAGGGTGCATGGTCGAAAACTTAGAGTTGCATGGGTGTGCAACAAATGGTGCACACCTAGGCCATGAGCTGAGATATTGCACTAGTAGGCTGTGCAAAGAGGTATGACCATGCTTGAATAAAAAATTTCTAAGAAAATAGCAAACAACTTCCCAAAAGCGTGCGGAGGCTATGTACAAGGGTGTATGGGTAAACCATGTAGGTTTTCATAGGCATACAATAAGGAAAATAGAGGTGCATGGTCGTGCGTGAGGTCATGCATGAGATGTGAACCTCACAAAAATGCAACAAATGCGAGGAAATAAGAGGAGACAATGGAAATGGTTGATGGCAATAGTTTGCAATGATGAGGGGGAGTGATGGGGGTGGCCTAGGTGATTGATCCATCAAGATCAAGGCAACACTTGGTGGTTGTGGTGGTGCACGGTGATGGAGGTGGTGTTTCAGCTAAGAAAATAGAGTAGGGGAAGGAGGAGAAGAAGAAGAAAGAAAGAAATAGGCTCAAGCAATGGTGATTGACAAAAGATTTTGGGTAATAAATATCAAACAAAAGAGGAAGGAAGAGAGGGGGAGTAGTGTGTATGTGTGTACATACATACATACATACATACATACATATATATATATATATATATATATATATATATATATGCATAGTGGTGTGTGAATTAGTGGTGTAGGGAGAAGATGCAGCAACAACGACATGAGCATGAGGGATGGAGCAAATTTTCAATGAAGAGGATGGTTGAGGATAATGGTGGAGTGTTGGGTGAAAATGGTAACGGTAATAGTTAAAGATAGTAGTAGTCGATGGTGATAGTTCTGTGTGTGTGTTGCGTGAAAATGAAATGGCAGGGGGTATGCAGTAGTAGTTGATGGCAGCACCAGCAACATGAGATGGTGATGGTGAGGGTTGTCGATGATGATGATGGTTGTAAGGGATGGTGATGGCTGTGGACTTATGGTGGCAGCATGATAAGAGTGACAAAAAGGTCAAGCATTACGTTGGAAGGAGAAAGAAGAAAAGAAAAAGGAGAAATAAAAGGAAAAAAGGAAAAGTTGGGGTTAGTTTTAGAAATTTTTATTAGCTAAAATAGGTAGGATTAGTGATAAAATTTACTGAATTTAAGATTAGGTTATGAAATATAATTTACCCCGGTCAAAGATCCGGATTAGGTTAAGATTTTGGGATTAAAAATTTTAGATAAGGTTAATAATAATATTTTCTTAAGATTAGAATCGAATTAAGTTATTGATAGCAAAATTTTGGGATATTACACTTCCCTTCTATAATAATGGCAGCTAATTTTACTTTAGCATCAATAGTTATATTGTCCAAAGATAATAACTATTCACCCTTATAGAACCACTCCTTAAAATTCTCCCATCTAAACTTAGGAAAATAAACTTTAGTTAACTGATTCATGAAATAAGCATTGTTATTAACAACATTACCTCTAAGTATATTTCTATTTGCACCTTTTTAGTTATCGCCAACTTAAATATATATGCTATTGGGTTGTTGATTGACTAGAGTGTCATATAAGGAGCTTTCTTGTAGGCTAGCTATGGAGCTTTCCAATCGAACATCATTCTCCTCAAGCCACTTATTCAGTGTTTCTTCCATTTCCCTAAGTTAAGTCTATTGAGTGTCGTATACTTTTGTTATTTGCTAATGAAGCTTTGATACCACTTATATAGTTAGGAATACTTTGAGGTTTGAAACTATAATTCACTCTAGGGGGATTGATTGTGTGAGAATGAAAATCAATCGAGCTGGGAGTTTGTAATTATAGAAAATAATGAAGATAAGGATAAGAGAGATATAGTGAGGTAGGAATATAAGTTTTACATTCAATGGTCATTTCCCTTTATTAGCATCAACTATATATCAATATACGCACTAGCATAACATAAAGAAAGATGAAAAAATAATAGAATATGACATATGGACCTTGACATGGCTACCCTAATGTTGGTTTTCCCAAACACACCATATCAAAATAAAAATAAAGTGACTGGAATAGAGCTTAATTCATTGAATAAATTACAATTAGCTAATAAAGATTTGAAATATACTAAGGGTAGGATCAAATGAGAACCATCTTAAATGATAAATGATAATGAAAAAAAAAACATCGAATCATATCAATCAACAATTTCTTACTCATTTCCCCTTTTGTCTCTCTGGTGGTTTTAATTCCAAATATTTACACTTTTAATTTTCCTTCCACAACAGTTACATTTTATCACTCCGAACATGGGATCATCCTATAAAACCAAGCCACCATTATTCTCGCATTGTAGTGTCACCACAACCATGATCGTTATCTATCTCCTCCATCATGCCCACCACCACCACCTGCCTTCAATTGCACCAACTCCTCATTTCACCATGACTACCATTGTAACAACTACTTATCATCTTAAATCATAATCAAGAAGTAGAAAACGACAAGGAACAAGGTTGTACACTAGCTTATGTAGGCTGAGAAACTACACATACCCCTAACAATTTAGTATATATCTTATCTATGTCAGTTATAATGTTAAACGTTGGTATGATGGAATGGCTCTAATGTATGTCATGAATTAAGTTTAGAGGTGTTGTGAGTTGAATAGTTGCCATGGGCATTTTACCTAACATATTTATTTTAAGTATATTTTGAAGAGTAATATAAACTAATAATAACATTTAAAAGTGAGTTTAGTGTGGTGTAGTGGTCATAAGAGTTGTTTTGTTTCTTAGTGCCAGGGGTTTCAAATACTTTCACCATTTCTTGTAAACTTTCTTTTATTTTCATATATATAATTTTAATGTATTCCAATTTTTTTTAATTTTTTTTAAATTTATCCTAATTTTAGTTTGATTTAGTGTTTGAAAGTTAATCACTAGTTGATGTGGTATTTTGTTGAATATAATAATCAATTTAAATAAATAATAAGTTATTTTATATTTAACGTTGCATACACCAACCATGACAAGCTCTTTATCACAAGCATTATTCTTAGTTATTATTTTTATTATCATTTACTTTATGCTAATATATCATAATTGTACTTTTCAAATGTGATATTGATTATACATATAAAAAAATATCAATGAATGAAGATTTTTTTTCCTACAATGGTCATAATTCATTTTTAAATTACATCATTTGATTTGAAAGTATGTTTCCTTATATAAATGACATATATTATAAAAATAAACTATTACTATTATTATTATTATTATTATTAATTAGTTAGTTAGTTAGTTTCTCTATTCCATACTATAAAGTTGACATTACATAATCAAAATCCTAATTTTACCACTATTTATATACACAAGTATACTTATGATTATTGCTCAAAATATGCAAAAATAAGAACCTATAAGGTTAGAAAAAGGAAAAATTGGAAATAAAAAAAAAGTTTGCATCAAGATTCAAATATAAATATATATTATTATTTTTTGAAAACTTTGAGGAATTGTTGGTACTTTATTTATGTGAAAATATCATAATATATTTTAACCTTTTACGGGGTATTTTTTAAGTTTAGAGCACAAGCCTCCAAAATATTTTTCATGACCCTCACAGAGAACTATAACAAATAAACATGTCTTTTATGTGAAATAATATTATAATTTTTCTTACTTAACACCATTCCTTATGATTGCATTGATCTCCATAATCAATTATGTCGAAAGATTCACTTACTTAGTAATCACCAAGGAATCCACCACTAGTCTAAAGCACCTACACCAGATAATTGGAAATCACTAATATCAATTCACACCACCACAAAATGCACCATGGGAAAAAATTGAGAGAATGAGTAAAGATGAAAAAAAAAATTTGATTTTACATAGTCCTTAAAGTTAGCTCTAGATAAAAATTATTAGGTTATATTAGCTAATAATATGGTTGATTTATAGTTGAATTCTTTCAATTTGATATTATGGTTGTAAAGGTAAAGTTGTGGCATTTTTAATGGTGTCATAAAACACCATTGGAATTAAAATAAGAGTATATAAAGAACTATTGAAATCATAAACTTTGTAGTAGAATTGTGTTTGAAAATCTTTGGGCTTCCAAGTAACTTGAAAGTTTGAGGGCTTAAAACTACTAAAGGATACTTTAACTTTTTTTTTACCTTTTTTAAATAAGAGAAGATATGACAATACATTTCTTTTTGAATAAAAAAATATATAATAGTACACAAACACTATATATATGCAATATCCAATCCTAAAACCTTTGAAAATGATATTTAAAATTATGTTAAATATAAATAAAATTGTTTTGATTTTGGGAAGAACTTGAAAATATGGTGAAATTGTGAGTTTTATAAAGACTAGTTAATTGGTTATACTCAAAGTCAATCAATTGGTTCATTCCAAGAAAAACTAATCAACTAGTTTTGCTAAACTTTTTGGTACCTTCCTTGTGTTTATTTGATTCTTCTTTAAATATTTGTGAAACCTTACAATTATGATCTTTTCATGCTAATAAACATATTTTAGTGATGTGGGATTATTTTCATAATAATTGGTAAAATATTTTATTTTATTTAGCTAAAAATCTAGTAAATGTACTATTTAGGCACTTTTCTCATTAGCCCACCTTTTATTTCTCCTATTTCTTCTCTCTAACTTTTTGATTTTGTGAGGGTATGGCAGAGTGGTTGTTATTGCCTATCTCACACAAATTTTTCTCTTTCCTTTCATTCCTCCCTCACCTGATCATGACCTTCACTTATACACTTATTCTTCATGTTCCACATTCCCCAAGTTAGCCCCACCCTCTCTAGTTCCCTTCTCATTATTGACCAAAGAGGGTTATGAATTCCCTCACCTCCTTATGGATGCATGTGGAATCTTATCAGGTAGACCATGGCGGTATGATAGAAATGTTATTCATAATGGTATTACTAATGAATATCTAGTTGAGAAGGAGAAGAAGAAGCATATAGTTAAACCTTCTAAATGTGATAATGAAAGCATAATTAAGAGTAACAAGAGTTTAGTCTTGCATGAAAAGGCTATGGTCAAATGTATTCAAGAATAAAGAAGTTGTTATGATGTCGTTATGAAAGAATCTCTATAAGGGGAGAGAAATAATGATAATCCTCAATTGGATAAACTCATTGATGAGTATCAAGATGTTTTTCCTAATGAATTACCACTTAGATTACCACCTAAGAGGGTAATAGAATATGTTATAGATTTAATCCTTGGTGTGTCCTTACCTAATAGACTTGCATATTGATGTAATCCAAAAGAAGCTAAGGAGTTAGAAAAACAAATACAAGAGCTTGTAAGAAAAGGGTATGTGAGGAAAAGTGTGAGTTCATGTTGTGTAACTACATTACTAGTCCCTAAAAAGGATGGTACATGGTGCATGTGTATCGACTTAAGAGCTATTAACAATATCACTATCAAACATAGATTTTTGATGCCATGATTGGATTATATGTTGGATGAGGTATGTGGACCATGGGTATTGTCTAAGATTGATTTGAGATGCGGATATCATCATATGAGAATAAGAGAGGAGGATGAGTGGAAAATTGAATTCAAAACATTAAATGCCTTTTGGTTTATATAATGAACTAAGTTCATTTATGATACTAATGAATGAAGTTCTTTAGACTTTTTGCAGATTTTTCATGATTGTGTACTTAGATGATATACTTGTGTACAGTCGGAGTGAACGTGACCATCTTATTCATCTAAGGAAATTATTTGATAAATTGAGGAAAACTACACTCTATAGAAAAATGGAGAAGTGTGATTTTATGTTTTTGAGTCCTTAGGCATATAGTGAGTAGCAAAGGTATTAAAGTTAATCCCATAAAAATTGAGGCTATTAAGGATTTTCATGGTTTGACAAGTTTCTATAGGAGATTCATTAAGGATTTTTCTGGTATTATTGCACTAATAACCCAACTCATGAAAAATGGTGAATTTAATTGGAGTGAGGATGCAATTAGGGCCTTCCAAACTTTGAAAAATAGTCTATGCAATGCATCAATACTAGCTTTACCTGACTTGGAGTAATTATTTGAAGTTACATGGGATGCAAGTGGGGTAGGGATATGAGGTGTACTATCATAGGAAAAATGAGCTATTATATTTTTTAGTGCAAAATTGAATGGAGTGAGACTGAACTATTACACGTATGACAAAAAGCTCTATGTAATCATACGAAGTTTAGAGACCTCAAGTCATTACCTAAGGCCTAAACCATTTGTTTTACATTTGGGCCATGAGAGTTTGAAATATTTGCATGGGCAAAAGAAAATTAGTCCAAGACATGCAAAATGGGTTAGTTTCTTACAATCCTTTATGTTTTATGTCAAACATTTTTATGGTAAAGAAAATGTCATGGTAGATAATTTATCTTATAGATATATGCTATTAGTCATATTGGATGCTAAGTTGTTGGGATTTGAGATGCTAAAGGAATTCTACAATAAGGATGAAGATTTTGTTGACATCTATAATATGTGTAAAAAGAATGGTGGTTGTAGTAATTATTTACTACAAGATGGCTTTCTCTTCAAACTTAATAAGTTGTGTATACCTCGTTCTAGCGTATGTGATTTACTTGTTAAAGAAGTACTTGAGGGGGTATAGTTGGTCATTTTGGAGTCCATAAGACCATGGAAATGCTACAATAAAATTACTACTAGCCACAAATGGTCAAATTATACAAACTATTATATAAGGATGCGTAACTTGCCAAAAAAGTAAAAGTTTCTTCCATAATGGTTTGTATACTCTTTTACCATTGCCTGATCAACCTAGGAAAATTGTTAGCATAGATTTTATTTTGGGATTACCAAGGACACAAAGGGGTAAATATACTATTCTTGTGGTTGTGGATAGATATTTGAAAATGACACATTTTATACCTTGCAACAAACCTCATAATGCAACACATGTATCAGACTTATATTTTCAAGAAATAGTGAGGTTATATGGAGTTTCCATAAGTATAGTATCAGATAGAGATGAAAATTCTTACGCTACTTTTGTAAGAAACTTTGGTACATGTTAGATATTAAGTTGTTATTCAGTACTTCTCATCATTCACAAATGGATGGTCAAACCAAAGTAACTAATAGAACTCTAGGTACTTTCCTATGAGTGTTAGTGAATAAGCATACCAAATTTTGGGATATGAAGCTTGCATATGCTTTTTATATATATTAGGATTTCTTTTAGTACAACTCAATCGAGTCCTTTTGAGGTTGTCTATAGGGTTAATCCTTACCTACCTATCGATATGTTGTTATTTAAAAGAGGAGATATAAAGAATTATGATTTCAAGTAAAGAATCAAATTCTTTAAAAAACCTTCATCAACATATTAAAGACAACATTGAAAAATTGAATGCTAAATGCCAAGCTCAAGCAAATAAAAACAGAACTCAACAAGTGTTTAAATAAGGAAATTTGGTATGGTTGCATTTGAGAAAAGAAAATTTTCCAAACTTAAGAAGGAAAAACTAATGCTAAAAGCTAATGGGCCATTCAAAATCTTAGGAAAATATAGAAATAATGCATATGAATATAAATTTCCTGAACATTATGGAGGAGTATCTATGACTTTCAACATTGGTGACTTATATCCTTATTATAATGATATTAATTTGAGGGCATATTCTTCTTTACAAGGGGAGAATGATGCAAAAGAATCTCTATATCAATCTCAATCTTATTCTTCAAATGTTGAAGAACAAAAATAATTAGCGTACTTGGAGATGGAACCGATTATACTTGAAAATTCTCATACTTCTAATATTTTGTCAAGTAATTCTTGTAGGTATTGTACATGTTTGCAAGAAGTTCATGCTATTAAAGATCTTTGATGCCCAAGATAATGACGATGGAATTATAATGATTACAAAGTGCAAGTAAGAACAAGGCTACATGACATAAAGTTGGACTGCATATGATTACATCTATGTATTACATTATTAAAGTTGTGTAACTTTGTTATTTTGTTGTATACTTTATAATACTTTTAAATTGTCATTTTAACTATTTAAATATGTGTGTACCATGAATTATGGGTTAATTTCATTAGTAAGGGCTGATTAGTGGGCTTATTAATGAAAAGGCCTGCATGGGTCATGCATATATAAAACTTATACACATTGATTTTGACACATAACATGAAACAAGTTCATTTGAATTGGAACGAAAGCAACACGACAGAAAGTATGGGCCTCCTTCTTCAGTTGAGTGTATTGGAGAGTAACAACAATGTTCTATTGAGAAATAGAAGATTCCTTGTTAGAAGGCATTTGATCTTGGAGTAGATCAATGCCTAGATCAATGCCATCCTACAAAATCCATGTTGTAGAAGATTGTTTGGTGATAATCTTCTACGTCACACTCACATACGCACACATACACTCTTGAGTTTGTGCATTCTTTCTTTTCCTTATAAAAATATTTGAAGTGTTTAGTGCCTCCACTTTCCTTATTTTTTTCCCTTCTAATTGAGTTCCCTCCTCATTCTCAAGTCATTTACTCTTATAATACTCTTCTTAATCCTTATTTTAGTTTTCATTACTTTCTCTAAACAAAGAAGTGTGAATATTTGGAAAATGTTGAACTTTCATCGATTCTTCTTCTTTTGGCACTCAAAATTTTATAAGGAGATTGATAATTATTTACTCATATTTTTCTCTTTTCTTAATTTTTTTTGTGATGGATTTATATAACTTTCATTGATTTGAGGTCTTAGTTTTTCCTAGAAGATAAAAAAAAGTCCTGATAATGTTGTCATCAAGCTAGGATTTTCTTATTTTTGTTAAGAAGATTTTGCTTACCGAGGTAAATCAAACTTACCTTAATATGTGGCCTCCTGCTTGTATGATTATATATGTTATTTTTCATTTCCCATGCAAAATTTTCATATGTTTCAAGTATGAAATGATGAAATATGTTAGCGTGTTTTTATATATTTTGTTTAAATATACAAAATTTTGAGGCTAGACCTCCTAGTATTATTTATACTTTAAGTTGAGTCCAAGCATGATATAATTTCTTAGCATGATTACCATGAGAATGTTGTGTCTCATAATATAAGAGAAGTATGTAGTCATTTTACCCTTTTGATAAATTTGAGTGACTTGCCATGTATGTTGTTTTATTTAGATCCTAAGTATAAATGATTGTGCTTAGCATGTTGAGAATGATCCTATAAAAATTTTGACATTATGAATGCATGTTAAAAGTTCTTGGATTAAGTTAAAATTTCATGATTTTCATTTATATGATATATGTGCCCTTTAGAGAAACCAATCAATTAAGAGTGGGTAAAGGTAGTTCACCGTCTGGTGGTTAAGATGGAATTTTTACTATTACTCATAACATGAACCAATGAACTAGTCAAGGGCTTAACCATTCAATTGGTTACCCTTTAAGCAATTAGCTAGTTCATGTGGTGTGTTTGATATGTTTGTTAGGTCTGTTTCAAACTAGATCACTCGTTTGTATGACTAGTTTTGATGAATTTTTGGTTTACATATGTTAGATATAATACCCCATAGTTTTGAAACCCTAATTATGTGATTTGATGATCATATAAATATTATGATTAAATTGATCATATTGAGGAATTGAGAATATTTTAAAATATTTATGATAAGGGTTGAAAACCTTAGTTCATCCTATGAGGTGTGTATATGTTTTTTGAGAAAAAATTGTGAGAAAATGACTTATGGTTGTTTTGGAAATTTTATAAATTTTTTTTTTTAGGTTATATTAATAGGATTAAGATCACATACAAGTTTTATTAAGGATTAAAACCATCATTTTGAAGTTTAGAAGATGTTTTGAGGACTAGTGTGCTTGGTGGTTGAGTATATTGATTTGCTAAATGCTAATCTTAATTATGAAGAAACCAACCACTTAACCAATGCTTTAATTAATTAATAAACATATTAAAATGATTCATTTGGCCTATGAAAGATCTATGCTACGCCACTTTTGACTATAAAAATTAACTCACCTTAATCCCATGTTCTTATTACTCTCATTAGACTCCTTAGGGCATTAGCATGGGATACCATGACCATAATTATTTACTCTCCTTTATGTATGCAAAATTTAAGGATAGAAACCCCACACAACTTAATCAAACAACTAAAAATCTAGTATAAGCATGTATCTTCAAACTCAATCTCTTTACATCTTCAACCTTTTACACCAATGTGAATTTAAATAAGAAGGAAAATCTCATTATTTTAACTCAAATAGGGTGTAAAAAATTTACAAAATACTTGAAATTTTTTAATAATTTTTTAAGGATCTGGAGTTGTTTTGAAGGCAATCAAAATTAAGTGTTCAAAATTTGAAGAAGTTAATACATTTTTTGTAACTTAAGGAGGTTATATCTTGTAATCCAAGAGCTTAAGAGGATTATTCCTTTTCATAATATTGTTAATATATTCTTAAATATGTATAGTGCGTTATTTTTACCTTTATTAACTTGAGTATTGGAGCATGTGTTAAGTGAAATTGTTTAAAGCATGTCAAAAATCCCTATTTTATGGAATTTTTAATCATGCATATATGATTTTTAATAAAATCATGAGAAGTGATAATTGTCTGATTTTTTTATATGTTACTAATAAAAATTCCTAGAATATATATGTATGTATGTATTCTTAACATTATATGCATATTAAGAATGTTTTTTTTTATGAAAGATAACATGCTAGTTATATAATTGGAAAATTTTGAATGATTGATGTAAATGGAGCAAGAAATATTCTTTTAATGTGATTCAAAATCTTAGATTTAAAGGTAAGCATGTTTTTAAATGATTCTATAAATTTTTTTTAGCATTCTAAGAAGACTTGATATGTTAAATATGCTTGAGGATGTGTGTACAGTTTTATTAAAATGCTTAAAGGGTGGAATATGGATGAAAAAACAACTAAAGCTGTAAGTCCATTGGTGTAACACCCATACTAGTTAACTAATGGGATTGATACTTAGAATTACAATTGTTTGAAAAATATTTGTTCTCTAGTTGTTTATAAAGTTGATTGAACATAACAACTAATCGATTGACTACCCAAATCAATCAATTATTGCAAGATTTTGGTTAATTGATGGTTGGATGAACCTATATGAATAAAACATTAACATATGTGAAAAATTAGTCAACACAATAACCTTTGGTTGACTGAAGACCCATATCAATTGACTAATTATATTATTAATAAATTTTAGTCAAAATATGGTAACAAAAGGAATCAAATAGTACACCATATCATTTGATTGGTTAGGTTTGTCGTCTCGTTATATTTATATGACTAATGTAAGCATGCTATCTTGACATATATTAATTAGAACATTATGGTTATAATATACAAAAAGCCTATACTAGATAATTTTTTGAACGAGGCACGTATTATTGATTTGATAAGGTGCAATAGCCCCCAAATTAGTGGTGAATAGTGGATATTTAAAATGATTAATAAGAGTACTTATATCAATAAGGTATACCTTTTTTCAGGGAAACCTATAATTAAATAAATCTATAATTAAATATGCTTGACTTAGAGCAATTTAAAGATGTGTGACTTCCTGAGAATTTTTCTAAGATGAGCGTGATTTGATAAAAAAAATACTAAAAATGCTTTTAATGATATGCGAGGTCATTTATCAATCTAGAAAGCGTTCTTGCTAACTTCCCATAAATATTGCTCTAGGATGTTATATAAGGCTCGATAATATATCCCTATAGGGAATGATATAGATTAAAAGGTGTATAATAATAATAACAATGATGATGATGATGATGACAACGAGGACGACGATGATGATAATGATTTGATATGATTATCCTTAAAAGGATACAGATAATGTGTGTTGTGAATTATAAATATATAAAGGTTAAACCTTGAGAGGTTACTCATTGTTACTAATTAGGTATGAGTTGAATCCTATAAGATTATATGATATTATTAATGTTGGCATGTATATATGATACATGTGATATTCTTTGATTGTTATGGAATAATACACTTGAAATGAAAGTGAAATGTTACTGGGTTTACGATGATTATTCTCTATATTTATATTGAGACTAAGGGGAGTGACCCTTGACATTATATTGGGATGCCAGTCACATCACAATAGTAGTTTGTGATCCACAAGTGGACAAGTTCATACAATATGGTGTAATCTTTTTAAACTAACATGATTCCCTCAATATAGGTTCAAGTTTACTATATGAAATACATATCATAAAGGGTATACAAACTAACATGATCAATACCTCTTCCAGTTTGTTCATCAACTCATGATTGGTTCATCAGGGTTATGTGTTCATCAACATATGATTTCTTCATTAAACTATGGTCTATTCCGTATGATATTGATGTTGATATAATATATGGCCTAAGACACTAATTGACTCTACAAAGTAGATACCCACTAATGATTAAATTGTGATATGTCATCACTTTCTATCATAAAGAATAACTAGAGTATGAATTGATTTTTCCATACTTAAGAGTACTAATGATTTGCATGGTTGATATATATGAGATTATGATTGTTATATGATGAGTATGCCTCTATTTATACTATCACATGATTAAACATGACTCATGTCATAGGTAATGAATGAATATATGTGTACTCATGCCTTGTTGGTAATATCATGCTTTAATTAGTACCACAATCTTATGCTAATTTTATATTTTCTTTTGAATGGATTTTTGCAATGATCCAAATATGATTATTAGGTGAGAAATGGGCACATTGTAGGTTGATCGTATGTAAACTCTATTTAGTGGTTTGTTTCTGGGGCCTAAGAGCTAAACAACTTTTTTTTTTGTTTTCACCAATATTTTGATAGCTGAACCATTGATTTGATTTGGTTGTATATTCATATCCAATGAGTTGTACTCTCTCTTTATACTTTAGAATTTATTATCTTATTTTATATATTTTATTATCATACTCTGATAATGATTGTGTTTCCTTTAGCCCTGTATTTTGTATAAGATGGATGTTGTGGCATTTATATGATGGTAGTTATAAAACCCCTAGAATTTTATTTAATCTTAACCTTGATTAATTAATATTTTAACTTAATATTAATTTTAATTTCAGGTCATTTATATTTTTTTTAGCATAACCTTAACCATGGATAATTTATAGATTCATTTTATACATTTTAAACTTAAACCTAATCATATCCCAAACCCACATTCATTTTCCCCTTTCCCTTTTTCCTTTAAACTTTATCCTTTTTTTCTTTCTCCTTTGCCTTATTTAATTTTTCTAAGTCTAATCTTATTATATCTTTGAATTTTAGGCTCTTTGGTGTTGGAGGAATAGTTGTAGGTCATATGTATTTAGAGATCTGATGCTCTTTTAGTAAGGATACATGTCATACCTAGAGTTTTTATTTGCAATGTGTATATTTGTATATGATATCATTTATGTATTGATCTATGGATAATGTCATGTTGGCAATATTTCTATATAATATGTTGTGCGGCATTAAGGAAATATGAGTAATATTTGAAAGTGTGCATTATAAGTATCATTTGGTTAATCTTGTTTTATTAGTAAAGTAGGTCGGCATAAGTCATTTATTTAATTTGGGCTATCTGTTTAAATCATATGCAAATGTATACTTGTGGTTAAGTATTTTTATGATGATATGTGTGGGAAGTTGAAAATCATTTTTATTTAAATTCATAAGGTTTTTATAAAAATATAAATATTTTAGCAATCTTATGGACAATTTGGTGGTTAGATATGAAATCTCAAATATTTTAATGTGTTAAATAGTTCAAAATATTATGTGGAAGTTTGGAGTGATTATAAATAGCTTAAGTCCAATAAAATAAGAAAATAACTTAATTTTGAGAATAGAGGTGTGGTCATTATCACATGTGTAAAATGTTGGAGTTAGCCCATAATTTTATGGATATGTTATTATTAGTGAAATTTTTGGTATAAGTATTTAATTTGGAGGATATATGATTCTTAAGGAAAAGGTTATGCTTAATTTGTAAAATTAGGGCTTATCCTTATCATCATCATCATCGAGTGGTGGAATGTGTACCACCCTACAGTCTCACATGCCATGAAAACATATACAAACCATATAACATAAAGTTTAGTCGAAGCTAAGTAACCACTAATGGACATAAAGTCCGACCGAAGCCAAGTAACTCACCTAGGTGACTAGACTCTTTAGTATACATACCTACTAGTACATCATCAGTTTCTATAGAAGATAATACACTAGGATATACTAGGATCCCACCTGAAGGCACCAATAAATCCCTGAAGGGAGACTAACCTTCAGTATCTTATCAATGATTGGGTAACCAAAATCTATGCACAACTCAATTTTCTTCCATTTTAAGTGATTTGTGTGTTATTTTATAAGGTTATGTTATCATACAAGGCCCATGAAACATTCAAGTAATACATCCACATACTCATTCCATCTTAACCATTTTTTACCTTCCAATCATGTGGAGGGATTCCCGTTATTACTTAGCCAAGTTCAAATCAACCATTAAGGTAATCCATTTATGCCAATATCTAGATTATCTCATTCAAAATTAGCATCATAGCATAATCATTCCAATTTCATCATTAAAGTCTTCCAAAGGCACTACATAGAATATTATGAATAATGGTCCCTTTAATCCATCCAATAGATTAGTTAATTCATGTAAAGATGTGTGTTCTCATCATTACATGATCATATTATAGCATTGCGTAAAGTCTTAGAGTGTTGTAAGTCCAAAAATAACAAAACAACACAATTTGGCCAAACTGGTCAATTTATTTGGCTCATCTAAACCTTAAAGTTTTCTTAAACCAGTCGATTAATTTGGTCAGGCTTGTCAATTGTTATAACATAGGACAATCGGTTTTGATAAACCAGTCAATGAGTGGTGTAACACCCCTAATTTACAAATTGGAAAATTTTATTTCAAAGACAATGTGCAAAGGTATGAAAGGCAAAACTAGGAAACTTTATCGCCACATCAACCATGTGAGATATATGATCATCACCTAACCTATGCTTAATGCAAGGTAAAATGGAATAACGGAAAAAAAAAGATGTATGCTCATAATATTAATGAAAATTTACACAATGATAAAATCAAGAACAATAATATAGATAGGAGTATGAGAATTTACAAATCCAAATATAAGAAATCAAAGCCAAGAGTTTAAATAAATAAAAGAACAAAAAATTCCCAACATAGTGGGTAAGACACCTCTAGCTGGTTAGCTTAAATCTTAAGTACAAACATAAATATCTAGCCCAAACAATGGACAACTATTGGCCCACATCATCACTTTTAGTATACTATAACTAAGAGTTGCATCCCTCAAAACCATCCTCTACTCCTCGGATCATTATAATAACCAAACAAGTGTAGTATTTGTATGATGAAGTAATGGTAAAACATACTACCTAAAATATGGTAAGGCTCATGCAACACATCAACATCATATAGTAGCTCGGTGGCAAGCATGCTAATATAAATTAACACTTAGGCTCATGTTAGTAATATAATAGACCATGCTTGCATGGAAATCATGGAAGATTAGTTAGTACATGACATGCAACACAATCCTCTATTATCTTTTAATAAAATGAAATTTTTTTGTAGTGAATTTTGGGGGTGTTACAAGTTGGTATCAGAGCTGGTTTCGACCACGCTCTCGTTTTAATCTTTTTAAGCTGATACCACAAGTTGGTATCAGGGCGGTTGGTCCTTCGGCCACAGTCGTTTTCGAATATAAATTTGGTTTTTGAAATTTGCATTTGATTTTGAAGCATGTTTCGGCCATGTTCTTGGTTTTAATCCTTTCAAGCTGATACCACAAGTCGGTATCAGAACTGGTTTTGACCACGCTCTCGGTTTTAATCTTTTAAGCTGGTACCACAAGTTGGTATCAGGTATTCTCATAAAACCTGTCTCGATTTTTAATTGTTTTGAGCTGATACTACAAGTTAGTAGCAAGGTATTTCACATAAGTTTTTCAAGTTAAATTATTCCTAAAAGGAGTTTTCAACCTATCTCTCCTTTGTTTCGAGAAAACCGGATTAGTCCTGAGAGCTGGGTATGGGTAGATTAAGTGGTCTAGGCTTAGATCACCTAGCTTGAGAGATAGCACCTTCCCTAACAGACTTCTATTTTACAGCTAACTCAACATGGAACGAGACGAACGAATTAACAATTTAGAGAGGGCGTTTGAAGTACTCCTAGGGATAGCTCAATGTCCCTCGTTGCCTCAACCTCAAGCAACTTTACCCTCGACGGGTATTGGAGAGGATTGGCTTGATAGGGTTTCACGTCATCGATCCCCGACCTACGATGGAAAGGAAGACCCCGTGGTCTTAGAGAACTGGCTACGAGACTTTGATAGGACCTTCGAGGCGCTCAACTGCCTTGAGGAACGAAGGACAAGCATCGCGGCGTATTTCCTTCGAGGATCGGCCGATACTTGGTGAGAAGATCTTCAAACTCAAGGAGGACGACCAACATCATGGGAAGACTTCAAGACGGCCATCCGTACGCGTTTCTACACAGAAAGTCTCAAGAAGGCCAAACTCAAGGAGTTCATGGAGCTAACACAAGGGAGCTTGTCGGTTCGAGAGTACTACGCACGATTTACGGAGTTGCTGAGATTTGCCCTCGAGATAGCAGCTAACAAGGCAATGACAATCTTTCAATTCGAGAAAGGACTTCAATTCAACATCCGAAGCATGATGGGCGCTGACATTTTCCACGACCTGAGTACGGTGTATGAGCGGGCATGTAACGCCGATGCCTTGATCCAAGAACAAGCCTCCATCTTAGGCAAGAGAAAGAACGAAGAGACCGAGACCGAAGCAAAGAGTCATCGCCCCAGTAGCAAAGTTGTGTGGGACCAGCCTCAACTTCAAACTAAGGCTCAACGTAAGAGGAATCAAAGTAATTCCAAATCAACGTCTAGCAAGAGACCGGATCGACACTACCACTGCCGACATTGCAAAGGAGACCATCCGGGCAAGGATTGCATAGAAAGCTGATTCAGTGCCATGGTTGTGGAAAACTTGGTCATAGAAGTTTCGAATGCTACAGTGCGCCCCTTGAAGGAATCCAGAGGCCAGGGCAAGCATCGGATCGACAGAATCAAGCGCTTGGAGTAATCTGCTCAGCTTCGTTAATCGAAGAAGATGAGCGAGTGACCGACCATGATGTAACCACTTCAAGCTGTCCATCGGGTCCCGCATGATTATTTGTATTATTAACTTTGTGTGCGTAGTTGTTTTCCTTAGTTAAGTAAGTTCCTCTTTAAGGGGGTAGTTACCCCAAGTAACTTAGGACCTCTTTTTGTAACCCTAGTGCTAAGACTCAAACTTCGGGGACGAAGTTTCTCTTTAAGGGGGTAGTGATGTAATACCCCAAAAATTTCGAAAACCTATATTTTAATAAATAACTTTATTTGAAATAAAATTAGCTTGTAAAATTATTTATTTTAATTATTTTATGGATTTTAGAGTATGTAAATTTGGATAAAAGTATTTAATAAATTAAAAATAAATATTTTTCTATTTATCATATTATTTTATTTGAATAATTTTCCAAACTAATATTTTACCAATTTTATCCTTTTTAAACTTATATATTAGATTATAATAAATTAAATTATTAAATTAAATAATTTATCAAGAATATTACATTTTATGATTTTATAAATTAATTTAATTTATTTCCCCTTATTTTCCCATTTTACCTTTTTCTTTTCCTTCCCCTTTTCTCCTTTTCTTCTTTCTTCTCTTTTTTCTCCCCCTTGGGCCGCCCGCCCAACCTGCTCTCCCTTCTCCCTGCGAGTTGGGCCTTCGGGCCGTCTCTCCTGCCCCTTTCTTCTTCGCGCACGCCTGACCTCCAGCCCAAACGCCCCTTTATTTTTCTTCTCCCCTGAACCAGGCCGGCTGCTTGTTTTTTTCTTATGCGCTGGTCGGGTCTCCTTCCCTCCCCCTATTTTCTTTCTTCTTCGATCACCCCGACCAGTCCTCATCACATACCTGCCGCCATGCCCGACCACCGAGCTGCCTACAACTGCGGCCGCCTGCCACCACCACCAGCTCCCTCTCCCTCTCTCTCCTCCCCCATCGTTTTCCTTCCTTTTTCAAGCCAAACCAGCCCTGGACCACAGCCTCGCATGCTCTCTCCCTTTCCTTCTTCGTCCCCCTTTCTCCCCTGCCACCTGCAGCACCGATCGCCGGCCATCCCTGCCCCTCTCTTCTCCCTCCTATTTTTCTCCATCCCACCAGCCCTTCATTACCACATTTTTCGGAGCCTATCATCCCCTTCCCGAGCTCCCTCCTCTCTCTTTTCTCCTCCTCCCATTCGCCCCCCGTTCTTTTTTTTTCCGCCGCCCTCCGCCGCTCGAACCACCAAGCCCAGCCCCTGCGCCGCCTTCTGCCACCACCTACTACCACCCTGCACCACCACACAGCCCCTTCGAGCCCTACACTTCCTCCCTTCTCCTCCTCTTCCTTTTTCTTCCCAGTTTTTCCCCTTATCGTCAAGCCACCTGCAACCGCCTCTACCGCCGCCGTTCGGCCACCTCTGCCGCCACCCAACCCACCGTTCGACACCCTGCAACCCCGTCTACAACCGCCAACCATTATTTGGCCGAAAACAGCCCTTGCACCTCTCCATTTTTCCCTCCACTTTTCCTTCCTTCTCAACCCTTCCCCCTCGACCCTTCTCGGCAGCCAACTTCGCCGCCTCTCCGCCGCCGTCTCCGCCGCCTTGAGCCGCCGTGAAACCACCCTTAGCCACCACCTACACCCCCTCTACACTTCTGCACCATTCCCCTACCTTAGAACCTCCCCTAACCACCTTCTTTTCTAGCCTAAAGACCCTAACCCGAAAATAATAGATTTTGCTTCCTTCACCCCCCTTTGAACCCTTCCACCCCTTATTTTTGCATGAAACTCACGCTACTCATGTAGCGTGAGCTCCCCTTCATTTTAAAAATTATTTGGCTAATTTTTAAGGTATAATGGTATTTTATGTTAAGTGTTTTATTAATTTAAAATTTATAAAGTTTTATGCTTTGGTTCTTATTTCTAACATAAATATGATGGATATTATTTTTAGGTGTTGAGTTGCTAATTATGCTTGGTAAGATTTGGTATTTTGCGGGATTAAGGTAATCGTTAATCCTCCCTTAAATATATGGAAAAACGCATGCTAGCACATTTAGGGTTTAGTATGATTTTATGCATGTTTTGTATGCTTAGCATGATATGTTTATGGTTTCTTATATTGTTTGTTAAAAAGAAAAAAGCATGATAACTTTTGTGCCATATGTAGGTATGTTAAATAAAGAAGGAGTTGGAATATGGATAGAAATGTTAAATACTTGTTTATGATGTACCATGTTGGTAATGCATGAATGATGTTGTTGTTTAAGGGTATTTTAGTAATTATGCTTATGAGGTATATAAATCAATGTGTGAAGTTGCTAATGAGTATTATGTTGAAAAATGACAAGTTGGTGAACTTAGATGATAAAAATGAAGTATAAATATCATTATTTTATGTAGTGTTAGTAAATTCATAAAAATGGTGAATAAAGGGGTTGAGTGGAAATTTTATAAGTGGAAAGGGTATTTCGGTAATTTTTGAGATAAAAGAATAATATGGAAAATTTATGATTAAATGGTCAAATGATAATTTACAAGTAAAGGATAAAATCGTAAGTTGTGAGAAAGAAGGGTAAAATGGTAATTTTAGAAGTTGGGGTAAAATAGTAATTTTGGATGAAGGAGGGCATTATGGTAATTGTTCAAGTAAAAAGGGCATTATGGTAATTTTGGAGGTAGAGGGTCAAAATCGTAATTTTATAAGTAAAGGGTAATATGGTAAATTTTATAAGTGAATGGTGAAGTGGTAATTTATAAGTAAAGGGGTAATATGGTAATTTGGAAAAGAAGGGCAAAATGGTAATTATGTATGGAAAGATAAAGATGGTAATCTTGGATGTGAAAGGGTAAAATAGTAATTTGTAAAGTAAAAGATGTATGGTGGTAGTTTTCATAAATAAAAGGATATATTGGTAAAATTGGATGTAAGGGATAAAATGGTAATTTTGTAAATAAAAGGATATTATGGTAAACTTGGGAGTAAGGGGTAACGTGGTAATTATGATAATGACCAAAGGTAATTTAGAAATTAAATTATGATTGTAGAAGGGCAATTGGATAAGTATGATACTATAGAAGGGTAATTTGGTAAATTAACCAATTAAAGGGCATTATGGTAATTTTAAATATGGAGAAGGGTAAAATTGGTAATTGTAATTATGAAGAGGGGTAAATTAATTATGAGGAAGGTTAATTTGGAATTTATGATAATTGAAAAGGGTAAATGGCAATTAAAATAATTGAGAGAGGTAAAGTGGTAATTATGATAAGGAGAAGGACAATTTGGTAATTTATCCAACTCAAGGGCAATTTAGTAATTATAACAAAGGAGAAGGGCGATTTGGTAATATAACCAACCAAAAGGGAAATATGATAAGCGTAGTAATTATAAGGGGTGAATGGTGGTCTAAAAAGTGTAGGAGACAATTTGGTAATCTAAGGTGGACAAGGGGTAATTTGGTAATTATGCAACCTTAAGGGTAATGTGGTAATTTATCAAGTAAGGAATGGATACTTAACAATTATATAAGTAAAGGGCAAATGATTAGTTTGTACCTAAAATGTCTTTGGAATTGTGGACCTTTATTATATGATTAAATAATGCTGATTAGCCAAGTAAGAGTATTTGATAATTAGGATGGCCTTAATGGTTTCTCTGTGATATTCTGGATAATCATCTGAATAAGAAACGATTAATGATATCAGAACGATTGAAAGTGAATAAGTATCGGATTATCGTGCTTTCTGTGATCACCTTAATTAAGACACTATTACTTAAAGTGAAAGACCTCGAGATCGGGAATGGTGACTCCTTAGGGGTCGCTACCCTAAGGACGTGGTTTAGTCCACGATTATTCTGGTATTTGCTGGTGTGCCTTTGTGCCCCAGCCAGGCCCTATATCTTACTCTTCCTAGCTCTACGGACCTAGTTAGGGGGTATGCATACTTATGGATTAGGTGTCCTTGTCGGTAGGGTACTGAGTCAGCTTTATGCACCAGTACGACCAGGGTACCTTTGCGTCCTTGGGTTCATGGTTGAAGGGTACTGAGTAGCTGATATGCACCGGTACGACCGGTGTACCTTTGTGTCCCGGGTTATCGATCTCCCAATCGAGGCAAATAAATATGATTGATGTGCTGATCAAAGAAAGGAAAGATACTATTATTGAAAGTGAAATATTAATGAGCCGGGCCCAGATGATTATGATATTGAGTACCGGTCCACCGGTTATAATAGTGGCCAGGAGCGTTGTGCCCTGGATGATGAGTTATATGTATCCCAGTCCACCGGTTATAATAGTGGCCAGGAGCGTTGTGCCCTGGATGATGATTCTTTATATATCCCGGTCCACCAGTTATGATAGTGGCCAGGAGCGTTGTGCCCTGGATGATGAGTTATCTATATTTCGGTCCACCAGCAATAATAGTGGGGGTCCCGAGCTCAATAAAATCGGTTATGTATATGAATAAGATTATGGAAAAATGCTAATTACTTATAGTGGAACACCATGTGAGTCGGGGCCAGACCGGTCCACCGACAAATAATAGTGGTCAGGTGCGTTCTGCCCTGTGTGTTTATCTTCCGGTCCACCGGCAATAATAGTGGTCAGAGGCGTTCTGCCCTGAGTGTATACTTTCCGGTCCACCGGCTATAATAGTGGGGTTCTCGCACTCACATGGATATAAAATATGATATTGATTGAATGATGATGGAATAATGGCTTAAGGCCTGAATGTATTGATCTCACACTATGACACGGCTTAAGGCCCAAAGATATCGATCGTGAATTATAACTTGTGTTACGTGTTATTGTTATGTATGCACCTCTCATTATTTATGTGCGTGATTTGCATTATGTGCCGTATGCGGGCCTGTCTTTAAGTGTGGTATTAAAGGGTTACTCAGTACCGTAGTACTGAAGGGATTCCCTTTATGGGGCCCCTGCCTATTCAATGGGCAGTGCCCTTGCAGGTATTTTCAGGTGCTACTCAAGTGGGTTACGGGAAGGAGAGTAAGGAATTTTCCGGTATCATGGCTTTTTCTCTTTCTCATTTAAATTCTTGGTTTTAAATGTTAACGTTGTTAAAGTGACCACCATCGGTGGATTTTATTCCTGAAAACGATTTGATGCGCTACTCTGTTTTAAATATGTTGAAGTTCTTGCAATTTACTCTGATTTATGCATGTTGAATGTCTTTCGAATTGTATTTCATTTTCTTAGCCTTAGCACTTGGTACTGGAACGGTATGAGTGAACCGATCTGGTACTAAGTTTGGCGGTAATACTCCCAAAGTTCACATTTTATTTATCTGTTTCCGCTATTATCTTTTAATAAAATGAAATTTTTTTGTAGTGAATTTTGGGGGTGTTACAGAAACAATCTAACCAATCAACTGGTTTGGTTGTACTATACCTGAACCAAAATAGCACTAGTGGACAACTCAACTAGTTGGCCTCACCGATTGACTGTTCATAGGAATCCAGTCGATGGGTTTGGTCTAATCACTTGATAGCTCTAAGTAGATACCAGAAAACTTTGGTTGTAGGGTTAACAATTGATGAGTTTTCTTAACTGATCAACTATCCATAGAAACCAGTTGTCTAGTTCATTAAAAAAATCGATTGATCTCACAACCCATCGATATAAATTTTCAAACCATGCAGTTGTTCTCACAACCAGTTGATGGGTTTAATGAATTGGTTGACTTGTCTAAGAAAACATCACCCAAACTTGCGATGCATACACCCAAAAATTACCAAACTTTACCATCTTAATCCTAGCATGCTTATATGTCATAAAACACACAAAAGACATATTGCATGCATAAAATCACATGGATACATGATAATGTAGTCATATAAACAAATCATGATCAAATAGCCAAATCATACATCCAATCAAAGAAATCTAACAATGCTTAACTTTAGGAAGAAATTCTACTATATGCTCAAATTCTACTATATATCTCTCCCCAATATGCACACCACCGTCACCTCCCCTCCCACTCTTCTTCTTCTTCTTCTTATTCCTCTTATCTTTACGCAATACTCACACACACAACCATCTCCATCACCTACCATTGTTCCCAACACTCAATCATCTTTTCTTCTACATTACCCTATACCATTAATTGCACACCTCCCTCTTTTATCAATTTTATTTTCCTTGATTCACTCCACACACACACATGCCATATATATACTACATACTTTCCTTCTTCCTCTTTGCTTGGTCTCCACTCTATCATTTATGTGTAAAAAAGTTACTACTCAAGCTCCCTTTTCCTTCTATTTTCTTCTTCTTATTCCTCCTTCTTTTCCCTAATTTTGGCATGCACACCATCCATTTCACCACATGAACCACCTTGGCTACCCCTCGCCGTCCATTGGTTGGTGGATTGGCCCCCGAGGTCACCCTATCCTTCCCCAACACCGTCGTTAGCCATTAATTTTGACCACCATCTCTTTTCCTTTCCTCTTTCTCTTGTCTATTGCATTTTTATAGAACACATGAGTTGTGTACTACCTCAACCAAGACTGTGCCGCACTAAAAATTTTCTATTGCATAACCATGCAACTCAGCATTGCTTGGTTGTGCCTTATCTTTTCTCTTGACCAAGGTTGCACCGCCTACCACACATCCATACAACTTCCCATTTTCATTTGTGCACCCCTATTTTCATCCCCAAACCTTATCCAAACACCACCAAAATTTTACCATAGCTCCACCAGACATTTCTTTACGCATCCACACATCTTAAGCTCCCATTTAACTACTATTATTTCTATTTTTATCCTATTTACCTTAATTTATCATTCAATTTAACTCTTCGAGCCTAAACATGAATTTTATTATTTTTCATAGGTGGTATTCCAATAAATTCAGAGGAGAAAGTCTAGGATTTGTGTGCTTAGAGCCCAATTTCCTATTTGGTAAGGATACTATATGAATTTTAGGGTTTTTGGTGTTATTTGCTTGTATGGTTATATGTATTTTTTATGGTATTGTTGATATATGATGTAACATGTATTGATCATGATATTTTGTGTTGATATAAATATTATGTTGAAAGGGAGTAATAATGGGTTATAGGCACCATTATGTTAAGATTTTTTTGTGATAATGTCATATTTGTGGAAGTATATCTTATGGTATGAATATGGGCTTAAGGATATTATGTTATTGAAAGAAAGTAATAATGGGTGAGAGGTACCATTATGTTATGATTTTATTATGATAATGTCATATTTGTGGAAGTATATCTTATGGTATGTAATATGGGCTTAAGGATATTATGTTGTTGAAACAAAGTAAGAATGGGTAAGAGGTACCATTTTTATTTTATTGTGATAACGAGATATTTGTGGAAATATATCTTATGATATGAAATATGGGTTAAATGAGTTTTGATAAATGGACTTAATAATTCTCAGGAGGTATGATGATAAATTGTGAACTTGGAAACTAATATGTGTGAAAGATACAAGATTTTATAAAATAAAGATTTTTATTTGTGTTTAATGGTAATTTGGTCATTATGGGATAATAAGGAAGATTTTGTATTTTATGTATTATGTGGATTAAAATATTATAATAATAGCATTAGGAATTCTTGGAAATATTATTGTTGTTTGGGGTCCTTAAATGATTTAATGGATAATTTAGGGTAAAATATCTTATAATGATAACATCATTATTCCATGTATAAGATCTAGAGGTTGTACAGATTTCTGAATACGGCGTTAATGTTTGACCTTATGAGATTATCTATCAGAATTAATAATCATGTAAATTTTATCGGAGTTGTTATGACAAATATGTGAAATTTGGGTTTTGGATATTCTATGAGTAATATATCGTGGGATGATAGTATTAATGTATATATATGGGAATTAGATCGTGCATTTTGGGTATGATAATAATGATAATAATACGTTGTGTGGACTAATCAATATGGGGGAAGGAATACTAAGGGTTGTGTAATTAGGGTTTGAAAGGACTTAAAGACTCGGACTTATGCTCTCTCTCTCTCTCTCTCTCTCTCTCTATATATATATATATATATATATATATTAGTTTTAAAGTGTTTTATGCCTAAGAATCAATCTTGGATAAGATATTAATCACTTAAAGTGAAAGATCATGTAAGTAGGGCCAAGGTAATCTATTTTTCTATATATGTGTATGTATGTATGTATGTATGTATGTACGTATGTATGTACATATGTATGTGTGTATTTTTGTTCCACCGCTAATAATAGTGACTTAGGAGTATTTTTCCCTAAGAAGATGTTTCCGTTCCATCGAAAAGAATAGTGGCTTGAGAGAATTTTTCCTTGAGAGGGTGCTTCCGTCCATTCCACTAGATTAAGAATAATGGGTCTCCTACTCATCGAGAAATGAGAATGTATCATTATAACCTATGGAAAAGATACTAATGATTTAAAGAGGAAGAATACGTGAGTTAGGACCAAGGTGATCTATATATATATATATATATATATATATATATGTATGTATGTATGTATGTATGTATTCCCTTTCCACTAGGGAGAGTAGTGGCTTGAGAGAATTTTGCCCCAATATGGTGATATTTTTAAATCTATTCCACCAGATGATAATAGTAGCTCAAGTGTGTTATTCCTGAGATGGTGTTTCAAACTGTTCTACTAGTTAAAGAATAGTGAGGTTCCTAAACTCAACGCATATAAAATAATGAAAATGGATTATACTTAATAAGAAAATCTAGATCATTTTCTATCTTATAAGAAGTTCATTTATTTGGTTATTCACTTATTATCTAATGTGAAAACACGTGCTATTTGTATCCCTATTTCGATAGTATTATTCCCTTACTCAGTACATAGCGTATTGACTACCTATTTTATGAGTGCTACCTATTCCCATGAGTAGGAGGCCCTAAATCTTATGTGTAGGTCTCAGAAGATCAGCTAGATGATTATGCTGCCTATAATGCCCTATGTGCGAATGAGTGACTTCATATATGTTAGGGGTTGGGTAAAGAGTAATTGTTATCTAGTTGATGTATTTGACTGAATACCCTTTTTGGACTCTTGATCATTGGTATCCCCCCTTTTTTTGTATTGTTAACTCGGAGTTAGGCTTTAAACTCATTATTATACTATAAATGTTCTTTTGTTTCTAATTTTCTTGTGTTACTTTAAATGTTTTAGCTTGTGATTGATGTAAGGATGGTTGCATAAGCCAAAATTATGTTGATCACGAAGGTAACCCCAAATATTTTACTTAATTACTTTTACTGCAAAATGAAATTTTTCAGTAGTAAAAATTGGGGTGTTACATGTGTAAACCATCTCCTTCTCTCCTCCATTTCCCCTCTTTTCTCCTCCCTCCTCTCGACTGCACCACCGCCAATCGCTGGTCCGGCCACAACCTTCCTCCCCCCATTAACTTACCTGGTGCCAACACCACCTTCAACCCCAAGTAGCTAACCCCCACCAATTTTTACAACAAAATCAACCTCCACTCTTGCACCGTCACCATTGCCATGACCATCTTCATGCCACCACTCCACTTCTTTTACCCATTCTAGTCACCAATACTCCCCTTTCTCCCTTTTGAGTTCCATTTGAATAGATTTATTATTATTACTATTATTATTATATTTAAATAAAAAAAAGAAAAGGAGAAAAATGATAAGTTAGCCTAAGTTCTGATATTTCCATTTTTAGGTACTGTTCTATTGACAACAGGAGATGAGGTGTAGGTTATTCATACTTAGAGATTGGAGCCATTTTGGTAAGGGTACAATCAAATTAGGGCTTTCTTTTTACGAAAATATGACTTTATTATGTGATAAGTGAATGTTTACATGAAATGTTAAATGTTCTCGAGTTGTATGTGCATCTTGACTTGTAAAGATTAAAGGTAAGAATATGTGTAGACATGATTTTATTGGTTCATGTGTTGATGTGTAATTATATTATATGGCACTACATGTTTTGAAATGTTAGGAAGTTATTGTATTCGAGGCCATGAGATATAGGTAGGGTTTTGAAACCTAGGGCCATTTTGGTTAACATTGTGAAAATAGGCACACGGTGAAACCCTAGGGTGAAAGTTAGCTAAATATCAACTAAAAGGTGCTACATGAATAACTGCAGTAAATATAAGAGTGGATTAGGGTAAATGTTGCATAGAGAGGGTTGACCGTGCATGGACTGAGTCCAACCTAATGTGAGCTATGTCTAGGGGTGGTTAAGGGAGGAATGATTGCTAAGAATGTATATAGGGGATACGATGACATTTTTGGGAACTTGGCACAAATGGGGGGGGGGTCCTTGGATGCTAAGGGATGGAAGATAACTAAGCAGGTAGAGCTAGGGTTTTGGTCATGTAAAACTCTAGTGGTAGGTTGTTATAATATATATAGGAAATGGGGGGAGTTATGATATACCTCTGAACTAGGATGTTGAACATGCATTTTGGGGATTGCATGCTAAATAGGTGGAATAATTAAGAGTAGATATGACTAACACAGGAAACTAGGGTTATGAAAGGGTCTATTTTGAGAGGTTATTACCACAAGAGAAAAATGGAGGAGTTAGTCTACATAACTTTAGCGGATAAATAAGCATAGTAAAATATACAGGCTTATGGAAAACTAGGGCTAATCAAGGAGTAGAGAAGGGGATAGATCAACTAGGGAAAAACTAGGGTTTGAGGGGTAACCCTAAAGGTCAATTGTTATCATACGTGAGAAATGGAAAAAATAGGCTATGAATCATGAATAGAGGGGTTTCTAATGATAGGTTTGTTGGATGATTTGGGAACTCAAAGGAACTGTGGGGGTTATGGATGTACCTGGAGTTAGGAAGCTCGGAATTCCAAGGGGATAAGGTAGGCCTAGGGTGGTAATTGGACAGGAGAGGAGTCGTAGTTGAGTTATGCATGGTTGTGTGTGGTATCTTTAATGTCTTTCAATGTGTGTTATAGTCTTCTACATCGGTATATGCAAATAACATTTTGTGACTGATAACTAGTTATGATTGGCTTACGCATCTTCTTAATATATGTAATTTATTTTGTGAATTCTCATCACACATTAATATTTTGTACCGTTGATATTTATAATATTTTAACATTTATAAAAAAATTACTTAAAAATTATAATGACTTATAAATTTTGAAGAACTTTAATCATATTTGAAGGAAAAAATAACAATTGCTATTATTTTATGCTACCTTTTATTTTCCAAGTTTTTTAAAATTTGATAATCAATTAAATGAATTTAGAACTCTTGATGACATTTTTTTAACCATTTGCAATATCATTGGTTATTTTCAATTTATTTGATATTTTCCATGATAATTTAATTAACTTATCATAAAATCAAGCACAATGAAAAAATAAATTATGCAAATTAGGATGATTTTACATCTTCCACAACTCATATTACAATTTAAATTTGATTCTATCAAATTTTAATTCTTAATAACCAACTTAAAAAAATATGGGAAACTAAAAACTAAATTAAAAGTATTTATAACAATTTATTATTTATCAAAAAAAAGGAGATCAAGAAACAAGTGTTAAAGGAAAAATATTTTAAACATAAAATTAACCTTTATCTTCATCCAAAGATTATCTTTTAGCAATTTCTTCCTAATTAAGATATATTTTGCAATCCAATAACCATAAATCTTAAAATCTCTATAGAATAACATATGACAACATAATATAGTAATCCTTTTTCTATTTCTATAATCTAATATAATTCTCTCTCTCTCTCTCTCTCTCTCTCTCTCTATATATATATATATTACCTATATAGAGTTTCAGAGTACACGGCATACTACACGGCTGTACAATGCTCGGATACCCTACTGCACAACTGTGCAACTCTTGCATCGTCTGACCATGCGTTTTATTTCCTCTTGACCCAGTGCTCCATGACCGTACAATTTCTACACCGCCTAGCCATGCATCTTTTCTTCAACCTGTTATGAACTGTCACTACACGGCCGTGCAACTCTTGCACTGTCTAGTCGTGTAACTTTCTATTTTAGCCGTGCAGCCTAATTTTCACCCCAAATCTTGTCCAAACACCACCAAAATTTAACCACAGCTCCACCACACACTCTTATACACTTTCCATAGAATTCAAGTTTTTATTTGACTTCGGTAAATTCCATTTTTACCCTTATCTACCATAATCTCCCTCTTTATTTTTCACCTTCGATCCAATCATATTCTATCTTGTTTTCATAGGTGATTTTCCAGTAATCTAGGAGGAGGTATAGGATTGACGTGCATAAAGCCCGGTTTCCTTGTCGGTAAGGATACTTGTCGTAGCTAAGGATTTATGTGATACTTGTATCTTAGTATATGCTTTTGTGTTGAGTATGTTATATTGAATAATTTAATTATGGAAATGCTATGGAATGGTAATCTTGAGAATAATGTAATTATATAAGTACATATTTGGGTATAATGTAGGATACAAGTTACCGATGGAAAACTAAGGATATGCACTTCGGATAATGATTAGAAATGTATATGTTTTGGGTTTTATAAAGGCTTTAGGAGAATACAATTATTTTAATTACCCTGAGGGTATTATGGTCATTTAAGAATAATTACGTGGTCATAGTTAGGTGTTAAATTTTATGTCTTGGGTTTGGCATGATATTATACAATCAACTCTGATTAAGATATTAATCATGCAAAGTGAAACATTACTTGGGTTGGACCAAGGTGCTTATATGGCTCTATTCCACCGGATAATAATAGTGAATCGGTTGTGTTGTCCCTGAGAGGTACTCCAGCTCGTTCCCTCGGATTAAGAATAGTGGGGCCCCATACTCAATGTGAATGAAATACAATTAAGAGTTAAAGTATAAATGGAAATATACTAATCATTTAAAGTGAAAGACTATATGAGTCAGGACCGAGGTGTTGACACTGTTCCACCGAATAATAATAGTGGCTTGGGTGTGTTTTCCTCAAGAGGTGCTTCAGAATATTCCACCAGTTTAATAAATAATGGCTTAGGAGTATTTTACTCTGAGAGGTATTGGCTCCATTCCACAGGATAATAATAGTGGCTTGGGTGTGTTGTCCCCGAGAAGTGTTTCAGGCCGTTCCACTGATTTAAGAATAGTGGGGGTCCCTGAACTTAATGTAAATAAAAGATTGGAATATAGTATATCCAATGAAAAACTTGGAGTAAGCAGTTATCTGGCATTCTTCTATTTGCGCATGCATGAATTGCTTATGAGAATTCTTGTATTATGTGCAACCTTGCTTGACTGTACCATTATCTTGCTTAGTACGTAGCGTGTTGATCATGTGTTTCATGGATGATGCTCAATCTAACAAGTGGACAACCCAGATGTTGATGTGCAGGTCGATGAGGACCAAATCGATGATTTCCCAGCTTTTGATGCGATATATGTGGAGGAGTGATTCATTCATATGTGGGTTTGGGTGTAGAGTCATGTTATTTGGATGATAGTTTTACTAGATACATTTTTGGACTCTTAGTTCCATAGGATCCCTTTTTTTCTTATATTTTGATATTGTAATAGGAGTTGATCTCTAAACACTTATTTGATGTTATCAAAAGTTGTCTCATCTCTTTCTAATCATGTTTTAAATTTTCTAATCATTTTGTCTTGCTATTGACGTAATGATGGTAGGTTAAGCTAGACTTATGTCAATTACGATAGTAACACCTAAATATTTGATTATATGCTTATGCTTAAAACGAAAATTTTCAGTAGTAAATTTATGGGTGTTACAAGTTGGTATCATAGCTTTAGGTTTTGATTACTGTGTTTTAATTTTCAAAATTCAATTTTCAATGATCCCTCATCTTATTTCTATTGTCTATTTCACATTTAAGAAAATCCTATTTTATTTTTGAAAACTTGGATTAACTTGTGAGGAATCGAGTACTGGTAGCCTAGGTGACCTTAAAAATATCAATTATGTTCATTATGTGTTAGATTGTTAGGAAGGCTCATGTCGTAACGTAATTTCTATCTTGTAGCTAGTTAGTCATTAATGGCGCTTAACGGTCACGTTGGCCATCTTGAGGAAACTTTTGAGGCATTCATTAAGTTTGTTAGGAATCCATCGCCTTAGCCTCAACCGCCACCTTCACCTTCGCATTACTCACAGTCGGGTATCGGGGAAGACTAGCTTCAGAGGGTTATAGGACATCACCCACTGCTCTACGCCGGTGACGAGGACCCAGTTATCCTAGAGGGATGAAGTTGGGATATATATAGGACGTACAAAGTAGTAGATTGCCCGCTTACTCAAAAGACAAGTATTATAGCTTTCTTTATCTAGGGAGCAGCCGACACTTGGTGGGTAGGTCATCGTACGTAGGGAGGATCATTGATGTCTTGGGAAGAATTCAGGAAAACAATCCATAACAAGTTTTATCCTGAAAGTCTCAAGAAGGATAAACTGGAGGAGTTTATGCAATTGACCCAAGAAGGTAAGACCATAAGGTAGTACCATGCTCAATTCTTAGAGCTACTGATGTTTGCATAGGGGATAACAGCTAGCCAACCTATGGTCATGTATCCGTTCGAGCAAGGGCTTCACTTCAACATTCGGAGGATGATGGGTGCCATAACTTTTCAGGACTTAGTCACCTTGTATAAGCAGGCTTGTGTCGCCGCTACTATGGTATAGGAGCATGCTTCTATTTTGGGTATGAGGAATCTAGAAACATAGGGTTTTGGAGGCAGGATTCAATTTTGGGGGAGTGGACCTCCGAGTTATCAGCCTAGGGGTTAGACAAGTGGATAGAGTAGACCTTTTTGACTAGTGAGGCACTTAATGTGTCATTTCTACGGTCGGGATCATCCAGGACGAAATTATCAGGGCACTCCTATTTAGTGTAGGACATGTGGTCAGTTGGGTCACCAATATTTTGAGTGTTAGCGTCAGTAGGGGCCGCTTGTACCTCAACAACAAGCATATTAGTAGCGCACCTACTAGCCGCCATAGCAACAGTTTTAGTAGAGGGCAACAACCCCAACCAATGTACAAATTAGGGAGACTAAGGGGAGACTGCAAAGGCCTTGTTCTTTCCCTCAGAGACGAGAGTACAGACTCAGGGTTTTGGAGGGTGGAGGATACTAGGGAGGACAGTCAAGTGGGCACCTGAATGTCATCAGCCAGGCAGAGGCTGATCAACAGTTGGATGTAACCACTCGTACATTTTTCATCCATTCGTTACCATCATATGTGTTGTTTGATTCGAGAGTATCCTTGTCATTCGTATGTTTTGCTTTCATTTATAAAGCTACACTGTCTCAATTTGCTAGTGTGTCTATTTTTGTGATGTTGCCTTCTGGGGATAAAATGGATTACACTAGGCTCTACTTGGATGTAGCCTTAGAGATAGGTAGGGTAGACTTGGTTGAGTTGGACTTACAAGATTTTGATGCTATCCTTGGGACAGATATGCTGGGAAAATATAGAGCCATAATAGATTGCACATCGGAGCGAGTTGTGTTGCGGGGGCCTCAAGGTGTTAGGGTCTCTTATAGGAGATACACGCCTAGACTTACGATGAAGGTCGTATCTGCCCGTGTGTTGTATTCATTGGTCTAAAAGGGTTTCCCTATGTATTTGTGCAGAGTGTTAATGTTGGAGAATATCTTGATTGCTCAAGAATTTCCTGACATGTTTTCCAGAAGAAATACTAGGTATGCTACTAGTTTAAGAGATAGACTTCACCATTGAATTAGTACCAGAGGTGGAGCTAGTTTCAAAGGCACCTTACTGGATGTCATTGCTGGATGGCATTGGTAGAGTTGCAGTAGTTAAAGACTGAGCTAGAGGATATAGTGGCTCATGGATATGTTCATCTGAGTGTCTCCATGGGGAGCACCAATGTTATTTGTAAAGAAGAAGGATGGGAGCCTTCATCTATGTATAGATTATTGGGGTATGAACTAGCTGATGGTTAAGAATTGATATCTGCTTCTGAGGATTGACAAATTGTTTGATCAGCTTTAGGGTGCTTCGATTTTCTTGAAGATCAACTTGAGGTAGGGTTGCCATCAACTACGCATTGCTAAGGCAGACGTCATGAAGATGGCCTTTAAGACACGATATGGGCACTATGAGTTTACGGTGGTGCCTTTTGGGCTCACTAAAGTGCCTGCCGTTTTTATGAATTTGATGACGAGTATCTTTTAGCCGTTCCTGGATTAGTTTGTTGTGGTCTTCATTGATGATATTTTGATTTACTCTTGAAGTAGGGAGGAGCATAAGTAGCATCTACGGACAATTTTATCACTCCTTCGAGAGCACAAGCAGTATGATAAACTTTCCAAGTACGAGTTTTGGCTTCCGGAGGTTGCATTCTTAGGTCATGTGGTGTCAACAGAAGGATTCACCATGGACCTAGCAAAGATTCTAGTAGTGAGTGAGTGGAAGGCACCCACTAGCATCTTTGAGGTATGTAGTTTCTTGGGTTTAGCCAGGTTCCATGGACACTTTGTTCATAATTTCTCTAAGACAACTTGTCCTTTGAAGAACCTTTTGAAGAAAATGACTAAGTTTTAGTGGAATGAGGCTTGTGAGGGAGATTTCAGGAGTTGAAGTAGTGGTTGACTACAATATCGGTTTTGACTCTGCCATCAGGATCTGATGGGTTTGAGGTTTATAGCGATGCATCGAAGTATGGACTAGGTTGCGTATTGATGCAACATGATAAGGTAGTGGCTTATGCTTCTCGTTAGTTGAAGTAGCATGAGCAGAATTACCCGACACATGATTTGGAGTTGGTCGCAGTTGTTTTTGCATTGAAGATTTGGTGGCACTATCTGTGTGGGACACAAGGAAAAATTTTCACCAACCATAAGAGCCTCAAGTATATATTTACTCAGAAGGAGTTGAATATGAGGCTGAGGAGATGGTTAGAGTTGGTGAAGGACTATGATATCAAGTTGACCTAGCATGCGGGTAAGGCTAACGTTGTTGTAGCTTCCTTGAGGAGGAAGACACCATACTCTTTGAGTTCTATTATGGTGCTAGTCAGTTATTGGATGAACTTGGAGAGATGAGAATAGAAATGATCCAACATGTTGACCTAGAGGTTCGGAGGAGTGCATTGATGATCACACCGACGGTTTTTGATAAGATCCGAGCAGGATAGCTTGGGGATGTTAATCTTGAGAGGATTTGACAAAATATTCAGGATAGTCAGATAGATGGTTTTCAAGATTCATGAGGATGGTATCATTCACTATCGACGTGCTTCAGACTATTCCACTGGATAATAGTAGTGGCTTGAGTGTGTTGTTTCAGAGAGGTGCTTCACACTATTCCTCTAGTTTAATAAATAGTGGCTTAGGAGTATTTCACTTTGAGAGGTGTTGGATCTATTCTAAAAGATAATAATAGTGGATCAGGTGTGTTATCCTCGAGAGGTGTTTTAGACTAGTCAACCAGTTTAAGTATAGTGGGGTCCCTAAACTCAACATAAATAAAATATTAGAATATGGTATATCTAATGAAAGACTTGGAATCCGTAGTTATCGGGAATTCTTCTATTTTCACATATATGAATTGCTTATGAGAATTATTGTATTATGTGTAACCCTACTTGAATTTATTATTACCTTACTCAGTACGTAGCGTGCTAATCATCCGTTTCATGGGTGCTGCTCAATCTAATGAGTAGACAACCCCAGATGTTTATGTGCAAGTCGATAAGGACCAAGTAAATAATTTTGTAGCTTTTCTCATCGTTTTACCTTGTGATTGACATAAAGATGGTGGGGTAAGCCAGACTTATGTCAATTACGGTGGTAACACCTAAATATTTGATTATACACTTTTGCTTAAAACGGAATTTTTTAGTAGTATATTTGGAGGTGTTCCAGTTGAATTCATGTGTGAGCATGCTAGGATTGTTTAGACCTATAATCATGCTAGGGTTCTATATTATTCATGTATTATGACATGCTTAATAAAATGATAACATGGTATATAAATGATAACCATGATTATCGAAAGTGGAGTATATGCATGAGTAATGTGTTGTATGGTTTACATATGCATGCGAAGGGTAATATTAGGGTTGCATGCTTATCAAGGGATGATTTAAATGCCATTTTAAGTACTTCATTATTACCATTGTACGGTATTTAGGCTTGATATAAAAAGCATAAAAACATATACGCACGAATAGGGTTAGAATACAATAATTACTATTTGTATGTTCCAGGGTTAGAGATTTTTACTTACATGAACCATGAAGGTAATTACCTTATTAAATGTAATATTATGATTATATATATATATATATATATACATGCTTCTTGGAATGTGTGACACATGAAGAATGCATGATTAGGGTTTTGAGGGCGCAACTCAATAAATGCATGAAAAGTGGAAAATATAGTCAATTGCTAAATTGTAAAAATTACCTGTGTGCTAAAATGTTATGAATAATTATCTTTTATTCTTTTCATGAAAAATTTCTTGTACTAATAATATTTGGTATGGAATTGGATAAAAATGAAGAAATTAGGGTTTCGAGGGCATTTTGGTCATTTTGGTCATTTTTTACCTAATGCACCTAGTGTGAATAACTAGACATAGGATAGCCTTAGAATTTTTATATGTTGACATTAGTGTTGACTTCAACTTTGATATAGATCGATGACCTAAGAGTTTATCAGAGTAATTAGAAATAATGGAAAATGGTTAAGTTTGGAAATGGAAATGATTGTGCTGTATGAAATGTTTGTGATCATCTCATGAAATACTAATACTTAAAATGGAATATCTCGAGTTTGGGAATGGTTGTTCTCTAGGGTTAGCTATCCTAGAGATGAGGTGTTAGACCTCATTTGAGTTGGTTAGCTGGTTTGCCTTTATGCCCCAGCGAGGCCCTTATCTACTTTATAGGTGATCTATGGGCCCTATAGGGGGTATCGATACTTAAGGATTAGGTGGCCGAGGTTGGAGGACACTGTGTTGCTTATGTGCGCCGATATGACCAAGCATACCGTTGTGTCCCTAGGTTCTAGAGTATGGGCCTTATGTTACCTTCGTGCACCAATATGACCGGGTATACCTTAGTATCCCTAGGTTGATTATATCTCCTCGACTATTATAAATAATAATGGAATACTTGTTGATAGCCTTAGTATGTATTGTTGGGTTCAGTAGTTACCTCAATTTCCTACCTCGGTGTTTGGTATATATTGGATTAATGGTTCAGTAGTTGCCTCGATGCTTTACTAGGTTGATTGGAATTGATTTGATTAGTTGATTTTGGCCATGGATTTTGATATGGTTATTGTGTACCTTGAAATGACGTGACTTGATTGAGTATGGTTGATTATTGAGCATGATAATCTAATGACATATATTTATATGTATGTATTGATCCATGATTTATTATATATTGTTATGGCATGTTCTTGTGTTTAAGAATGTTTTAGATTGTTGCGTGATTAGAATGTTTTGGATTGTTGCGTGATTATGTGCAACGAAGGTATGATACCTCTTATGAGGTATTGTAATTTACTCAGTACAAGGAAGTCGTACTGATACTACATTTGCAAATGACTATGTAAAGGCCATGGAGTGGCATGAAACTTATAAGAGTGGCTAGGATAAGTGGAGCCCTTAAGAAGAGGTTTCATTCTCAGAATGAGCATTCTGGTTTAATTGTTAGGGCAAACCGGTGTTGTACCTATTGGTACTAGTTTTTGTTGTATCAATTTTTCTTTGGATTCTTATGTCCCTAACTATATTTTAATTATCATTATTGTACGAAAAATATTCATCCATAACCTTTATTTATGTAATATCTCTTATTTCTACTGATTTGTTTTTGGTTTGTTGGTTTTAGCCTCAGCACTTGGCATAAGAAAGGTGAGGGAACCAGACGTATGCTAAGTGTGGCTGTAACACCAATTATCTTTGGTAATTAACGCTTCCGCAAAATAAAATTTTTATGTATTAAAAATGGGGGTGTTATAACATTGTATCCCCATGCAACTGATCAAAGAGGTCATAAATCCATGGTAAGTGATAACGATTCTTTATCATGACCTAGTTCAACCCATGGTAATCGATGTAGAGCCTCCACCTATTATCCTTCTTACTTATAAAAAGGATTGGTTCTCCCCAAGGTGATACACTTAGCCAAATGTAACCCTTCTCTAGTAAATCCTCCAACAAGGTATGAAACTCTTCCATCTCAATTGGTGTCGGGTGATCAGGTACCTTCAACTTAGGCTATGTCCCTAGTATGAGGTATATCGTGAAGTCTATCTCATAAATTAGTGGCATCCGCGGGATTTCATTTGGAAATACATCTAGAAACTCTCATAACACTAGAATCTCCCCAACCAACAACTCCTTAACTTCCAAATCCAGAATGTTACAAAAGAAGATCGGGTATTTTATGTACTAATGTACCGAGCACCACTGCGGGTGCCATAATCATTGAGGGCCTCATCTTGCATCTCTAGTAAGAGACCCTAGCATCTTGTGATCTCTTAAGAACCATGAGCTCTTATGTTTAGTCGATCAACTCCCAATATCTTATAAACATATCCATCTCAATGATAACGTTGAAGTCCCAAAACTTAAGCTCGATGAGTTATACTAGAATCTTGATTCCTCTAATAACTAAGGTCATATCTCTAACATTACCCTTGATGGTACAACACTTGAATCAACGATGCCCTAACCGGTCATAACCATGACACTAAACTAGCTACCTAGTAGAATCCTTCCTTAGGTGGTTATTACCACAGCATTATAAAGAGAAATGCCACACACCCGACTAACTCAACTTCCCTCCAAAGAGGGGTACCATTCCCAATTGGTGACAGTGAGAGGTCTGAAACCTCTTCTCTCCCACGTGACACTAACCGCCCTCAAACCTCCACTTAGCCATTGACTGAGCACTATGGGCCTAATCAATCATCGATATCTCCAAAGTATAATCATACAAGTCCTGTAGGTCCTGCACACAAGTCTCCACCAGCATTTCCCGGAGCCTCAGACTTAGCCCTAATTGGAAGTGATGCACCTTCATCCTCTCATCGGCGTCAACCTTTGGAGCAAAACAAACCCTATCCAAGTAAGGACTTTAGTACTCCTCCACTGAAGATGTCCCCTGATGCAACCAAATAAATTTATCATACTTTACCATCCTTAGGTGAGTCGGGTAGAACCGTGCCTCGAGTATCTTGACATTGGTCTCTCACTGGTCTATAGTGGCTACCCTCAGTTGCTGACCTCTCCACTATTTGTCAACACAATCCTGTAGATATAATAACCTAATTTCCACGTACCTACTCTCTGGGTAACCACTAGCCGTGAAGATCTTCTCAAAGTCCCTTAACCAATGCTCAACACACTTGGGTCCTCTTGACCCTCAAAGACCAAAGGGCAATGAAGATCAACTCGATAAAGCCAATCCTCTGGTGGTAACAATGATTGTGGAGCTTCCTCATGCTGAATCTACTACTCCATATATGCTCTAACTATCTCCATGAAACTCTTAAGCCACTGATTTACAGCCTTCAAAAGCCTAGAATACTAAACCGTGTTAGAAAGGAATCAACTACTGACTACAAAAGTAGTACACATGAAGGTAGAACATCACACATAAGGCCAGAAGTTAGTCCTATTCTATAAATTAAGGCTAACTCCCAACCCAAACCAATGCTTACTCGTAGAATAAACCAAATTCTATAAATTTAGAGCAAATCGAAGGAATTTATTTTCATAAAAGAACTTTAGGATTTAAAACCATAGGCTCTGATACCAACTTGTAACACCCCTAATTTTTAAACTAGAAAATTTTGTTTTTAATATAATGTCAAAGCATTTGAAAAAAAATTGGGTAATGTTACCACCACATCAATTATGAGAGAGGTCTAATAATCACCTAACCCCTGCTTGATGCAAGGAAAAATGGAACACTAAATAAAAAGATGCTTGTGCATAATATTAATGTGAAGATATAAGATAATAAGGGCTAGAACAATATTATAGACGAAATGAATATGCTAGTTGACAAAACTAGATATGGGAAATCAAGCCAAGAGTTTAAATAACTATAAATATAAAAACCTTCCAACATAGTGGGCAAAACACTTCTAACTAGTTATCCTAACTCTTAGGCATAGAAATAAACCTCTAATCCCAAGCAATGACCCATTAATGGCCCACGTTATCACCCTAAACATACTCTAATTGAGAGTCCTAACCCAATAAATCATCCTTTAGTTCTCGGACCAGAAGTTGGATCATCATAGTGACCACACAAGATTAGTATTAGTATGGTGAAGTATTGGTAAAACATACTACCTTAAATATGATAAGGCTCATACAACACATTGAAGTCACATAAAAACATGATGATATCATACCGGTACAACTCTGTATTTAATCTCAAGTATTAGTATAATAAGATATGCTTACATGGAAGTCATGGAAGTGTAAAGATATCGTCAATACATCACAATCCATACAATATAAACCATATTAGAATTATTTACTTAGTAACCAAACAAATTTCAATTAATAAGATAGCTCATTTAGCTACACCTAGTACTCCACCTTGAAAAAAGTCATGGCAGCATAAATAATCACAATGGGATGCTGCACCCACCACGCAAGGTCAGTATACATTGAAGGGGCTTTTCTTTAGGGATACCACATCCACCACAAATTGAGTGCACCTACCTCAAATAAGGATACCACATCGACCACACATGGTTGAGGTATACCAAGGGGGCTTGTACTGGGATATCTCATCCACCATACCTTGAATGACTCCATCACTAGGGCTAAAAAAATTTGTTATACCACATCCACTTAAGCAATGGATAATACAAAGTATCAGGAGCTTGTATTAGGATACCTCACCCACTTGTACTCGACACTGATGCCATACCGACTTGCCATAGTATAACCCTATACCTCAAAGATATACGCATACCTCCTACTGATCGCAACCCGGTAGAGAAGTAAATAGGTACTAAGTGAAACATATAACCATAGGACGACCCACCCAATAACTCCCTGTAGCTACTTTGAGAGCCAGAGAAAAAAGCTTAAAAAAATCTTATACCATTCTTATGTATTTTCAAGTATCACAAATCACAATAAAATCTACTTATAACTAAATGGATGTTTCTGAGTGATAACACCAAATAAACACATTTAAATTCATTATTTAACCAAATTAGGTGTATCCAAGTAATAACACCAAACATATCATAAGGCATTAAAGCCACTAATTAGGTGTTTAGAGATGACCCTAAACTTAACCAAATTCAAAACCCAAATACCATCATGATGATTCATATTAAATCAAGGAAATCATAGTTTTCATGTTGTAAATGTATGGAGGCATCAACGCAAAAGAAACAAGAGAAACACAAAAAATATATAACAAACCAGGCGGTATTCAATCAAACCAGTCGATCAGTCTCTAGGACCTGTTAATTGGTCTGTTCATACCAAACCTAAACCAAAATAATACCAAAGAATCAATCAACTTGTTGGCCTCATTGAATGACTATTTATGGGAACCATTGACATGTTTGATCCAATCGGTTAATGGGTATAAATAGAGACCAACCCTTTTTAGCTTCCAAAGAAACCAATTGATGGGTTAAACAACTAACTCACTGGTCATATAAACCAATTAACTAGTTTGGTCTGACCAATTGATGGTTCTAAGTAGAGACCAAACCATTTTAGTTTGCATGGTTTGACCAACCGATTGACTAATCATCAAAACTATCGATTACTTTATCAAACCAATCGACTAACCTATCCAAAACTCCAAACCATTTAATTGCTCACACAACTAATCGATGGGTTAGAGGAAGTGATCAATTGGCCTAGGTAAAACATTTCCTAGGCTTATGATACACACCCAAATTTATCACACATTACCATAATAATCCTAGCATGCTCCTATGTCATCACACACACAAAAATATATGCTACACATATAGAATCACATAGAGACATGGTAATTTACATATTCAAATGAATCATACCCAAATGGCCAACTTATATATAAAATTAGAGAAATCTAGGAATGTTAAATTAGGGAGAATTATACCACATGTTTAGATCATATAATATATATAAGATCATGCTCACACACAGGCACTAAATACGTGGAACCCTAATACTCCAAAAAACCTTATTTATGTTGAAGATATGAATATCTTACCTTGAAGAAATTCTTCTAGTACAAAAGCTCCTACTTGATGGCTATCTAGCAGAACCTTGATTCCTAAGAGAATCAAAGTTAAAACCATTAAAAGTTGATGCAAAAGAATCTCTAGAAAAATCTTCATCTTCTTTCTAATGATGGAGATCAAGAGGAATTAGCAAACTTAGAGATAGAACCAATTATGCTCTAAAATTCAAATGCTTCTAATGTTTTTTCAAGTAATTATTATAGGTACTGCACATGTTTGTAAGAAATTCATGAAGTTCATGATGTTTGAAGACCTTTGATGTACAAGCTAATGGCAATAGCTTATAAGGATTATAAAGTGTAAGGAAGAATAAGGCTTCAAGACTATAAAGTTTAATTACATATAAATATATATATTTATTACATTATTAAGTTGTGTGGCTTTGTTCTTTTTGTTGTGCACTTTGTAATACTTGTAAATTATCATTGCAACCTTTAATATATGTATTGTACCATGCCTTAAGAGGTTTATTTTATTCATAAGGTTTATTAGTGGGCTCACTAATGAAAGGGCCTTCGTGGGTGCATGTATATATATGTACCCTTGTACTCATTGATTTTGACAACACATGATGATATATGAAATCAAAGTTCATTTGTGAATTTTGGAGAGAGCTACATAAGAGGTGTGTTCTTCTTCTTCTCTTCTTCATCTTTAATTGAGTGTATTGGAGAGTAGCATAGAGTATTCTATTGATAAATAAGGATTAGATCTTGCCACATTCTAAGGGATTATTGACATTACTATCTACTTCTACCATTTTGAGGTTTTTTTTGAAGACTTTACACCGATTTAATTCCTATAGAAAAGATTTATAGAAGATTATTTGGTGATGATCTTCTATATCAAAATTCATCTTTCAAAACTTCATTGAAATCATAGAAAAGTTAGAATAAGAAGAAGAACACAAAACACCACCCTTTCCCCCCTAAAAAATAGGGTATCAAGGAAGAGCTAGAATGTTCAACTTTTCTCAACCTTAATTATTCCTTTCTTAAGGAAAGAAAGAGAGAACTAAAATCAATATTAGAATATGCAAAAGGAATACAATACTCAAAAAAAAGAAGGAAGAAAACTAGAGCAAGTCTTTATTCTTCTCAATAGAGAGGAGAAGAGGGAAAAAATGAATGGATGTTCAACACTTGGAAAATCTTCCACAAAGAATAGGGATAAGATGGTAGGAAAAATAAGTGAGGAATGAAAATGGATCAGAAATGAAAGGTACAGGGGAAAGGTTATGTTGATATGCATAGGAGAGAGGGAGATGAGACTGGTAAGGTTAAAAAATGTAGGCAAACAAGAAGTGAGGGCTGACTTGATGGGGCAATGGGGGTTGAGTGTAGTTAGAAATGAGTATGGCAGTGGGCTGTTAAGTTAGGATATGGTGCACAAAGTCAATCTTGCACCCCAAATTCTAGAAGAGAAAGGGATAGGTGAGGGAGAAGAAAGAATGTAAAGCTTGCTTTAAAAGTGCTTTTAGAGAATAATTTGGCTAGTTAAAATTATGTAATGATCTAAATAATGTGAAAATAATCCCAGAGCACTAAAACATGACTATTAGGATAGTTAGATTCTAATAAGAGTTTTTCACATACATTAGAGAATATTTTGAATCAAAATCAAAAATGGATATAATATTGTAGGATAACCAGTCTATGCCTTTAGGCAAACCAGTCAACTGGTTTGTCAAGAACAAAAATTTCAATTACTTAACACACCAATCGATCAGTTAGGTAAATCTATTGATCAGTATGCTTGAAATTCATATTTTTATTAGAATTTCAAGCCCATTATGAAACCAAAACTAATTTATTCCACATCAAAATAATTTTGAATGATTTTTGGATGGGGTGTTATAATATAGCTATCCAATAGTCATCCCTATCAACCTATATAGGGTATTTTATATATAGGATAGAGCAAATGACTAATTAAATAGGCACATTAGTCCTTCCATACTGAGTAAGCTAGGTTAATCACTCATGAATGTTCATAAAACATATAAGGTCATAATGGATAAATATGTATCATGCTCTACTCGAAGACAATATGCTCACACACCAAAACATATCGATTACACTTACCATACTCATATAATATTCATAATTTGACATACCTATACATGAATTTGAGAATAACATGCTTAATGATAGATAGTGAATAATGGATTCATATCATAGGAGTTAGAAATTATGGATCATAGCATGTACAAACATGTGCTACATATTATTGAGCTAAACCACCTAAGATATCTCTAGGGTTTATTCTTTTCACTTATTTACCAAGTTATAATCACTTGATTTTACATCCATTTACTTAATTTTTGGTAATGGGATGGATTTTCTCCTATGGTCCCTTAATACCCATAGAATTTAAACGAAGTAACCAAATAGGCATAAGTCTAATTAAAGCTAAATAAACACCACCAAATATAAAGTTTGATTAGAGTTGAATAAACCCATATAGGTGATTTGACCCTTTAGTATTGATATCCCCTAGTACATTAGCAATGTCTAGGGTAGGAATGACATTAATTTCTCTAATATTTTTCCTAAAGGTAAATGATAATGTGTAACACTCGAAGATAGACTAGCCCTTAGTAGCTAATCAAAGATCAAATAATCTAGTGCCTCAAAATGCTCCATGATCATCTTTCTTAAGTGATTAGTGTTTTATTATATACATATCAAGACCAAATTCCAATCCATGGCCTATATATCACACCAATCCAATATATCCACAAAAAACATCTTACATTATCCAACATTACACATCAAGATACTTAAGGGTGGTAACATAATTACTTAGATAAATTATGTCATGAAAGCATTTAAGATATCCTATAATAATCGTAAGTATATAAGATCATCATTTTTTAAGTTTTCTATCTTTTATTCATAAGTAAAAATATAGGTTAAAACAAAGGGATAAGGTCAAAGATATGGTCAAACTACTAAGAATTATAATGATCCAAAATTTTATCTAATCCTAATCTAAATTATTTTATATTTTAACCTAATCTTAATATTAAAATAATCAATAATTTTATCTTACCCAAAATACTTAACGTAAAATCTAATACAAACCCTAATATCATTTATATTTTAACCTAACCATAACCTTAAATTTTATGAAATTAATTTTGGCCTAATCCTAATTTCCAAACTAAAATCCATACTTAACTTTAAACGTAGCCCTAGAATTTATTTCTCTCTCTTTATTTTTCCTTTTTCTTTATTTTATTATCACCTATACCAAACCCTTTCTTTTTACCCTTGGCCATGTAGATACCATCCCACATGACCCCTATCCCTTTTCTCTTTACCCTTTCTAGCCATACTCGTTGATCCTCCCCTACCTTTCGTAACCAGCCCTATTCCTCAACCCATTGCTTCAGAAACAATAATGAATTCCTCCATTTGCTGGAACCTCCATCACTAATCCCTGTCCCCCCAAGCTACACCCCTCCTTGTTGTTTCCCTTTCAATATCAATGACAACAAATGTTGTTATTCCCCCATTATTGGCAAATCTTCAACTATAGCTTATTCACTTGATTTGACTCGATTTTTCTTCCCTTTTTCCACATTAATTTTTCTTTATATTTTTTTTTGGCTATTCCAGGAGTCTTAATGTTGTATTTTTATTACTTTTTAGGAGTTATTCTCGTTATCTTAGAGAAGTTACCTTAAGATATGTGTGTAGACACCAAAGACACTTTGTAACTATCTCATATTTAATATTATTAGGATGATATTACTATGATGATATTTTCATGGTGTGATGAAGTGGCATCAAATCTATATAAGTGAGAATATTAGAAAAGCATAATCTTAAATGTTATTGTAGCGATAAATCCCACTTTATAACCATAAGTGTGAGTATGTGACCTATGGTATTTTCATATATTTTCTTGGGTATTTAATTATGCTAAATAATGTGTTAAGTAGTATCATGATGACATAATTGAACTTGGGAACCATCCATATTAGGTCGCATTAGTTCTTTTTGTGAAAATAGGTGTTTTGTTGGTTTAGGGGTGTTGTAGTCAATATGGGTTAAAAATGATATCTTTGGTATTATAATGTGCTAAATGGATACAAATATAACACATACCTTATTTTTAATACTTGTAGTGATTATGAAGTATTTAAGGGAAATAAATGAGAAAAATGGCTAAAGTGGGAATAATAATAATAAAAGTGGGTTTATTATCACATGTGGGAAATATTGGAGTTAGACCTTGAATTTTGGGTAATTTGTTATTAATGGAATTTTGGGAATGTTTACTAAATTTGGTGGTCATATGATTCCTATGTGAATAGTTATGCTAACTTATGAAATTAGGGTTTTAGGAAAATTTATAAATAGTAACCCTAAGGGTAAGCTATTATTGCATGTTTAAAACATTAGATTTAGGCCATGATTTTTTATATACTATTAATAATAATATTTTAATGATGGATATTAAAATTAATGTTAAAATGAGTACCAAGGATGAAGTTCTGACTAGCTTATGAAAATTAGAGTTTCTTAGGAGGGGTGTGGTTTTTTCTTTATGGAAGTTGGCTGCTATTCATGTGGTTGTGAATCATATGTTTTAAATAATTATATTTAATAACATTATGTGTTTTGTATACCCACTTATGCATATCTATATATATATACCTTGAGAAGTACCACCATGAATAAGATATTAACCACTTAAAGTAAAAGATTACATGAGTCAAGACCTGGGTCTGTTCCACCATACAATATTAGTGGCTTAGGTCTTGCAATACCCTATCTTAAAATCCTCAAAATGTTTTATAAAATTATGTTGGTATAAAATAAACTAATTTTTATTTCATAATGGGCTTAAAATTCTAATAAAAATGTGAATTTCAAGCGTACCAATCAACTATTTTACCAAACTAATCGAATGGTACACTTAGAAATTGATATTTTTGTTCTCAACAAAGTAGTCGATTGGTTTACCTAAACCGATGGACTGGTTATCTTGTGATTTTAGATCCATTTATGATTTTTGATTCAAATTTTTTTCTAATGTTTTTGAAAACTTCTAATTAGAATCCATTTGTGCTAATAAGCATATTTTGGTGCTTTAGGATTATTTTCACATTATTTAGATGATTATATGATTTTAATTAGCAAAAAAACACTTTTGAATCATGCCTCACCTTTCTCTTCTCTCTCACCAATCACTCTCTCTTTTGGTAGCTAGAATGTGAGGTTAACTTCATTATCCCATTCCTTACCTCATTAACCTACTTCCATTCCCCTTCCTAACTACATCAACCTCCATCATCCCATCATGTTTTTCCTTACCTCTTGTCTACCCACAATCAACCATATTAATCTTATCTTCCTCTCTCTCATGAATGCCAACCAAGCCTCACCTCTCTACCCTCCATTCCTGATATACTTTTATTGGTCACCTATTGCTTTTACTCTTTTCTCCCTTTTTCGGGTGGAAAATTTCCCAAGTGTGAGCATTTCTTCATTATTTCCCTTTATCCTCTCTATAAAGGAAAAATAGAGGCTTGCACTAGCTTCCTTCCTACTTTGGTCAAGCATTATCTCCATTTTATTCTTCTAATCTTAGATTTAGTTCTCCCTTGTTTCTCTTAAGCAAGGAAGAGTTAAGGTATGAGAAATTTTGAAGATTTCAACTTCTTCTTTTTTATTGGTATACTATTTCTAAGAAAAGGTTGGATTATGTATTGTTCTCCTTTTCTTCTTCTAATTCTTCTTTGAATTTTATGGAGTTTTGAAAGGCAATTTTTAATGGTTTTGACTTTGATTCTCTTAGGAATTGAGGTCCAAATAAATAGACATCAAGTAAGATTTTTGTACAAGAAGAATTGCTTTAAGGTAACGCATTCTCATCTTTAATACAAATGAGGTTATGTTTCTTATTGAGGATCCATATTCTGAGTGTCTTGTGTGTGAGCATGGTCTAATTATATTTTAAAATTTGAGCATATGGTATAATTTCTTCCTAAAGTTAAATGTTGTCGGGTTTCTCTGATTATATGCATGAAATGAGCATTTTGATCATGGTTTGTTTAAATTCGTACATTATCATGTATCTATATGATTCTAAGCATGCAACATGTATTTTTGTGAGTTTCACAACATAAAAACATGCTAGAATTAATATGGTAAAGCTTGGTAAATTTTTGGGTGTGTGCATTACAAGTCTAGGTGATGTTTAGACCAGTCGATTAGTTCATTGAACCCATAGACTAGTTGTGCAAGTAATTACACGGTTTGAAAATTTAGATCTGTTGGTCGTGAGATTAGTTGATTGGTTTGATAAACTAGTTGAGTGATTTCTATGAATAGTTAATTAGTTCACAAAACCCATCAATCGATGACCTTCAAACCAAAGTGATTTGATCTATGGTTAGACCAATCAACCAATTAGACAAAACACATCAACTGGTTTCTATAAATAATTGATTAGTGAGATCAACTAGTTGACTGGTTTGCTAGTCTTGTTTTAGCTTAGGCCTGGTATGAGTAGACTAGCTGAATGGTCCGGCTATATGTCGACCAGTTTAGTTATTAATTTTTTATACTCTTTTAGGCCTTTTGTGTTAATACCTCCATGTGTTTACAACATTTAAATTATAATTTCAGCCATGATTGCCCTTGAGTTTGTTAGATTCATAATGATGTTAATTGGGATTAAATTGATTAAGTTTGGTGTCATATCTAAATACCTAATTAGTGGCTTTTATACCTGTGATGTGTTTAGTATTATCACTTGAAAATGCCTAATTTGTTTAATAAAGGAATTTAATTTTGCTTGGTGTTATCACTTGGAAACCCCTAATTGGTGGCTTTTATGCTTATGATGTGTTTAGTGTTGTCACTTGGAAACACCCAATTATATTTTCTGTGTACTTTATTATGAAGTCACTTGAAAATGTATAATAACGGAATCAGATGTCATTTGAGCCTCTTTCTCCGATTCTTGGGGTAGCTGACAAGGAGTTAATGAATGGATCACCCTATGTTTATATCTTTCACTCTATACCTATTTCCATCTTTACTGAGTTGCAGTTGGTAAGGGTATGCACATGTAATACCTCTAAAAGTCACAATTTAAAATTTGTGTTTATGCAAAAAACCCATATGCTAAATTAGGGGGCACTACCGTTGTGATTGGCACAAGATTGACCCCCGACCAATCTCATACCAGCCACAAGGTTAGAAAATTTAAAGGCATAAATTTGTGTAGTAAGTAAAACCACAAGTGTCCAACATTTTATAGACGATATAGAGTTCACCAATATAGTAGATGATACAAAAATAAAGCGAGTAAAATACCACCCCTATGGGGGAAATAAAATAATAAATACAGCGATATGAAAAAATGGTGAAGAAAATTCCGCATAACACCCTCCTCAACCCCAGGACAAGTACAATAGGCCATCATTCAGCCCTGCCTAAAGCACCGTATGCATTAAAGTCATCACAAGCCTCACCTCCTACCTACACAAACTTAGGTGATCGGTGCTCATAAGATTGAGCATCACCCATAAAAGGGGTGATTAGTATGCTACGTACTCAATAAGGTAACCATATGTCTAAAACCATGCAAGTGCAAACAGTCAAATGATGCATACAATACTTCATTCAGGTTCACTAAAATGCCCCAAAAATTTCTAATTTTAAAAATTATATTTAAATAAGTTTTTATTAGAAAATTTAATTTAATAAATTATTTTTATTAAAATAAAAAGGAAATTAATTAGCACAAATCAAGAAGGAATTTACAAGTATTTTAATTTGGAGAAATTTTGGTATTTTAGCTAATTAATAATTTTATTTTGGGAATTAATTAAATAAATTATTTTATTTAAGATAATAAGGAGAAAATAGTTTCAAATTAATATTAATTTTATAAATAATTTAATTGAAGAAAATTAGGATGTTTTGCTAATTAAAATGAAATTTATGAAAAATCTTTTAAAAATCATATTTTAGCCTAAAAAGGGATTTAAATATTATTTTATTTAAATATTATTATTTTTAAATATCCGAGATACTTTAATTAATTTAAATACCCAATCTAATTATTTTTTTCTTTTTCTTTTTCTTTCTTCCTTTTTCTTTCTTTTTCTTTCTTCTTCTTTTCTTTTTCTTTTTTTCTCCTCACCGAACTGGGCTAGCCCAGCGGCCCAGTTCATCTTTTTCTTTCTTTCTTTTCCTTTGGCCCAGCCCAGCCGCGCGACGGCCTCTTTCCTGCCCTCCTCTTCCGCATTGCTTTTTAGTGTTTTCTTCCCTCGAAGCGCGTCACTTCATTTAATCACCCTTCACCTTGCACCGATCACCCGATTCTCCTTCTTTCTTTTCTTTTTCCCTGGACCGACCAGTCCAGCCCCCATCTCCTTCCTTCTTCTTCCCCGACACCGCCACCCTACAACTCCGCCACCTCACCCCCTAATTTTTCGCCGCCGGTTACGGTCGTTTTGACCGGCGGTTTTCCTTCCAATCTCTCCCCCCGATTCAGCGATCACACAGACCCAATCATCTCCCCTTTTCTCGCACGTTTTCCTCTTTTTTTTTCCCTGCGCAACCCCCTACCCCGAATTGCTGCCACCGGCCAAACAACGCCGCCGGTGACCATAACCCTACTTGCCCAACTCTCTAGTCGATCCACAGATCCTAACCTATCATTTACACTCTATAAATACCCCCCATGATAACCTGTATCAAGCCTTTGATTTCATTACCCATAATTTGACCCTTTTCGCCACCGACTCTTTGGACGCCTCGTCTACTGCCTCCGGCCAACTTCACCGCCATCCATGGCCACCAAAATCTTCCTTGCACCTCCCTCTAGCTAACCAAACCATTCATCACCCTCAATTCTTTCTGCACAATCCTCCGCGACTATGCAAACTTCCCTTCTCGACCAACCTGTTTTCCAACCCCGCCACCCTTTGTGTGCCGCCCTTAGCCACCTCTTCCGCCACTTTCGCTGCTTCTTTCACCTTCTAAAATGTTCTACAGATCACCTTCTACCTTCCCCTACCTCTCTTTTTCTCTTTCTCCCTCTCCTCCTCTCTCTTTCTTCTTCTCCTCCATTCGGCCACCCCCTGCCGCCGTAGTGCGCCGCCACCATCATTCTGTCCCTCTCCTTCTGGGCAACTCAAAACACCCTAACTCCCACCTTAATTCTCCTTAGCTTTTTCCCAGCATCCAACTTTTCACTCTTTCTTCTCTTTTTCCGACCACCGCCACCGCCACCGCCGCCGCCGCCATGCACCACCACCAGTGGCCTTTCCCTGCCAGCCTAAGGTTGAACCCTAGACCCTCTCAACCATTTTCCCTATTTTTATAACCCTTAAATTATTTTATTTCAATTATTTGCATATAAATACTATTATTATTGTTATTAAAATTTATATTTTTAATATAAATTATTATTATTATTATTAGTTTTAATGTTTTTATTATTATTTATGTTAAGGGCTGAAGCCCTATTGTATTTTAATTCGATTTTATTATTATTCCTCTTATTATTTCCATTATTACTATTATTAATATTAATATGTTATAAGTATAGTTATTATTATTATAATTATAATTATTTTTATTATTTTGAATTTCTATTATTATTACTTCATTATTAATATTACAAATACTTTACTATTAGTTTTGTTGTTGTTGTTGTTGTTGTTGTTGTTTTTATTTTTAATATTTAATTAGTATTATTATTACTAAATTTTGTTATTTATCTTACTAATAATATTATTAGTATTATTTTGGAAAAGGGGCCAAAGCCTTTATTTTACTTTGTTTTTGAATAACGTCATTTTTATTATTAGTATTGTTAATATTATTATTATTCTTATTTATATTCTCATTTATATTATTAGTATCATTGTTATTAGGGTAAAGTATTTAACCCTATATTATCAACTTTTATAATATTTCTATTATTTCTATATCTTTAGCAAAGTTAGAATTTTATTAATGTTATTTTTATTAGTATGTTATTTGGTCAAAGCCCTAAGGAGGCGTAGGAGCATGCTCCAAGACCGGTGTCAAGTACGGGGTGCTAAGGCCTTTTATGTGCTTATATGCATTATGTGCTTCATATGCTATGTATTCTATGTTTATCATTATTAATTATTTCGTATGTGGTATGATGTGGAGTTGAAGTATGTTTTTGTGTGTTTATAGGTTATGTGTATTATGTATATATGATGATATGTGTTGTGATATTGTAAGGCATGCATGTGAGGGTGTTGATGTGGTTTGTGTGGGAGAAAGGATGAAAAAGGAGGATGGGGAAAGAGGTTGACCAAGGGAGGTGAGTTGATCTAATTATTTATGAATGGAAGAATAAAATGGAGAATTTTAGGGTTTTGTGTGGGAGAATCTGATTTATGATTTTTATGATTTGTGTGGGAGGGTTTAACTTATGATTTTGTATGAGGGAATCTAGTTTATGGTTTAGATGATTTTGTATGGGAGAATACAATTTATGGTTTTATATGGGGGAGTCTAATTTATGGTTTTGTATGGGAGAATATAATTTATGGTTTTGTGTGGGAGAATATAATTTATGGTTCTATTTGGGAGAATCTAATTTATGGTTTCGTATGGGAGAATATAATTTATGGTTCTATTTGGGAGAATCTAATTTATGGTTTCGTGTGGGAGAAAATAATTTATGGTTCTATTTAGGAGAATCTAATGTATGGTTTTGTGTGGGTGAATATAATTTATGGTTTTATATAGGACAATCTAATTTATGGTTTATATGGGAGATTCTAATTTATGATTTTATGTGGAAGAATCTAACTTATGGTCTTGTATGGGAGAATCTAATTTGTGGTTATGAATGGGAGAATCTAATCAATTGTATTATACGGAAGAATCTTTGGGTTTTATATGGAAGGATCTTTGGGTTTTATTTGATTTGAATCTAGGGTTTTGTATGTATGAATCTTTGGTTTTACATGGTTTGAATTTAGGGTTTGGTATAGATGAATCCTTGGTTTTATATGGTTTGACTCTATGGTTTGGTATGGATGAATCTTTGGGTTGTGTATGGATTGAATATAAGGTTCTGTATGGAGGAATCTAGGGTTTTAATTATATGGAAGAATCTAGGGTTGCATGGTTGAATTTAGGGTTTCACATGGGATTTTAGGGTTTGCATGGGTATGAAATTTATGTGTGGAAAGTTGATTTGGGATGTAAGGAAGGTAATGTAAGTGTTGTTTGGGTGTTTGAACACTTGGGATGAAAAATAGTACGTAGGACATTATAAGGGTATAGAGGAGACTGAACTAGGGTTTGGAGTGATTAACTATGGGTTGTTGTGATTAACTAGGGTTGGAGTGGATAATTGTGGTTTGTGGTGATTAACTAAGGTTTGGAATGGCTAATTATGGTTGTTATGATTAAATAGGGTTTGGAGTGGTTAACTATGATTTGTTGTAGTTAATTAGGGTTTGGTGTGGCTGTTTAGGGTTTTTGTTGTATCATGTGTAATTGGTGATTAAAGTGTAATTATGATGGTAGAATTTATGATTTGTGATGTGTGATGGTTCATGCATGTCCAGGATGAAAGCTTTTGAATATGATACTTAAAACATTAATCACGTAAAGTGGAAGATGTTGAGCCGGGCCCAGACCGATCCACCAGTATAATAGTGGCAGGGAATATTTCCCTCGCGACCGATCCACCAGCTAAAATAGTGGCAGGGTATGTACACTCGCGACCGATCCACCGGCTATAATAGTGGGGGATCCCGAGCTCAACAATATCAAACTTTACAGTTGCTAAGACATGGAAAAGACACTAATTACTTATAGTGGAACACCATACGAGAAAGGGGCTAGACCGATCCACCGGCATAAAATAGTGGCAGGGTATGTTACCCTTGCGACCGATCCACCGGCTAAAATAGTGGCAGTGAATGTTTCCCTCGTGACCAATCCACCGGCTAAAATAGTGGGGTTCCCGTACTCGTATGGACTTAATAAAAAATATGGTGTGAAATAAGTTCTGATCAGAGGTTAATTTAAAAATTAATCCAAACTTTAATTGGGCCTTTATACTTTTACCTGAATGGTCATATGCATTATGTTATCATGTTGGTCTTATTCTTTATTATTATTCTGCATTCTTTATGTGCTATTATGTGTTGGCCTTAGTGCTCGGTTACCGTGATCAGTACGTAGCGTACTGATCACCCTTTTCATGGGTGCTGCTCATTCCCACGAGTAGTATGCCCTTCTGACTTTATGCAGGTGGGCGAGACATCAGTCGGGGCTGTGTGTTGAGCTTGTTTTGGCTCAAAGTTCGAGAGAGTTGTGGCCATATTTCAGTCTTTATGCAATTCTATTTCCTTTTATCATTTCCTTTGTATCGAAATTATCCTCTTTGATTTATTACCTTGTATTGAGTATTTATCCTCTTTGATTTCGCACTCTGATTTCTATCTTATTATGGTTCATAAATGTTTATGCGTACTCTGATTTTTAACGTATGATCTTTCGAGTTCTTTTATGAACTGTTGGTTAAGTTCAATGTAAATCTTTTCTTAGCCTTAGCACTTGGTACTGAAATGGTTGGAGAGAACCGGTTTGGTACTAAGTGTGGCGGTAACATCCCCAGAATTCACGGGTTTTAATTTAAATTCTTTCGTTTTTTTTTTAAAAAGTAGTGAATTTTGGGGTGTTACATTCACACCATTATTAAAACATAGGCCATTATTTTCATCTACTCATTTCCCAAATTATATCCACGTTAGTACAAGGATCCCACTATTAGAGTCGGTGGACTGAAAATGATACTCCAAGGCAAAACACACCTAACCATTATTATAGCCGGTGGACCGAAAATGATACTCAATGGAAAAATACACTTGACCACTATTATAGCTAGTGGAATAGAATGCATTCTAGAGCATAACACACTTGACTACTATTATAGTTGGTGGATCGAAAATTATCCCAACCTGGCCTCGACTCACGTGTTGTTCCATTGTAAGTAGTTAATGTCTTTTCCATGATTTATTACTATAAAAGGTTTGGTTTATCAAGCTCAGAACCCCCATTATTATAGCTGGTGGACCAAAAATGATACTCTAGGGTAAAACAAACCCGACCACTATTATAGCTAGTGGACTAGGATACTTTCTGACCTGGGCCTGACTCGATAATCTTTCACTTTAAATAATTAGTGTTTTACTTGTGTCTTATTCCACACGCAACCCCAACTAGACATGTATGACCCAATGGACATCCCATTCTCACCCCTTTACCCCAGCTCTCTTAAAAGGCCCCATCCTATATCTTGGGACCTCTATGCACAATAGGACTCTAAGACTCCTTCCCCACCTTTTCCTTACTCACCATGAAAAACACAAACTCCCACATATGTAGATCAAGACCCACTTCCCATATCTCCACTTTAACTCACCATCGCCCTCTAGGGTTTTCCTCAAAAACCCTAACCTAGCTATGTGGCCTAACTTCTCCTTATCATGCACGACCTATGCTCCCTTTGTTTCCAATACCAACACCCCACTTATTCCATACCCCACACCACAACCTTACTTCCCATCCTTCACATATGATCATGAAAACCCTAGTTGGCCACCCCAAACCCTACTACTTCTCCTTTCTTTCATGTCATCCCCTCATCACAAACACCCCACCCACCTTTCTACTTGACTCAATCCCTCCCTTGATAAGACACCTCCTAGCTTCAATCCTCACTTCAACCACTTTCCACACACTTCCCTCACTTAGGGTTGTTCCCACAAACCCTAGTTAAGTCCCCCTATGCACACTTCTACCAACACATGTACTATTTTTCATTCATCGACTCCAATCACCCAAATTACTCTTCCCTCACCTTTCTTAACCTTTAAATCACCTTTTCCCATGTAAATATTACCCCCATGCGAAGACTAACTACCTCATGTAGGCCTTACACCTCCCATGCAAGATTTACTCTAACCTTCCATTTATTTTAAAAATAAAATCATATATTAACCATGGAGAAAAGTTACATCCAAGGTTATATAATTGATCTACTTTACCTAAGAAACCTCTAAACTTTGCACTATGTGCAAAGTTATTACAAATAGATGACATAACTAGAGAAATTTGGTAAGCTATCCTTTTCAGGATTCATCTTAAATTTGTGAATATGCATGCATTTTGAGCTTTCCACACATCATATATGCTAATAGCATAGAAAGCTGCCCTGAAATGTGCCTTAGCAACTCCTCTATTTTGAGAATAAGCAATGCCTTTCAACAAAGACTGCCATGAGTAATGTCTTCTTCTTTCTCTAAAAACCTTTCTGATGGTATCCCAAAGCTACTGTAAACCTTGGCAATGGAATAAAAGATGACTTAGACTTTCCTGTTGAGGACAGAAACAACACTGCATAGTTATGGCAGGAAGAAATTTTGCTAGCAGATTCTTAGTGGGAGGTCTTGAGTGAGTAACCAGCCAGGAGACATACTTGTGTTTAGGAGCAGCTGGGCTTTTCCAAACTACCTTCCACTAGTACACCTTAGGAGCTTTAATACGAATCATATCATAAACTGCTGAAATGCTATATGTTCCTTGTGTCTGAAGCAGCTGAAAAACTAGAAGTAACTTTGACCTTAAACCAAGAATCTTAAGCAGAGTCCATAAGGCTATACAAAGCAACCTAAAATCAGTCACTTCGTTAATGAAGTAAGTATGGATCCATTTTATCCATAAGGAATTTTTATCCTTAGAAATTTTCCACAGATGCTTCCCAACTACTGCTATATTCCAAGCAAATAAATCAATTATACCCAACCCTCCTTCATTTTTAGGCAAACACACCATTTTCCAGGACACAAGTGCTCTTTTGCTTGAGGAAGCTTTCCCTGTCCACAGAAATACTCTACATAGGCTAATGATCTTCAGCAGTAATTTTTTGGGAAGAGAACAATTGGCTCCAATACATAGTGATACCAAAAATCACTGATTTCAACAATTGCAACCTGCCAGCATAAGAAAGTAATCGATTTGCCCAATTGCAACCTTCCATTTTATTCCTATTATTATTTTATTTGTCCACCCATAAGTCATAGGGTAATTAGGCGTTTTTCACTTTCCTCTAATCACTCCACTTTCTTCATTTCTTTTATCTACCCAAAACCTCATCATACTACTTAAGGAATCCTAGCATGCATGTCATATTAGGGCAATAATACATAAGGGCATAACACCAATATAAGTCACATCACCATACTACACATGCCATAACACGTACATAACTTACCTTAACTCCATGCTTAGTAAGCTGCACCACAAGCATATAGTCTACAACCACATAAGATATCAACACATAACCAAGCATACATGAACACATAACAAAAAATTTGGCTTTTACCACATCCTTACCTAGATCAATAGTGGTCTAGGAGAACGACTCCTCTGCCTCCTTAAGGGAAGGGTTTAGTTCACCTATAAAAGTGGAACACTAATATTAACTTTCCTTTTATTTCTTTTATTATCCCCTAACTAATTATTAGTAAAAGGATAATAATAGTAATGATAATAATAATAGTCTTAATAAAAATAAGATTTGTATTATTAATGATACTACTACTAATAATAGTAATAGTAACCATACTAAGATTAATAGCAATAATGGTAATAATAATGGCAATAATAATAATAATAATGATGATGATGATGATGATGATGATAAGACTAATAATAATAATTATATAAAATAAATTATATTTAAGTGGAAACAAGGGTTAAGGTATAACTAGGTGTGAGAGTGGTAGCAACGGTAGTGGTGGCAGCGGGCGGTGGGAGTGGTGGTGATTTGATGAGACCCAACCTTCGGTTTGGAAAATGGAAAGAGAAGTGGTGGTTGTGAGGTGGTAGGTTCCCTTGACTAGAAGGGTTGTAGTAGTGGTGGTGGCCTGCCAAGGCAGCAACGCAAGTGTCAGTAGCTGTGGTGGCTGAAGGTAGAGGAGAAGAAAAGAGGAGGATAGAGGTAGGGCTGTTCATGTTATCCGATATCTGCTTATCCGATCCGATATCCGAAGCGATCCGATTCGAAAAAACAAATATCCGATCCGATTTTTTTTTCAAATCAAATATCCGATCCGGTCAACGAAAAGTCAAACAAATCAAATATCCGATCCGACAAATACAAATAATATCCGATCCGAAGAAAAAATATTTATATATTTTTTATAATTTTTTATTTTATATATAATTGTATATAAATAAATTTAGATGTGTCTGTGTATAATTTTTACTTACTTTATTTATTATTTGAGGCAAAATTTAATTTAATTAAAATTATATTTTTAATATAATCCCTTTTTAGATATTTATAAAAATAAAAATAAAAATACTCTGCATACCGATATACTCCATCCACTCCTTTCTTATTTTAGTTTTAACATTGGATATTTGTTGAATAAGTCGGATATTTGCTAAGCGAATCGGATATTTGCTCAGCATTCGCTCAACAAATCGGATAATATAAAATATATTTGTCATTTGGTAAAATTTTTTTATATTTGAAATTGTATTCGAATAATATCGGATATATTTGATATCCGATGATATCCGATCCGAAAATTCAAATATCCGATCTTCCGGATATCCGAAGTTTCAAATCAAATATCAAATATCATTTTTAGATATCCGAAATTTCAAATATCCGACAATCAAATATCCGAAATATCGGATATTTGAACCGTGAACAGCCCTAGATAGAGGGAGAGAAAGAGGGAAGGAAGGGTATGGGAAGGTAGTGGAAGGTTTTCTAGGTAGAGAGGGATGTAGTAGGGGTGGTATTTGTAGCGAAGGAGGTGGCATAGGGCGGCAAATAGGGAAGAGATTAAAGGTAGGGAGCGGTCTTGTTTGTTAGAGGGTAGTGTAGGGAAGAGGTTGGGAAGAAGTTTGGACCACAGTGATGCATGGCAACAATTGGGACTGTATCTAATGGAGCAGTGGAGAGGGGCTTTGGGGTTTTCTAGGTAGAGAAAAAAGAAGAGGAAGAAGGGTGAGGGAGGAGAAGAGGACAAGGGAGTGGGGGAAGGTGGCTACTAGTTGGCGGTGGCAACCGACGTAGGGCTATAGGATGTAGACTTGCAGGTGGAAAGAGAAGAAAAGGGAAGGGATGGGTGTACACAAGAAGGGGAGGTTGGGGTTTGAAAAGGAAAGGAAAGGGATGATGGAGAGAGAGAGGAAGAAGAAGAAAAGGAAAGGAGGGAGAGGGGGTTGGCCGGTCAGGAAGGGAAAAAGAAAGGGGCGAACCGGCCCACGCAAGGGCGAAAGAAAGAAAAAAAGAGAGATGGGATGGGCTGCATAGGGAAAGAAGGAGAGGAGGAAGAAGGATAGTTGGGCCACGCTGGGCGGGGCCTAGACAGGCGAAAAGGAGAAAAAAAGAAGACAAAAAAGAAAAAAAGAAGAAAGAAGAAAGAAAAAGGAAAGGAAGAAAAGGATGAAAAGGAGGGAAACAGGGAAAAGGGATTTGGGATTTAAAAATTTTTTTAAATAATAAAATTAGCATAAATAAATAATTAAATTCTCTTTTTATATTAATTTAGAAATTTTGGTTAAATTCCCCTAAAATCCATTTTAGTTAGCAAATCACCTTAACCTCCACTAATTTAATTCCTACATTATTTTCCTCTTTTTTATCTTAATTATTTTCATTATAATAATATTATTTTATTAAAAATTTTATATTTAAATAATCTCAGTTATCACTTCCTATTTTATTATTAATTCCTATATTTAAGTTTTAGGGTATTACAACCCATATCTTTGAGATATATAATTATACTATAGCATGCCAACATGGCAATAATGTCCAGCATGGGTGGGTGAGGTACCCATATACAAGCTCCCTAAAAATTTGTACTGTCTATTTCTTAGACGGGTGTGGTATCCTAACTTTTTAGCCCTAACAATAGAGGCATTCAAGGTGTAATACGTGAGGTATCCCAGTAGAAGCCCGCTTGATATACTTAGACCATGTGTGGTGTGTATGGTATCCCAATTTATGTTAGTCCTCATGTTAGGTGCGCTCAATGTGCAGTGGGTGTGGTATCCTAAACAAAAACCTCTTTGATGTATCCTGACCTTATGTGGTGGCCATAGTATCCTATTTTGATTATTTTCTGCCATAACTTTTGTTCATGGTGAAAAACTGTGTGGTCGAATGAAATATCTTAATAAATAAAAATTTTGTGATCACAAAAGGAATAAGTATGATATGGTTTACATTGTGTGGATTGTGTGCACTTCCTATATTAACTATCCCTCCATGATTTCCATGCAATCATTCCTTGTCATATTACTAACATAAATTTAAGTGTTAATTTATATTGGTATGTTTATCACCATGCTACTGTGTGACTTTCATGTGCAGCATGAGCCTTATTATGTTGTAGGTAATATGTTTTACTAGTACTTCACCGTACTAATACTGCACGTGTGTGATCACTGTGATGATATAGCTTTCGGTCCGGAGATTAGAGGATGCTTTGTAACGGTATGACTCTTAGTTAGAGTATGATGAGGATGTTGACGTGGGCCAGTAGCTGGCTATTGCTTGGGGTTGGAGATTTATGTGTACACTAAGAGTTAGGCTAACCAACTAGAGGTATTTTGCCCACTGGATGCAGCTCATTCTCATAAGCAGAATACTTAGTGAAGTTTTTCAAGGTCATTGAGGATTCGCTAGACAGTTATACTACTTGGTTGCTCTGATTAGAGCAAAGTGATTATATCTCTTGCATGGTGTTTGCTATGCTCATCATTATTAACCTTTTTATCCAGTTCTTATTTATACGTAGATTCCTTTTTAGGGGTCATCCCTAGATATTTCCTTTATGTATTTGAATCTTATATTCATATTTATCCTCCAAAACTTCTAGTTATATTTATGAAAGTTTTCCTCACTTATGTTTATTATGTTTCACATTCTAAACTATTTTACCTTGTAATTGATGTGAGGATAGTGTGAGATAGATTTATTTAAAATACATAGCAACACTTGTGTATGATTCTTTTATGCTTCCCCTTAAACAATTTTTTTTTAAGTTCTAAAATTTGGGTGTTACAAGAACAACCTACAAAAATATCACCACACATCCCTAAGATACTAGTGGGATAGTCCATAAAATTAGTGGAATATTTTGGGCTCACAACATAAATTATTCAAGCCATAATAAAGACACCACCTTACTAGTTTTAGATAAACCAATTGACTAGGGAAGCCGGTTGACTAGTTCTATCCCAACTAGTTGACTAGTGACTTGGTAGAACAATAATAACAAAACCATAAACTAGTTGAATAGTAGGGTCATACTAGTGGACTAATGAATCAATATACCAATTCTAACCCCAACCAATTGGCTGGTTTACTAGTAACACCCCAAAATTCACTAATTTTTTTTTTAAAAGTGGAAGCAATTAAATTAGAAGCACTGAAAACCTGTGAATTCTGGAAATGTTACCGCCACACTTAGTACCAGACCGGTTCTCTCCGACCGTTCCAGTACCAAGTGCTAAGGCTAAGAAAAGAAATAATCAATACAATTCAATTTCCAAATAAGCATTAAACGGTTGTAAAACAAAATCAGAGTACGCATCAAGAAATGTAATTCATTTCCAAAAGAGAATTAAACTTACAACCGATAAAAGATTAACAAAAAGAATTAGAGTCATATAAAGACTATAATATGGCCACAACTCTCTTGAATCTCGAGCCAAACATGCTCAACATTTAGCCCCAACTGATGTATCGCCCACCTGCACAAATCAGAAGGGCATACTACTCGTGGGAATGAGCAGCACCCATAAAAAGGGTGATCAGTACGCTACGTACTGAGTAAGGTAACCGAGTACTAAGGCCAACACATAAGCACATAAAATCATGCATAATAATAAAAGGACATAACCATCATCATGTCATAATATCGACCAATCATTCAGGTACATACATAAAGGCCCAATCATAGTCCAGATTAATTACTTAATTAATCTTTTATCGGAATTCGATACACATCATATCTTTTTATCAAATCCATGCGAAAACGGAAGCCCCCACTATTATAGCCGTTGGATCGGAGGCGCATAGGGTGTCACACCCTAACCACTATTATAGCCGGTGGATCGGATACACATAGGACTACGCGTCCTAACCACTATTCCTAACCGGTGGATCGGTTGGCTCCGACACGCATGGTGTTCCACTATAAGTAATTAGTATCTTTTAGGCATTTTAGCAAAACTCTAGTTTGCGGTTGTTGAGCTCGGGAACCCCCACTATTATAACCAGTGGATCGGTTACGCATAGGACATCATGTCCTAACCACTATTATAGCCGGTGGATCGGTTACACATAGGGTAAACACCCTAACCACTATTCCGAACCGGTGGATCGGTTGGTCCCGTCTCAACGATCTTCCACTTTAAATAATTAGTGTCTTAAGTATCTTATTCAACGGCTTTCACCCTAGACATGCATGAATCACTCCTTTAACACTTCACACATTGTAACTCATAAATTCCATCCTCATGACTCCACTTTAATCACCAAAACACCTGATACTGCAAAAACCCTAAGTAGTTGCACCAAACCCTAATTATCCACACGAACCCTAGCTCGGTTTCCTACGTACCCATATAATGCTCCACGCACTATTTTCCCTTCAAATGTTCAATCACCCAAACAACACTTACATTACTTTCCTCACAATCCCAAATCAACGTTCATACGCAAATTTCACTCCCATGCATCCATTATACGTCCCATGCCAATCCTTAATACCATGATGTAACCATTAATTACCACCATGCAACCCTAATACCACCATGAAATCATTAATACCACCATACAAACCCTAATACCAACATGCAACTATTAAAACCACCATGTAAACCTTAATACCTTCGTTATACAGAACCCTAAATTCATTCCACATAACCCAAAGATCTATTCATACCAAACCCTAGATTCAAACCATATAAAACCCAAAGATTCATCCATACCAAACTAAGTGTCCATCCTTACCAAACCCTAAGTTCAAACCATATACAACCCAAAGATTCATTCACACAAAACCCTAAATTCAATCCATACCAACACAAAGATTCAAATCATATAAAACCCAAAGATTTTTCCACATAATACAATTGATTAGATTCTCCCCTTTCATAACCACAAATTAGATTCTACCATACAAGACTATAAGTTAGATTCTTCCCCATAAAATCATAAATTAGAATCTCCCAAGCAAAACCATAGATTGGATTCTCCCAAACAAATCATAAATTATATTCTCCCAATCAAATCATAAATTAAATTCTTCCATACAAACCATATATTAATTTTTCTCACATAAAATCATACCAAACCATAAATTAAACTTCCCCATATAAAACCATAAATTGGATTTTACCAGACAATTCATAAATTAGATTCTCCCAATTAAAATCATAAATTAGATTCTCCCAAACAAATAATAATTTGATTCTCCCATATAACATCTTAGATTACATTCTTCCAAATAAAACCATGCAATAGATTATTCCTCATAAATTCATAAAATTAGGTCAACTCACTTCCCTTAGTCAACTTCCTTCCCCATCCTCCTTTTTCATCCTTTCTCCCACATAAAATCATATCAACATCCTCACATGCATGTCTTACAGGGTCATACACAAATAATACACATGCCATACGAAAGCATACTTCAACTCCATGTCATATCATATACGTCATAATTAATAATCATAAACATAGAATGCATAGAATATGAGGCACACAATGCACATTAGCACATAAAAGGCCTTAGCACCCCTTACCTGAAACGACACCGGTCTTGGAGCACGTTCCTACGCCTCCTTAGGGCTTTGACCAAATAATAACATATTAATAAAATAACTTTAACAAAATTCTAAATTTGCTAAAGACATAAAAATAATAGAGATATTATAACCCTTGATAATATAGGGTTAAAGATTTTACCCTAATGATAATAATGATACTAATATAATAATATCAAAGATAATAAAACTAATATCAATGAGAATATTAATAAATAATAATAATAATAAGCTTTAAAATTTAAAGTGGGGTTTCGACCCTACTTATAACTAATGACTTACCACTTATTTAATATAAATAATAAAATTACTAACATATATAATAATATTAAAATAATAAAGATACTGATAATATTATCATCAATAGTTATAAGAACAATAGAAACAATAATAATAAAATAAATAAGTGCGAATTTTAATACAAAATTAGGGCCTAAGATTTTCCAGAATAAATAATAAAACGATAATAATAATTATTCTAATAATTATAATATTAATAATAATAATAAGAAGAAGAATGATAATAATCCCATAATAATGCAATTAATAACTTAAAATTTGAAACTAACAATAATATTGTTTTATTACCACTCTCCACCCTACAAGTACAATTTAGAATAAAATTTCTCATCAAATAATAATAAAAAATATTAAGAATATAAATATTAAGAATAATAATAATGGTAATTATATGCAAATAATTGAAATAAATTAAATCAAGGCTTATAATAATATGGAAAATGGTTCAGAGGGTCTAGGGTTCAACCTTAAGCTGGTGGGGATAGGTGGCACCGGCGGTGGTTCACGGCGGCGGCGACGGTGGCCGGAAAAATAGAAGAACAAAGAGAAAGATTGATGTTGGGAAAAAGATAGGGAGAATTGAGGTGATATAAGAGGTGTTTATTGTTGCCCAAGAGTAGAGGGACAAAATGATGGTGGTGGTGCAGCCAAAGGTGGCGGCGCACGACGGTGGAAGGCGGTTTAAGACTTCGGGGTCAAAATTCCGGCGAAACGAGAATCTAACTTTGCATGATTATTTAGGCTCGTATAAGAAGAATCGAGAGGTCAGAATGGTTTAGTTAATTAGAGGACGTTGCAGGGAATAATTTGGCATGCGGCGGTGGCGTTGAAGTTGGCTATCGGCGGAGGAAACGGCGTCTAAAGTCACGGTGATCGGCAGCTCGGGCTTAGGGTTTCGGGAAGAAAAATTCTAAAAACTCCTATAACAAGGCTATTTATAGATGTTGGAATGGATAATGAGGAGCTGGAGGTCGACATGGAAGTTTTAATTGCAATAATTTGGGTGGCCGGTGGCGGTAAACGGTCGGTCGACGTTTGGTTGGCTTCGGGGTTTCGAGAGGTTGGGGAGGAGAAACGGCCGAGAGTTAACGTCAAATAATTATATGAAGTTATTTCTGGAGTTAAGAGGAAGACAATGAGACAAGAAACGGCCGGTATTATTCACCGTAGCCGGAGAAGCCATTAATGAGGTCGAAAGGTGCAGCAGCGTCGACGGAGGAGGAAGGAGGAAGAAGGAAGAAAGAAGGGAGGCGGATCGGTCGGCCGGGGAAAAGAAAAGAAAAAGGGAGAACCGGGCGGTCGGGCGCGACGAGGTAAGGTTTTAAATGAAACGACGAGCTTCGGAGGAAACGGAGCCAAAACGCAGCGTTGGAAGGGCGACGAAGGGCGCCGCGCGGGCTGGGCCGTGCCGAAGAAGAAGAAGAAAAGAAAAAAGGGAACTGGGCCGCGAGCTGGCCCAGTTCGGCGAGAAGAATAGGAAAAAGAAATAGAAGAAAAAGAAAGAAAAAGAAAAGGAAAAAGGAAGAAAGAAAAAGAAAAAGGGAAAAAGGAAAGGAGAAATAAAATAGGTTAGGCCCAATTAAATTAATCTAAATATTTAGAATATTTAAAAATAATAATATTTAAATAAAATAATATTTAAATCCCTTTTTAGGCTAAATTAGGATATTTAAAATATTTTCCATAAATTCCATTTTAATTAGCAAAATACCCTAATTTTCTTCCATTAATTTATTTATAAAATTAACATTAATTTGAAACTATTTTCTCCTCATTATTTTAAATAAAATAATTTATTTAGTTAATTTCTAAAATACAAATCCTTAATTAGCTAAAATACCCAATTTCTCTTAATTAACATACTTATAAATTTATTCTTGATTTTTCCTAATTAATTTCCTTTTATTTTAATCAAAATAATTTATTTAATTAATATTTATGATAAAATCTCATTTAAATATAATATTTAAGATTATAATTTTTCGGGGCATTTCATTACTAAGGCCACATATCCAACATGTTGTTAGAGAATAAAACATGCTTTCATATTTCAATCCAAACATCAAACATAGAGGGTTTAAGGTTCGTAATATATAATGATAATAAGTTAACAACCTAATGCTTAAATCATGCTTATATTCCGATTAAAACATTTTATTTAAGCATTTAATCTCATGATATGCCAAAAATTAAAATTTCTTAAACATGCGTTATATTAGAAAACTCACATAATGAAAACTTATCAACTTTATGATATATAACATAGATGCACAAATCCTCATGCAGCAAATGTTAGGACCATGCTCAACCCTATATTTTTATGCTTTCTAGACATGACTAAAAACACTTCTCACCCATAATTATATTCTTAAAATTACCAATAATAAATCCTTACACACGCAAACTTCGGATCCTAGAAACTACATAGCCCCTATGCTTATTTAGCACACAATCAAGTTAAGAATATCTCACCATAGCTCAAGCAAATCAAATAAACACAAAAAATAAATAAAAAATAAAAAAGGAAAGAGCCTTCTATCTTATGACTTCAAAAATCTTGAGCACATTAGAAAATAGAGTCTAAAACTTAGTAACGCCATCTCAAAACTATTTAAAACTTAAAAAAACCTTAAAAATCAATTAAAAATAGATAAATCAACCTCTTCCTCCAAAATTGGAAAAATCAAGGAGTAAAATCTTCAACTTATCTTAAATCTAAATCCCTTTTTCTTAGAAAAAAAATTCATCAATCCTTCTAGTCACATCAACATTCATCTTATAGCATACGCATTGCAGTCACTTTCTATTGCCTCATAATCATTCCTCTAGGCTATTATCCCCATAATTTACAAAATTCACTTAGAGTTTACATAACACAAAGTAGCACCTCATTTTAGCGATGTTTGAATCCTTCACACTTCTTTTTATTTTGAGTGAATAATAAATCCCGCATACGTGTGCAAGTAATTTTTCGCCTCATCATCCAACCTACTCATAAAATAAATCATATCCAATACTGAGTCACAAATAATCAAATCATCATAAAAACATAGGGGAGATATGGACCACATGATCTATGTAAATTTGCACATCTTTAAAACTTATAGCGGTGTCTCCAAGTTCGCACTATACATTTTGTATAGTAATTCCATGGTCATCCTTATGTTCTTTAGGCACATCTTCAATGGTAGGTATTCCTTACATGTGTTCCACATTCCAACTTTATTCTTATTAAGCCCCTTTAATCATCATAGTCTACACAAATACATATGAATTAGTAACTTAGAGCACTATAGCTAAACAGTAATTTGAGAGTATAATATATCTCCCCTCTTATTAAATGTGTAATAATATACATCCTCCATTGTTTGCATACTTAATGATATCCTCAAAATTCTCCACATGTTTTTGATGTGGAATTATGTCTCCACTAGTGGCTTGTCCAATTGTTCTATTGCATGATCAATCAAGTATGACATTATCCAAATATCATCTAGTCTCTCCCATGGCTAAACCTTTTAGTGTTTCCCATCATTACTCATCAAAACATCTTCTATGACCCAAATATTTTTTCCATCACCTACCCACCATGTGTAGCCTTTCTTAAGTATATATCTTGACTATCATATGTTTCATTATATGATGCTTGCACCTAGAGTAAATTTAACCTCAAGATTTATGTAGCATGGATAACATTTTTACTTCATTATTTATTTTTTTAGCAATTTAGTACCCTCAACAACCTCCATCTGTAATGATCAAGCATACTTGTATTGAAAATTTACTAGTATCTAAATCTCATTCCACTATTTTTCCCAACTAACACATCCCTTTCAAGCTTGGGCATCAAACAACCTTAGCATCCTCACCATTTACCCACCAAAAGCATTCATCATTTTCTAATTTTCATCACATATTCTCCTTGGTAATCTAAAAACTAAAATCATATAACCTGGGATTCCCAAAAGTATTATATTGATGAGGAAATCCTTCCCCATCCTAAACGATAATGTTCTCTACCACTAATGGATGAAGCTCCACATCATCTTCTTTATAGATTGAAAAATATTCTTCTTTGTTCTCCTTGATATGGAAAGTAACCCCAAATATTATTCTTACACACGTGGTATATTCTTCTCCTTGATATGGAAAAATATTATTCTTTATAGATCCTACTATGAATATATTATTACCTTACTTAGTACACACAGTATTGATCATCTTGTCATGCACAATACACATTCCCATGAGTAAATGAACCATATATGTTTTTGTAGGTTGATGATGACCATTTGGATGCATTTGTTACTTATGATGCTTTAATTGTAGAGGAGTATTTCTTATGTATCAAGGTTAGACATAAAGTTATTTTATGTGATTTTTATTTTTAGTCCAAATACCTTTTGAGACTCTTAATACTAGAATATCCCTTTTTATGTATTTTGATATCTCTTGTCTAAGTTTATAAAAGTGATATTATTCTCTTTTTTATCATGTTTTAGGTCATAAATATTTTTCCTTGTAGTCGATGTAAGGATGGTGTCAAAAGAAAGGCTTATGTTGAGTATGAGGATGGTATCAAAAGAAAGGATCATGTTGAGTATGGTGGTAACACCTTGTTATCATGATATTATGTTTTCGCTAAAAGAAATTTTTTTAGTCATAAATTTTTGGGTGCTATAAGTTGGCATCAATGCTTTGGTTTTGATTACCGTATTTGGTCATAATTATATCACTATATTTCATATTTCAAAAATATCAAATTTTTTGAAAATCTAAATTAACTTGTGAGGTTAGAGAATGGATAACCTAAGTGGCCTTTAAATGTGTTTATGTTTAATATATTCTTGGGAGAAAGTAATAATTACCCTAAAATGGTTTTATCTTACAATTAGCTTGTCATGGCATTTAATGGTCCTATTGGTCATCAGGATGAGACATTTGAGGCTTTTAATAAATTTTTCAAGCATCCATCGTTGTCGCCTTAGTCTCCACCATCACCTTTGCATTACCCATAGGAGGGTGTATGAGAAGAATGGCTTTAGAGGGTTACTGAACATCAACTGCTAGTTTACACTATCCTAGAGGGCACCTACTCAAAAGGCAAGCATAGAAGCTTACTTTTTATAGAGAACCACAAACACATGGAGGGTAGGTTTTTGTGTACATGGAGGGCTACCAATCTCTTGGGAGGAATTCAAGACGAGGATTCACACAAATCTTTATCTAAAGACTCTTAAGAAGTATAAAATTAAAGAATGCATATAGTTGACCTAAGAAAGCATGATAGTGCAGTAGTAACATGCTTGGCTCACGAGGTTTTTGATGTTCACTATTGGTATAAAAACTAATGAATTGATGATGGTATATCAATTTGAGTAAGGGCTTCATTATAACATCTAGAGGAAGATGTGTGTCATGGATTTTTAGTGAGTAAGAGAAAGCTAAAGATACTAAGTTTCAGAGGTAGGATCAAGTTTTGGGGAGGTGGACCTCTAAGGTTCTAATAGAGGAGTCAGTTGAGTGGTTATATTAGGCATCAAGAGCTACAAAGAAATTTTATCTATCGGTGGTGTGGTAGTGATCATCCATAAATAGACTGGGAAGACAGACCATCTCGTTGTTGACTTTATGGCATAACAAGTCATCATCCTTTTGAGTGCCAGTAGTAGAGGGGTCAATTCCGGCTATAGGGAGGTTAGTTTTAGTAGAAGGTATCATTGGTACCACAAAAGTAGGATTATTATCAAACCTACCCACCACAACAACAAAAACATCAATAGAGGGCAATTTCTCGGCTGGTGTATAACCTAGGAGGTTGAGGGGAGACTACATGAGCCTCACCCATTTCCCTAAGGAGGAGGATAGACTAAAGGTGCCAGAGGATATCATGGAGGAAACCATAAGGAAAAGATATGTGGATGCCTAAATGTCATCATCCAAATATAGGCAAATCCAAAATTGGACATAAATACTAGAATTTTCATCATCCTTTCATTACTCATGCATGTTTTATTTGATCTAAGTGCATCCTTGTTGTTTGTATCTACTACTTTTATTACTAAAGCTAACTTGTCTCCATCTACTAGTGTCTCTATGTAACACACCCATTTTTACTACCAAATAATTTTTTTTAAAGCAGTGTGGAATCTCAAATACACCTACAAAAAATGGAATTTTATTGTTATACCCGACATAGGATAGACGTCTGCTACCTACCCCATATCAAATATATGGCTAAAACCAATCAGTACATTTAAAATAAACAGAGTGCATATATATATATATATATTACATAAACACTTTAAAATATTTTTTACATCGAAGGATCTTCATAGCTCCCAAAAAAATCATTACAAGAATACAAATAGATAAAAGTATAGGGCTAAACTCAAAATGAGATAAAGGTGTGACCCCAAAACCAAAACCATGGTACACCACAAACACCAAAAATACCTCTAGATGTACACTTTTAGGCCCCAAACCCAAACTAAGGCAAGCCCACTACTGGCCATTCTCAAAAATCTGCACATGACCCTCTACTCATAGGAATAAGTAGCTGACCAAGCAAATAGGTACATCAATACACTACATATAGAGTAAGATATATTTCTCCCCTAATGGAAACACAAGTATTCAAATTCTATCATACATAGATATAATATTTAACATGTGTCATAATAATGTCATATACATAAAGGTAATAGTGCATCAAAGTATACTACCATGCATAACTCAGACAACACATTATATATAATGCTTATTATCACATAGATGTTCACACATATACTAAATTGGTAAATCCAAGGAACCACTTGGGTTCTTTATCAATGGCTTAATCCTTTAGATCATACCATTTTCTTATGCATATAACACACACATCAAAATCCAACTAATATTTCATTCCATAACCATTTAGTCACTCAAGTTATTAACTAAGTCTACAAGCTAGCTTTTATCCTTTTTCTCATCCAACCATTTTCCATCCTTAGCCAATTATTCATATTTTCTTATTCATTATCCCAATCTTTATCATCCATACTTTATTATTGATCAATGGACTATGCACCACCCCATGGCCTCACATACCCTACATACCATGGAAGCCTATCTACTAAGGGACATAAAGTCTACGCTGAAGCTAATTACTAGAATAGACATAAGTCCAGGCCGAAGCCAACCAATATGGACATTAGTCCAAGTTGAAGCCAACCACATAGGTAACATGACCCCTTAGAATTGATACCTACTAGTACACCATCAATGTCTAGAGTAGGCAAGGCACTTGAACCTCTAATGATCTAGCTTAAAGATAACATCCGAAGGCACCAAAAAATACCCAAAGGCAAACTAAACCCTAGTAGCTAATTGAATATTAGGTAACCTATACCCATACACAACTTGATTATCTTTCATTTTACATGATTAGTATATTATTCATAAGTATAAATGATTACACAAGGCTCACACAAGAACAAGCAAGGCAATAACATATTTCTTCCATATTAATCATTTCTATTTCCACACCTTGTGGGGTTTCCATTTATCGTCATCCAAAATTATTCGAGGCCATTGTGTTATTTTTATACAAGCACATGATGTGCTTCAACATTTGTTTTAAAGCCATTTGATAAATGGGATTTATAGATTATTTTCATGCATAAAAATGTCATTTATCCCTCATTAATTTTATAAGATTTAATCTCTTCGTCGAGTTTTTCTCTTTTGAATAGATTTTGTAGGAAAAGAAAAAAATTGAAGAAATTCAAGGAGAAATCAACGAAAAGAAGAAATAAAGTAAAGAAAACATCAAGAAACACTTAATCAAGGGGAGAAAAGTTGGAAATGAAGCAAATACACCAAGAGAAATTGTGCTAAAATTGTAAAGGAAGAATAGTGAAAGAACCAAAAACACGACACCCCCGTGTTAAAATCTTAGGCCTTGATTTAAAAACCAACAGTCGATAGAGAAGTTGGAGAAAAACATGGAGGCCACGTGTTTTCCTTTAAAATTGTAACCATTCGCACGACCTATTTCTGATATATTCTCTATCAATTCAGGGTTCGAGGGCAGTTTTTTTAGTTATCGAAACATTTTCAATGTACTCTCTTTCTCTATTCCCTTTAGAATATACATGTAATGAACAATTCAAACTTCTTTTTATCTTCTTGCATTCTGGTGAACAATTGACAATCTGCACTTCAATTGATAAGTTCCTCTTTATTCTTTATCAATTACAGTTTTTCCATTTTGATTGAATGCAAGTAAATTATCTTCAATCACACTTTTGTTTGTTCTATTGTTGTTATGTTGTATTACTATTGGATATTGTGGTTATGTTGTTGGAATTAATTTCAAATCATTGTATGTAATAGTGTGGTTTCTAAATATGCAGAAGTTAGAGTAAATAAAATAGGGTAGGATGATTTGAGGATGAAATTATGTTTCAAATACAATAACGTACTTTGAATGTTTGGTTGTAGATGAAATTTAATTGAATTAATGGATAGAATTGAATGATTTCGTATCATAGATTAAGAATTTAAACTAATTAGATTGATCACCTATTTAGTTTAGAACTTAATCTCTGCTAAGACAACACAATTAACCTATAATTGTTAATTAATTTGTCTAAAGTAGCAAGAAGAGTAATCGTTAATCTTGTTCGTTAATTCATACAATTGCATAATCCGAGTTTATGTGGTTATGATTGTAGTTGACTGCTTTCCATTCATAATTCTGCCATTAATTGAATCTAGTGTTCGTAACCTAGGTTATTAAATAGTTGGGAAATAAATTGAGAGCTTATTCAATTTATTAAGATTGAGAGAAAGCAAAGAAATGAATTATTATGAGTTTCTAAAGGTCAACATTAAATCACATAGAATCATTCTTATTCTTTAAGTATTTGTTATCTTGATTCCATCATCAATTCATTCCTTCCCTATTTATCAAATAGTGATCAAAGCTTAGTATATTTAGATTTAGTATTAGAATTAATGAAATTGTATAACCGGGATTATAACATCAATTACAAAATTAGTGATTAAAATACCATTCCTTGTGGGTTTGAATCCTTCTTTCCATATACTACGTATTTGGAAATTAGGATTTATTTATTAAATTTGTTGTGCATACGATAGCGCATCAAATTTTTGGCGCCGTTGCCGGGAAGTGGCGATTATAATCTTTAGTTTTTTTGTGTTGTTTCTTATTTTAGTTTTTAATAAATTCTCCAAGTGTACTCATCTATTCTTTAATTGTGTGAAATCCTCAGGTACTCACAATTGAGATCATTCGCAATTGAGCATCAAGGACAAATTATTCCATCTATAGATCCAAATTCTTCCTCTCCAATTGCTACCCGAACAAGAAGGAAATTGGAACACGCTAGTCATATTCCATCACCTTCTGAAGGAAGTTCCACGGATTTGGGAGAAGACCACATAGAGGCTCTGTTTAATACACCTTGCCACATCGATCCACCTATGGAAAATCGAATTCTCAAGGAGCTAGCTGCTCCTGTCTTCAACCCTAATCTTTTATGCATTAATTATCCTACTAACAATAATACTTGTGAAATCAAACCTGGATTAATATGTGCTTTACCTATTTTCATAGGATTTAGAGACAACAACTCCATGGGTTCAGATTGCTTCACTGATCCAAATAAATTTCTTAAGGAATTCCATATAGCATGTTATGGTATAAAACCGAATGGAGTAAGTGTAGAACAACTTAAACTCAAAGCTTTTCCTTTTGCTTTGACTGATGCTGCTAAGGAATGGTTATATGATTTACCAACGGGGTCAGTGAATACTTGGACTGACATGCAAAAGGTTTTCCTTGAAAAATAGTTTCCTTCATCTAAAGCAACTAACATAAGAAAAGAAATATGCGGTATTAGGCAAGATGGGGGAGAATCATTACATGAATATTGGGAACGCTTCAAGAAATTGTGTAGTAGTTGTCCTAATAATCAAATTAGTGAAAAATTATTAATACAATACTTTTATGAAGGTTTATCTCCTATGGATCACAATATGATAGATGCTGCTAGTGGTGGTGCCTTGGTTGATAAGACACCTATTGAGGCTAAAAGATTAATTGCTAATATGGCATCTAACTCTCAATATTGTAATAGGGGTAATACTTCTATGTCTCAAGAGGTGAAAGAAACCAATATTGCTGAATTGAAAACACAAGTATCGAATTTGAGAGCTCTTGTAGAAAGAGTTGTAGGTGAAAAGATTCTTGCCAAGGTATATGGAATTTGTTCTTTTACTAGGCATCCTACTAATATGTCCTACTTTGTAGGAAGAACAACAAGTGAATGCCAGTGGAGGAAAACCATTACCAAAAAGAAATGATCCATTTGCTCCAACATATAATCCTAGATGGAAGGATCATCCAAATCTAAGGTATGGAAATACTCAACAAGGTGGTAATTCATATTTCCGACCATAGATTTATCAAAATCAACAAGGATCAAATCCACCTTCTGGATTCTTCCAAGTTCCACCAAATCACCAAAGACCACCATTTCAACCAATGCCTTCATTACAAGTTCCACAACAATCAAGAGGAATGCCTTTCGAAGACTTGGTGAAATATTTGGCTACCAATACATTACAATTTCAACAAGTGACCAGAAATGGTATCAAGAATTTGGAGAATCAAGTGAGTCAATTGGCAAATTCCCTTGGGAAACTACAAGCACAAGGATCTTCAAAATTCCCTAGCCAGACTGAAAGAAATCCTTGGGAAAATGCTATTGCTATCACAACTCGTAGTGGGAAACAATTGTTGGATCCAAGAAAAGTGAGTGAGGAAGAAGACATAAGTAAAGATTCAGATGAAACAATTACTGAAGAAGAAAAAAATGAAGGGTCAAAATAGGTAACCAAAGGTAAGTCAACCTCTCCTATTAAAATTCCTACTCCTTTTCCTAGCAGGTTGGCCAGAAACAAGAAGATGAACTATGACAAGGAGAAATTTGACATATTTAAGAAGGTAGAAGTTAATCTCCCTCTCATTGATGCGAGTAAACAAGTACCAAGGTATGTAAAATTCCTTAAGGATTTGTGTACTAACAAAAGGAAACTGAAGGGGGATGAAAAGGTAAGTGTGAGAGAAAATGTGTCAGCAATTTTGCAAAGAAAGCTTCCACCAAAATGCAAGGATCCGGGTATTTTTACTATACCTTGTAAGATTGGAAACATGAGGTATGAAAAATGCATGCTTGACTTAGGTTCTTCAATCAACATCATGCCTTTATCTATTTTTAATACCCTAAGTCTAGGTCCTTTAAAGGAAACTCGTGTTGTTATTCAATTGGCTTATAGATCTAACACATATCCTGAAGGGGTAATTGAGAATGTCTTAGTTCAGGTAAATGAATTGGTTTTTCCTATAGATTTATATGTGTTAGATATGCAAGATAATGGTTTAGCTAATCCCTCTCCTATATTTTTAGGTAGACCATTCTTGAAAACTTCAAAAACAAAAATTGATGTCCACGATGGAGTGTTGACCATGGAGTTTGATGGTGAAGTCATTAATTTTAACATATATGACTCCATGCAATACCCTACAGATGGTGAAGCAATATCTATGATTGATGTCATTAAGGATTTAACTGAAATGGTTTACAAATTGTCATCGACAGATCCTTTAGAAGTAACCTTGACACAATGCATAAAAACTGAAGGATTGGAAGAGTTGAACAAGATGTATGATGTTGAAGAAGAAATTAAAGAGGTAGTTGCTGCTTTGGGAGCATGTCCTAGTAGAATTGGAATATTTGTGGATTTACCATTAATATTAGATAGACCATTACCTTCCATAAAGCAAGCACCTGAAGTGGATTTGAAACCTCTACCTAACCATCTCAAATATGCATTCTTAGGAGATAAAAATACCCTTCCTGTTATCATATATAGTGAACTAACATCCCAACAAGAAGAAAAACTGGTCAATGTTTTGAAAAAGTATAAATTTTCTTTGGGATCGACAGTTGCTGATATTAAGGATATTAGTCCTTCAGTATGTATGCACCAAATTTTGATGGAAGATGACGTGAAGCCAAGTAGACAAGTACAATGTAGGTTGAATCCGATCATAATGGAGGTTGTGAAGAAAGAGGTGTTAAAATTGTTAAGTGTGGGAGTCATATATCCAATCTCTGATAGTAGTTGGGTTAGTCCTCTTCAAGTTGTCCCATAGAAAACATGAATAACAATAGTGGAAAATGATAAGGGATAAATGGTTCCTAATAGAGTTCAAAATGGTTGGAGGGTATGTGTCAACTATAGGAAGTTAAACTCCATGACTAGGAAAGATCATTTTCCTTTACCATTTATGGACCAAATGTTAGAACGGCTAGCGGGTCATACTTATGATTGTTTTCTTGATGTTTATTATGGATATGTGCAGGTTCCCACAGCTCCAGAAGATCAAGAGAAAACCACATTTACATGTCCTTATGGTACGTTTTCATACCGACGCATGCCATTTGGATTATGTAATGCCCTAGCTACATTTCAAAGGTATATGGTAAGCATATTTTCCGAATATTTGGAGAAAATTATCGAGGTATTTATAGATGATTCTAGTATTCATGGAGATACTTTTAAAAAATGCCTAGGTAATTTAACTCTTATCTTGAAAAGATGTCTTGAAATGAATCTTGTGCTGAACTCTGAAAAATTTCATTTTATGGTTCAACAAGGAATAGTTTTGGGACATGTCATTTCGGCCAAAGGAATTGAAGTAGATAAGGCAAAAATCGATCTTATAGCTTCATTACCTTATCCATCAACTGTTAAAGATGTGCGTTCATTTTTGGGCCATGCTGGATTTTACCGCTGATTTATTAAGGATTTTTCTAAAATAGCCCAACCATTATGTAAGCTTCTTCAAAAAGAAATAGAATTTCAATTTGATGATGCATGCAAGAATTCATTTGACCACCTACAGAAAAAATTTATCAGTGCACCCATACTTCAACCACCTGATTGGAACTTTCCCTTTGAATTAATGTGTGATGCATCTAACTTTGTTGTTGGTACAATGTTAGGTCAAAGGATTGGGAAATATTCACGTGTGATATACTGTGCCTCATGAACTTTGAATGAAGTTCAGCTTAATTACACAACTACTGAAAAGGAGCTTCTCGCCATTGTCTTAGCTTTAGATAAATTTCGTTCTTATTTGTTAGGAACTGAAATAATTGTTTATTATGACCATGCAACATTGAAATATCTGTTAGCAAAGAAGGAAGCGAAACCTAGATTAATTAGATGGATACTTTTACTCCAAGAATTCAATATACATATCAAAGATAAGAAAGGATCATAAAATGGAGTAGCATATCATCTAAGTCGGTTAATTAAGGAAGTTGAAGTTGAGGTACCTATCAATGAAGCATTTCTGGAGGAACAACTTCATGTCATTGGGAATGAGATACCATGATATGATAACATGGTAAATTTTTTGGTGACAAAGGTATTTCCCTCACACTTTACTAAAGCATAGAAAGATAGGATGAAGAGTCAGGGAAAATATTTTGTATAGGATGATCCATACTTGTGGAAACAATGTGCTAACCAAATCATTAGAAGGTGTATTCTTGATAGTGAAATTCTTTCTATCTTAACATTTTTCCACATTAATGATTGTGGAGGTCATTTTGATCCCAAAAGAACATCTTATAAAATTTAAGAAAGTGGATTTTTCTGGCCTACATTGTTTAAGGATGCTTATGAATTCTGAAAAACATGTGAAAACTATCAAAAGACTGGAGGACTAGGTCCTAGAAATGAAATGCCACAAACTCCTATCATAGCATGTGAAATCTTTGATGTTTGGGGTATGGATTTCATGGGTCCTTTTCCATCATCTTTTGGTTTCAAATATATTCTTATCGCTGTTGATTACGTGTCAAAATGGGTGGAAGCCAAGGCCACCCATACTAATGACGCTAAGGTTGTTGCAGAATTTCTTCAGACTAACATTTTTACAAGGTTTGGCTTACCAAAAGCTATCATTAACAACAAAGGTTTACACTTCTGCAATAGAACAGTAGAAGCATTGTTAAAGAAATATCATGTGACACATCGAATCTTTATAGCATATCATCCACAAACCAATGGCCAAGCCAAAATATCAAATCAAGAAATCAAATCAATCCTAGAAAAGATGGTGAAACCAACAAGAAAGGATTGGAGCTTACACCTCACTGATGCTCTCTGGGCATATCACACAACTTTCAAAACTCCAATTGGTACATCACTATATAATTTGGTTTATGGTAAGCCTTGTCATCTTCTGGTTGAATTAGAACATAAAGCTTTTTGGGTCGTAAAGAAATGTAACATGGAGTCAACTGAAATTGGAAGGCATAGAAGACTCCAACTACAAGAACCGAAAGAAATAAGAAATGATGCTTTTGAAACTGTATTGAGATATAAAGATCGAACTAAGGCAGTTCATGATAAGTTCATTCTTAGAAAGAGTTTCAAAATCGGCCAAAAAATTTTGTTACACCATTCTCGTTTGAAGTTGTTTCTAGGGAAATTAAGGCCGAGATGGATCGGCCCATTTATAGTAACTAATGTGTTTTCTCATGGTGCAGTAGAAATTAAGAGTGAGAAAACAGGAAAGATGTGGAAAGTGAATGGACATCGTCTCAAACCTTTTTATGAAGGACACTATATACAAAATCTGGAAGTGGTAGATCTTACCATTCCAAATTATGAAGGCTGAAAGAATGGAATTTTATCACTTGGGAAACACCCAAGTGTTGTACATAAGTTTTCCTTATCTCATATTTTTTTTTTATATTTAGTGTAGTATTGCAAGTTGATCATGTTTATGTGTGTGGAGTAAATTTTAGGTACATATGTATTTCTATTCTTTTGAAAAAAAAAATGGGGGCACCATATTTACACAACACACCCCGTATTTTTCCATCAGATGAAAAACAATAAAGGGTATAAAAAATCATATATAAACAACTCTAATAAATATCAAATCATATATAAATAATACAATAACGTAATTAATAGAGTATAAAAAATCTAAAAACATAATGAACAAATTTAACCAAATTAACCATGATTAAAAAATATAACTAAAAAATATAATTAATAAACATAATTACACCTCTCAAAGGCAACCGAAAACCCTAGAATACCGACAGAATTTGCCAAGCCCATATTTAATTAAAATAATAGAGCATAATTAACAGAGTATAATAGATCTAAAAATACAATGAATAAATGTAACTAAATTAACCATAATTAAAAAATATAATTAATACAAATATAATTAACAGACCATGATTAATAAATATCATTAAAAATATAATTAATACAAATATAATTAAGACCATGATTAATAAATATCATTAGAAATATAATTAATAAAAATATAATTAGCAAATCATATATTACCTAATTAATTCAACCGAAACCATCCCTTTCCCCTACGGCAAAAACCGTCGATCTTTCTCCCAACCCAATTGGTTGACTATGCCGATCCCGTTTTCCCATGAACTACAGAAGCTACCGATCTCCTTCCCTCAATTTTTTTTCTAGTTCCCCTTCTAAAAAATCCTGATCTATGCAAAAAATAAATAAATAAAAATAATAATAAATCCAAAATCAGACCTAGATAGAACGGCTGAACAAAAAAAAAATATCACCCCACCGACAAAAATTGCTATTGAACCCTCCTCCATCAGCAAATATGACCGAATCTTACCCTACAACACTTTTTTTTTTCTATCTAATCTTATCATAGCTAAAAAAATTTTAAAAATTCAAAAGTTATATCTACAACTAAAAAAACAAATTAAAACCCCACTCCATGGTCAAATATAGTCAAATCTTACCCTACAACATCGACAAATTTTACAGATTTCCTTCTCCCTTGAACAGCAGAAGTTGTCAATTCTCTTTCCTTTTTTTTCTTTTATCTAATCCAATCGTAGACAAAAAATAAAATTTTAAAAAAATAAAAGCTAGATCTACAACAGAAAAAAAAAAAAGAACCCTATCCTACTAATAAAATTTGCCATTAAACCCTCCCTATCAACATATTCCACAATAAAAAAAATATATCTAAAAAGAATCGTGAAAAAAAACCAAAAAAAAGTGAGGGCCAAGATTAGAGACTAAGAGAGTTTAGCAAGTGAGTGAGAGAAGTTAAAAAAAAAATGAATCAAAAAAAATAAATGAAAAAAGGAATAAAATTTAAGAACAATTATTTTCTACGAAATAAAATATATTTTTGATATAACAGCTACGTCCCTATATACGCATGTTATTATATGATTATATCCGTTCTTTCGAACGACGCATTTGCTTTTATGGTCGTACACATTTGACTCTTTGGTACAGTTTGTATGCAGATGGTGCGATCGTTGGGGTTTTCTTTTCACGACTTTTCATATTTCTGTATATGATGTCTTATGACTCTCATCATCTCGTACTATTCGCAAGCTTGTTACCTTTTATAAATGATTAAGTAGGAAAAAAAATTTTGCGTCCGAAACTTATTAGATAAAAATTAAAATAATTTTAAAATATTTAATTATAAATATAAAATATTATATATATATATATATATATTAATAAATATATTTAATTATATATAAATATAAAAGTAATATATTTTATATATACATATATATTGAGATATAAAAAAACAGACTAAATATCAAATAAATTGACCAACTTTAATTATTTTAATTTAAATCAATCTCCAACTGTTTTTTTTTCATTAAATATTTCACTAAAATAGTGTGGTTCTATTTCTTTATTTTGATTATTATAATATCAAATTTCAGCGGTTATGATGAGTAGTAATTGTTTTTTCCTAATGCCTATTGCCAACTTTCCTCATTTTACACGGTGATAAATTGTCATTTCAGTGCCAACCACATGTAAACATGCTGATCCTAAAAGGTTGGTGTTTCCTTCATGAAAACGGTAGTGAATGGGCATCTTACAAAAATACTATCTATCTAAATTATAAATTAAATTTTTCTTAAAATAAATAGATTAATATATTAAATTTATTTTTTATTAATAATTAAATAATTTAAATTAATAATAATAAAATAAAATAAAATTGTGGCATAAAAATATAAAAAAAGTACTATAATAATAACAATAAAAATGATAATATTAATAATAATAGAAATAATAAATTTATTATGTTTTTTACCATGATTTTTTTATTTTTTATTATTATTAGATTTTATTAATTAATTATCAATAAAATAAGTAAAATAAGTGCATTAATATATATTTTTTTAGATGAATTTATTTTTTAGATTAATTTTTGTGTTTGGGTGTATAGCATTACTAGACATCTTATCCATACATTATTATCCATTTCATATATAACTAATTAGTCTTTCTCACTTAATATAATATATTTCTAGTGTCCCTTGATTTCCTATACATATGTTGACATTCTAACTTATGTGTGTGAGATTCCAACAGTTATATTATTTGGTAGAAAATTTTCTATTTAACTAGATTTGATTTATTTTAACAATGTGTAAATCTTGACCTATGTTATTTTGTATTAGGAAAAAAAAAGGTTATAAGAAGCTAATAGAGAGTTTTTTTTTCTCCAGATACTCGAAGTGTGGTTGGGTAATTATATAAATAGTGATAGAAATACAAAGGTTTTGACAAATTAATTTATTTACAATATATTTTTTATTTTACATTTTGTTTTTAGTAATTTGATTCTTTTGTAATTTTAATTTCTCATTCTTTATATTTTTCTTTTTATTTTTCTAGTTAAAATAAAATAAAATAAAAAATGACAAACCTTATAAAGTTGTAATTTATCGCACTAGATGTGACAAAAAATAATTAGTTATCCTAGGTCCTAGAGCGTAGCTTTACCTAGCTAGTCTTGATTTAAGTAAAACTATAAAAGATGACTTAAACTCATAAGAACATAATTGCATAAAGGTGATGATGTTGTGACCCTATCATCTTCATAAGGTGATGATGCTTGATAAGAGTGGATGCACGTGAGGTTGCGGGATTATAAAATAGTCGATGAGTACAATTTAGACATGTTTAAAATTGTATAAAAGTTGAAGGTATGTGAGCAACATGTCTTAGATCATGAGATATTGAAAAAGACATTATATACCTTTTCATGTTGAAAATATGGTCCTTCAAGAGCAGTATAGAGAGCATAATTTCAAAACTTACACATACTTTGTCTCATGTATGATTTTGGTAGAGGAGAACAATGAACTACTCTTGAATAACTATCAAACATGATCCAATGGTTCAACACCATTGCCTAAAACTCATGTAGCATTTCTTGAAGTGAATGTTGCCTATTCTTGGAGATGATGAAATAATGGTTTCCCATATGGCCATGGTTGTGGGAATGAGCGTGGTTGTGGGTTTAATAGTTCTTAGATTAACCTAAATATTTGGAAGAAAAGGGGGAGGAAATCTATAAAAAATGATCCACCAAAGAAGCCTGAAACTCCAGGTGAAAGTACTTGTCATAAGTGTGGAGCATCAAAGAATTGGGCTCGCTCTTGTTATACTTCCTCACACTTGATAAAGATATACCAAAAATCCATGAAAGGAGAAGGGAAGGAGACTAATTTTGCGGAATTTGGAATTTTTGAGAATACTCACTAGATACATCTGATTTTGTTCTAGACAATGTGGATCATGATATTAATCTCCTAGATATTGGGCTCCCTTTTAGTGATACTCCTGATGGATGAAGTCTATTTAATTATATAGTCTCTATGTCATATTGTGATTTCTTTTCTTTTCAACAATAATGTTATAGTTTGTTTCCTCTTCCAATTTTGTAAATGACAAATGATTAAAAGTATGTTGATATTAATTATGTATTTTTACACTTTACTAGATTAGCTTAAAACAAACTCAAGATGAATAGTAGAGATTTATGTCTCATAGATAGTGCTATTACTCATACTATTCTCAAGAGTAATAGATTATTTTATACTCTACAAATGGAAAAATTAAATGTGGCCACCAAATGGCATTACTAATCTCATAGGATGCTCTGACTAAGCCTCTATTTACTCACAACAAGGACAAGATTAGACATAAAGAATATCCTACTATGGAGTAACTTGTATAGGAACTTACTTAGTTTCAAGAATATTTAACAAATGAGATATCACATAAAAACCATCTATAGGGACTGTGTCGAATATCTTTACTTGATGTTTTATAGGACTAGTCAAAAGAAAATTTTGGAAAAGATGTTGGTGAGCATATTTGGGTTATATAACACTCTTATACATCCTATTGAGTCCTATAGGATCAGTGCCAAGAAGGTAGTTGACCAAAAGACATTTACTCTATGGCATAATAGACTTAGTTACCTACGTGAAGCAATGATACGTAGAATCATTGAAAATTCACATGGACACCAACTAAATAATTTTAATATTCTTTATACAAGTAACCTAACATACATGATGTGTTCCCTTAGCAATTTGACAACAAGGCTATCAATACAAGAGTAAAAACATAATCTCCTATATTCCTTAAATTCATCAAGGGATACATATATGAGCCTATAACACTATTATGTGGACCAGTTAGATATTCCACGGTATTGGTCAATGTATTTACCTAGTGGTCTCATTTGAGCTTATTCTTCCCATGAAATATAGTATTTGGAAGGCTTTTAACCTAAATTATTAAATTAAAGCTTCATTTCCCTAACTATCTAATTAATAAAGTCAAGTTAGATAATGTAAGGGAATTCACATCACACAGTCATGATATTTATTATCTATTAATTAGGAGTATAATAGAGCATATCATGACTTACGCTCATTGTAATATCCTAACCTCACTAAGGTCATAGTTAGTTACTTTAGAGTGATTTTGGGATCAATTACTAGCCCCAGAAATCAATATAAGTCCTTTTGAGTGTGGTTTTTATCAACTCACATGTAACACACCCAAAAAATTATAATTGAACATTTTCGTTTGTTAAAGGAAAATCACATACCAAAAAGGGGGTGCTACCACTATGACCAATATAAGTCTAGCCCCTGGCTAGACTCACACTAATCACAAGAATAAAAGACAACAAGGAACAGTAATAGGAAATGATTAAAAACTTAAAAGAGTCTAACATTGAATACAAAAAATACCAGAGTACGTAAGAGTCAAAGTTAGTACATTAGAGAAATGAAATACAAAGTAGCATCCTGCTACGGGGGAACTTGACCAAACTTATACTGATCACAAGAATAAAAGACAATAAGGAACAATAATAGGAAACGATTAAAAAACCTAAAAGAGTCTAATGAATACAAAAAATACTAGAGTAAGTAAGAGTCAAAGTTAGTACATCAGATAAATGAAATACAAAGTAGCATCCCACTACAGGGGAATAAAAACATGAAATACAAATGGGAAGTAGTCTAGAGTACACTCTCTCTAGCCCCAACCTTAGGAAATTAAGATATCACTCTACCCTGACTAGCTCATCATAAGCAGTAAAGTTCTCTAGGGACTCATCACCTACCTACACAGACTCAATTGGGGTTATTACTCATGGGAATGAGCAGCACCCATGATAAAGGTGATCAGTACGCTATGTATTGAGTAAGGTAAAAATATAGTTAAGACAAGGCACAACAACACAAAATGAAAAAAATTATACATGTAGTAGATTAATTTAGATTAGTTAACCCTATCAAAGTTTAAGCCATTAGTATTGTCTTTACGTATCTCTCAGATTATATCCATGTAAGTACAGGGCCCCCACTATTATGACCGGTGGACCATAAATAAATACTCCAAGGTAGAACGAGCCTAGACACTATAATAATCGGTAGACCGGTAAGCATATACAACTCCAGTGCAATATGCTCCTAGCCACTATTATGACCGATGGACTAGTAAATATCCTACATCTGGTCCCAACCCACGTGTTGTTCCATAGTAAGTGATTGATGTCTTTTCCATAAATTATTACCATCCAAGGTTTTAACTTATTGAGCTTAGGAGCCACACTATTATAACTAATGGACCGGGAATAACTATTCCAGGATAAAACACACCTAGTCACTATTATAACTGGTAGATCGGTAAACATATACAACTCTAGGGCAAAACCCTATCTACCAACCGAGGCTTCTTAAAAACCATATCGCTTAACTTGGAACATCTACATCCTCCAAAACTCCTAAGACCCCCAAAAATTTTCCCACCAACCTCATAACAAACTTAGAAAGCTCACATACATGGGCCAAGGTCCACACTCCATTTTCTACACCTATGCTCACCATCTCCTATTAGGGTTTTCCCTTGAAACCCTAATCTAGCCTATGTGGCCTTATCTCTCCTCCCCTTACTTAGCCCACATCTCCCCTGATTCAAGCACCACCACCATACTCACCCCAACTTCAACCTTACAACCCAACTCCTTAATTCCCACATGTGATGATGACATCCTAGTTGGTTACCCCTGAAAACCCTAATATTCCCCCTTCTTCTTCCACACCCTCTTCTCTTACACAAATCTAACCTCCATTTGGTTTGACTCACACCCTTCAAGTGTTACACCCCTCATCACAACACTAATGTTCAACCAACCTCCTCAACCTTTCCCTATAACACCCTTGTCCTTAGGGTTGTTTGCCCCGAAACCCTAGTTTATGGCCCCACGCACCTTCCCATCAATCCACGTACTAAAACTCCCCCAAGACAATTAACCACCAAAAACACACTTTCCTCCTCATGCTTAACCTCCAAACAAGATTTCCCCACGTAAATCTTTCCCCCATGAAAAGTACACACCGCCATGCAAGGCACACACTTCCCATGCAAGTTTTCACCCTAACCCCTAAAATTATTATTTCTCCTTTTATTTTCTCTACCATATTTCATGAGACACCTAGGAAATTCTCCATATATCACCTCACTCTCTCCACCCTCTTTATTTTCTGTAATCTCCCATAGTCACTCAAGTCCCACCTAAGGCATCTAGGCTTACATATATTAATATTTCAACCATATACAAGAATATTTCCACCCATAACAAGTTCTAACCAAACATATAGCAAATAATAGAAATCATGTTCACCATACCTTAGCTCATTGCAAGCCAAGCTACACCACACATATAGTTCACATACACATATATTTACACATAACATCTACCGATGATTTTGTCACTCCTGAGAGAGCATAAGTTGTATTCCAAACTCTCTAAGTGCGAGTTTTGGATTTAGGAGGTTGTATTTTTGGAACACACGATGTTAGTAGGAGGATTCATTGTGGACTCGGTGAAGATTCTAGTGGTGACTGAGTGGAAGTTACCCACTAGCATCCCCAAGTTACGTAGTTTTCTAGGTCTAATCAGGTACTATAGATGCTTTGTTCAGGATTTCTTGAAGGTATCTCATCTTTTGACAAACCTTTTGAAGAAGATGACTAAATTTTAGTGTGATGATGTTTGCGAGAGAGCATTTCAAGAGTTGGTAAGGTTGTGGCTTATGATTCCCATCAGCTAAAGCAGCATAAGTAGAATTATTTGATGCATGATCTAGAGCTAGCAATGGTTGTTTTTGCATTAAAGATTTGGAGGTATTATCTATATGGGACTAAGTGTAGATTCTACACCGACCATAAGAGTCTTAAGATATATTCACCTAAAAGGAGTTGAATATGAGGTAGAGAAGATGGTTAGGGTTAGTAAAGGACTATGATATCGAGTTTACCTACCATAAGGGTAAGGCCAATGACATTGTAGATGCCTTGACTAGGAAGGAATCACACTATTTGGGTTCTATAGTGGTGTCTAGTCATTTGCTGGGGAAGTTTTCATTAATGGGGATAGAGATAATCAGCAAGGTGATTTGGAGATTAATATGTGTGCTTTGATGATTATGCCAGTGTGTTTTTACGAGATTCAAGTATGACAGTTTGGGGATGTTAATCTTGAGAGGATTTGGTAGAAGATTTAGGATAGTAGAGCTAAGGGTTCCTAGATTCATGAGGATAGTAGCATTCGCTATCAAGGTCATTGGTGTGTACCTCAAAGTTACGCTAATCTGAAGTGCTAGATTTTGGAGGAAGGTTATTATACTCCTTATCCCATCTACCTAGGAGGGGATAAGTTATATAAGGACCTTAAGAATATCTACTAGTGGCCTCACATGAATAGATAGGTATCATAGTTCATGTCAAGGTGTTTGACTTCTCATAAGGTCAAGATTGACCATTAAAGACCTACAAGGTTGGTTCACCCTTTAGATGTTCTGAGGTGGAAGTGGGACTCCATCTTGATGGATGTTTCGAGTGGGCTTAAATAGGTTTTGATAAAATTTAGGTTATCGTCAATAGGTTGACTAAGTCTGCTTTATTTGTTTCAATGAAGTTAACTTAGAGTATAGATTAGCTAGCAAATGTATATTTGAGGTTTGTGGTGAATAAGCATAGTACCCCTATGGACATAGTCTCTGATTGGGATCCAAGATTTTTTTTGCACTTTTGGGGGAAGTTGCAAGAGGCTACAAGCACGAGATTGAGGATGAGTACTACCTTTCAACCAGCTATGGACGAACAAACTAAGAGGATGATTCAGACTCTAGAGGATATGCTTTGTATAGGATTTTCGAGGTAGTTGGGAAGATCGTCTTTATTTGGTTGAGTTCTTGTACAATAATAATTATCATGCTTGTATAAGGATTGCACCTTTTGAGGCATTATATGGATGTAAATGTAGGACACCTTTATGTTGGAGCAACATTAGTCAGACTATTGTACTTGAATTGGAGTTGATTGAGGAGACGACTCACTAGGTTTACTTGATTCAGGAAAGGATGAGAGTAGCTTAGAGTTGTCAAAAGAGCTACACAAATCAAAAATGTCGTAGTGATGGTTTTGAGCTAGGGGAAAGAGTTCTGCTGAGGGTGTCACCTACTAAGGGAGTGTAGAGATTTGGTTGGAAGGGAAAGCTAAGCCTAAAGTATATTGATCCATATGAGATTCTTGATAGGATTGGCAAGGTTGCATACTTTCTAGTGCTTCCACTAGAGTTGGCACGAGTTCAAAAAATCTTCCATATTTCTTAGTTGAGGAAGTATATCATAGATTCATCGCATGTGATTAAACAGATGAGATCGAGCTCGATAATTTGTTGTCCTACAAGGAGAGGCCTTTGAGGATTATTGACACCAAGATTCGACACACCCGAACAAGCTCAATTCCACTTGTGAAGATTATTTGGAGCCATCATGGAGTAGAAGAGGCGACTTGGGAAATCAAGAAGGATATACATGATATATATCCTAAGCTCTTTAGCTCAAGTGTGTTAGATTTTGGGATTTTCTTTCTTTTAAGGGGTAGTCCCCAGTAGTATAGTAGTAACTCTAATGGATTTGACCACTAAATTTTCTTCCTTACATCATTTTCCTCTTCTTCCCTATCCTAAACTTGTTGAATTCGGGGACAAAGTCACTTTTAAGGGAGTATTGATGTAATACCTCAAAATTTTGCTTAACCTAATCCCATGTTATTAACTCCCTAATTTGATTCTAATCTCAATAAATCTTATTTTAGCCTTCACCTAGTTTCTTAATCCTAAAAATTTAACCGAATCTGAAACCTTTACTCGGATAAATCATAATTCGTAAATCAAAATCAAAACCCGCTAAAATTTTTACTAATCCTAATTACTTATGGCTAATCTAAAAATACCCATAAACTAATCCCCCAACCCTTTCTCTTTTTCCTTTTCTTTTCTTTCTTCTCTCTTATCCCATTAATTTAAGCTGTAATAATTGAAATTGTTGCAACTTGCACATGGAACTTACCTTACCTTCCCCACTTACAACATCACCTTTAGCATACATCCATCACCCATTACCCTGCTTCCTTTCTTCTTCTTTTTCTTCTCCTTCTGCTCCCTTATCCCTGCCTGACCTACATACTCCATTTCCACCCTATTGTTTTACTTCTCACGCAACACACATACGTACAACCATCACCACCCCCACCCTATGGCTACTACCCTACTCATCACCATCACCTACAACCATCAACATCATCATCATCACCTTACCGCTGCACCATCACCAACATCATTGTTTCCCATCCATCCCCCCTACATTTTTCCATTCACGCACACATGAATAGATATATATACTACACAATCTTCTTACCTTCTCTTTGTTTTACCTCCATTTGGCCCATTTTGTGTCCAAAACACTACCCAATAACCCCTCTTATTTCTCCTTTCTTCCTTCTTCTTTTCTTCTCCTTCTTCCCCCTTTATTTCCCTATTTTTGGCCTATGCACCACCATATCCACCACCGTGCACCACTACAACACCACTCATAGCTCATTGGCCGGTTTACCGACCACCAAAGTCACCCCAACCTTCCCTAACATCATTACTAGTCATTGCTACCAACCACCACCTATTTTCCCTTCTTCTTCTTCTCACCTATCACATTTTTTCAAAGCGCATAGCCTCAAGCACAACCGTGTAACACTGAAATTTCCTATCGTACAATGGGGTAACCCAACACTACCTGGCCATGCTCATTTCTTTCTCTCGATCAAGGTTGCATTGCCTATAACACAACCATGCAACTTCCTATTTTCAGCTGTGCACTTATTTTCACCCCCAAACCTTGTTCAAGTACCACCAAATTTTTACCATAGCTTTACCACACATTCCTCTACCCACCCACACATCCCAAGGTTCCATTTAACTAAGGTCATTTTTATTTTTACCCTCTTTACCTTAATTTCTCCTTCAATTACACTCTTTGAGTCTAACCATGAATTTTGTTTTTTTTCATCGGTGGTATCCCGATAGCTTCAGAGGAGGAAGTCTATGATTTTTGTGCTTAGAGCCTTGTGCCCTAGTTGGTAAGGATACTATTTGATGTTTAGGGTTTTGTATATTATTTTCTTGTATGGTTATGTGTTTTTTTCACGATATTGTTGATATATAATGTCAAATGTGTTGATCATGATATTTTGTGATGATATGAATATTATGTTGAAAGGAAGTGAGAATGAATAAGATGTATCATTATAATTTTCTTGTGATAATGTTATAATTGTGGAAATTTATCTTATGGCATGAAATGTGGGCTAAATGAGCTTTCATAAATGGGCATAAGTATTTTTATGAAATATGATGATAATTATGAATTTGGAAAATAATATGTGTGGAAGGTATAAGAATTTATAAAATAAAGGTTATTGTTTGTGCTTAAGGGTAAATTGGTCATTATGGGGGTAATAAGGTAATGTTGGTATTTTATGTGTTAGGTGGATTAAAATTTTATAGTGATATTATAAAGAATGCTTGGAAGTGTTATTATTGTTTTGGGGTCCTTAAATGAATTAATGGTTAATTTGGGCATAATAATCTTATAATGATAATATCATTATTCCATGTGTAAAATCTAGATGTTATTCAGATTCTGAATACGCTGTTAATATTTGACCTTATGAAGTTATCTATTAGAATTGACAATAATGTAAATTTCATAGGAGGTGTTATTACAAATATGTGAAAGTAGGGTTTTGGAGATATCTATGAGTAATACCTTGGAATAAGATTATTAAGATATGTGTATGACATGGGAACTAGATCATGCATTTTGGTGGTGATAATAATGATGAGATTTTGGATGATATAATATAAGCTATGTGGAATAAAAAAAATATGGAAGAATGAATGAAAAGGGGTGTGTAATTAGAGTTTAAAAGGATGTGAGAACTGTGACCTATGTTATGTATGTATGTTCTTTAATGTGTTCGATGTCTAAGAATCAATATTAATTAAGATACTAATAACTTAAAGTGAAAGAGCGTGTGAATAGGGCCAGGGTGATATACATACATACATATATACATACATATATACATACATACATATATATGTATGTATATATGTATATATGTATGTATGTATGTATGTATTTCTATTCTATCGGAAAGAATAGTGGTTTGGAAGCATTTTTTCCTGAGAAGGTACTTCAATCTGTTCCATTAGATTAATAATAGTGGGGCCCCTACTCATCAGGAAAGGAAACTGTATCGGTATAATCAATGGAAAAGATACAAATGATTTAAAGTGGATGAGTACGTGAGTTAGAACCAAGGTGTTTTTTTTTATATATATGTCCCGTTCCATTAGGGAAAATAGTGGCTCAGGAGCATTTTGCTCGAAGAAGGTTATATTTTCATATCCATTTCTCTTGATGATAATAGTGGATCAGGTGATTGACGTAAGGATGGTTAAATAAGCCAAACTTATGTCAATTACGGCGGTAACCTCCAATATTTTACTTATTTACTTCCATTGTAAAAATAAAAAATTTCAATTGTAAAAATTGGGGTGTTTTGGGTTTTTTGGAGTTTTAAGAATAATAAATATTAATTATAATATTAGTAAAAATAATTTTTCTTAATTTATAAATTATTATAATTCATTTATAATTTATCTTAGGTTGGTTAATTATATTAGTCTTCACTAACTATGTGCCTACATCATTTTTTCCCATTATTATTATTTTATTAAAAGGGGTACATATAAGTAAATCTTATTCAATAATTTCTTATGTTATTATTTAATCCTAAAATAAAAGTTTGGGGCATTACATCATATGCATCCTGAAAACTTCCCCAAAGATCACCGATCCTTTAATTCCTTTCAAATCAAGCATGCTTGAAAAAGGCATTCCCTAATGATAGGATTCTCAAAAAGAACGTATACCTTATTGATATAGGTAGTCATATTAATCCTTTTAAACCATCACTATCAACCACTTATTTGGGAGCATTAAATACACCCCTAATCAAGAATATAACGCCTCTTTTAACCTTCAACCATTAATTGTCTCATTATAGTATAGCCCAAGAATCATCTTTTTAGGTAGCTGACTAGCTCATCGAAGTTCAATTCACGATTGTGATTTTGCTTTGATACCATTTGTAACACCTCAACCTCACTAGGGTCGCAAGTAGTTATTTTGGAGTACTTTTGATATCAATGACTAATCCCACAAATCAACATGATTCCTTTTTAGTGTAATTTTTATCAACTCACACACATTCCTAAAAACTTCCTAGGAGGTCATCCATCCTTAAATTATTCCAAGTCAAGCACACTTATCTATGAATTTCTTTAATGATAAGATTCCCAAAAAGAAATTATACCTTATTCATATAGATAGTCATATTAATCCTATTAAGCCTCCACTATACACCAATAATTTGTGGATATTACAATCATACTCAAAATAGCTTACTAGGGTCATTAATTAAGTGGTTGCAGACATTAGCTCGATACTTGTTGATCAGGTCAAAGTTGCATACACCCATTGCATATCATAAGTATAGAATTAATTTGCATTACACCCATTGCATATCATGAGTATTCCCATTTCTAGTTTATTTTTGGTAGAGACCTTACGTTTCTATTTTGAAATTTTTGGATGTAAAGCGCACAATTCCTATTCCTTCTCCACAACAATCTAAAATGGGGCCATAGAGAAGATTAAGAGTTTATGTAGGTTATAAGTCCTATAATTTCATGAAGTACCTTGAAACTGGAATTGGTGATTTATTTATAGACATGTACTTAGATTTTCATTTTAATGAAATAGTCATCATCCTTAAGGGGAGAAGGGTAGGAGAAAGAAATCATTAAGAAATATATTACATGGAATACCATCTCTATATAATTTTTACATCCTATAACTAGTTAAAGTGAACTTAAAAATCAAAATATCACACACTTATGAAATATATCTAGTAGCCTACTAAACAATTTTACTGATGCCAATAAAGATACAAGTTCACATATACCAACTAAAGAATGTTTTACCCTATGTAGAAGTCATTATAGGGACTTCATCACAAATAATAGTAAGTGAGTCACAAGTAAGATAAAATTGTTGTAGGCCACTTACCTCCAAGGGTTCTAATCCCATGAAGAGGAAAGAAACCACAAAAACTACAAAAGTACTTGATGTAGTGACTAATAATGATAAAGATAAATCCCTAAAGAAATTTTATCAAGGGATCATGATAAAAAGGACCATGATAGAGAAAATGAGAATTATAAGATATCAATTAATGTTACCACTAGAATTGGGTGATATAGAAATTAATTGTCATCAATGATGTCTTTATATAGTATGTCACTATTAACATTATGGATAGAAATGACAATGAAATTTCAATAAAGGAATGATTGGGATAGCTAAAAAGAGGCCATACAAGTAGAGTTGGAATTGTTAAACAAGTGAGAGGTGTTTGGGCCTTATAGCCCAACACCTATAGGTGTCAAACCAATTAACTATAAGTGGTTGTTCATATGTAAATGCAATGAGTGTAATGAGGTTATAAGATATAAAGCTAGGCTGGTGACCCAAGGCTTCACAAAAATCTAGGAGTTAACTTTACATAAACCAATTTCCCTATGATGTATGTAATTACCCCAAGGTTTATATTTGGTTTTACAGTGTCAGAAAGAGTGTAGATGCATATAATAGATGTGGTCACTACATACCTACATGGGTTATTAGACACCAATGTCTCTATGAAAATATTAAAGGAATTAAACATGATTAAGGGACATAAATCAAAGCCTTGTCATATGTACTCAATCAAGTTCCATAAACCTTTATCTGGAATTAAACAATTTTAGCAAATGTGATACGATCACTTAAGTGAGCACTTAATAAGGGAAGTATATGTAAATGATCACATTAGTCCATGCTTGTTCATCAAGAAGATAAGGTTAGATTTTGTGACCATAGATGTTTATATCAATGATTTAAAATATTATCATGACTATTAATGAGATCTGACAACTAATTTATTAGTCGAGGAGAGAATTTAAAATGAAAGAATTGGGAACCACCAAGTATTATCTTAGACTCTAATGTGAGTATTACAAAGATGGCATATTTATCTATCAAATGAGTTATGCATAAATGATCTTAAAACATGTTAATATGGATAAATCACATCCATTAAGCACACTAATGGTACTTAGGTTACTAAATATGGATAAAGACCCATGTCACCCTTAGCACAATAATAAGTACCATATCAAAATGCCATTGTTGCCTTAACATATCTTACCAATAATACTTGACTAGATTTATCATTTATTGTAAACTTGCTAGCAAGATATAGTTCAACACCCACACCAAGATATTAGATTAGCATAAAACATTACTTCTGTTATTTGCATGAAAAAAGAGATATAGGACTATTATTCAAGAAAGATGAGGAAAATAGGGCCAATTTTGTTGTCTATTAAGATGTAAGGTACTTATCTCACCCATATAAATTCATTTCCCAATCAAGGTATAGGTTTCTTTATGGTGAGCCTACCATTTCATAAAATTCAATGATATTGACAATGGTAATCACCTCATCAAACTATGAAAATTTGATCACAATATATGAGACAAGATGAGATGTGTGTTGCTTAGATCATTAATACACCACATCTAGAAATCATGCAGACCAAAGACAAATCAAGAAGGTCCTAAGGTGATATATAAATATGATGTGGTTTACATCATGAATATCAAGGAGGGATACATCAAAAGTGATATAAATAAGCATATATCACTAAAGTTATTTAGATCACACAAATTAAAATAGAAATGGGCATTGGTTTCCAACATATTAGATCAAGTCAAAACTTAGCATATCTATTTACTAAGTCATTACCAACAAGCATACTATGTCAACTTGTACGTAATATCAGAATGCATTATATGAAACAAATATACTAATTTGAGGGGCATCATATTGTACTCTTTTTCCTAAAAAGATTGATTTAAGAGATAGCAATTATGTGTGTACAATCAAGGGTGAGTGTTGGATGAAGTTGATTTTACACCTTCCTTATGGTTTTTCACTTAGCCACATAAATCCTAGTATAACTTATAGCATATAAAGATTGAATTACTTAATTATTGTATTCTGTTCATTAAATACATTATAAACACATTAGAATGCCAAAATTTTTATGAGAAACACAACACACATGTGAATGGGAAAAAATTCTCTTTTTCATGCTAAAACATCACTAAATCATAACGTGAATTATACAAACCCACATCAATACTTTTAATATATAAAATTACACCTAAAATCAACCTAATTAATCTAAGGAAGTCATCAAATAATATAAAATAACACAAGAACATAGATAGAAAATCAAAAGCTAAATGACTAAATATGTTGAAGTATAAGTATCTCATAAGTCTCATAAATTTTCATTAGCTAAAATACTCACTATAGGGCTTAAAATGTGATTAAGGGTGAAAAGAATGGTGAATATTATTTTTCATTGAAGTTTCAATTTAAAACTTTGAAAAGGCTTAGGAGACTAAAAAAAGTCCAAGCTAGCTACTTCGAGAGTCAAAGAAAAAGGCTTGAACAAAATCTTAATCCATTATAATTAATTACCAAGTGATATCACAAATCACAATTTAATTCTATTAATAACCAATTGAGTGTTTCCATGTGATAACACCAAACACAACACAAGGCATATAAGCCACCAATTGGGTGTTTAGAGGTGGCACCAAACTTAAACACTCAAGGCACCATAATATTATCATTTTAATCCATATTAAATTTGGGTTAAGCATGGTTCAAAGCATGAATAAAATTTTGTAATTACATGGAAACATTCATATAAAAGGACCAAAGAAAGAACATTAAGTTACAAGAAAATATGACAAATTTAGGTAGACTAGTTGATTGACCATTGGGATTAGTCGACTCGTCTCATAGCACTAGACCTAAGAAAACAACACATAGAAAAAATAGTCAATTGGTTGGTCCAATCGATTGATTGTTCATAGAAACTAGTCAAGGGGATTGCTCAAACCGGTTAATGGTTCTAAGAAGAGACCAAACCACTCCAGTCACAATGGAACCTATAATATCCTATATTTTTGTGAAGTTTTTTGAATGAGAAGTTATGGTATTTATTAATATTTAATAATGTTTTATTTGGAACTATAATTGAATGTGATGGAAATTTGGGTTTGAATAAGTTTCATAAATGGAATTAAATGAGTTTTTAGGCAGACTGATCAATTGGTTTTATGAACTGATTAACTAATTCGTCATTTCAACAAAAGGGTTTTTCTCAACCAAATTGATTAATTGATTTAGGGAATTGATAGACTAGTTAGTAGAATAGTTGATTGATAAGTCAAACTAATCTATTGGTTTGTCAAGTTAAGTTCATTTTCAAAACTTAATTTTTATGGGAAACCTTATTATACCAAAGTAAAACCTTGATAATCCCATTCTAAGTTTTTATTTAAAGATTATTAACCTTTATTATCATACATTTGGCCCGATATTTTACCTTAAATAGATTTAAGGTTTCGATTTGGATAATTGAAAGGGAGGGGGACCTCAAATTTTTCTTATTCCACTTCTCTCCTCTACATGAGTTGGAGTTGTTGCTTTGATTCCTAGACCTATCTCTAATTATCTTGGATATTTATTAGACTCTAATCGTTAATTTCCTCTCTTATGTTTGATATTTTTAGGTGAATTCAACCTGTATTTTCAAAAAATTAGCATTACAGCTTTGGAAGGTATGACAGACTATCTTTAATGAAATATACTCATTCATCTCAAATTTAAACAGTAGAAATTAGGGGGGTTTTCTATCTATGACTAACCACACTCATTCTTGTACCAATTTTTTACCTTTAAATATCCCTAATCACCCCTTCCACTCATTTTTCTTTTGGCAATCAAAATATTCCAGCTCTCTCTAACCTTGTGTTCTTTTCCTTCTAATTCAAGCTTAATTTTGGTTCTTTTCCACTCTTCTAATCCTTTATCTAACTCAACCTTGTCTATCTTTAAGCAAGGAAGGGTTTGATTTAGGAGAAATTTGAGTCTCTCTTTTATCACAAATTCTCTTCACTTTTCTCTTAGGTTTGGTATGTTATTTTCTCTTAATTCAAATTCTGACTTATAAAATTATTCATTGAATTTTCAAATCTTTAAATTTTTTTTTCTTTAAGGTTTAGAAATTAAAAATCTTCCAGGTTGAGTTTTCATATTTATGAAATATTTTTACTTGCACCAAATAAGTTATTCTTACTTTTAAAATGTGACTTAGTTAAGCTTGTGTTGTGGTGAATTCTTTAAAGTTTTGATTTTATAAGTTGTCATGAGAATTTTATTTTATATTGATGCATATTGATTAACTTATAATTTCTATGAAAATGCATGATTTAAGGGAAATTAAGTTGATTTGATTAATTAAGAAGCATATCTCAACTTATGAGTTGAAAAAGTGTTGCTATGAAGTGAGGATATGTTTTAGTTTGGATGTAGTAGGAATTTTTAGGATGATTTGCATGAAAAAAGTATGTTATGTGTTGTTTGAGGGTGAACCGATCGATTAATTAGGTCAAATTGATTAATTGATCCTTAGAGTACTTGACTAGTTGACCCAACCCATCGAGCAGTCAGTTTGTGGTGACCTTGGTTTACTCTTTGCTTAAACCCATCGAATGGTTTGGTAGAACCAATTGATTGGTCCCAGAGCATCTAACATGATTTGGATAAATTAATTGATTGGTTTGATGGAACCTTGGATTTGGCCAAGCCAAACCAATTTATTGTTCGGCCTAAATCGATCGATTGCTAGAGTTAACTAATCGATTGGTTGGTAAAGCTAATTGACTAGTTAGGCCAAATAGATCAACTAATTCAGCCAGATTGTGTGATTTTTTATCTTTTGACTTGGATATGCCTTGATACCATGGCTAATGATTCTATATAATTGTATAATGAGTGAAATACATCTGTTGAAATTTATAAGCAACCTAATGGATGGATAAAATGGATCATAATTTATGACATAGTCAATGGGTGTTGTAAAGGCCTTAGTGGGTAAATCCGAATAAGTATTTGATGGATTTAAGGGGGTAATGCAATCTAGAGATTGGCCTAAAATGTATTAATTTAAGGGATTTGGCTAATATTGAGTAAGCATTAATGGAAATCCCATATATGGTTAGAGAATGGTAATGGGTAAGATGAATAAGTATGTGAATGTCTTACTTACATATTGTATAAGCCTTATGTGATCACATAACCTTGAGAATAACATACTAATCAATTAAAGTGAAAGATGATCAAGCTATTTATAGGTATGGGTTACCTGATCCTCGATTAACTCGTGAGGGTTATTTTGGCATCAACCATTAATTAGTACCTTTGAAAGGGTGAGATTCTAGTAGATCCTCGTATCTTACCTACTCTAAACACTAATGACGTACTAGGGGCTATCAGTACTAAAGGGTATGGTCACCTAGGTGGTTTTTGGTTTGGCCTAGACTTATGTCTATTGATGATTACTTGGCATCGACCTGAACTTATGTCCATTGGTGGTTACTTGGCTTTGGCCTAAACTTTATGTTCTTTTGTTTGGATAGAATTCCATAGTATGTGAGACCATGGGGTGGTGCACAATCCATCACTCGATAATAACTAGAACAAATATTTTTATAATAATTTCAATGAGTAATTAGATAAGAAGTTGGAATAGGAATGTGACTAAAGAGAAAGGTAAAAGTAAAAGGAAAAGAATGTTAAAGGAGATAATGGCCTAGATATGTATAAATGACCTAATAAATTAGGGATGTGGAAATGGTCTATGGTAAAATTATGTGTCTAGATGAACGGAACCTTACTATTAGTTGGAAATTCTACTTGTAGCTTGTATATTGTCATACATGATGTAGTGCTATGGAGTCAAGCATGATGAGTTATGTATGGTATGAGCTTCCTATACCTGATATGACATTAACAGAACATGTATCCTATTTATATGAAATATGCATGGAAAATTTTATTATGAATTACATATTATATTAGAATCTTGTGTGTCGGTGACTCCATTGAGGATATAACTTGGCTTACTTAGTATGAAACATATTAATGTGCTCATTTGCTTAGTCACCTACTTATTCCCATGAATAGACGGTCATGTGTAGGTTTTCAAGGATGGTCAGTAATTGACCAACATTGTGTGGCGCATGGGTTCTAAAAGCGTGGATATCCAGAGACTTTTTAGCATTCCTTGAAAAACCTTAGTTTAGGGTTACACCTTACTTTTGTTTATGTAATTCTAGACCATATACTTTGACTTAATTTCCTCATGTATTTGAACATTGTGGGTTGTCAAGGTCTTATATTTATATAATATGTTTTCTTTCAATATTTATATAATATGTTGTAGTTCACTCTACATTGATTTTGGTTAGTTTGGTTATTAGCCTTGTATCTAACATGGGATGGATGGCTAGCACCTATCCTATGTTAGGTGTAGTGGTAACACCCCATTTTTTCTAAATGTTTATTACTTTTCTACATCCTAAGGTTTCAAATTAAAAAATTTTAATAGCAAAAAATGGAGGTGTTAACCGCCAGTAGATGGGTTTGACAACCCAATCAACTATTCAAGCAACCAATCAATTAGTTATAACAAACTGATTGACTGGTTTGATCTACATAATAGACAAACGCATGAACCAAACAGGAACAAAATTGCTAATAATTTTTAAATTAATCCTAATATGCCTCTATGTTGTAGAACATATAAAAATATATTAAAATACCCCAAAATCCTAATTTGGGGAATTATGGCGAGATAAAGAATTATTATAAAATTTAAGTAAATAAATTATTTTATTAAAATAAAAGAGGAATTAATTAAGGTAAAACAAGGAGAAAGTAATAAATAAATTATTTAGGAAAAATTTGGACATTTTACTAATTAACATGGAAGTTAAGGAGAATTCGTCCAAAATAGCCAAATTAATCCAAAAAGTAATTTAATTATTATTATTATTATAAATATTATTAATTTTAAATAATAATAATAATAATAATAATAAAATACCAAACACCCCAAACCATCCATTTTCTCCTTTTTCCTTTTTCCTTTTTCTTCCTTCTTTTCCTTTTTCTTTCTCTCTCTCCTTCTCCTTTCTTCTTTCTTTCCCCATTTCCCCCCGATTGGGCCAGCCAACGCAGCCCAGACCCTTCTCCTCCCTTCTCCCTTCGCTCGACCCAAAGCCCACGTCACCCCATGGCCAGCCGCCCAGTCGAGCTGCCTCTTTTTCTTTTTCTTTTCTTTCCCCTAGACCGCCGGTCTACCCCTTTTCCCTTTCCCTCTTATTCCCCACGCGACTGCTACCCCAACCTGCAGTCCTGCCTACACCGTTCGACCGACCTTCCCTGTCTCCCCCTGTCATTTTTCTTTCCAATTTCGACCCAACTAATATGCCTGCCCTCCCCACGCATGCTACCATTCCTTCCTTTTTCCTCATGCTGACCAAATGTACCCTACAATTTCGAAGGGCAGGCCTACCACTGTCGGTTGGCAGCCTGCCTCACCTGCCCCTGATTGTCCTCTTCCTCCTTCGTCGTTTTTCCCCTCAATTAGCCTATAAATGCCTGATTGGCAACCTAGGTCGAGCTTTTGTTTTCGCAACCTAGAAAATCCCAACCTTGCAGCACCGCCTAATCAAACCTTCATTCCACCGCCATTGGCGATCACCGCTGCTAACGCCGCCCACCAAAAGCTTCCATGCACTACCCTCTATAGAACTAAGTCACCCTCCTCCCTTGCCTTACCCTACATGAGCCACCTCGGCCGTGCAAAATCACCATCTCGATCAACCCACTTCAACCTCTCACCGCCCCTCGCGCTGCCGTCTGCCACCAATTTCCCATAATCAACACCTCCTCCACTCTCCAAATAAACCAGAGGACTTCACCCTACCTTCCCATACCTCCATCTCTCCCTGCCTCCCTCTCCTTCTACCTTCTCCACCTTCCACCACCTTCGGCCACCACACCAACCGCCATACGCTGCCACTTTCGGCTGCACCACCACCTCCAATCCACCCCTCTCCACCTGAGACACCTTCTACCACCTCAAACACCCCCTAATTCCCTCTCCTATAGCCTATACCTCCATCTCTCCACCTCTCTTCTTCCTCCACTACTGTTGTTGTCGCCACCGCGCACCATTGCCGGTTCCGCCACCAACCCTAAGTGGTATTCTAATTTCCTCAGCCCTTAAACTCTTTTTCTATAAGTGTTAATAATTTTTAGTAATATTAATAGTATTACCCTTATTATTATTATTATTATTATTATTATTATTATTATTAATGTTGTGTTTTTGTTGTTTTTGTTGTTATTTTTATTATTATTATGTTACTGCTCTGACAATCTAACCTAACTTCGTAAATATTTATAACTATGGTATTATCATTTAAAAGGCTACAACTTTAGTATTAATATAGTATATTTATTATTATTAATAATATTATTACTATTACTACTATTATTATCATTATTATTATTATTTTCTTACTAATACTATTAATACTAACTTGGCCATTATCACTTTTATTATTAGTGTAAATGTTGAGACTCTTATATTACTATTACTCTTTTCGATTATTATCCGTATTATGTTTAACATTGTTATTATTACTACTACTATCATTACTGATAATATTATTATTATCATTTCTATCATCATCATCATCATCATCATCATCATCATCATCATCATTATTATTTAATACTACTATAAATATTACTATTGTTAACTTGTCTTTTGTCAATATTTTATATTAACTAACCTATTATCACTACTAGCATTATTAATATAAGAACCGTTATGGTCACTACTTCTATAATACTAATAATACTATTATTATTATTAATAGGGTTTGGGTCGATATTAGAATTATCACTAAAACTAATAATAATATTATTAGTAGTAGTAGTAGAACTACTACCTTTAATACTATGAATATCACTATGAATACTTTAACATAAACCATGATGGCTACTAAGACTTATTTTGGTTAGTAGTGGCACGATTAATTATTTTGGAAATAATAACCCAACTTTTAATTATAAAACTACTATTATCATTATTAGCCCTAATAGTAGAGTATGATAAGAGTAGGATAGAAATAATGGTAATATTTGGTAAGAGGGAGATTAACCCATAGTATTTTTCCCCTTATAGGTGAATCAAGCCAAGACCCTAAGGAGGCGTAGGAGCATGCTCCAAGCCTAGCGTCGTTTTAGGTAAGAATGTAGCTAAGGCCCATGTGTGTTGTGTGACTTGTATGCCTTGGATGCTATATATCATGATATGTCGTGTATTGTATGATTGTCATTAACTTGTCTTCTGTGTAGCACAACTTGGAGTTGAGGTATGTTTGTATGTTTCCTTATGGCATGATCATGATACGTATATATGGTGATATTGATGTGATATGATATGACCCTCTAGGACATACATGCTAGGACGATTGATAATATGATATGGGAATGAAAGGATAAAAAGAAAGAATATGGGAAGTGAGTTCACTAAGGGGGATATAAGGTTGACCAAACTACCTCATGATCCATGAGCGGAAAATAAAGAGGAAGAAATGACCAAAATGAATGAGAGATGGGAACCATGCATGGGGATTCTAGGGTTTGCAAGGGGACTTTGAGAGTTTACATGGGGCGGATAAAACTTGCATGTGGATGATCTTTACATGAGAAAAGTTGTTTCAGGGTGTAAATAAGCTAAGGGGAGATTTGTGGAGTGATTGGAGACTTGGGATGAAAAATAATACGTAGGTTGTCTAAGGGTGTATAAGTGACCCGATTAGGATTTTGAGAGGAAGCACTAATCTGGGGAAAAAAATGTGGAAGTAGAAATAATTAAGAGAGAGTGGAGTACGGGTTTAGAGTGGGAATTTATTATATAAGGGGTGAGTATGGGTGCCATGGGAGAGAAGAGATATTAGGTGAAAAATAGAAAGGTTACTTGTGGGAGAAGAAAGGTACTAGGGTCTGAAGTGGCCAACTAGGGTTTTTTCCGGTCACATGTGAAATCGAGAGGTAAAGTGATATGAATTGGGATTGAATCTAAATGAGGTAAAGTGTAGGGCGATAAATGAAATAATAGTAGTGTAAGTGAGAGGAAGTCGGGCCACATCAGTCTAATTAGGGTTTTTAAGGGAAACCCCCTAGAGGGTGATAGTAGGTGGAGATTAATGACATGAGGTCATGGGCCTTAACCCACACCTTTAGGAGTTGGGTTTTTCATCATTTATAAGTGTAAAGGGGAATGGATGTCGGGGCGTGATAAGGGGTGCAGGAGTCTCAAGATATCAGACGGGCTCCCTTGAGAGAATAGAATAGAGGGTTGTTTGGCATACATGTCAAGGGTGAAAGATTTATCCAATAAGACACAAATAAGATACTAATCACTTAAAGAGTAAGATTGTTGAGCCACACCCAGACCAATCCACGGGCATAATAGTGGCCAGATGTCGAGGTTCCCTGGAGACCGATCCACTGGTATATAATAGTGGTTAGGTGTGTCCTTCCCTATAAGTGACCAATCCGCCAGCTATAATAGTGGGGGATCCCAGGCTCAACAAACCAAACATTAAGTTGTAAATGAATCATGGGAAAGATACTATGTAATTACAATGGAACACCATGAGAGTTGGGGCCAGACCGATTCACTGGCATAATAGTGGCCAGAAGCGTTCTGCCCTGGAGACCAATCCAACGGCAAAAATAGTGGTCAGGAGCGTTCTACCTTATATGTTTCCAATCCACCAGCTATAATAGTAGGGTTCCCGCACTCGCATGGATTGATAAAGATTATGGTGTGAAAGGACTATATTTATTAGAGATCTAAAGAATATGTCTAAATAGACCATAGACGGCCTTCATTATCTGTGTTATTGTATGTTGTCTATATGACCATGCCATGTATGTTACATTGTATGTTTTTATATGTTTGGCCTTAACACATGGTTACCTTACTCATTACGTAGCGTATTAATCACCCGTTTCATGGGTGCTGCTCATTCCCATGAGCAAAAGACCCATCTGAGTTTGTGTAAGTAAGGGATGACGTCTTCGATGCCTATGACACTTACGAGGCATCGGGTGGGGTTGAGCTTTGAGCCTAGATCTGACCCAGGGATCAAGAGCGACTCGGCCGGACTCTGTTTATTTTTTTCTTAGATTGGACCACGTATCGTTTTATTCTAGATATGTGATATCATACTGTACTTTATATTTTGAAAAACTCTAGTCACTTACTCTTCAGATTGTAATTCTAAGCCGCACTGTGATTTCTATATGACTATGAGGGAGTCGTCTCATGGGCTCCCATTGTTTTATTAATCACTTTTGTTTTTATTAATGACTTGTGTTTATGTTAACCTATTTAGCCTTAGTACTTAGTATTGGAACGGTATGAGTGAACCAATTTGGTACTAAATGTGGTGACAATATCCCCAGAATTTACAATTTTGTTATTTCTCTTCTGTTAAACCTTTCTAGTAAAAAAAAAAATTTCAGTAGTAAATTTTGGAGGTGTTACATATATACTCCATATAAATCATAGTAGGAGTCATTTCTCAACAAGATCATACTTGAATTTCACCAAACTTATATATAATATCAGAAATACTCAAATATGTTCGAACAACTTCATAAAAAAGAATATGCCAACATGCTTGAATCCAAAAACTTAACATAATTCCTACACATCACATAATGTAGACCTCATTCATATTAGAGATAAGAATGCCTTACCTCCAAGAAATTATTTTAGCACAAAAATACTCCCAACTTGATGATCTCTACTAAGATATTAATTTCCTATGAGAATCAAGAATCAAATATATTAAAATTCCTTTTTAAAACTTAATAAAAATGAAAAGGAGAATGAGAATAAAAATGGCATAGCACAACATTTTCTCGTAACTAAAATCACAAAGATAAAACCAAGATCTTCAGTCTTTCTCAAAGACTTAATCCTTCCTTTCTTGAGAGAATCAAAGGAGAATTGAAGATAAGATTAGAAAAATAAAGAAGAGATAATAATTCGACCAAAGCATGAGGAAACAAGAGGCAGCCTCTATTTTTTCTTAACAGAGAAGAAAAGGGGAGAAAAGTGAAGAATGCCCAACACTAAGAAATTTTCAGAAGGGAGAGAATGAGAAAATGTATAAGGTAAAGAGTGAAATGAATTAGGAATGGAGTGTGAGGAACAAAGAGTGGGTTGACACCAACAAGAGAGAAAAGATAAGGCTGACTTGGTTGAGTTGGGGTAAACAGGTGTAAGAGGATATATGATAAGGTGAAGGAAATGGAGTGTAGTTAGGAGGGGACGTGGAAAAGGATTGGTAAGTCATGGAAAGAGTATAGGAACTTAAACATGCAACTATGGGTACCAGAGGAGAGATAAAAGTGAAGGACAATAGAAAGGTCAGAAATGCCTCAAAAAGTATATTTAGAGAAATTTTAGCTAAATAAAAATCATAAAATGATCTAAATAATATGAAAATAATCCCAAAATACTAAAATATGCTTATAAGCATAGATATATTATAATTAAAAGTTTTTATAAATATTAAAAAGGAATTCAAAAAAAATTAGAAAAGGATCTAAAAATCATAGGACAATTAGTTGATCAATTTAAACAAACCAGTCGACTAGAGCATTGGAAAATAAAATTATCAATTACTTAGCATACCAATTGATTGATAAAGGCAACCAGTTGACTAGTGAGCCTGAACTTTATATTTGGACTCAAATGTCAAGCCTTTCCAAAATTAAAACTAATTTATCTAGAATTATCATAATTTTAAGCACCTTTTTGAAAGGTTTTAGGATAGGGTACTACAATTATTCCTATCACCTTGTTACACTTTGTTGATAATATCTTTGAATTTGATGTTTATCGGGGTTAGTTCCTCTACCAGGTGATAGCTAACACTTAAATGAATGTGCTTACAAATATTTACAATTTACAATTATACGTACCACAATCAACTGTCAGTCTCCAAATGCCACAAGTATTTTTCCTTCCACATATCTTAAATTAACAACAATTTTTGGACTTAATAGATGTAATATTTTTTAGATTCACTAAAAGTTGTCTTCTAAAGGTGTCACCTTTCTCATAACCTATCTAAACCCTACATTTTTTGGCCTCTTGATGCCAAAGACCACATTATGAGGCATTCAGGTGTTTTTAAATCACTAAATCAATATTTCCTAATCACTAAAAATCTTGTCCATAGAAAACACTTCTTTCTAATTAGTATTGGGTAGATTATGATTTTATAAGTAACAAAAAAATATGAAATAATGAGGGGCATATAAATATAAAAATAGATTAAAAAAATTTAACTAAGAAGTTTTGGGTAAATTGGCCGATGGGAAGGTTGGCGTTTGAGTGAATGCTAAGATTTAAGTTATTGACCAATTATAGATCAACATGTCTGTGTGAAACACTTATCAATTAGGGGCATTAACTTATGAATAACCTATTTGAGGGGGTTTCGTGGGTGACCAACCAGGTGGGATGGGTGTGTATGGATAATTAATCCATAGAGTTGAAAATTAGTGTGTGTGTGTGTGTGTGTGTGTGTGTGTGTGTGTAACATGTTAATGGCTAAAATAATGATTATCTGGGTTTTTTTACTAAAAAAATGAGTGAAATGTTTTTTGAAGGATAGAGGACTTAAGGGTGAATGTTTGAAGGAGATAAGCGATAAGGGAAGAAATAAGAAGGGCATAAAATAGTCAAATAAAAAAAGACCATTTTTGAGATGTGAAATTAATAAAACATATGTATACATGATGATAATACAAATATTAATAACATGATATAAATTAAGAAAATAAAAATAACAAAAATAAACCATATGACATCCAAATAAATTCATTTATAACATGTAATACCTAAATATAAGTTATGTACTTGAGCATAGGGTACATAGTTGTCATTACTTGTCCACTATTCATGATCACTAGAATAGATCCAATGATGTAGGAGCATCTCCATCTCATTCTTATTTTATCAAAGGACAAGAGTTAGCATATTTGGAGATGTCATCATTTTTTTCTTGAAAATATTAAATTCCTTCATAATAACCCTAATAATATTTCATTAAGTGAATATTTCTAGTATTATATATGCTTGTAAAAAGAAGATATCACCAATGATATATATTGTACAAGATAATGACAATATAACGGTTATAAAGTTGCATGGAAGACAAATCTATAAAACATGAAGTTTGATTGCATGATTATTCAATGTATTAACATGATTACGTTATATGTAGCTTTAATATTTTATGTATACTTTATAATGTCTTGTCATTGTACTTGTAACTCATTATATACACCATATAGACATATGATAATTTAACTTTTTATTAATTAGTCTAGTTGATCTGGGATTAATTAATGGAGTTTGAGCTCGATCTCATGTGTATGCGCGTGCGCGCACGCACACGTACATTTGGTGGAATGGAGGAGAATGAATAAATGACATGAAAGAAAATTGAGACGAAACACTTTAAAGCTTTGATATTCCTTCCATCCTCTTTAAGTGAGATTAATCTTGAGTGAGTTTAGGAATTTTTCTATAGAGAAATTAGTTTTTTCTCTTTATAAATATTTTGATCTTGGAGAAGATAAAAAAAACTCCCAATTGTATGTTGAATTGAAAGCATCCACAACTTCAAAATCCTTTCCATTTTAGTCGACATTCTTCTTCAACCAATCAAGAAAAAAGATCCTATATTGTTAAAGATAATTCACCCATTATCTTACGCATCAATTTTTTAATATCAAAGCATAGTTTTAATTCCACACAAGTTGGAGGAAGGCATGACTTTAAAGTGGAAATAAGCAAACACATTTACTTCGACTTGGGATTGAGGTTTTGGATGATTCTTGCTTTAGTTCTTTAAATCTTGATTGCTTTTCTTGAATTCTTGCATGCATGTGAATGATCTTAGATGGCTGAGTGTGTGATTAGATGGTCGAGTGATTTGACGGATATAATCTATGTGCATGTGATACTAGTGTGGGATTGATTTTAAAGAGAAATAGTCTAAATTTTATTGTATTTGATTAGTATAGTTTGGAATGAATAATAAAAACCATTGATAAATTATTAAATTACATGAAAATTGAATAAACCTTTAACCCTAATCAACATTTGTGTGTTTAATGTTTGTATCAAGAGTGTGTCTTCATGTATTCAAGTATAAGTTGTGTGTAGTCTCTCATTTGGACTAATTATTGGTGAACTACATATACCTAATACATATAGGTTAATGTTTTGAATCTTATCTATTTATACTACATGTTAGAACATAGAAAACATATATTAGTTTTGTTTGAAGATGTTGAATGATTAGTGTTGATTTATTTTTATTGTTGTTAAATTCTATATCAAGAACTTAATAAGAAACGTGTAAAGTGTCTTGATTAATTTTTGTGTGTGATAATATTGATTATCAATTGTGTATTTGATTCATTGGAATCAAAATTTTCTACAAGAACCAACTCAAAAACAAAGGAGAATTTTCAAGTGATTCAGGTTCTAAATGAAACTTAAGGAATTACTAATATTTTGTTGAGTTTATTAGCAAGTTAATTACTATGGAAGGAGAATTGAATTTTCAAACTATTTTTGAGTTAATCCAAAAGCTCTTAATCAATTTATCTGAACTAATTTTCGACTTCAACAACTTCCTACAATGAAAAATCAATTGCAAAGGATGGAGTCTTGGTTCTACAAGCAAGATTTGGTGTAAAATTTACAAGAACAAAATGAATTCTTTAGAGATCGAATGGGAAATGTTGCAAAATCAATTAACCCAACAAGAGGAAGATATGTGAACTCATGAGTAGACTATGAAGAAGAGTCACAAGGGAGTGGAAGTAATCAAAGTAACCATGATCATCAATCAAGGCATCATCATCATAAAGAAGATAAAGGTATCAAATTTGATCTTCATGATTTTGATGGTAAACTTGATTTTGAATTGTTTCTTGAGTAGTTAGATGAATTAAGGACTATTTTTGAATTTAAGGATTATCATGATGTACAAAAGTGTAAATTAGCTACTCTTAAGTTTAAGAAGTTTGCTCAGATATGGCATGAAACTTGAAGAGAATTAGGGAAAGAGAGGATAAATCTAAAATCAAATCTTGGGATAAGCATAAAAAATATTTGAGAAGGAAATTTGTACTTAATGAGTATGAGTAAATTAATTAAATTATATTGACTGCTCTTAGATAAGGACTTTAAAGTGTTGAAGAATATATTAGGGAATTTAAGAGGTTAGCCCTTATATGTGATATCTATGAGAGAAAAGAACAAACTTGTGATAGATTTCTAGGTGGCCTTAACACGATGATTCGAGATAAAGTTGAAATTTTTTTATATGATTATCTTAATGATATGATTAAGCTATATTTTAGATTTAAAAAGAAAATCAAATCTACTAAGCATTATGCCAAACAAAGTACTTCGTCAACAAAGTACTACCTGAGTACACAAGCTACTAAGTATAGGATGGGTATCTCAAGCTCTACTAATGTTGAGAAGAAACAAGGACTTAACCTAGAGGAGAAAGGAAAGGCTAAGCTCAATGAAGTATCTACAAAGCAAAGATTTAGGTGTTGAGGATTTGGATACTTTTCTAGAGAATGTATTAACCAAAGAGTATTATCTATACAAGAGATTGAAGCTATGGAGACTTGTGATGAAGACCCTAAGTTTGAGTTAAATGAATAAATTTCAAGTGAGTCCAATGATGAAGGCAATGCTTGTTATGTACTACAAAGAGTTCTTCAAAACCAACCTAATGAGAAATCTATTCAATGATAGAAGATATTCAAGAATAAAGGAGGAGTATGAGATATATTTTATCGAGTTACTATTGATAGTAGATCATGTACAAATGTAGATAATGAGAGGATGGTGAAGGAATTAGGTTTAGAGACAACACCACATCTGAAGCCTTATCCTCTTTAATGAATTAATAAGGACAAAGGATTAAAGGTAATAAAAGAAACCCTAATCTCAATTTAAATTGGTAATTATCATGACGTTGTGTTATGTGATGTTTTACCTATGGATGCATGTGGAATCTTATTAGGTAGATTATGATAATATAATAGATGTGCTTTCATAATGGTATTGCTAAGGAATATATTGTTTAAAATCATAGGAAAAATTTATAAATTTAAACCTTCTAAGTGTGATAATGATAACAGAGTCAAAAATATAAAATATATATATATATATTTGCATGAAAAGGCTATGATAGAATATATTAAGGAAGAAAGTAGTTATTATACTATGATTATCAAGGAATCCCTACAAGGGGAGAAAGATAAAAGTAATCCTCAATTAGATGAGCTTATTGATGAATATAAAGATGTATTTCCTATATAACAAGAATTACCACCTAAAAGAGGGATAAAAGATGCTATATACTTAATTTCTTTTATGTCTTTACCATTACTACCTACCTATAGATGTAATTTAAGTTATTTGATTTTTTTTCTTGGTTCATTGTGCTATACTTAGATGATATACTTGTGTATAGTAACAATGAGCATGATCATCTTAGTCCTTTGAGGAGATTATTATATAAGTTAAAGGAAGCTAAACTCTATAAAAAAATGGAAAACAAATATGATTTTAGCTTTCATGTATTATTTTCCTTAGTTATATTATAAATAGAAAAGGTATAAAAGTAAATCCTATAAAGATTTAAGCTATTCGGTACTGGCCAATACATAAAGATATTCATGAGGTGAGGAGTTCTCACGGATTATTGAGTTTCTATAGAAGATTCATGAAAGGATTCTCAACTATTACCACACCAATACACATCTTATGAAGAAAGGTGAATTTAAGTGGGAAGAAGGTGCCACTAAAGCCTTTGAGATTGTAAAGGACAAGCCATGTAATGCACCAGTATTATCTTTAACTTACTTTGATAAATTTTTTGAAGTTATATGTGATGCTAGTGGGGTATGGGATAAGGGTGTACTCTCACAAGGAAAAAAAAAAGCCACTACATTTTTTAGTGAAAAATTAAATGGTGCTAAAATGAATTATTCAACATATGATAATGAATTATATGTTATCATTACAAGCTTAGAAACAATGATTCATCATTTGAGACCTAAGCCATTTTTTTTTATTGCAATCAAGTTATGAAAGTTTAAAATGTTTGTATGGAAAAAAGAAAATTAATCCTAGGCATGCAAAATTGGTTAATATCTTACATTCATTCATGTTTTCTGTCAAATATTTTAATGGTAAAGAAAACGTAGTAGTAGATGCATTATCGATGAGATCTATGATACTTATCATGTTGGATGCTAAATTATTAGGTTTTGAAATGTTGAAAGAGATATATGTAAAAGATGAACACTTATTAGGAATTTATAATGAATGTAAGAAAAACCATAGTTATGGTAATTATGTGCTTCAAAATAACTTTTTTTTTCAACTTAATAATTTGTGTATACTTCATTCTAGTATATATGATTTAATTGTTAAAAAAGTACATGAGGGATGAATTGTTGTTCCTTTTGGTGTTCATAAAACTATAAAAATATTACAAAAAAATTTCTGTTGACCACAACTGTTAAAATTAGTACAAGCTATTATTAGGAGATGTGTAACTTGTTAAAAGAGTAAGAGATTTTTTTCATAAAGGTTTGTATACTCCTTTACATGTTCCTAGTCAACTGTGGAAGGATGTTAGTATGGACTTTATCCTAGGTTTACCAATGATACAAAGAAAAAATGATTCTATTATAATAGTGGTAAGATTTTCTAAAGTGGCATATTTTATTCCTTATAATAAAATGAATGAGGTAAATCATGTAGTAGATTTATATTTCAAGAAAATAGTAAGGTTATATGGTATTTTCAAAAGTATAATATCGGATAGAGATATGAAATTTTTGAGTTACTTTGGAAGACGCTTTAGCATATGTTAGGTACTAGGTAGTTGTTTAATACATCTCATCATCCACAAACAAATAGTCAAACAAAAGTTACTAATAGGACATTTGGAACTTTACTATAAGGATTAGTTAATAAGACTACAAAGTATTGAGATATAAAACTTGCACATGTTGAATTTGCATACAATAGGAGTCCTTCTAGTACAATTCAATCAAGTCCATTCAAAGTTTTCTATGGAGTTAATCCTTATTTGTCTATTGATTTATCATCTTTAAAGAAATGTGATATTAAGAACTATGGTGTTAAAGAAACAATTGAATTCTTTAATAAATTTCATGTGAATTCTTTAATAAATTTCATGAGCAAATAAATAATAATATTAAAAAATCTAATGTTAAATACCAAAACCAAGCAAACAAAAATAGAATTACACAAATATTTTTATCAGAAGACTTGGTATCACTACACTTAAGGAAAGAAAGATTTTCAAACATAAGGGGAAAAAAACTAATGCCTAGAGCATATGAACCATTTAAAAAATTTTAAAATAATGCTTATGAATTAAAATTACCAAAATCCTATAGAAAAATTTCTAAAACTTTTAACATTAGTAATTTCTCTTTTTACTATAGCGATGCTAATTTGATGACAAATTCTTCTTTACAAGGCAAGAATAATGCATGCGCATCTCTATCTCATTCTTCTCATGTTGAAGGACAAGAATTAGCATACTTGAAGGTAGTACCAATTGTTATTGAAAATCTTAAACACCTTCCTAATAACCCTAAAAATATTTCATTAAGTGATTTTTACAGTATTATATGCATTTGTAAAAAAAAGACTTTATCATGATATCTAGTGTACAAACATGACAATGCAAGGGCCACAAAGTTATATGGAAGACAAAGTTATAAGGCATAAAACTTAATTACTTGATTATTAATGTATTATCATAATTATATTTTATATAGCTTTAATGCTTTATATATACTTTGTAATGTCTTATCATTATAATTGTAATTTATTATACATACCAAATGGACGTATGATAGTTTAACTTTATATTAATTAGGTCAGCTAACTTGGCTTAATATATATATATATAGACACACACACTCTCTCTCTCTCTCTCTCACTTGTACATTTAGTGAAATGGAAGGAATGAATGAATGACTTGAACGAAAATTGAGCCGAAACTTTTTGTAGCTTAAATGTTCCTTCCTCTTCAATTAAAATTAATATTGAGTAAGTTTAGGGATTATTTTTTTATAGAGAAATTAGTGTTATCCTTTTAGAAATCTTTTGATCTTGAAAAAGATTAAAAACTTCCAATTATATATTGAATTGAAAATGTCAACAACTTCAAAATCCTTTTCATTTTGATCAATATTCTTCTTCAATAAATCATGTAAAAACATCCTGTATTGTGAAAAATAATTCATCTATTATCTTATACAACAGCTTAGAATTCCACAACATGGCAAGAGTACTCGGGGGAGTATTCAGATAGATGCAGTTTTCAACGTAACAAAAAGTAAGTAGCTGATTATTCTGGACATGCCATCATCTTCTTTGCCATAAGTATCTGAAAGGTGCCGTAACTATCTAATTTTGACATTGGATGAGCACAAAATTTTCCTTTGGTTCCACAAGTTCGGAGACATGTATCATACACAAGTTCGGAGACCAGCCTACTATGAGTTGGGACATCATTTCTTTATACAACTCGCACATACATGACAGCCCTAAGGCCGGTGACTGATTTGTGTTCTGATCTAGCTATACAACATTTTATACAACTCGGACCCATGATCCACCACAAATAGGACAACCATAAGCCCAGCGACTGATCCAACATATTTCCCTGCCATTCTGATTGGATGCACTGGAAGAACCTGGAGGTGAACAGGCTGAAGTCTGCCGCAAACATCTTACGCACTGCATCAGGAAGGGAAGAAAAAAAAATTGCTATAGCATCACGGACCAAAATCATTCTCAGATGGGAAGTCACGCTAGAATAACAGGAACATGCTCGGCACATGAGACAATAAGATTATTAATCATAGAACCCATTGTGCTTGATATATAAGACACCCAAAAAGCTTAAAGAGTGCACTCAAGAGGTGACATGCTTCAGTCACTTAACTTGCATGTGACCAAAAGCTTAATCAAAAGGGGCGTCACTAAAAAGACGTACCATGTGACCTTTTATTATTTTATATGGTTTTGGTATTGGTTTGTATTAGTTTTTAGCTTATCTTATTGTAAGAACATTAGGCTCGAGGAGGTGCAAATATGGTTATAAAAACCATTGTAATTGACGTTGGAATTGAACATACGTGAATCAAGTTTAGTCTTCTTCAACCTTTGATCTCTTCGTAAATTTTTAACCCTTGTTTATGCTTTCTCTGTGAATCATAATCAAGCAATTCTCTACTTAAACTCTGTGTGAGTTAATATAGAGCGAGTTTGTGTCATAATCTAACACAAATATATTCCCCAAATCCATCTCAAACCCATGCTAATTAAGATTAACAACAAATGATAGTGCTCGGCCCAAATTCCCCAGCCCATTTCGGTACTTGTTATTTCTCTCCTTTAGCTAATCTCTATTGCCTTACTGTACTCCATGCCGTAGCTGATTCTGTTCCCCTCTTTCCTACTAGCGGACTCAAATCTGTTATAGATTGAGCTGGAATATATCATGTAGCGATGAAGAAGGAAAACAAATATGATATGAAAATCACTCTTCTCTATCCTAATTTTCTCTCCTACTCCCTCTGTCCATCCTTTAATTGACCAATTTTCTTAGATTCTCGATACCCATTCTACTCTTGGGTCACCTGGATCGGAAGATTATTTCAGCTCTATCACTGATATCAGAGCTTGAAATCCTGCGACCATGGCAGACGGAACTAGGCTGGCTGATATGAGACGCGAATTGGACCGGTTGAAGGAATTTGTGGAGCAATGGAAGGTGTCCTTGAAGGATGAACTTAAACAACTCATCTCAGAGTCGCAGCAGGAGAGCATGGCAGCCTTTCGAACTTTTTTTTTCCAAACTCAGTCCACCGTTCATGGCCAACCAGGGAACTTCAACCCTTCGACGTCCAATTCACCTCAGTTTCAATTCAACCCTACTACTAAAACAGAGCCAAACTCCATTCACCAACAACCTATTCCGACCGCACCGCAACCCCCAGAAATTCACCCTTCAAACCTATACCCACCAGCTACTATACCAATTACCAAGTGCTTTTAACCCACAAAATGCCTATCAAATTCCCACTCGACTAACTAGGATTGAGTTTCCCTGATTCAATGGTGAAGATGTCCAAGGCTGGATTTATAAGGCGAATCAATTTTTTGAGATGGACGGAACTCCAGAGAACGGGAAGGTGAGGCTCGCTTCCATTCATCTCAAAGGTCTGGCCCTGCAATTAGGGGTGTGCATTGTCGAATATCCGTATCCGAACGGATATTTTTTTCGGATATCCGATCCGACCGGATATTCGATATCATATATCCGAATCCACATCCGAAACCACCGGATATCCGAAATATGGGATCGGATTTCGGATATATCCAATTATTGAAAAAAAATATCCGATTATTAAATTTACATATATAATCTATAACTAAAAAAAATTTCTGCAGAAACACTTATTTAATTATTCAGCCTACATACAAAAAGATATAATACATGATTAATCATATATCCATAAAAATTAGCGATCAAGATTTGTGAACAATGACGCTCTAGAACCGTGGAACGACCTAAGTTAAGAGGCTCAACAAATTTAGGAGTTTTCTTTTCTGGTCTGGGTGCTTGTGTGTGTGTGGGTCATGACCTATTTGACTGTTTGTAGAGTGTGGATGTTTATTTCAGACTTTAGTTTAGCAAATTATTTTTGGACTTATGTACTATAGTAAAAAAAAATGATCCAAACTTGAAGATTGAAAGAAAAAAATCAGATTATAAATTAAATTATGCCTAAATATAACTGGCTTATTCTTAAAACCGGATATTTTTGGCAGATCGGATTATCCACTAAAAAATCGGATCCGAAATCCGCTCCGATTTTCAAAAACCCGATCGAATATCCAAAATTTCGGATCGGTTTTTTCGAATACCAGATCGGTTTTTTGGGTCCCGATTTTTTTGCACAACCCTACCTGCAATGGCATAAGGCTTACTTAAAGATACAGCCACATCCTGCCTATCTGACTTGGGGTGAGTATACTGAAGCCATTATTTCTCGTTTTGACTCAACTCCCTATGATGACCCTATGGCCGATATCACCAATCTAAAACAAACGAGAGACCTAATGGAATATCAAAATAAGTTTGATCACTTGCTGAATCGTGTGAACTTGCCCGAAGAATATGCCATTAGTTGCTATATCGGGGGATTGCTCCCTTCAATCCAAACATTAGTGCGCATGTTCAAGCCTAAGACACTGAAGGATGCTTGCAACCTGGCCAAGTTGCAACAAGCAGCCTTGTTAACTCAGAATAGAGAGGTAGGAGCCTAAAGTCTCTCTCCCAAGAAGAAATTGATGCCAAAAGGACGCGTAATGAGTGCTTTTGGTGCACTAAAAAATTCCATCTGGGCCATAAAGCTGATTCACATGTCGAGGATACCCCTCAAATTTTTGTGCATGCTTTGAGTGGGGTGCCCACCTATCATACTATGAGAGTAACAGGGCAAATTAAGAAGAGGTTTGTTAATATGCTCATTGACAGTGGGTCAACCCCCAATTTCCTTGACCTGCATGTAGCCAAACAGCTGGGTTGCCATATGACTCCTACACAACCACTCGCTATTGTTGTTGCTGATGGTAGTGAAATTCGTAGCTCTTTTGTGTGCAAGGGCTTAGTGTGGAAGTTGTCCAACCATGAATTCAGTGGTGATGTTATGATCCTACCTCTTGGGGGATGTGAGATGGTTCTTGGTGTGCAATGGTTGTCAACTTTAGGCCGTATAACTTGGGATTTTCAGCAGCTGCGTATGGAGTTTATTGTCAATGGCATGAGGGTTGTTTTGAGGGGATCTCAGAACCTTAAGGCAAAGAACGTTAAGGGAAGAGAAGTAAGCAAAGCTCTCATTAATAGCCCTGAACAAGCTGTAGTTCAGTTGTATTCCTTACAATTGTGTGGAGGAAGAGTAAGTCAGTTAACTTCCCTTACCTTACCACAAAGAGGGGTAGCTGATGACCAGCGGTTCGATTTACAAGCTGTGTTGTCCAGGTTTGCCAAGGTGTTCTCGGTCCCTACAGGGTTACCACCTATTCAATCACATGACCACAAAATACCGCTCAAGCAGGGAACCAACCCTATCAACCTCAGGCCTTATAGGTACTCTTCTATCCAAAAGGATGTGATTGAGAGGCTCGTACATGAAATGTTGCAGGCTGGAATAATTCAGCATAGTTCTAGCCCCTATTCCTCTCCTATTGTACTGGTTAAGAAAAAGGATAATAGTTGGAGACTTTGTGTGGATTACATAGAGTTAAACAAGCACACAATCAAACACAAGTTCCCAATTCCCATCATTGAAGAACTACTAGAAGAATTACATGGGGCTAAATATTTTTCCAAACTCGATCTCAGATCCAGCTATCATCAACTCAGAATGCACCCTCCAGACATTTCAAAGACTGCCTTCAAGACTCATGAGGGGCACTATGAGTATTTGGTCATGCCTTTCGGTTTGACTAATGCTCCCTTAACGTTTCAGGCACTTATGAATCATATTTTTAAACCATATCTGCGTAAGTTTATTCTGGTTTTTTTTATGATATGTTGGTTTACAGCAGTGATTGGACTTCCCATTTGTCTCACTTGGTACTCACCCTGGAGTTGTTGCACCAACACGAGCTGTATGCTAAGGAGAGCAAGTACACATTTGGGACTATGAGCTTGGAATACTTGGGCCATGTAATATCAGTGAAGGGAGTTTCCACAGATCCAGAAAAGATTAAGGCAGTGTAAGCTTGGCCTCTTCCTACAGACCTAACGCAGCTTAGGGGATTTCTCGGCCTTGCGGGATATTATAGAAGATTTGTAAAAAAGGTATGGGCTGATTAGCAAGCCGCTGACAGATATGCTACAAAAGAATAATTTCTTTTGGACTAAGGATGCCAAAGATGCTTTTGACCAACTGAAAGTGGCTCTAACCACTGCATCAGTGCTCGGGTTACCGGATTTCACCAAGGAGTTCGTCATAGAGACTGATGCATCATCAATGGGGATGGGAGCCGTACTAATGCAAGAAGGTCACCCCTTAGCCTACATTAGCAAAACATTTTCCCCCAAACATAAAGGCCTTTCGGTCTATGAGAAAGAAATGCTTGCTATTTTATTTGCGATTTAGAAGTGCACTACTTGAGGGGTAAACACTTCAAAATAAGAACCGATCACCAACCCTTGAAATATCTCTTAGACCAAAAACTTAACACCTCTTTCCAGCATATGTGGTTGGCTAAACTTATGCCATTTGATTATGAAATATTATATAAGAAGGGGTGAGACAATGTAGCGGCTAATGCCTTGTCTAGAGCACACGGTTCAGAAATTTTTGCCATAACTTTATCTGCTGTTCACCATGCCTTGTTGGATGAGATCAAAGCTAGTTGGAGCAGCGATGGACACCTAAAAGAGGTCATCAAAGCACTGCAACAAGATCCTCATAGCTTCCCAAAGTATACATATGTCCAGCAGTTGCTTCGAAGGAAGGGAAAACTAGTGGTGGGACAAGATGCAGAGCTTCATCGAAAGGTGATTTCCCTTTATCATGATACTCCAATAGGAGGGCACTCAGGAGTACACGCCACGTACAAGTGACTGTCAGCATTATTATACTGGAAAGGGATGAAGAAGGCTATCAGGGGGTATGTCAGAACTTGTGATACTTGCCAGAAGAACAAATATGAGACACAAGCGCAACCAGGTCTTCTCCAACCCTTACCTATTCCTTACGCCGTGTGGACTGACATCAACATCGACTTTGTAGAGGGCTTACCCAAATCACATGGTAAGGATGTCATCATGGTAATCATTGATAGACTCAGCAAGTATGCTCACTTTATTGCCTTGAGTCACCCGTATACCGCTTCCATAGTAGCAAAGAAGTTCATTGACTCGGTTTATAGGCTTCATGGGTTGCCTTAGAGTATTACTAATGATCGGGACCCTATCTTTGTGAGCACCTTTTGGCAAGAATTGTTTAAGCAGCAAGGTGTCCAGATGCAACTTTCATCTTCTTACCACCCTCAAACAGATGGGCAATCTGAAGTGCTGAACAGATGCCTTGAAAACTACCTAAGATGCATGACAGGAGACCTACCTACCGAATGGAGTAAGTGGCTTCCTCTAGCAGAATTTTGGTACAACTCCACCTTTCATTCCGCAGCTCAAGCCACGCCCTATGAGATTTTGTATGGACAGCCACCACCCATACATGTACCTTATTTTCCAAGGGATTCCACGGCTGCTGTAGTGGATCGATCTCTTACATCCAGGGAGAATGCACTCGTAATTCTTAAGGATCACCTCAGCAAAGCACAAGAGAGGATGCGACAACAAGCTAATAAGCATCGGGCTGAGAGGGTAATTGAAATTGGAGATTGGGTTTATGTTAAGTTACAGCCTTATCGTCAGCACTCCTTGGCCCACCGTGTAGTTCATAAGCTCTCCCCATGATACTATGGGCACTACCAAGTACTTGACAAGATCAGTTCAGTGGCATACAAACTCTCCCTTCCACCCCAAACCATTGTTCATCCTGTCTTCCATGTATCCCTTCTTAAGAAGAAACATGGCCAACACAAGGTACATGTGACACTTCTATCCTACCACACATCTGTTGACCTACTTTATACTCCTGCAGCAATATTGGACAGACGCTTCATCAAGAGAGGTCGTGCAGCTGCAACCTAAGTATTGGTCCACTGGATGGGAGTATTATGAAGATTTAATGGCCAAATATCCAGAGTTCTACCCTTGAGGTCAAGGGCCTTCTATAGGGGGGAGTATTGATAGTGCTTGGCCCAAATTCCCCAGCCCATTTCAGTACTTGTTATTTCTCTCCTTTTAGCTAATATCTATTGCCTTACTGTACTCCATGCCGTAGCTGATTCTGTTCCCCTCTTTCCTACTAGCGGACTCAAATCTGTTATAGATTGAGCTGGAATATATCATGTAACGATGAAGAAGGAAAACAGATAGGATATGAAAATCACTCTTCTCTATCCTAATTTTCTCTCCTACTCCCCTCTGTCTGTCCTTTAATTGACCAATTTCCTTAGATTCTCGAGACCCATTCTACTCTTGGGTCACCTGGATCGGAAGATTATTTCAGCTCTATCACCAAATCCTAATCGTCATTCAACTAAAAAGCCCAATGCTCACCAATTGATTCCTCATTAATTACCCTTATTTCAATTTGGTTTTCTTCCAAACCAAACGCTAATTGTCCTCATTTCACCTTTTTTGGCCCCCACATACATCAATTGTGGTATCAATGCCACACCAAATTATTCTAAATTCAATCTAAGGTTTAGGAGTTCTACATTTTTTTCTTCAAGATTTTACCTTTTCTTGAATAATATATCAAGAAACTATCAAGAACTCATCAAGATGCAATTAATTAAGGAAATGTTCATCCAATTAAAGAGGAGAGATCACACACCACAATTTGGAGAAGCAACTTACAACACACACAATCATGGCAAGTGAAGACGTGTTCAAGGCATTGATGGAACAAATGTAACAATTGACGCATAAAATTGATGAGCAAAATCAAGCAACTTGATAGGCCTCTTATTAAGTTCACATATGTTGAGGGGGCAAAGGGGACAATCAGGGGAGTACCTAAGCTAGGAGTGGGAGCAGCAGCAGGGGATTATTATTGTAATAAGGTGATAACAGAATTCTGGTGGGATTTCGGCGGGATGTGCTGAGTCATAAGTTAGTTATTTTTCTTGGCTATTTTTAGCTATTAAAAGGAGAGATAGGAGAGAGGGAAGGGGGGTATCGATTGATGAGAGCATTGTAAGGGGAGGCCCCCAGGTCCTCAAATTCCTAGCACTACCACTTAAGTTTTGAGCAATATATACACCCTCTCTTCATTCTCTTGAACTTCTCTGAATCATTTGATTTTCTTTCCAACTTCTCTGATCTATTGTGTTTAAAAATATTGGTATCAGAGCAGCAATCACCTAAGGGCTGATTATGGCACAAAAGAAGGTCGAGGTTCTGGAGGAAAAGTTGGAGATGATCCAACAGGAGTGGTAGAAGGAGATGGATGCTATGAGGGGAGAGATGAGGAGGTTACCTACTGAGGAAGGGAGGTTGAGTGCAATGGCAAGAAATGTAAATGCTATTTTGGAGAAATTGAAATCCATGACAAGGGTGGAACTGACTCAGACGGGGAAGGAGAAATTGGTGGCTCACAGTGTCTCTACTGCTGAGTCTTCTAAAATCAAGCTACAGGATGTGGCTATTGGGCAAACGCAATGGGAGTACCGGCCAGCGAGCCAACTGGAGTTCCCATTCTTCAATGGTGGAGATCCTGACGGGTGGTTATTTAGGGCGGAGCGATATTTCCAAGTTAATCAGATGCAGGGGGCAAAGAAACTCGAGGCGGCTGCTGTGGCTATGGAGGGGAAGGCTTTGGCGTGGTTTCAATATGCAGAGGAAGGTAGGAAGTTCACCAACTTGAGGGAGTTTATGGAGGCATTTCTAAATCGCTTCTGTTGCCGACAGAAGGGAACAATATGTGAGAAGTTTTTGGCCATTAAGTAGACGCCGACGATGGAGGAATTTGTGGAATCCTTCGAGCTCTTGGCAGCCCCATTACAAGGGAGATTGTCAAATGAGGTCCTCAAGAGTACATTCCTGAATGGGCTCAAACCAGCCATGCGGGCTAAGGTTAGCATGATGAGGCCCAATAGCCTATTTGAAGTGACGGAGTTGGCCCAGATGGTGGAGGAAAAAAATCGGGTGGTATATTAGAGTTGGTTCGAATCCAAAGGAAATGGATTCTAGGCGACGACAACTGGGTATGCGAACCCTAACCCTAAGCCTAAAACGTTGCAACTGAGCTCTACCACCCAGATCGGATCTCGGAGTTTCAGCCACCCCACTTTCATTTTGAATTTGCCCAAAGGCCAGGCCGCACACACTAGATCGGGCCTCGAGGAAGGCTCACAAGGGGGGCACGCGTCACGACACCACCGGATTTCGGACTCTGAACTTTGCAGAAGAAAGGAGAAGGGACTATGCTATTGATGCGAAGAGAAATTCGCTCTAGGGCATGTGTGCAACGGCTGGGAGCTTTGTTTCTTGCTGGTGGATGATTCGCAGATGGATTGCAAGGAAGAAGAGGAGCAATTCGGAGCTCTATGGGACGAAATTGAAGAGGTTGAAGACTGAGTTGAGCTATCCATGAACTTAGTTGTGGGGTTCACTTCTCCAAAGACCATGAAGCTGCAAGGCACTATCGAAGGGGAGCATGTGGTAGTCTTGATCAATTATGGAGCCACCCACAACTTTTTTTCAAAGAATTTGGTTCAGAAATAGCAGCTTCCAATGACGGCTACCTCCTCCTATGGAGTATTGATGGACACGGTAATGTTGTACAAGCTATAGGGATGTGCAAGGGAGTCAAAGTCCAATGCAGGATATAGATATCATTGAAGATTTCCTTCCACTAATGTTAGGGACCGCTGATTTAATCCTCGGAATGCAGTGGCTAGAAAGGATCGGGCCAATGCATGTTAACTGGAAACAGCTTCAGTAGTTCTTAAGGGAGAGGCAAACCTCTAAAAATCCCAGGTGACACTCAAGTCCCTCGAACGAACAGTAGCCAAGGGGGGACAAGGGGTACTCCTGGAGTTTACAGCTCTTACAGTCAGTGAGGAGGGTGATTCCGGAGTGGGAGGGTGGCCAGAGAATGACAAAAAGGACTTGAAATTCATTTGGTGGTTAACCAGTACGGTGATGTGCAATAAATGCCTCCGGGGCAGCCTCCTCCCCGAATGCTTAGATCATAACATTGTGTTGCAACCCGGTACAACCCCTATTAATGTCCAACCTTACCGATATCCTCAGGTGCAGAAGGATGAGATCAAGAAATTAGTGGCAGAAATGTTGGCTGCAGGTATCATCAGGCCTAGTCGAAGCCCTTTTTCCAGCCTAGTCTTATTGGTCAAAGGGAAAAAAAAAAGGGATGGGAGTTGGAGATTTTGTGTCGATTATCGCGCTTTGAACAAGGTAACTGTTTCTAATAAATTTCTCATTCCAGTCATCGATGAATTATTGGATGAACTGGCTGGAGCAGCTTGGTTTTCGAAGTTGGATTTGAAATCTAGGCACCACCAAATCAGGGTTTTCGAAGTCGGATTTAATCTGGGCACCACCAAATCAAGGTGAACCTAATTTGGTGGTACCCAGGGGAATGTACACAAGACCGCCTTCCGGACACATAAAGGGCATTACGAATTTTTGGTAATGCCATTTGGTTTGACCAATGCCCCGCTACCTTTCAATCCTTAATGAACGAAGTGTTTAAGCCGTACCTCTGAAAATTTGTCTTGGTATTCTTTGATGACATCTTAGTTTATAGTAGCTCTTTGGAAGAGCATGCAACACATTTGGAGCTGGTTTTTGAAGTGTTACCCAAGCACTATTTGTACATCAACAAGAAAAAGTATACCTTCGGGCAGAGAAAGTTGGAATACCTGGGACATATTGTCTCCGGTGAAGAAGTAGAGGCTGACCCGTTCGAGCAATGATAGAGTGGCCTGTTCCCAGAAATCTACGAGAGTTGAGGGGTTTTTTGGGTTTGACAGGGTATTACTGCAAGTTCATACGACGTTATAGCCACATTGCAGCCCCATTGACTGGCCAACTGAAGAAAGACTGTTTTGGGTGGAACCAAGAGGCGCAGAAGGCATTTGAAGCATGGAAGGCAGCCATGGTACAAACCCCAGTTTAAGGACTGCCCAACTTTTCACAGCCATTTATGGTAGAGACGAATGCTTCAGGATTTGGCATAGGTGTTGTCCTGATGCAAAATCAGCAACCTATTGCTTTTCTCGGTCAAGCATTGGGCCCCAGAGCGTGGTCTAAATCAGTGTATGGGAAAGAATTGATGGTCGTGGTTTTGGCAATCCAAAAGTGGTGACATTACCTCCTTGGGCAACATTTCACCGTACGTACTGACAATAAAAGTTTGGAATTCTTATTGGAGCAGCGGATAGTGCCAGAGGGGCACCAAAAATGGGTGGCAAAGCTAGCAAACTATCACTGCAATATTGAGTACAAACCCAAACCTGAGAATAAAGTGGCGGAAGCGTTGTCTAGACGGGATGAGCAACTCTTTTAGCAACAATTTCGGACTCATGGGTTTCAAACTAGGAGGACTTGAGAGGAGAAATTGATGGTGACCCGTTGTTGGGGGCTGTCAAAAGGGACTTGGAGCAAGGTATAAAGGATGTTGAAGGTTTTAGCCTGAGGTGTGGGCATCTCTTCTACAAGGGAAGGCTAGTATTCACTGAGAACTCCCAGTTTATTCCCCATCTGTTAGATGAATTTCATGGGGGAAGATTTGGGGGCCATTCCGGAGAACTTAAAACTTATCACCGGTTAGCTAGGGAAGTGTATTGGAGGGGAATGAGGAAGAGAAACCAACAGTTCGTGTCTAAGTGTTCAATTTTTCAGCAGAATAAAAGCCAAATGGTCACACTAGCAGGGTTACTTCAGCCTCTACCTATTCCGGAGTAGGTGTGGAAGGACATTTCACTGGACTTCATCAAAGGGCAGCCAAAGTTGAATGGGGTCAATTGCATATTGGTGGTGGTAGACAGACTTACCAAATATGCTCATTTTCTTCCACTGAGACACCCGTTTACAGCTATTGATGTAGCTAGCCTGTTTGTGAGAGAAGTGGTACAATTGCATGGCATGCCGCGAACTATGGTGTCTGATCAGGACAAGGTGTTCACCGGCCTTTTCTGGACGGAGTTGTTCAAGCTGTAGGGAACAACATTAAAGTACAGTTCAGCTTATCACCCTCAAACCAATGGTCAAATGGAGAGAGTTAATAGGGGCATAGAGACTTATTTGCGTTGTTTTGTGGGGGACAAACCGAGGCAGTGGGTGAAATGATTACCATGGGTTGAGTATTGGTGCAATACGTCCTATCATACAACCACAAAAACAACTCCATTCAAGGCTTTGTACTGTAGAGATACACCTCCCTTACTGCGCTATACACAAGGACTCACACCTATGGCTGCCATTGATGAGGTGCTACGGCAGAGAGATGCAGTTCTGGAGGAGTTAAAGCAGCACTTGACAAGGGCACAACAACGGATGAAGTCCACAGCTGACCGCAAAAGGCGTGAGCTGGTCTTAGAGGTTGGGTCGTGGGTGTATGTCAAGCTTAAACCCTATAGACAGCGATCCTTGGCTATGAGATTAAATGAGAAGTTGGCGCCACGTTATTTTGGTCCTTATTAGGTGGTGGCATGTGTCGGTGACGTGATGTACAAGTTAGCACTACCAGAATCAACCCCGACGCACCCAGTATTCCATGTATCCATAATCAAACAAGTAGTTGGGGCTAGTAGCAACACTCAGCCTTTTCCAGCGGCACTCACTAAGGAGTTAGAGTGGAAGGTGGAGCCAGAAGCAGTAGCAGGCATGCGCTACAATGCTAAAGCAGTGCTGGAGGTGCTAATCAAGTGGCATGGGTTGCCAGAGTTTGAGGCCTCCTAGGAAGAATTCAACCTAATTAATCTGTAGTTCCCTTCTTTTCACCTTGAGGACAGGGTGAAAGACCAGGCAGGGGGTATTGATAGGCCTCTTATTAAGTTCACATATGTTAGAAGGGGCAAAGGGGGCAATCAGGGGAGTACCTAAGCTAGGAATGGGGGCAGCAGTAGAATTCTAGTGGGATTTCGGCATGATGTGCTGAGTCACAGGCTGAGTCATGAGTTAGTTATTTTTCTTGGTTATTTTCAGCTATTAAAAGGAGAGATAGGAGAGAGGGATGGGGGGATATCGATTGATGAGAACATTGTAAGGGGAGGCTCCTAGGTCCTCGAATTCCTGGCACTACCACTTAAGTTTTGAGCAATATATACACCCTCTCTTCATTCTCTCGAACTTCTCTAAATCATTTGATTTTCTTTCCAACTTTTCTGATCTATTGTGTTTAACACAACTCAAGAGGCACATAAGGAACAAGAGGAAGGGGTGGTTTGAAAAGAAGCACGATCAATTAGAAGTAAGGATCAATTCCTAAAAGGTACAACGATGATGGAGAGAAAGGACTTAGGTTGGACCTCCCTAAATTTGAAGGGAACATGGACCCCAAAGTATTCATAGAATGGCAACAAATCATGGAAGCCATCTTTGACAACAAATAGCTTGATGATGAAAGGAGATGCAAACTTGTGACTTCGCACGTTAAGAAGTTTGAAAGACCATAGTATGAGAATCTAAAGAGAGCATATGAGAGAGAAGGCAAGGAAAAGATTAGATCATGGAAGACAAGAGAAAGGTGCCAAGTGAATTTGAGCAAGATAACTTCATTAAGACAAGAACTATCAAATAGGGGTTTTTGAGTGTGGAGTATGTAAAGGTATTCAATAGGTTGACAATGATTTGTGATGTTTATGATAGGAAGGAACAGAATTGTGCAAGGTTCCTTGGTGGTCTTAACTTGAGCATAAAAGAGAGTGGAGGTTTGCATATATGACACTAGAACATTTGATGAATTTGCCTCTTTAGTTTGATAAACATCTTAAGAATGTTCAGGTTACTTCAAAATCATCAATGTCAAGCAATTTCAAGCCTCAATTGAATGCTTCAAGCTCATATGAAAATAAAAGGGAGGAAGGCCGAGAGCAAAAGGGTGAGGGTAAGGTGACTGAGAAATCAAAGGAGCAACATTACAAATGTAGAGGCTATTTTGCAATGGATTATTATCCAAGCCAAAAAGCTTTAACATTGAGGGAGATTTCATCCATGGAGTCATGAAGTGATGAGGAATCGGAAAAAGGAAGTGAGGAAAGTGATGGGATTGAGAGCACATATAGAGAAGAATGGCAAGAGCGTTGTATTGTGCAAAGGGCTTTGCAAGTGCATCTATGGTCTTGTTCAACTCATGGAAAAAAATTTCAAGATAGTATAAGATTGGTGACAAGGTGTGCAAGGTTATTGTTAATAGTAGTTCATGCACCAATGTTGCTAGTTAAGACATGGTGAAGAAGCTTGGATTGAAAACTATAAAGCATCCAAGACCATAATCTTTACAATAGTTCAACAAAGATAAAGGTGTAAGGATTTCTAAACAAGTTATTTCTTCTATGATTGGTAATTATATTGATGATGCCCTATGACATATATTACCAATGGATGCATGCCATATTTTGTTGGGGAGGTCGTGGAAATATGATAACAAATTTTGCATAATGGAGTCCTTAATGAGTATATGGTGTGCAACGGGAAAAAGAAATTCAAATTGAAGCCTGTTTTTTATGCTATGGCTAAGCCTAAAGAGGGAAAATGGGGGCATGAGTTCGAGAGCTTGATCCTTCAAGAGCATGTTATGATTGAAGCCATAAAAGAGGAGGGTGTTTGCTATGTTTTGGCTATGAAAGAGTCGCAATAAAGGAAGAGTGGTAGCTCAAATTTGAAACTAGCTAGAATTTTGGAGGACCTCAAATGATTACACCATTGAAGGGGCATTGAGCTTGCCAAGAATGTCACTACTTAAAAATAAAATAAAATAAAATAAAAATAAAAACTTGTAGATGCAAGTCTAAAGAGTCCAAGGAGCTTCAAAGACAAATTCAAAAGCTTTTGAACAAGTGTTTTTGAAGGAAAATAAGAATTTTTTTACAAAAAAGGCTTTAGATACCTTTACGTGTGCCTACTTAACCATGAGAGGAAATTAGTATAGACCTCATACTCGATTCACCAAGGACTCAAAGAGGCAAAAGTTCAATTATGGTAGTGGTAGATAGATTTTCTAAGATGGTGCACTTCATCCCAGGCCATGATATTGCGCTCATTGCAGATCTTTACATTAAGCAAGTTGTTAGATTGTACGGTGTTCCAAAGAGCATTATTTCTAATACAGGTGAAATTCCGAAGTTACTTTTAAAATATCTTATGACATTTGTCGGGGACTATGTTCTTATTTAATACATTTCATCGTCTACAAACCGATGTTAAAACTGAGGTAACTGACATTTGTCGGGGATTTAGTGAGTAAGGGTGTACCAAAGAATCGGGATGTAAAGTTAGCACATTCTAGAGTTTGCCCACAATAGAAGTCCATCGCATTCTACAAGATCAAGTCTTGATAAAGTGGTATATGCCACAAATCCTTATATGCCGATCGATTTAGTGTCATTGACAAAACGTGATTTGAGGAGCTTTAAAGCACAAGAAAGGGTGGAGTTCTTTTAAAACCTTCATCAACAAGTGACAATCAACTCTAAGAAGACTAATGCAACTTATTGAGCTAGAGTAAACAAGCATAAAGGTTAACATATGTTTGCTCCGACAGATCTAGTTTGGTTACACTTGAGAACAGAACCCTTGTCTAAGGAAAAATAAGCTAGGGGCATATGATCCATTCAAGATAATTAGAAGATTTCAAAAGAGCGCCTATGAGCTTGGCTTGCCGAATTTATATGGAAGGAGTATCAAGCACATTCAATGTGGCTGATTTTCCTCACACTAATGATAAGATATTCTTTTGAACTAGAGAATGATGTAAGAACATAGTTGGCACATGAGGAATTAGCATTCTTAATCATGAAACCCGTTGTGCTTGATTTATTTGAAGAAGACCCCCCCAAAAACTTAAGGAGGTGACTTGCTTAAGTCATATAACTTGGATGCAATCAAAGGGTTAATCAAGAAGAGGGCGTCATCAAAAAGACATGTGCCTCACACATGATTTCCAAAGCAATAGGGCCAGCCATCAAGACTAATAAGTCATTAATTGGTTTGTTTAATTAGTTATTAAGAAACTTGTTAGATTAGTAAGAATTTTATCTTTTAAGGAGTGTTAGTTATCTATTGAGCATTGTGCTATCCTTTGTTATTCTATGTGGATTTTGTCCTAGTTTTTAGCATATCTAATTGTAAGAAGATTAGGATTGAGGACGTGCAAACATGCTTATAAATATCATTGTAATTCACACTGGAACTAGATATACATGAATCAAGTTTACTTTCTTCAACCTTTGACCTCTTTGTGAGTTATAACCCTTTTTTATGCATTTTTTGTGAATCAAAATCAAGCAACTCTCTTCTTTAATTTTATGTGAGTTAATCTAGAGTGAGTTTGTGTCATAATCTAACACAAGCATATCCCCACATCCATCCCAAGCCTACACCAATTAACATAAAATACCAAACCCTAATCGTCGTATAACTAAAAACCCAAACCCTAACCGATTGATTCCACATTAATTACCCCGAATTCAATTCAATTTTCATCTAAACTAAACCTGTAATACCCCCAAACTTCTGTGTAATGGGTGGATGAGAATTTTTGTCAAAATTTTGGGCCTTTGATTTGATTCAATGTTATGATTTGATTTGGAATAAAATTTGATTTGATATCATGTTGGAAAATGAAATTTATTGAGTTTTATAGACAAAACTATCGAATCGTTGCATGAACCGATCGACAGGTTTGTCGTTTTAGCCAAATTGGGCTCTTCAACCAAACCAATCGACTAGTTGGGGGAAACCAATCGACTGGTAGATGAATAGTCGACTGGTAGACCCAAACCAATAGACTAATTTGTTGAACCGGTCACGTTTTCGAATTTGATTGTCCTAAAAAAATCCCTTAAACTAAAATAGAACGTTACCAATTCATATCGATTGTCCCTCAGTTATTCCCAACTATCTTCATGATGCATTTAACCCAAAATATTGCCTCAATTTAATCTGGAGGTCGGATACAAAAGGGGAGAGATAACCTCAGCAATTATCTTCTTCCTCCTCTCTCTTATGTGCGATTCTGAGATCGAATGTTTCAATCTCAAGCATGCTTCTGAGCAACTAAAAGATTCCTTCCACGTTGATTTCTTCACTCGTGTATGCTAACTCTAACCTAATTGACCTAAGTTCCCTAAAATCACCAATTGAGCTCAAGAGACTAGGTCAGCAAATCCTGGACAAATCCGTCTGTTCTGATTGAATTCAAACGGTCAATGGTAGGGTTTCAAGTTGCCTTCTGAACCCTCAATATTTCATTTCAACTTGTTGGCTATAAATAGCCCCAATTATCCCTTCATTTCACCTTTCTTTCAGCCACCGAACTTTCCTAAGTTCTATATTCTCCTCTCTTCTTTCCACATTTTGAGCAGTTGCCAATTTATTTTGCACATTCTCCTACTCTTGTCTATAGCTCTTTCTTGTTTCAATTGTTAAGCAAGACAGAGTTAAGAGTCTAGGAAAAAGATTGAGTAATTTAGTTAACCCTTTTCTCAATTTTGGCCTTAAGTTGGTAAGTTTTGCTCTCTTCTGCTTTAAGTTCGAAATTGATAAGATTTTGGTATAATATCTGAGTTTAAGATTTGTTGTCTTAAGGTTTTAAGAGTTGAAGTTTTCACAGATTTGGAAATTATATTTTAAGGGGATTAAGCATGCATCAAGTAAGTAATTTTTGAAGAATCTGCATGAAATTTGTGACTTGGTGCTGTGTCAGGGCACCGATTGACCGGTTCCTAAAACAGTCGATTGGTTGATCCAACCCATCAACCAATGCGCTAGTAAAGACATTGATCTTACTCTCTGCTTAAACCCATCGACTAGTCTGGCAAAACCAATCAACTAGTCAATGAACAATCGACTGGTTTTCCCAAACCAATCGACCGGTTTGAAGAAAGCATTGGCTAGTCGACCCAAACCGATCGAATGGTTGGTCCAACCGATCGACTAGCTTGCATGATTTGTTTCTTTGTGGTTTGGTTATGCTTGGGGTTATGTTTGAAACTATACGATGATTATTAATGTGAGAAAATACAAATTTAGCATGGACTGTTGGCCTAATTAAGGGATTAATATGGATCATATCTTATGGCATACATTATGAGTAATGTAAAGGCTAAAAGTGTACTTCACTTATGATAAGTTATAATATTGAGATAAGAGTAACGGAAATCAATAAGAATCAATAAGGGTATGAATTAAACCATATGGTAGACATAAAAAATTTGGCCAAGGGCAATTGAATAACCCACATGGTTGGAAAATTGGAAATAGGAGGATTAATATGGTTTAATATGGAAATGTACCTTGGCTGCTTGTATGAGCCTTGTATGATCACCCATCCTTATGAATAAAATACTAATCACTTAAAGCGAAAAAAAGTCGAGTTGAGTAAGGATTTGGGTTACCCAATCCTCAATTAGCTACCAGGGGTTAGCTTGCCTTCGAGCAGGATCCTGAGAGGTTTCGGTGCCTTACCTACTCTGGACACTAATGATGTACTAGGGGTTATCGATACTAAAAAGTTTGGTTACCAAGGTGGTTGGCTTTGGCCCAGACTTATGTCTATATTGGTTGGCTTCGGCTAGGACTTATGTCCATTGTGGTGATTAGCTTCGGCCTGGACTTATGTCCACTAAGTGCTTAGCTTCGACCTAGAATTTGTCTCTTTTTGAATAATCTTATGGTATGTAAGACCTTGAGGGGGTGCACAATCTATCGCTCAATGATAATAAAAATATGGTTGGCAAATAATGGTTGTTAATTATGAATGATGACCAAATGAATGGTTGACAACTAGCTATAAATGGAAGTAATGACATGATTAACCATATGGTTAAAATTGGCTTATCCACTTGATTAACTGGTTAAAGAATGGGATATTAATTGAGGTGATTAGCCTATATCTTACATGGATAAATGGATGGCACATCTTAATGGAATTGAATAATGGAAATAACCCTAGGGGTTGTTAGATTATTCTTTGTTATTGCTCATGCAAGTAATTATGTGAAAGTGTTAATAGTTTCCTAAGCATGATGTTTTCACTATGATGATATTGTATATGATAGCATGTGTTATGCACTCTTACTTATATGTATAAAGTCCTACCATAATGCATGTTGTACATTATAATCATGAATGATAAATTAGCATACTAGTGTACAATGAGGGAGCAACTTGGCTTACTCAATACGTAGCATATCGATGCGCCCATTTGCTCGGTCACATGCTCATTTCCACACGCAGATGATCATGTGCAAGTTTTTGGGAATGGTTAGCAAAGGGCCTACCTTTGTTGGGTTGGGGCTTCTGAGCAAGGATATCCAGAAGGTTTTGGTGAGGTTCGTGGAGGACCATAGTTCTGTTTTGAACATCATGCCCCAACCAATATTTTGTAATCTCGTACTTATTAGCATGTACTTGTAATGATTTGATCAGGACCAGTTAGGGTCCGATGTAAATACTTTTGGAATTGTTTCAATTAAATTGTTATTTGCGCACTTTGTTGTTTTGGTGTTTTGTTGGTTTAGCCTTGTATTTGATATGGGATAGACGGTGGACGTCCTAACTATGTTAGGTATGACTGTAACACCTTTTTTTTCCTTAGTGTTTTCTACTTTCACAACTTGTTTTAACAAAATTTTGTGGTAATGAAAGGGGTGTTACAAAACCCTAATCATCCCACCCTCATCCTTTCTATCCCACACGCGCATCAAGAAGCTGGATTATTTTACTATTTCCTGCAATTCATAATGGCTCATTGCATAAAATCAAACATATGTTCCACAATTGCATACCAACTGTTATTTTGCCAAATTTTGGTCTGCCGATACAGAATATGCCCAAAATGTAAAGGATAAAAAAATTACAAACTAATCACTGATATAGCAGGAAACATATCTATTGCTGATATATCAGAGAAATCTAAAAGTACCAAAAAAGCACCCTCTGTCCAGACTCCTCTAGCCTCTACCCCACCTCCGTCGCAAGTAATAACAAAAAGAACAGTAGAAAACAAGAGATTAAATGTCCAAAAATAAACAACAAACCGTAATACTAACTACTGAACCTAATTTAGGAATCAGATCTGCAAATGTGAGTCTTGACTAGCAGCACAACTCTCTAACCATTGATGGGCTTTGCTTGCCATCACCTTCACTCACCACCGAGGTCACTCACTCACTATCAAAGTTTTGGTGGTGTGCTATCTCTTGTCGAGGATAGGGACAAAACAAGGTCACAAGGGGTTCCACTTGAACAAATGAACAGGCATCTGGTATCTACTATCTAGTTTAGTGGTTAGTGGTGGTCAGCTAATTTATTTATTTACATTATAAAATCTTCAACCCTCTAAATCTATTCCTCTATCATGTCATATACCAGCTAATAAGTTGTTATTTATTGTAATTTTTATTAGTAAATTTTTAATAAGACGTTAGATACTTCCGTATAAGCAATGCATGTTAATGTTAGTAATGCTAAGACCATTATAATATCATTAGTCTATTAAAATGACAAATGTTATATACCATGTTATATATGAGTACATTGTGAAATAAAATAAAATAAAAATAAAATAAACACACCATGATAGTCACAACGCATAATTTATCGTTCGCCATATTTCGATAACACAATAGCAATTACAATTTTATTGCACAGCTCATACTAGCCAATGCATATATAGATCAGACCATCTTTGATGTTGAGTTTCACAGCTTGACAATTTGGCCATCACAGTAGATATAATGAATCTAGATAACTATCCCTTCAGACTTAATGGTTCAACTGGTATGGTCAGACATGCAATTCCGAAGTTAAAAAATGCAAGTGGAAGTCATACCTTGTACCAAGTGCCGTCCAGACCTGTCTTCCAAACAGCTGTCACCACATCACGACGAGAACCCATGATACCTAGATAAGCTCCAAGACCAACTGATGTGTTTAAGCCAAATGCAGCATCTCTCTCAGATAGCCTACGCTTCCTTGGCCACAGATTATGGACTCCATAGTAAACATCACAACTTTGGACCAACTTTGATTCCATAGTGTCACTTAAAGTACTAAGCTTGGAGCTCTCATCTAAAGATACTGTATCCTCAGGATCAGACCAAGGACCACCAAACATATTCCGCCGATGCCACTCTTCTGCAGGTGGGTGGAGCTCCAATTCACGAAGTAATAAACCAGCAGCATCTGCACCACGAGGCCTTGGCATGTTCTGAACATAAAGGCCATAAAAAATCAAGGAAGAAATATCTAGCAGGACATCTACTAATCAAGCTGGCTAATTAAAGAAGTTCAAGTATAGCTAGAGACTGCAAAATAAATACTCATAATGTTAAAATTCCAATGAAAGAATAAACACCTTGACTTTTATCAAAATGTTACCTAAAGGTAGCCTAACAAATAAATTGAATGGAGAAGGGATAATGGTAATAAGAAAATGTCCCTTAGTAAACTTGTTCAGGAATTTGCTTACCTGCATATGAGGGCCAAGTGATGCTTCTACAACCTCAGGTAATACAGTATAGTTCCCGTCAATATAATGTAGGCGGACCTGTATGCTGGAATCTCCAACCTGAGAAGCAGGCAAACGATGTGGCAGACCAGCTGTTCGCCTACAGAGATCCATCAGTATCAGGAAAAGGACCTTCACCTACATAAAAATGTACAGAGATCCATAAGTGGGGGTTCCTCGACATTACAGAATGAGAAGGATTGTGAGACAGAATATGATGAAGCAATCCTCAAAAATCTGGAAAAAGGAACATTAATAATATATTTAAAGCTGCTTGAATTAGGTGAGTGATTGCTAACCTCCTCATATGTGTACCCTTGACCAGCATTTCCCGTACCAAATCTTGCCCTATTAGCAGGAACATCTTCAGCTCCTTTTGCTCCTGGAATAACATGACCAAGCCGAGCCCCCTGAATATCTTCTGAACGACCAGAAGCTGCCACAGATTTCGACTGAGCATTATTCTCTTCCATCTTGCCAGGAGCACCAACAGGCTGCAACCTCTGGGCATTTAAATCAGCATTTCTCTGTGTACTCTGAATGTAGCGGGGCAGTTGAGTTTTCCGGAAGAAAAAGCAAAAGAACAAAAGTTGGCATAGTCTATGAAGGAAGTGGCAGTCACCAATAAGCCTAACAGCAGGGGTACCAGGAAATGTTCCAGTATTTATACTGATTGGCATAAAGGAAGATGGACCACTTATAGGATTTGGAGCTGAGCCAACTCCATCGGCCGTGCCACTAATTTTGGCAATAGCACCTTGTACCCAAGCCTGCATCTGGGGATTCCCAGTGGAATTCGGAGTCCCATTCTGACCACCTGAAAAAGACGAAAAAGGTAATCAAATCCTTATGCCACATGCACCACTGTGCACATATGCAAACTTGAATATGGCTTTCGGATAAAATTAGATAAGGGAGTTACATCAATAGTGCCAGCTTATAATAATTTCCTGGATAACACAATGAAAGACAAGGGTGCAAACAGAGGAAAAATTAACAATATAATCATCCTTTTCACTCACAGAAGACAAAAGCATTCAAAAACATTGAGCTTCAAACAGTTCCCATATCTATTAGATGCAGGAAACAGGTTAATTTGAAGCAGAAAATGAATAATCAATTGCCACCAAAATGCAGAGCATATCACAAACCCACCCTGACTTGCAGCAGGAGATCCTGTGCTTTGGGTTGGACTGGTCACCAGACTCCGATTACCGCCAGTGCCAGCTTGAACAGCATGACTTGCCAGTGTGCGACAAAAACTTGCATACCGCCGCAAACGAGTGATGAAATGGGAAGCTAAATCAAGGATGGCATCAACATAAGCCTGCATGAGAGCATAATGATGATAGGATCAAGACAAACCATCAAGTTCCAGAATTTTTTTTAAAAATAAAAATAAAAAAACAATAATGGCCTTAGCAGGCATTCATATTTGCCAACTGCAATGCTCCAGTTCAGATAGTGCAGCATGGTTGTTTCTGTCAATATAAAAGAGCACAAAAATAAATCTGTCTTTGATGCATGCATTTCATATAAAGCCCAGGAGACAAGGACCATGAGCATGAACAGTTCAAAGTTAACAGACCAGAAAAAAGAGCTGCAAAAATCTCATTCTACCAAAAAATGAACACATTTAGTTGCCTACATGCCAGTGTATGAAATGAAGCAAGACCTGGACACTTGATACAAGTGCTGCATCAACAGCCATGGCTTCTTGATCAATGTTAGATAATGTCTCAGAAGATGCTTGCCATGGCTCTGCTACTAGAGCAGAGGGATTTATCAAAGCAGACTCAATGCCTTTACCAAGCATATCAAGCAACAACCTTGCCTGCATATCCAGAACCATTGCTCTAACTTCTTGGGCATTTGTGCCTTCTAATAGCCTGCATTTCATCCTATCCAAACTCTGAAACCAACAAGGAAAGAAATGAAAATCGATATTAAATATATTTCCAATAGGTCGCACATTCCTAATTTCTAATAACTGTTCAATGGATAAACTGAAGAAAGCACAGCTCAGTTGAAAGTATGGTCATTTGCTAAGCATGTGCAAACATCATATCCACATTAGGAAAATCACCACAATATTCATTCACTATGGATCACAGAAATAACAGAGGAAAAGGTAAAGATAAAAAGACAAGATGGGTGGAGGCAGTGACTACCCCAAGACAGGCCTAGTATTCATTAAGAAGTTACCATTTCTAACTGACCAAGACTTGTAACGATCAAGCCAAAAATAGAAGCAAAAAAGGGGTAATATAGTAGCCAATGCAAGATATGACTAACATTATATATTAACGGTTCCCAAAAGGGTATTGATAACAGGAAGTAAAATAGCTTAAACACAAGGGACCGCTCAGGCACAGTTAGCTGAAGTTTGTCTCAAATCCCACCTCCCCCTTCCTCCAATTCTGGCAGTCTCCCCTCTGTCAAAATGGATGAAAAAGGAAGGATAATTTCATTCGGGTACCATGACATCTGGCTTATTAATTTAAAGATATTATGTGTTCCGCATAATTCCATTGCAGTACAAAGATATCTTTGATGTATTTGATGGTAATACATCATGTCAAGTGCTTTTAACAAATTTATTAAAATGTTGACCTATTAAATGACATATAAAACTACATTTAGACCAAAAATAAAATGAATCATCCAAAATAACAAAGGAGGCCCAAAATACTAAGAATTTCCAACTATGTGAACATAAATCCTTTACTTTTGAAAGGCATCCTTAAAAAATGTAAAAGTTCCACAAAAAGTTTAAAATACTTCTTATTGATGAGAAGTTCTCCAAAGCATCATATATATATATATATATATTACCATTTCCTATAACAATAAAAAATAGCATTAGGTAAAAAAAAATTATCATTTCCTAAAGACTAAAACTTACATAACATTAATGCTCCAGTTGGTTCATGGAAAATTTTAAAGAAAAGAAAGAAAATGATGAGGAAAATAATTTTTTTGTGTTTGGTTTACATGAGATTAGGACTGTAAATGAGCTGAGCCAGTTCGGTATTTGGCTCGGCTCGGCTCGTTAAAAGCTCGGTTCGGCTCGTTCATTTAGTTAAACAAGCCTAAAAGTGAGGCTCAGGCTCAGGCTCAGGCTCGGCTCGTTTATCCTAAAAGTGAGGCTAGGTTCATTTTTTGGCTTTGGCTCGTGAGCTCGGCTCGTCTCGGCTCGGCTCGTTAAAAGCTCAGTTCGGCTCGTTCATTTAGTTAAATGAGTCGAGCTCAAACATCATTTTAGACTCATTTAATTAAACAAGCCGAACCCAAGCCTAGGGGTATTCGGCTCGGCTCGACTCGTTTACAGCCCTACATGAGATAATAAAATAGAAAAAGAAGATGGTATAAAATTGCTAAAAATTAACTAAATAATTTTCTTTGAGGAAAATCTGAAGGAAAGTATTTTGATTTTAATTTTTTTTCCTTTAAACTTTCTTAGAACCAAATAGTGCCTAAGTAAAAGAGAGAGAAAATAGGAAAATGCCTTGGTACTTGTACTGACTGAATAATAATTCAAAACACATGGTACCTCCAAATTATTAGGCTAAATGGCAAGACATCCAAAGAAGAATTCAGAAAAAAGTAGCAGCAACATTCTTCCCATAGTGGAGATACAGCACACAATAATAATAATAATAATAATAAAAGTCAGCAGTCCCTGCTTAAGGCTTCAAAATATTTAGAAACGGCTTTGAACTAATATGAGTATTTTTTAAAGCATATCATAAAAAAATAGTATTTACTATCACTACTACTACTATTTAAGCAGACTTACAGGTCCATACTGTTGCCTATGCTGAGCAGAAGGGAGGGAATGAAAATCCGCATCCAACACCGCAATGACACTGTTCAGTGAAACTGTGAAATGTATTAAAAGAAAATATAGTGTCAATAACATCAAGACATGCTAAAAGATCATAATCAGTCTCCAACCAGATTCATTGGCACAAAGTTTTTTATGATAAATGAACTTAGCATATGACCTGTCCACATGGATGGGCACATCATTCTTTTTATGTGAAATCTTCAGCAGGGGAAGAAAAGGATCAAACTGCAACGATAAAATGCAAAATGAAAGAGAACTAACAATGCTACAATGACAACTATTTCAGTAGCAATATTTCAGGACTATAAACTAATTATTTCTGGAAAGCATACAACAAACTTAAGTTTTCTGGTAAAAAGGATAATAACTTGTGTGCCCAATCTCCCAACTTTGCATATCAAAATATAATAGGACTGGTGTTAGGGTTCACAATCTTATCAGTCTTATGGGGCAATTATATTTATATTTTTACAGCTAATATTAGCTATTATTTGGTTGATATTGATAGCTAGGTTATATTTAGTAGCTATTAGTCATGTCTAGCTATTGTAATATTTAGGAAACAATTTGTTAGATTCTTAAGAGATATTGGTGATTATTTTTATAAGTCTAAGCCCATAAGTCGTATTCGCATATAAATATAAAATTAATAAGACAAGTTGGGAATTAATCAAGAGATTAATTCCCTAACTCCCTCCCTCTCTACCAGTCAACTGCTCTCCCAGCTCCCTTCCCCAATTGCCACCAGCTACCACACCCATCTCCTTCACTTCAATCACCAAATTCAACCACTAATTCATAACGTTTTAAAAAGAGCAAAAGATTAAGGACCGCTACGATTCTTGAGATAAATTGTGCCATTACTAGTGTAGTTAGATCCCAAAATTAGGAATCCAACAACTAGTATCAAACTGCACTTCTAGAAACACTCAATGCCACCTTACAAGACATGGCAGCACAATATAATCGTATTCGGAGAGAACAATTCTATGGAGAAAAAAGGTGGATGATCAAGGATAAAACAAGCCGATGACCTAACCCAGCCAGTTGGCGATCATCTCATAGTCCATTGCCAACACCTCACTGTCCTCCACCATTTGCCCCACAACCACCAGTGCACCTACCAGCATTTTCACTTCACTAGGGCTAGCCACTTCGCCAATCTTGTGTCGATGAATGTCAGCACTTTACCCCCTCTCCATCCACTCGCCGGACTTCCTCCACCTCTTCAAATCTCTAAAGCCCTAACTCTAACAACCTTTGATCACTCTACCCCCTCTAGCCTCTTCCTATCTCCAAAACCCTAACTATAAAAATCCTCCGACGATAATTAAAGAATCATCCACTACCACTCAATCCACTCAATCAATGAGCCACCCCTAAGGCCATCAAAGCCTCAGACCATCACTTTCCCTCCTTACAATTCACTCTATTGGTCTCTTCCTCTCCATTATCTATTGTGACAGCCTTAGAGATTGGTATTGATGACAAACATAAGCTACTCCCTTCGATCAATTCTTTGATAGTAGCTTGTTCAATTGCAAAAGTTCACTAGCATTTACTGCTTGCTTGAAAGTAACATCAATTCAAAAAAAGAAGTTCCACACCGTCCAAACTAAGTGAGGGTTCACTCCGAGCCCTTCTCCGCCGTAGTTGATAGCACTAGCATGGGTTTGTTTTAGCTTGAAGGAGATAAAGCACATCTTCTGGCTAGGTCATCTCCACTTACTTAATGTTTGAAATTCCAGTAGCAACCACATGAGCTCAAGTCCAAGGGTAGTTGTTCTAAGTCAACATCTAAGCCACCAGTGATTGTTGATGACCAAAAGTCATATAATGCAATATCGATCCCAATATGCAATACTAGTTCCAATATGTAATATTAGCCGATAGTTATCGGATTCTGGGTAAACCAATATATGAAATCGATGATATGCGACAATTTTCGAATTTCATGTATTTATTGGCCGATATTTAGCAATATTTGTTAATATCTGATTTTAAAAAAATAAAATTTCACACTGCGAAGTATAAAATGTCACTTGTAATATCCCGATACAATGAAATAACAACCAAAACTGCAGTTTTATTACTTGCTTCTAGTTAGGTCACTATTGCCTAGGTCATACGTCCTCTTCTAAGCCATTAACTTACCACAGTGTCCTGGACCAACAGGTCTCCATTGTCTACTCATCAAAGGGAATGGAGCTAATAGATATTGAGGCACTCTCCAAGTTTGGTTCATAGTAGCCTTTACCTCTACATAAAATGGATTAGTCCGAGCTTGACCCATTCGAGCATTTGGGGGCTTCAGCTAGTGAGATCCTTTCACCAAACCCAGCTCCCCATCCAGAGATTGACTGCTTACAAATATTTCCCTATTAGCATTTGTGGCAAGCAGATTTATCCCAGCTCAATAGCAAACCAAGAGTCACATAAATCTGTACGCCATTTTAGCATTTAGCTTGCATGTGACACCATGGTCAAGCCTCACAGTCTCAATCATCCAAAAAGTATTAGCAACCATAACCTGATGGTTTCTTAGTAGTAGTGAGCAGGTTGCCATCAACATTATTGTGAGCAAGTTGTCATCAAAATTGACAGCTCCAGATCAATTACAATCCTATGTGTAGATCCTTAGCTAGATTAGGTTTCAAGACAAGACTAGCTTGACTCTCAAGTAATTAGCTAAGGGCACAATAGTTACCACCCATGCCGAGGTGAGTATGTGATTGGTTGAGTTATTAGTGGGGCAAGGATTCCCTTATTTCGACTCATAGGAGGTGGTGTTCGTATTATGAGCCAAGCATTTAGCCTTCCTCCAAGCTTGAGGATAAGATTGATGTTTAGGAGGGGAATGTTACTTGGGGCCACAATTTTATCACCCCTTTTTGTTATGGGCAATTATTTAGATAATATTTTTACTTTTAGTTACTAATTATATACATAATATTTAGTAGCTATTATTCATATTTAATTATGATACTATTTAGGAGAATATTGGTGATTATTTTATTCGTCTAAAGGGTTTAGTTCAAAGGTCATATTTGCATATAAATAAGAGCTGAAGACCTCATTAATAAGACAAGTTGGGAATTGATTAAGAGATTCGTTTCCAGTACACTACTACCCCCACCCTTCCCTAATTGTTACTAGCCACCGCCCTATAGAACATCCATATCCTCTACTTCAACCACCAATTTCAACTACTGATTCATCCTAAAACCATTCTAGCGCTACAAGATTTCGGCGTAAGCAACAACAAAATCATTCTAAGAACAAAAAGACTCGGGACTGCTAAAATGATCCTAATAATCAAATAAATCAGCTAATATTAGCACGACTAGATCCAAAAACTAGGAACCCAACAACTGGTTTAGCACCTCAGCTAACAAAATGATCATAGGCATCTGTCACTGCTGGCAGCATTGCATATGCTCTCATGGAATCCATATTGCTCCAAATATACAATCATCATGAATTAACAGGTAAAGGGCATTATAATGATGCAATCCCACTACTTTGCATGACTTTAAACTAATAAAGAATGACACACATGTGCATCATTCCACATTGAATAAAAAAGAGGAGAACAACTAGCTTATAAGCCTTATTAAAATATCCACCTAGAGCCGACTAGTTACGATCGGAATCTCACTGGAGTTTGTAAGTGGTCCAACTGTCCTACTAGATCTACATAGGCCCATCAAAAGATTTGACATTGTATCAAAGCAGTTGAAGATCCGAATGCACGACTAATGGGGTTTGTTTAACTTTGAGAAATCATGCCTGAAGAAGTAACAACATCCCTATATAGCCAAGTAAGTGACCCACGTATAAGAGGGAGTATTAAAAAATTACCCACATGTGTCATCTTAGAATGGATACAAAAGAGAAAGATGATTAGCTAATACGTCTGGCAGGCTACACCAATTGTCTTTGTCACCTCTACCAAAAAAAAAATTTCAAACATATATAGAGAGAGTGGGTATCTAATGAGAAATAGTTGTCTCAATGAGAACTAATAACTAACACTCTCAGTTGAATAAACTACCCAAAAAAAAGGTAAAAACTACTCTTAGTAGTAGATGGAGAAAACCAATTCAAGTGTCAGGGAAAATAATGGTGACATTTTTATAAATATGGTATATTTATGTTTTAGATTTGAAAATTACTAACAATAGATGGTGAAAACTACTCTAAGTATCAAAAAAAATATAACATGTGACTATTAACAAGAAAAGCAGTGACATTTTCGTAAAGAGTAGGCATTTATGTTTAGAAAACTACCTAAAGTAGGTGGTGGGTGAAGGAAACTATAATAAGTTTCTTCAGAAATTATAGTGTTTTAAGTGTTAAAAAAATGTGTTATTTTTTTTAAAATATTATATATTTATATTTCATGTTAGAAAACTACCCACAATAAGTGATGAAAACAATTCATAATAGGTAGAAGAAACTACGTTAAGTAACTTAGGAAACTATGGTGGTTATCAATTCTCACCATAAAGGGTAGTTCTCATTATATATATATATATATATATATATATAGATATAGATATATAACACAACTATTGTACCTCTCAATCATATAGTTAAATAGCAGTAGCATAGAGGCTTCTATTTAGCAAATTTTGGGCCAACCATAATACAAAATTACCGATACACTACGGTTTTAAAATTTTACAAATTATTGGTTAATAAATCACCGATAAATCGCATATAAATCAGAAAATGCCACCAATAAATTGGGAAATATCAACAACTTATTGAGAAATTCTAAATTTAACGTACAAAGCATACATAATAATTTCTTCTTAATCATTTACTATATATATCTTGGATCAAGTTACTATTCAATTATAATGAAATATTGCCATTTATTACCTTTACATCTACACTAAATAACATTTTTTCCCAAGGTAAATGTAGAGTTATTAGAATAATTTAACATATAATGACTCATTTAAACATTCTTATATAATATAAAACACTAATTTAATGAATATTTATATTTAAATGATCAATAAATAATAATTAGAACATATAGTGAAAGTAAAATAAAAAAAATTAAGTTGCAAGGATCGTGAAACATATTTTATCGTTCGCGGTGATCCGATATCGTGACAACAGACACGATTATTCCCTACTCCGAGTCTAACATACATGTCGTATTCTCTCTCTCTCTCTCTGTGCCATAGAACTTTATTTTGAATTAAGTAGGCCCCTCTCAGTTTAATATACATGTCTTCTCTTCTCTCTATATGCCATAGAACTTTGTTTTGAATTAAGTAGGTCGTATTCTATTCTCCCCAACTCGCCTTCTATTACTACTTCCTCCCAAGGTCAACCTTATCTCTAGAATTACTACTAGAAATAAGCAACATATTTATGGAAATATTAAAATCATACTTTATTGGCATGAGGGATTTGGGTTTAAAATCTTTGGCACCGTTTGATCTTCCTTCTAAGGGGCCGAAGAAAAATGAGAAGCCCCAAAAACAAAGTTGGGGATCAGCCCTCACTCCACAGGAGAAGAAGATAATGATAAAAAATAAAAAAAAAATAAAAATAAAAACTCTATTGTGGATGTTCCAGCGAGAAAGGCTATGCTAGGGCATGTGGCCAATGTGTGCACCTACAAGGCTAGGGCTCATAAACCCTTTCTATTTTGCTTTAGGGAAATCTATTAACCTAGGATTAATGAAATGGAACAAGATCGCTCAAAAAAGTGGTTGAGAATAGTTTGCTATTGCAACTTCCATGAAATCATGAAGGTGTCCAACCCATGGCACTCGAACCTGATAGTTTTAGCATTTTTTTGATTTTAGGGTGGTGACAGTGCTATTGCAATTTCAAGGCATCCATTGGTGCTACGACTTGCAACGACAGCCTCAATGTGTACCATGTTAGTGCAAGCTTCTCAAAAGACTACTCAATTTTAAGGTTTTCTCATCATCAGTTTTTGGGCAAAACATCGGCTAATTCTGAAAAATCTCTTATGATTGAATTGCATATCTAGTATAGGGCACTCTAGTCCGATTATAAAAACTATGGGGATATGCATCTACAACTGGAATTTACAACAGCCCATATAATTAAGTATCTGTCCTAATAGACAATATGGACCGATATTTATTAGATTTTAGATCAGCTAACACGCGAAATTAGCAATACGTAATGGATTTAAATTTTACGCATTTATCGCCGATATAACAGTTACCAATTGATATTTACTTATATTTTACTAATATTTGCTAATATCTATTGCGAAAGGAAATAAAATCACACTATGACAACCGCAACATCTAAAATACAGTTCGCACCACGCCGATACTGCGATACCACAACTGCAACTACAATCATGTACGCAACTACAATTTTTTTTGCTTGCATCAGCCTTCCTATGATGTACTCGATCACTCAACCTAAACCACCATCATGGATTCAGAATGATACACCAATTTTCTTCGCAAAAGCATTAAGGATCCTACATCATGCCTCCATAGTCCATGGTCTTCTCCCTCACTCAAGAGGCACTTCCATCTTGGAGCTTTTTCAATCTTTCAGGCAATTTTCTTTTTGATTTGATGTACTGCAATGGAGAATCCATGATGAAAGCAGATTCTTGTAGCTTTTCCAATCTATTGGGACCAATTTTCTTTTCAATCTCATGCTCTGCATTGGAGAATCCGTGATGAAAGAGGAGTCTCCCTCACTCAAGCAGCAATTCCATCTTGGGTTCAGAAACAAATATATTCTATTTATAAAAAAGGATTCTTGGAACATTCTTTTTCCTGCTCAAAGCTGTCACTTTCAACTACCAAAAAAAAAAAGACAAATGCATAATAAGAGGGGAAAAAAAGTTACGACTCACAATAGAAGGAAACAACCCCAAAACAACAAAAATGGCTTAGCGGCATCAAGTGTCGAAGAAGAGAGAAAGACTTTGAAGATCTTATACCGTGGAGCTCAAGTTGCAGATCAAAACTCCATGAAGAAAGAAGAATGGTCGCCAAAAAATAATGGCCACTATTGAGGAAGCTCTGTATGAATTGTCCCAATGCTTTGATTCAAAACATAGGATTTGCTAGATTGAACTAGCAAAGACTAAAGGAAGAGCAGTAAAGGGGGAAGAAGGACAGAGAAGCAGAGAAAGGAATGGTCCAGACTTGCTTCTGATTCTGGGTCGTGGTTTTTGGAAGGCTGATCGGAGCCTTTTCAGCCCGTTTGGAGTCTTTTCAAGCAATTTTCTTTTTGATCTGATGTTCCACAATGGAGAATCTGAAATTCTTTTTTTGATTCATTGCAGTTTTTGCAAATTTTTATGGTCTTTGTCTCCAATTTTTACAAGCTGTGGCAGTAAGTAAGACGTTCAGAATAAGCTGTCATGGTTCTATGTATCGGGAGCTCTTGTGTGTCAGATTTTGGAGCTGTTAGAGCAAATAGTGCTCAGTGGTTCAAACATAATAGATACAGGTATATCTCTCTTTCATTATTCAGGTAAGTAGCATTTTTTCACTATTACTCTATTTTTTTCCTCTTATTTCTATAGTTTTCATTCTCTATTTTTGGTTTAAACAATAATTTATTAATTTTATATTGATTGGAGTTTGGTGTGTCTGCAGTTCAACCTGTAGAGTGCTTTGAGGCTGCATCTCTCTCCAAGAGACAGACCTTGTTGCACCTTTGAGTGTTACTTGTATTTTCTTTAGTTTTTGAGGACAAGTAACTAAAATTTGTTGTCTGGATTGTTGTTTCATAAAGTTTCCAATAAACTTTTGATAAATTTCTGTTCCCACTGCCAATAGTAACATAAGTTGCGGAACTTTTCATTTAGCTGCAGGTGTTACTGATGTTAGAAAAACAGCAGATTGGCATTAAATTTCCAATTTTACTTTACTTGAACATTAAGTATTCAGTCTTACTTTGTTAAAATATAAAAGCGCGATTGTAGATTGAGTAAGACGTGAACCAATGAGAGACAAATATTACATTATCTTTTAACATTTAAGTTATGTTGTAAAGCCAGTAATTTGATATTGATTAGAATTTGAAGGCGTGGGTCTCATTTAAATTGAAGGTAATCAGCTTTGATGTTTGCTGGGACTTGCAGATAGTAGTATGTTATTTTTTTTTAGATATGAATTTGCTGAAAGCCACCTGGTGGTATATCTTTGAAGTTGAAACTGTATATAGCTTATTATGTTAAATTGTGCAGGCAATTAACTCACAATATTCCTTCTTTTTCTTTTAATTATGTTAGAGGTTGTAGTTTAATAGAGGCCAAAAACAAAGGAGCATAACTGAAAAATAGGGGAGGAACTACGGTAAATACATGCAAAAATTGCTGATTTTTTTTCCTTCCTTGAATTCTCTCTTTGTGACAGATTTATACATCGAAAAATAAAACAACGATTCAAACACTAAAGCTTATTTTCATCTTGTGACAAATAACTGCATGAAATACCAATTACTACTAAAGGTGGTAGCCAAAAAGGAAACAATCATAGTTTATGTGCCTACGGACACATTTGGATGGGGGTAATGGGTGTAGGAAGCTGAAGGATAAATGAAGGTAACATGTTACTCAACCACTCTCTTGGCTTTGCCTTCACTAGAGTTTGTGAAGGTCGTTGATGTTCTCAGCAACCACCAGTGAAGCACCGGCATACAAAAGCAAGCATGAAAGCACTGGTGAGAGAGAAGAAGAGCAGGAGCAGGAGGTAGGGAGAGAGCTTCTCTGGCGAGAGTGCAGGGCAGCAAGGCTCCTTGTGGTAATACCTATTTTGTTGTAGCAGGTTCCAGCCACAGAAAGGACAGTCGAGGCTCTCCCAGACCTCAATGATGATGTGAGAAGACATTCAAGCACACAGGAGAAAAGAGAGAAAAGAGGGATTGCAAGAGAGCGAGAATAATTACAAGACTCTAGCATGATGTGAGAAATTGGTTTGAGGCAGGGCAATGAATGAGTTTTTCACTCTTCTTAATTCCAAAAGTCAAAAGTTCAGAGTTTTTCCTTTTTTTTCCCATTACTCTCCTATCTTTTCCCCCTATGCCGAACAAGCCCTTGAGTTGGTGATTTGAGTTTTCCTTAGGCATTTTTATGTTGTATCATGTTTATACATGTTAGAGGTCTGCTCTAGATGTTCTATATTCAATAGTTATAATATCTATTACTGACACTAACTGTAGTTTCTGATTCATTCACTATGATGCTTGTGTGCTAAGGTTATGGATGCAAAAGGGGAGAAATCATTGGCATTGTTCCAGCTAAGTTTCAAAAAAACATATGGGTAAAGAGATATTAGTCTACAATAAATCAGAAGTTTCATTTCCACATAAAGTTTTGGGAACATATTTTCTTTGTAATATGATACTATATTCAGCATCAAATTTGCCTTTCATCTCTGGTCATTTATATAGGGATATCAGTTGATACTTATGGGCAACTAATAGGATACCATTTTCCCATGCCAAAGTGCTCATACTATGCATTAAAATTTAGCTAGAGGCTAGGAGTAGAATAATTTTCTTTTAATCGTTTGATTTTTCTTCTTTTAAGAGAAACCCACTTTATTAAAATCTCACAGCCTTTCCGCTTTCCTTGAATATTATGAGGCAAGAAGAAATATTAATTTATATACACATATAACACACGATTACTCTTACGTATTAAGATGCTGGCTCTGTATATCAAGAACTATTGATTTATGTGTACATAAAAAATCAAAACTCACATATTAAATTAGAAAAAAATTTTGAAATTTTAAAAACAAACCAAAATTATTTTAATCTCTATTGTAACTTTAGAAGAATCTTAGTAGGTTTTATTTTCTTTGAAATATAAATATGTGAATTGAAATTTTATGTATATAAAGCAATTCAAAAATCTTAAATTTTATTTAAAAAGATTAATGTGTTCTAAGTAATTTAAATAATCATCAACAAATTAAATAAAACACTGTATTTCTGAAAGTACAACAAAATTTGTTATTTTGTAAACATGTTTACATCATGATAGCTAAACAAAGTATAGTCATTTAATACATTGTTTTCGGTTTTGAATATGTAACCATTCCTTCCTTAATAAAATGAAAAAAACCCTCGCTGGATATTTGTTTTAATTATTTTTTCAAAAGTATAAATCTGTGCATTACATGGGTGTAAAACTAATACTAACAAAAATGGAGTGCTAAAGCTTAAAGAGCTAAATAAATTATATCGAAAGTCACAGTCATATACAAAGTGAACAGAACTCTTCACACATAACATAATAGAGAGCATGCCAAACATGAGACTAAATCTTACCAATACCATCTTCAGCAGCACTTTGAGTACAGCCAACAGCATCCCACCAATCAATTCCAACCAAAAGACTCCACCAAAATCTGCTTTAACAAACCCAGAGGGTTAGAGTTAGAAAACCATGTATGACAAAAAGGACAAAACAAATATAGATAGATGATTAAATATATATAAATATATATATATAAATATAAGGGAACAGAAATTTCAGCTTTTTTGGATGAAGGAATATATCCTTCTGATTTGTCATTCAAAGAATACAACTATTCAATAGTCAGGAGAGGGTAGCAGCTTCAATGTGGTGATAATTACCAACTCCCTTCTCATCACCTTCCTCACATATAAAGGCCCATCACCTTTTCAATATCAGAAGGCCAGCTCCAGAGCCAAGTAATTCCCAATCCTGTCCTTTCTCGAAGTCAGTCCTAAGTGGGAGGGCAGGACTTTCGAGGGGAGGCAGAGATGCCAAAGACAAACGGTTGGCCTAAGAAAAGGCATTTCTGGTGATTTGATGCTGGATTCCAAAACAAATTTCCAGTGTTCTTAAAATGATATGTTTTAAAACTAACAAAAAATTTACCACTTTTCATCTTTAACAAATTAGTTTCATAATTTATTTCCTCCCTGTTATTTTTTTCTTTCCTCTTCTTTTTTTTAATAATAATAAATAAATAATAAAAAAACCTCCAGTCTTACAATTATTTTAATCTTCTTTGGTTTTCATCTTTATGACTTCATTCTCTATCATCTCCAAGATAAGCCCTAATCTCTCAATTCCCCAGGACAAACCCTCATCAAGTCATTATTCTAATTCAGTATCAACATCACCTTAGAGCCAGAAATTGAATTATTTTTAACAAATGAGAACCAAAACTGCCTTCAATGCTGCAGGGAACAGCCACCGACACTGGAAAAATCAAAAGAGTCCATACATGAAAGAAGATGAAAACTGAGAGAGAAGAAAATAGGTGAAGAGCTGGAATCAAAGAAGATAAAAGATACGGCAGGGCAAAGGAATATATTTGGAGGAAGATGATTTGTAAAGGCATGAAAAACCACAAAATATCAATTTTCACTATGAAAATAGAAAATAATGTTTACATTGAAATAATTATAAAAAAAAATTCCCAAATTACAGCATGAAAGATAACCAAAAATCTAGTCCAGACACCTTTTTAATTGACAATTAAATAGCTCCATTTCTCAAATGATAAATTAAAAGATATACTCCAGCCAAAAAGCTGAAAGTTTACTCTTCAAAACAATTAAACCCCCATGTTCGAAGCTACTTATAAAAATTAGTTATCCCAAAAAGTACTAGAAATTCTCCAAAAAAAAATAGTAGTTTTTTTAACCACATTTTATAAGTAGCTCTAGACAAAGGATAGCCACAACAAACCTCTCTGCAATTGCACGTTCCCACATTGAAGAATTCACTTTTGCTTGACTACTAGGAGCAGCAGGAGGGAGAACACGGATTATCTTTAGAATCGTGCAATCATTGCTAGTGTCATGCCAAACACAAGCAGAGCAACAGCTAGTAGAAGAGAAAGAAGGTGCAGCAATTGCCGAGCCAACGTTAATCTGGTAATTGTCCACAGGTGCAAAGTCTGGACCAGAGAAAATGTGGACACCGCCACGTAGAAATGCAACAGCAATCTCACCGCCATGAGCAGAATACACAATTCGAGCAAGCGTTCTAACATCACTAGGCATATCAAAGGGATCATAAGTGACCCTTTTGGGCTTATCTGCAGCAGAGTCAGACTTGCTCTGTAAATCACAGGTCAGTCCACCTGCTGTTGCTAGGTGGCTTTTAAAATCACTGGTTGGTGTGATGCTTTTATTGACCTTTGTCTCCCAAACTGTCTGCTTTGGTGCCTGGCCACCAAAATTTGACGATGGGTTCCCAAATATCTGATGAAGAACAACAGGTTTAAGACATGATTCCCAACGCTGCACTCTCCATCCTGTTACAGAAGGGCCCTCATCTGGGTCATATGGTGACATGTACTGTCCTGGAAAAAGTGAGACAACGTTGTTGAATCTCCAAGCCCAAGATAAGCAAAGAAGTCAAACTTCACAATAAAGGAATGATAGTGCAGTGATCAGAGGAAACACTATTTTCATATTGGGAAACAAATATCAGCACTCTTGACTGGATGAAAAAAGAAAACTTTCCAAAAGTGATCTAATGATGAGCACATTGGCTCTGAAATGGTAGTATAAGTAGCCTAGGAGCCTCATAGTTTTCTGGGGAGCTGCAACTCTCTGTACATCTTGTGGCTGTTTCGGCCAAAGTCTGTCCCTGTTTATAACTGCATCTTCATAATTCAAGAAAGAGCTTTCTATGCTCTCCTATGAAAAATGAAATGACCAAGTAAACGTCACTTTTTTACAGTTCTAATATCAGATGCAAATACTTCAGAACCTAGAATAAGATATCTCAACAACTTACAATCTATATAAAATTTTCTGATGTGACATTTAAAGGTTTTATTTTTGATAGAAAAAGAGCATCACTGAAAAAAAAATAGAAATGGACAAGACAATGAAAAATACTAAACGAACAAAATGCAGGTTGCTAATCAATTTTTGATAATGACAAGCAATCCTTTACAGGAACCTAAGGAATAGACCTTTGTGATTCCAAAACTTGCACTCTAGGCTACACTAGCTAAACTTGCATGTTTCTGCAGATGCAAATCCAAAATGTAAGCAAAAAAAAAAAATTCCGGCCAATAATTTAAAACATTGTACTAGTCTCCTTGAGGAGACAATGTTGGAAAAGGTGTGTTGAATATGGCTCACGATTTAAGACCAAAGCTATTAGTTAAATAGTCAAGGAGTTGAGCAGCATGGATCATATCCACAGACCAAAGAAGCAATTTCTCATATAGAAAGATTGTGGGCCTCTAACACCACATCGGAGAGTAGTATGGTCCCGCCTGCAATAGTCCCTTATTCCCTTTGCTTTGGTGGGTTAGATGTTCTTACAAAGCCTTTCTTGCCTATATGCCTAAAACTCATAGCTCTAAACGCTTAGAACATGCGGGAGTAAGAAGAGATTCATTTGTGAGTGTTAGAAGAAGGTGGTGGCATCTCCTCTAGGAAGGAGGCCGACAGTGTATGGGAGACCCACGTTTTTAGAGAAAAGGAAGAGATTGCAAGGTAAGTGGCTTGGGAATGACGAGTCTTATTGATAATGAAAAAAACTATTTATAGAATTTAAAAGCCTAAGAGAATTAGCACTCCTAATATCTTACTTATGTGGTAGATATAATTCATCCCAATAGCATTGTTAAGAATATTATAAGGATAATCACGCTACTAAAGATGATAAAATCCAATAGAATAATTATTCTCCAAAGAATCATAATTGTGCCAAGCACTAATTTAAAATAGTAAAATCCCTTAGATGATAATTGCAATATTTAAAGGGACTAAGCTCGAGATACAGGCTTTAAATGCTCACTTACCATCCACATGACAAAACTCAAAATGCCCCTCCACTAAATGTTGAACCTTGTCACTCCATGTCTAACTTCTTGCCCACTCACCTAGCGAGGTTGTGGAAGAATATGCTCATCCTCTAGCGAGGTAAAGAATGGAGCATTGCACATCTTCAACCACATATCGCCCAAAATAACCTCCAAATCATCTACTAAATAGTAAACTGAAAATGCCCAATCATTAATGTTAACTATCACCACCTCACAAAATCCAAGACACGACATCTACCCACCCGGGAGGATAAAGATAAAAGTACCATTTGTGTACAACCCTAAGCTTAAAAGAATAAACCCCAACTGAACTAACATAACTATATGGGTTAGTACCCTCTCAAGATTATCAAACACAATTTGATTCACAATAGCATCATTAGCAGATCAACTAATATTGATGATTGAGTTCTCTGCCTCATCACCCTAAGTATGAAAACCAATAATCATAACTGAGTTCGCTAGCTTGTCACTTGATGCACCAAAATTTTGGTTACATCTCTTGCAAGGGTGTCCTAAACAAAACTAGTCACATTTGTCCCACAACTATATAATTTAGTAACCCTATAAGATTGTCCAACACCAGAAGCATTAGTAGTAGCAAATGAACTAATAATGATGATTGAGTTCTTCGTAGCGTCACATGAAGTGCCAAAACTAATACTCATGACCCAATTCTCTAACTTGTCATTTGAAGTACCAAAAGTTTGGTTTTTTCCCTTGCAAGGGTGTCTTAACAAAAACTAGCCCTCACATTTGTCACACAACCCTTCCACCTCAAATTCCTCAAACCTCGACTTCTTCATAAAGCTGCTTCAGGCTGACAAACTCATTGGTTGCTAGTATTGAGTTTAACACCTTCCTAAAGTTTGGGCCAAGATATCCCAAATCTTGGCCCACCTCAAAAATACTCTAGACACATGAACTGCCTTTAGGACACAAGCTTATTGCACGTCATTTAAGGCCTTCGGCACTCCTGGGTCAATTTATCAATTTTTGTGTTTTTGGGAATCAACAAGCTCTAAGATCTAAGCTTCAAGATGGGAACTCTAGAGACTCTAGAGTTCGAGTCCAAAGCATGTACGCGCAAAGGAGATTAATTATAATCAGACATGGAATAACTACTCTTCCACCTATATCTCGCATAATTATGATCATCTAAATTACCTAGAATAACCGAATAATCCAACCTTCAAGGAAAATCATAGAAACTTACTGCACGAGGTTCCTAGAGAATCAAATCTCCAATAATCTCTTTAAGCAACTCATGAGCTACCTAAGGAGAAAACCACTAATTAATTAGACACCACTGACAAGAGATACACAACGACTATCATTGTGCATATCACTTATGCAAGGCATGGAAAGGCTAAAAGTGGGGGCTCTAGAGATGGATCAGCTATAAATTAGCAACTACCAAGTCCTTGTAGTTGCTGGAGCCATTATGTTATTTTTACTATTGCTTAGCCAAGTGTTTTGCTCATTAAGAGAGGGGTATTGTTGGGTCAGTATTACTAATTATGTTAGGATTGTTATGCTTTGTCGGCAGTTCAAGCGGGTGAGAAGTTGGAAGGGCAATTTTGTTCGGGCATCATTAGAGAGAGGGAAGGATAATTTGTTGTTCAAGGAAGGAATCAAGTCTTCAAACGCCTGGCTTGTAACTATCCAAAATCTCTGGTAAATTTTTTACTATCCAAAATCTTGCTAGTAATATCTGTTACCATGCTCTTATCAACGTACCCAGAAGAATAATAACCCTGATGGTTCTAGATAAGAAAGTGGGGATTACTCAAGAGTTGCAATGGGAAGTAGAAGCACTACAATCAAACACTCAAAGGCTAGGAAGGTGGATGCGCTAACTAGCGGTGGAGACTCTAGTGTCTTGGCGGCGGGAAATGGAAAGGAAAAAATGGTTGAGGCTGGGATGATGCCTCAGACAATCACATTAGAGAATTGAGAATCAAAAATAGTGTACAAGGGTGAACCTCGTGATATGCACCAAATGGAGCTTCCTCTCTTCAATGGCAATGACCCCAATGGGTGGATTTTCAAAGTTGAGCGCTACTTTAACCTGAACCGATTAACGGAGGGGGAGAGGCTAAAGGCAACAATAGTGGCTATGGAGAGTCGTGCTCCATCTTAGTTTCAATATAGAGGAGGCTCGAAAATTCACTTCCTAGCCTGGATTGATGGAGGCATTGCTACTTTGATTTAGAACAAAGCAAGAAGGGACCCTTTGTGAGTGTTTCCTTGCAATCAAGTAAGAAGCTTCCATAAAAGAGTATTTCAAGAAGTTTGAAGCCATGGCGGCACCGTTGCAGGGAAGATTAATGAGGAAGATTTTAGAAAGTATGCTCCTCAACATAATCAAGCCAGCAATTTGAGTGGAGGTGCGACTAATTAAACGAGGCATTCCCTTGGAAATGATGGAGGTTGCCCATCTGATCAAGGAGGGAAAATCAAATCCTTCAAATTGGTCGTTCTGAAGTAGGAGAAAGATGGGTAAGGCTACTAATACCTAAACTAAGATTTTGGGCCCAAAATTTTTGAGCCCATTTTACCTGTCTACGTCGACACCCTCAAGCCCAATGGTTACAATGGCTGCTAAGAGCTATAGGACTAGTTGAGCTTCAAAGTCCATCAACGACACCAACTTTGAAGGGAATTCCACCAATTGATAAGCCCCTTGGTTCTGATGACCCGCTAATGTTGATTACCATCGGAGGAATGACAAGGGTCTATGTTTTCACTGGATAACGAAAGCAATTGAAGCTCAAGTGGAAGTTGAAGGAGCCACCAAACCTAAGGAGGGAGAGGAGGAGAAAGTGGAAGCCTAAATTGAGTTATCCATGAACTCGGTAGTTGGTTTCACCTCACCAAAAACTATGAAGCTTGAGGGAGAGCTGAGGTCACAATACCTACTAACTGTGGTCTGATTCATAACTTCATTGCAAGTGGTGGCAGCAGCAGTAGCTTACAAAGATATATGCCTAGACAAGAAATAGAAGAAGTGGAGGATGATGACGAAGGCTATGGGTCAGAATCAGAATCAGACGCATTAGAGGATGATGTTTTTTGAGTAGCTTGCTAGTATTGGTAGTATTAAACTCATAGGTTGCTATTTTTATAAGTATTTTCTTGTTATGGTATATTTTTTTTCTTAAAACTTAGTCATTTAACCATTTTTTAGCTTTTTTGAGTAATTTTGGCGCCTCACATTGCCCAAGCGTGCGCCTTCTAGTGCCTAGGTGCGCCTTAAGCCTTTTCAAACACTGGGTTATTCATAGGCAAGATTTGTTGTGATTATCTAGGCTGCAACACACGGAGTTTTCTATCCCAATGTGTCACCACCACTAGTTAAAGAGGCCTCGAAGGATTCGAATGGGTAAAGAGCTGGTTGATGATGACCCGTGAAGGGTATACAACCCTCAAAATCCAAGTAGGCAAGTAACAACTGGCACACAACAACTACTAATGGCTGTTAAAGTGGTATAGTAATCAGGCGGGTGATGCCAACATTCCAATATGGAATTTTGAACATAATTCGGATACACGCACAACTTCAAAGTGATTGAGATCTCTGTCAAGCACCTTGTCTGCACCTTTCAAACTCAACAGGGTGGACATGTTCAAACCAGACATCATAGTAGTAGAATAGTGTTACCCGAGTCTTTGAACTAATTATGCAAAAGAACTCACCAAGCCTCTTCTCTCTCCATTGACCCTATCTAAAGCTAAATCATGTCTTTCATGGGTTCCATTAGCAGGGACAAATCCAGTGCAATAGTAGAATCTGATACCAATTTATTAGTCTCACAACATCAATCCGCCACAATCCCTTCTTTCCATTAGTTTTGTGGATTGTACCTTCACACGAAACCTTTCTTGTTCTTATGATTAAAACCCATAACTCTTTATGGCTAGAATGTAAGGGAGCACAAGGAAAAAATTTTTTAGAAGTGTTAGAGAGGGAGGGAAGGTGAGGACAAAAAACTCTAAGGGAAGCTCATAATTACGGAGAAAAGGAAGAGAGAAATAATAATGATGAGTGTATTGATTTTTTCTATCAAATGCCAAGGCAATTGTTACATTCATTAAAATTTGAAGGAAGTTCAACGTTTAAAGTACTAACGTGCATATTTTTAATTAATATATTAATTATAATATTTTAGGTAAAAACTTAAATTTAATAAGTGCTCATGAGCACTCATTAGTAAACCAATAATGATATCTATAATGATAATAACTATAATATTCATACATAATTACGTAAAAAATAATAAAAACTATTGTGGATAGAAATGATAAATCCTATCAAAGAAAGACACTGCCAGTCTGCCACATTAAGCTTAGCGCATGCTTTAGGGAGCAAGTGACTAAACTTTGTACTTGGACATTTCCCTCTACCACTTTATCTAACTTGATGATTTGTTATATATATAATTCTATTTAATTAGTACTAGCTGATAATCAAAAATCTGAAGCCCTCACCAAACGGAGGCCATATGCAGTGGCTCAAGCACTTGTTTACAAGCCTAAGAGAATTAGGTTCCTACTATATTAATTACTTATTAAAGACAATAATCACACATACTTATCTTACTAACTAATCCTAATGATGCTCCCAATAATATCCTAAAGATAATCACTCTACTAAAGATGATGATCACTAACGACACTCCCAAAGGGTAATTAATAACCAAAGGATAATACCTTTGCCCAAAGCACGCACATAACTCACACTCCTAATAACAAAAGATACTCAACTTATAACTAAGAAAAATCATAAGGGACTAGCTCAGGCCTTCTTAGTTCTTACACTTCCTAATAAAAGGCCCATAATAGAGTGTCGGGGATCAACCCCCATGATATGGCCAAAAAATAAATTTGGTTTTTAGGCTTTAAGCTAGGGGCCCTATGGTTAGAAGGTAGATTATTAACAATGAACTGAACTATGATTTTCATATAGTAGATAAAGGATTTCAGCCGCCCTATCTCTCCCATGGTTTTCAATCCATTTTTGTTTCCATGTAAAGTTTGTGTTCACAATTTTCTTCTTCCCCTAAATTCTTCAACATTTGTGTTTGTTATGAATTTTACACAGGATGCACCTCTCTCTCACTGCTCATAAAAAACACAATATATCCATAGGGACTTCCTCAAGAGGATGTAAAACTATAGGCATGTCAGGTTAAGTGCAAATTATTCTCCTCGGACAACCACTCAACTTCTTGTTGCTATTTTCTTCTGCATTTTCCTTCTAATGTCACCAACAGATACTTTCTAGTCTGAATCCTTTTGCTTTCTGAAGCTTGTTAATATCTTTAAATACCGTTTTCCTTTTTTCTTTTTCTTTTCCCTTGTTTTCCTTTTCAGAAAACAACTGTTTCCACAACCAACATGCCAAGCCTTGCATCATCTGGCAGCAAACCCGCTTAAATTCCACTAGTGCCTCAAAATCCATGTTATCAACCATCAAAGTTTCCAATTCTATACAGTCTCCACTGTACGTGACCACAATCTAATTTTTTTTCACATCAGCGCTTGTAAAACCAGATAGTGAGAACTTGCATGTGTTTAGATGCAGATTGCTGCCTGACGCCCATATCAATATTTCAAGAATCCAAACTAGGTGAACAGGTTCTTGAAACAATTTTATCAAGACAATTTGAAGAGTTGCTCTCCAGCAGCTGCACTGTAAGCCAAATATAATCCCTAGATCCTATCTGAAATAAGACCAAGAAGAAGTGTTGAAAATCACCTACAATATAGATTCAAACTGGAATTTCAAACTCAGTGGAAAACTAAATTTACTATTGTAAATAGAGAAATTATAAATATTAGAGAGAGAGAGAGAAACATATAGTTCAGACCTTCAACTATCACAACAGCTATCACAGAACCTCCATGAGTTGGATCAAATGCAACAGCCGTTACACCCGAGCCCCATGTGGTAGTTGCTGCCAACTGAGCTGCAGCTTCGGGACTAACATATGCTGAAAAATTTGAGACTGGTGAACAATGAAGTGATACGTGGTCACCAAAGTCCTGAACTGAAATATTTTTCTCTTGTTTTGACTCTGAAATGAAGTATTCTTGCCAACTAAGTAAGTATGCTGCCAAAGGAGCATAACCTGACCAAATTGGGGGATTTAATGAAGGAGGCACTCCACTATTAGAACTTGTCTTTGGAATTGCTTGATATCCATTACCAGGTCCCGGTGTAACCTCCCAAACAACAACAGTAGATGGGTTTACAATGGGAACACCTGCCACATGCAAGGCTCCAGAGTCAGTTACAATAGCATCAGCAGCCATGATGCCACTGGGCCCAGCACCAAGGAGTCCTTTGCTTGTGCAAAACCATTTTGCAGCAATATTTTGAGGTGGTGGCTGCTGTGACCAGTGAAGCTGGATGGAGCCCGACGAGAAAACAGAACACACACAAAGGAAATTTGGCCACTTAGCTGAAGAAACAAAGCAGAACAATCAGAGTATAAGTTCACGGCACATTTATTCCAATAAACAGAACATTAGAATACAAGTTTGATGCACGTCATTTCCAATAACATGAAAGGACAACTTCAAGAGCAAATGCAGACAATGCATTCAAATACATATCAACTTCCCTTCAATATGTTCATTGGGAGTTAATTCTATTAATAAAAGGACAAAGTCATGGTACAGAGACACCTACCTTGCCCCCACCCTCTTTTTGTCTCAATGCAAAAATCAGTAATATAGCATTTCAATATAAAACAAATTAAAGTAACATGCCTAGAGAGAAGAAAAACCCTCAATGACAAATAAGCAGATAACAATCTTTCACCGAAGGAATACTGAATAACTTCAAAAAAGAGAGACATAACAAATGTGGAGTCTTGAGCAACCACATATGATCCTCTTATAAAGTCACTATAGCCAACTAAGCCAAGGGACAATCTGCTAATATATTTTACTAGAGCTGGCAATCAGGTTATGTTGTAGCAGGTAGGGTTGTTCATGTTATCCGATATATGCTTATTTGATCTGATATCCAAAGTGATCCGATCCGACAAAACAAATAATTAATCCAATTTTTTTTTCCAAATCAAATATCTAATCCGGTCAACAAAAAATCAAACAAACCAGATATTTGATCCAACGAATACAAATAATATCCGATCCAAAGAAAAATATTCATACATTCTTTTATCATTTTCTATTTTATATGTAATCGTATATAAATATAATTTTTACTTACTTGATTTATTATTTGAGCCAAAATTTAATTTAGCTGATATTATACTTTTAATATAATCCCTTTTTAGATATTTATACAAAAAAATAAAAACACTATGCGTGCCGATATACCCCACCCAGCCCTTCCTTATTTTAACTTTAACATTGGATATTTCTTGAGCAAGTAGGATATTTGCTGAGCGAATCGGATATTGGCTCAGCATATCGGATAATATCAAATATATTTGTGATTTGGTGGGTTTTTTAATATTTGAAATTTTATTCGGATAATATCAGTTATATTTGATATCCGAAATTTCAAATAAAATATTAAATATCATCTTTAGATATCCAAAATATCATATATTTGAATCATGAATAGCCCTAGTAGGGTCGTCCTTAGATTTGGTTGCTTGTAGGTCATTTTCTTTGTAATTTAGTTATAGGTGGGTTCGGACTATTTTGAATTATTTTATTGTTCGAACTTGGCTTCAGGTCGTTGCAGATCCATATTGTATCAGGTTTATCAGTCGTGTCGGGTAGGGTTCAGGTCATTCCAGGATAGCTTGACGAATCAAATCAGGTTTCGGCCGAGCTAGTTAGAGCTCCAGTGATTAAGTTCGAGTTAATTTAACAAGTCGTTTCAAGTTAGCTTAACAGTTCAGGTCCTTTCAAGTTAACTTGAAAGAGTGGGTCATTACTAATTTTGATGGGTCAGATCAAGTTTGGACCGAGTCAATCCCAAATCGGATCACTTAAGGTTTAGATCAAACCAAACATTGCCTAAAAACATTAGTCCAACTCATTGACCTCATAAGCAAACATTAAGTTTGACTTCATATAAGCATGTAATTTAAAACATCTAGTTAACTACTACTTATTTTTTATTATTATACTTTTTAGTGTCATTGGTAAAAGAAAGATAAGTAAAATTATAAAAACAATATATTTTTTAAATCATTAACTAAATAATAAATCATGTATAATTTTTTATTATCATAAGGGTTAATATCAACGTTTGTCTTATCGGGTCGGGTTGATGTGAGGGAGGGTTGTTATCGAATTGGATTGATGACAAGTCAAGTTAATATTAGGTTAACACTGGGTCAGGTTGTGATTGGGTAGGGTTGATGTCTAGTTAACTCGAGTCACAAGTTCGGGTTTGATCAATTATATTTGAGTCAATGTTGGGACGAGTTGATTAATTTTTTGGATTTCGCTTAGTCGGGTTGGATTGGGTTGGTTTGGGCTCGGTTGGTCGGGTTAGGTCATCTTTTGTCAACTATATATATTGCCAATCAATTGCAGACACCACATGTAATTGTAAACACATATTGATATATAGGAAATATGCATGAGAATTCTATAAGCAGAAAAGATATGTGAATTATATAAGCAGAAAAGATATGTACAGACAAGTTAACTAGTTTACTTCCTCTAGATTTGTAATCTCAAATGAGAATCTTTTACAGCTATAATCTTTAGAGTTTGTGGAGTTTGGTATATGCAAAGAAATTTTGGCCAGACAAAAAAGCTTAGTGCTATGAAAACTCTAATATATTTAAATGTTTCAAATTGAATTAACTCAAATGGGTTACATACTACTATCTTCCATTAAAACACACAAAAAAATTGTATTTAAAGAACCAAACCCCCACTAAAACGCATGTGCAAGAAAGAGTGTGTGTGTTGCATCAATAAAAATGTTACTAAAGGCAGCTGAGGGCAGTTTGAAGGCTGCAAATTTGAATGCGTGAAGATGATGTGCTAACAAACAAGGAATAGGCTGAGTGTGTTCAGGTAACCTTCAATGTAAGGGCCATCTTTTAATCTAATTCTATATGTAACCAAGATCTACAACGTTAGTCAGAAAACCAGATCATTAAAGATGTACATCAATATAGAAATGATGAAATAACTTATGCGTCCCAACTCATATGAGAATCTACCACAAGTCTCTCAAGGTGAAGCAACTATCATGTTCTCCCAAATACCAAGAGCAACAGCTCACTCCAGATCACCTTCAGAATTCTTAAAGTTGTCTATTCCTCTTGATTCTTTATACGTGTCTGCCCCCTCCACAATCAACCATAAGCCAGAAAAAACCATATATTTGTCTTGCTTTTTCTTCCTTTGGTATGATACACACCTAAATTTCATTTCCAACAGACCCCTTTAACCAAACTCTCACTTAATCAGGTTTCTTAAGATTTTTGCTATCTGGCTATGTTCATATCAGCCAGTGCCAATGCCAGACCCGACAAAGCAAATTACACCCATATCTTAATGATCGACAAGGTTTCTACGTTGGTGACAGTTTAATGGCAACTTCAACCAAAAATTTATTCATAACAATATTACTCAAAAGGGCTGAACAGCAAGAGTACAGAGGCAACAGAAACATAAATATGACCAAGATGAGAAAGCTATATCCCAAAATACAGAAATTTGAAGAGAACCTGACCCCATATTTCAGTCTTACGGGCATATGAGCCAAATATGGATGCCAGGAGATGGACAAAAATTTAGAGTAAAAATGATCCACGGAACTTGCTTAATTTATTTGTTGAAATGAATAATTGAATGTGTTTTCCGTAATTGCTCTAAAAAATAAAATAAAAAAATAAGTCCATATTTTTTGCTTAATTGTTCCCCCTTTTTTACTTGCACTGTCATAAAAATGTACCAGATGAAAAACAATAGGGAAAAGGAACTCTTACAGATACATATGATTAAGTTTGCTAGTACCTCTATTTAAAGTAAACTTGCAAATAAACAAATTTGTATATTCTCTCAATTTAATATTAATCAATGGTGATGTTCCTTCTCTCCTTGAAGTGGTCAATCATCTGGGTTTACGTCTATCTGTCGCACTAAATTACCATAATGAAACTTGGCAGATTCATTAAAAAATAGCTCAAGATAAATGTTTGGATCTTCAGGTGTGGATCTAGCCAAGCCAATCAGTGTCCTATGGTGTTAGGATAATGTTAGTGTGGATCAGAGGTTGTAGGTGGTGATGGAAGGTTGAAAGAGTGGTGGTTGTAGGTGGTGGAGGTTGGCAGCAGATCTAAGGAGCAGGGGAGGGAGGGACTGGTCGACAGGTGTAGAGAGAAGAGGTGAGTTGGAAAATTAATCTTATTGAATAATTCCCAACTTACATTATAAATGTGGTCTACACCTCTTATTCATATGAGTTACATCTCATAGGCTAACTGGCTAAGCCTTTAAACCAATTAAAATAAGTATTAAAATCTCTACGAATCTAAAAAATCCCCTCCTAAATAATCTTCTAGACAAATATACTAATAGTCTCCTAGTTAATAACATTGACTAAATAATTCTAGCTTGCTGCTAAGGAAATTAATAGCATATACAACAATTGCCTAAAGTGCACAAATTCTGCCCAAAATTTCCTAAGAAGGGCTGCTGTCGGAAACCCTAACATTACTCCCCTACCCAACATCAAGCTTATCAAGTGAATCTCAAAAGCAGCATGAGGCTCTCAAGCTACCACAAGCAGTAAATAGAGAAACCCTACCACTCGATCAAAAACATGTCCTTACACACATCCTTTGACAAGGATCACAAACGTGCTAAGGCATTGCTAGAAGTCGTTGGTCCTTCAGCCCTGAAAAGAAACTGGGTGTGATATGTGTAGGCTTGCACCCTACTCGCAAATGCTCAGATGGGTCCAGCTCAAACTTTGAGTGCTCTAAGAAGTCCAAGTTGGGCTCACTACCTGCATTACGCTTTGAGTCATCATCAAAACTTGAGTCGGTGTCTTCATCTAATAGGGCTCCAAGGTCGAGGAGCCAAAATCAATCTCAATTAGAACCATTGGTTGTAGTTAAGGCTATGTTTCAGAATGATAACCAACTAATAAACCCAACTATAGTCGATGGTTATCATTTGTATTCCATAGTGTTAGGATAATTGTAGTGTGGATTAGAGGTTGTAGGTGGTAGAGGAAGGCTGAAAGAGTGGTGGAGATTGGCAGCGGACCTAGAGAGCAGGAAAGGGGTGGTCGACAGCATAAGGAGAAAAGGGGGGTTAGAAAATTAATGTTATTGATTGATTCCCAATTTATGTTTTCAATGAGGTATCTTATTATTATGTGTCACATCTCATGGGCTAAGCCCTTTATCTAATTACAATAAGTTATAGTATCTCCTACGAATTTAATAAAATCCCCTCCTAAATAATTCTCTATCCAAGTATACTAAAGTTTCCTAATTAATAATATTGACCATATAATTCTCATTTGCAAAAAGAAATTGATGACAGATAAAACAATTCCCTGAAGTGCAAAAAATTCTAACGGAAAAATGCCCTAGAAGGGCTGCTGGCAACCCTAACAATAAAGCTTAGACACAAACTGCAATTACAAAACGAAATAAGGGAACCCACCAAGATATAGGCTCCTATTATCAGGGGAGGAATGAAAAAGGACAAGACACATTGGAAACTATTAGAACTAATTGTGACATCGGCAATCATAAGAATAATAAGACCTGAAGTTTGGGGCTGCTGTGAAAGAAACTTCTCCTCAATTATTGATTTTTCCTCTGTAGAACCACCGGATTTCGCAGAAAGCCACCTATACTGATCAAGGAGCAGTAAATATGAGCTTATGCCCAAAACGTGAGGTACGAAAACTTATGAACAGATATATGTACCAATAAACAGAGATGAGAATAAAAAATAATACTACATGCAAGGTACTGGAGAACCCCACCAAAAATATAATAAAATAAAAGGGAAGGCTTTTGGGTGTGTAAGTCAGAGAGTAGGACCACCAAAATAAGCATGTGTCACAACAACGTTTCAGATAACTGCACATTACTAAATCATCTCTGATATTTACAGGTACAGGTCACAACCATTTATGATATTGATCATGTCATAAAAGGCAAAGGTAAATGTAACACCCAATATAAAACGCATGCTTCACAGGACATGGGGAAGTCATGTTATGCACAGCCACTCCACAAGTAGTGTTTGGACTACTACTGAAATGGTATGATAGACTCTGCAACATCACCCATGGTTCGAGGCATATGAGGTTCAGTCTAACAACAGCATTCAGAAATTGGAAGCCAAGAAGAAAAATAAAGAAAACAGGTAGACACATTCTTGGCAGGAAACCAAGTTGGCCTCGTGACATTTAAGTACTTAAAAAGACAAAGAAAAACAATGCAACTTTAGCATGGCTCAAGCTTTGACTAAATATCTGATAAATCTTGTTGGCGCTCTTTTATCATCAAAGACAAACTTCAGCACAAAGGCAAAGATTTCTTATTAAAGATTTCGGTTGATGCAAACATAATGATTACCTAGCAACCTGACAATGAACCCAATCAAAATTGAAAATATAGTAGGCAATGTTAGGTGAGCTTTGCAACATACAGATCTGAGGAGCAAATCAGGGCTGAAGAGGAGAAGCTTTTTAGAGCAGCAGGATGAGTTGGTTTATGCTGAAGCACCAGCAGAAAATGAGATATGCAGCAAAGAAATGCTTACATCGAGTGGAACGTATAAATAATATCAGAACTTTCATTCATCACAAAGTTCAATACCGCCACTGCACCAAGAGGGCCTGAGAAGAGTCACTCAGCACTTTCCAAATTAAATGTTAAAGACAGCACTTCAGATATTTTGGGCTACTCAAGGATTTTTCTACTTTTCATGCCATAACTGTGTTGGTTTTTGTACATGGATTGAGTAACCTTTTTGTTTTGAGGATACAGAAGCAGCAACTCACATCTTCGCAAATAAAAGCCTTGTTATGCAAATTTCCCATCATCATTTCCAACAATTTTCAGCAAGTCTAATGACTATGCTAGGCTATGCCTCCTAGTAATGGCACTTTGTATAGTATTGTAGGACATAACTCCAATGTTCTAGAGCCTCTTGTTGTCAGCAATTGGTATTGCTAACTTAATAAAAAAAAAAAATCTACTATGAATACCAACATTAACAAGGTCTAAGCAGGTATGGATGTAAGCAATTTTACCTCTGCTATCTTGTGGGCTAGTAGCAGATGGTTTCCTAGGCTCACAAAAATGAAAAATTGTTTGAAGGGGAGAAAAAAAAGTAACATAACGAATGACTTACCATGTAAAGTCAATATAGTCATGATATGGGTATTGCAGATAAATAAGGAAGAAAAATAACTAGACAGATAAAATAAAAGAAAATGATAATAAATTAGCAATATTGATAACATATAAACATTGACACGCACAAGTAGCAGGGGCTAAACAACCAATAATCCCAATAGCAGACATAATAAGGGTACAAACAAAACCAACAATATTAATCAAAGGGCATGGTGAAGTGACAAAGAAGGATAGAGATGCACACATTTAAAGGTATCTTACTGACAAAACTAATAATATTAATCAAAGGAGATGGTGATGGTGATGTGAAAAAGGGTAGATTTCAGCTTAACAATTCAAATCTTCATGTAAGTAATCAATCAGATTTGGCAATTGAATGCGCCTCACGTGCTGTCCTAAATACCTAATTGTGTGATTCTCATGGCGAAGAAGAAACCAACCAAACGAACAATCACTCTTGCTTCAACTCCAGTGAATTCATTGATTCCTATTAACAAATCACGCACTTTGAGTTAGGCAATTCGCATTAGGGATGACAAGACTCAATCTAGCCATTCAAATGTGGTTAATTGCAAGGTGGTGATTTTCCAAAGACTAGTGCAAACCCTGCAGGATCGGTTTTCTCGAGTGATGTACCACCTACTTCTCTGACTCCAATGGTGATGGGTGTATCTAAGGGAAGATGCTAGGACGTAGACAGACCTGTTTGTGCACAACAAATGGCCTAACAAGGGGTTGAATCTCAAGTAAGTTCCACCATTGGTTGTAGAGGGTAATATGAAGGCACAAATCCACGAGACTAAGATTAACAAGGAGATGTGACACATGACCAAGGATACTTTCCTTTTCAATTTGCAAATGCAGATGATGTTAGCCTTCTTCTACAAATGCCATAGAGATTTGGAGTTAGGTTAATGCTCTTGAGGCATTGGTCACCAAATGTCTCAGTCAAAGGCGGATTAGACAGATTGGCATATCATGCCTCTTTAGATATTTGTCCATGAATAAGTGGTTGTTGCATGGCACATTTGTAGAAGGTCTAGCAGAAGCATGTGAATGTACCTTACCCGTAATGTGTTAATCCAACTTGCATTGTTGAATATCCTGATGTCCCTGATTCTGCTTGTAGGCTTGCAACCTGTTTGATTGCAGAATGTGCATCTTTTCCAAAACAACTATTGCTCTCCCCAATCAAAACTATAATAGACTTACCCTTTTCCAAAAAAATGTCCACTCCTCTCCCCCAAGTCCCTAGCTCCCTGCATGATTTTTTTTCTGTTGAAAAGCATGTGCATGCCTACTCCTCTCCCCTAAGTCCCTAGCTCTCTGCATGATTTTTTTTTCCTGCTGAAAGGCATGTGCATGTCTACTTCTCTCCCTTAAGTCCCTACTTGATATTTTCAAAACAACTATTGCTCTCCCCAATTAACTATAAATAGGCTTCCCTTTTTCCAAAAAATGTCTACTCCTCTCCCCTAAGTCCTTGGCTTCCTGTGTGATTTTTTTTTTTTGCTGAAAGGAAATTTTGCTCAAAGGTGCGCACCTCGATGCCTGTGCGCTTCTGCGCCTTAGGAGTGCCTCAGCCACCTTACGTGCGCCTCAGTCACATTGCCTCACCTAGCACCAAAAAAGCCCCCACCCCCCATCGCCTTGTGCCTTAGGTGCACTTTTTCAAACATTGAATTCTATAGCAATATCCTTAGTGCAGTCAAGGAAATCAAAACTAGTATTAGACTTTTACTTCTAACTTAGGCTCCATTTGGAAAAATGTTTTTAAGAATCTTTGTTCAATTTAGTTTGACTTGAAATTCTCAAATCTGCTTTAATAACCTGGAAAATATTACCATCATCTGTTCAACCCTTTTATTTCAAAGATTATCATCATCACATTCAAAATCTTATTTCATACCTATAATAAATTGATTGACATTCAACAATAAATAACATACAATTTATCAAATTATAGCATATTAACCCTGCATAGTTTACCAAAGTAAGACTTTTGGTAACACAAATTATTCTAATATGATATTGTTACATCAGCTGGTTTAGAAAGTCAATAATTATTAAGGCATTTTCATCACTACTTCCGAATGTTTTCACTCATGGATATCACCTCTTCCAACTTGCTTAGTTCGGCAAATTATTTTACAAAACTAAGCATAAACCTCATACAATTGGTTTTTCACATTCATTTGACCTGACGCTTCTTCTTTTCTAGGGAAATAAAAACACATAAAAATTAAGTGGCATACCGGTGACAACCCAGAGAGCCACTTCGTGACAACTGCAATATCTTGCCGCCATTCATGCTCTCGCTGCCAACAACTAGCATCTCGTACTAGGTTAGCTGGTCCCTATATACAATTACTAGTTAGATTTGTGTAAAAGTTAAAAGAAAGCAACTTAATATTTGCACACAATGGTGCCAAAATATAAAATAGGAAAACTACACAAGCTCATTTTTCTTTTAGTGGTATATGTCTTAACTTGAATATATTTGTTCTAGAGTTTCTTTACTATATATAAAAGCAGAATACATGCATCAATTTTTCCTGTTCAAAACTGTCAAGGGAAAAAAGCTTCCAATGCATGATTTGGGAGAAAGAAAAAATCCCACCTAAAAATATCACATCAAGGAAAAAAATAAAAAGACAATACAAACATATTAGAAAAATCACAGGGAGAGAGAAGTTCATATCAAAAGTCAACACAGGTAATCAAGCCAAAGACCAGAATCATTATTTTGCTGTTTGACAAAAATTATTTCCATTCTAATTCAATAATAAATGTTGTGATCAAAGAAATCTATAAAAAAATAATTAATAGTAATATAATCATTTAATGATTAGTTATTTTGAATATAAATAAACAATCCATTTTATATCAAGGCTATTATTTTAAGTTTATAAAAAGAAAATTTTCCTCCCAACTTAATTTTCCATACTAATACTCAGTATTTCAATACAACACTATAAAAATTTAAATCGGTGCACTTCATAAGAGACAAATTGATTTTCTTAATGACTAATCATTGTAGTAAATAGAAAAACCAATGCATTGCAAGGGTAACAAACTAATTTTCTTAATGACTAATTACTGTAGTAATCACAACTTATACATTATAAATAATCTTAAATACCACTTCCGTGCATCGCAAGAGTAAAAACCTAGTTATCAATTAAGGAACAAACATTTGGAGTTTGTTCCCATAAAGCAAACAAACATTGTTGAGTTTCCGATAAAAGCATAAATGTTTGGGGTTCATTTCAATAGAGAAAATTTTTTATCAAAATAATAATGTTTCTGCATAAATATGACTATTTATAAATGGTGTGTCCATGAACAATTATACGTATTAATATTCACCAAATACAATATTCAATTATAAATTAGTTTGTAATATTATTTCATGCTTTATTTTTTATTTAACTATTAATTTTTATTGAATGAAATTTTAAATTAAATTTTTATTAGTTTATATGTATATTTATTTATCATTTAGAAATTAACATTTGATGTCACTATTTTTTTTATTTTAACATTTTAATTTTAGTTTTTTTTTATTTTTTTTTCATTTCATACTTTTATTTTCTTGATTTACATTTTATTTATTATTATATTTAATAAAACATAACGTAGTAAATAACATAAAATAAATTAAGACTAAAATAATGAAATATTATATAATAAATCTTAAATCTTAATATAAAACTTAAAATTTAATAATTAATGGCTGATAATAAAAAAAATTATTAAGAAACTTCCTTACACAGAACAAATCTAACACATCTATGCCTTTATTGAAAACTCAAAAATGTTTCTTCCTTAATTGGAGCATACATCAAACATTTATTCCTTAATTAATACTTAAGTATATTTTTCCTATCACATGATAAATATAGTTCAGAAGAGAAAATTTCCACCGATTTAACAAACCCAATCATGTGAAAGAAAAGCCATGGTGTTTAGCAACGCTAGAAATGATTAAAAATAAAAAAATTGCATCATGAGCACACCTACAGAGAAGAAGTGTACATAAGACAAAATTGCAATAGATATTTGGCCCTCCAAAAACTAAACAAAAAGGATAAAATCAGGTGTTACATGGTGAAGATAGCAACTAAAAAAAAAGTAGAAGAAAATAAGGAGGAAGAAGATAACACCAACTAAATAATTAAGCATCTTACTTGAGAAGGCTGAGTCCAAATAGTAATCCGCCCATGGAAATTTGCAATCAGTAATGCTCTTCGACAAGAAGGAGGAGACCACTCAATGAACTGGACAGAATCACGAGGAGAATCTGCCAATGATATCCAACATATCTTAAATTAAACCACTCGAGTATGTTGTGAGATGAATACATCCACATAAACCTAAATTTTCCACTTTTGTGTACAAGCAACATTTGAGAATATAATACCTGCTATCACATTGAATACTGCACTTTCTGTGGGCCTCTCTGGAATTATAATGTGTATGGGGATCCAAAATGGTGGATTCGCATTAGAACTACAATCCAAACAACATCAGAAAACAAACACACAAAGTAGTAAAACTAAAAACACTCATATCATAAATAAACATTTCTAAGGGCATAAAAGTAAGCATTTATTTTGACAAGATGGCTCAAAAGGTGATTTAATAGCAATAAAAATAACCATAGCAACTAACTTTAGTAGGCTACCAAACATATGATCATATAGAAGGTCAAAGCAACACCAGTTGGTCTCTGCCTTATTTAATTGATCAGGGAAATGGTAAAAATGCAACCCTGTCATAGGGGTTTAAGAAGATAATGCTACTTCTACAGTACAGTGTTTGAAAAAGCGCGCCTGAGGCGCAAGGCAATGGAGGGGTGGGGCTTTTCTGGTGCTAGGCGAGGCTAGGCAAATGAGGCGCATATAAGGCGCGCCTCAAGCGCTGGGTGCAGAGGCTATGAGGCGCACACCTCAGCATAAAATCAAGCAGAAACTTGGGAGCTCAATAGACACATAGGGAGGATGGACTTAGGGAAGAGGGATAAAAAACCTTTTTAGTAGAAAAAAAAATTACATGCAGACTGCAAGGACTTAGGGGAGTTAAATAGTCATTTGTTGGAAAAAGGTAAGTCTATTTATAGTCTTGATTGCAATAAAAATATTCTGCAATTAATATGGGAATTAGGGAGAGCAAGAGTTATTTTGGAAAAGTTAAAAACAAGCTGCAGAGACTGTAAAGTCTGCTATCACCAATTTAAAGCAAGAAATAGTTACTTTGGTATATCTGCATATATTTTTTGCAAATATAGGGGAAAACAGATAGGGCATTAGGGAAAACCAAAGGTATATCTGCATATATTTTTTGCATATATAGGGGAAAACAAAAGATATAGGGAAAAAGAAAGGTCCCCCTTGTCCTATATATTTTTTGCAAAAACTTTTTCTTCCTAATGTAAAAAAAAATTTAAAAAAAAAAACAAAGGGAAAAACAATGTACCACTACATCTGGAAAAAAAATAGAAAGAGCATCAAAGAAAACTGGAAAAACAAAAGTATATATGCCAAAAAAAAAAACTAGGCGCCTCACATCGCCCAGGCGTGCGCCTTCGCCTTTCACCTAGCACCTAGGCTCCAGGACCCCTAGCGCCTCGGTGCGCCTTAAGCCTTTTCAAACATGGCTACAGCATAGTTCATGGAAGAATGGCCTTACCCTTGCTGCAGGAGCAAACACTCAAGAATTGGCTTTCTTAATTATGGAACCAATTATTCTTTATTTGAAAAGTATCTCTCACAAAGTTGAAGACAAACAGATGGTTACATTGCTAGAAACGTACCAAACAAGCTACTAAGTGTCTACGTGCATGTACATGGCCTGCAGTGCATGCATGGAGTGCATGGCTATGTGCATGGGGAGAATATTTGCAGCTTGGACATGTGAAATTATAAATTTAGATAATTAATTAGTTAAGTAGTAGGGTTGGATATTAGCTAGAGCATAAAGTAGCATAATATATTTTAGCTTGGTATCTTTTTGAATTATGCTTTTTAGCTAAATAGCAGGTCAGCTATATAAGCCATTGACATCACAATTATGAAGAAGAGATGATCAATATTGAAGTTGAATGCAAAGTTGAATTCTGTGTGAGTTCAATTCAAGTTAATCGAATCTGTGTGAACGATTAAGCTTGAAAATCTTAATCTCTTTGTCTGTGTGAATTAGAGATTAAGTCCTATCATTTCTACTCTCCATAATCCACATTTTTCTAGCCATCATTATCATCCAAACATCACCTAAAATCGAAGCTAATTGAAGCCCTAAATCAGTTTCATCATTTGAAACCCTAACCCTTCCAATCAAACCCTAACTCAACCCTAACCCTAAAATTCGAAGTTAAACCCTAACCCTAACCCTAACCCTAAACCACGACATCATCTTCCATTAAACCCTAACCTTTGAATCACCATCATCATCAATATATCATTGTCGAATACATATCATAATTAACTCACTACATTCAAACCATCTTCATCACTCATCCACCATCACCGAATCATAATCACTTTGTTCGAATCATCTTCATCTTTAGTTCACCCTATTTGAATGCCCTTATCATCTATCCATCATTGTTGAAGCTTCATCTAATTAATACCAATATAACCGAGCCATAATATCACCAATTTGAGAATTCCATCCTCCCACACACATCAACCCTTGTGGAAAAAGAAACAAAGACGAACAAATTATGTGCAATTGTTGTATAAAAGTAGAAATTCAAGAAGCCTAGAGAATATTTGCATCAAAACAAGAGAATAGAGATTCTTCCATATAAATGACCAAGATAAGTTGTTGATGAGTTGAGCTACTCAATATTCTTTATGCCTCTATGTCTCTATATTTAGTCATGTTGAACCAGAAGTCCCACCTTCCTGAGGTCAAAAGGATATCAAAAAGGTGGAGTGATTGACAAGGATTAGTGATTCATCCCCGATCACTGCCCTTTGGTTTATGAAAAAGTGATTCACAATGGACCATATTATGAGAAAATTAGACCATATACCCATTGTACAATTTTTGTTGTCATATTAAAGGAATATTACACCATCTACCCCTCATCCAAACTTTTCCATCATTTTCTAATGTGTGCACCTTATCCTTCTCCTTTTTATTTCATGGGGACCTAAACCCATAGAAAGTGAGAAAGGAAGTGTCCTAGCAACCAGAAAAAGCATTAAGCCACAAAGACCAAGCTAAAGCGAAATTTTGTTATGTATGAGGACATCAAACTTTCACATGAGTAAACCAAACTGTCCTTATTCTTACTCTAAACCCATACCATACAACTACATAGCGGATTTTGGGTCAACCATGAAGCAAAAATACTAATGTGCTATGGTTTTAAAATTTTACTTTATCGGCAGCGGACATCAAATTGAAAAATATCTAAGGAAATTATGGCCAATAAATCACCTATTTATTGAGAATTTCTAAATCTACTAAAAAAAGCATAAATGATAATTTCTTCTTATTCATTTAATATATATATATTGAACCAAATTACTATTGAATTATAATAAAGTATTGTTATTTATTACCTTCACATCTACCCTTAAATAACATGTCAATTTCATTCCAAGATAAATTTAGGATTATTAGGATAATTTATAACATAATGACTCATTTAAATGCTTCTAATATAATATAAATCACTATTTTATTGAATACTTATATTTAAATAATTAATAAATAATAATTAGAGCATATGGTGAAATAAAAATAAAAATTCAAGCCATATTCACGACGATCCAATACCGCAACACCGCTACCACAACAGCGGTTTTATTACCTACCCCATACACTTTCATATCTTCATCCATATCCTTTAAACATCATATTCGTCTTCATCTTCCTCCCCTTTTCTTCCAACTCCTCTTCTGCCCATGCCATCATTAATCAGCAGGCTGCATATACCTGAACACAATCCCTTGATGGCAGAATTTATAATCGGTTGTGGTTGCTTCAGTGGTGAAGGATAACTTTAAATGCAAACTTCTAAATTTTTATTTGACATCAAATTGTTAGAAGAAAATATACATTTATATTAATTACTAACCAACATTCTCTGATCTACAAATAGTTCAAATTGTAATTAAGGATCGGCCAGAATTTTCATCACTCATTTTTCTAGACCCAAATAGGCAATTTACATTAAGCAGTTTTATAGAAACATTGAAGCATCAAGATCAACAGTGATATATATATGTGTGTGTGTGTGTGTGTACATATATTCAAAAGGAAAAGTATAAACACATAACAAGTATAAGAGAATCAGCTGCAACCTAACCTTGGAATTCTGGCACACGTTTCTGAAGCACATGCTACCGCATTGAGCTTCCCGCACCAGGCAACAGCACTCAATGAGCATACATGCAAAACAAAAGTAATAATGTAAATCTCTTAAATGGGTTCATACAAACAGTAGAAATCTTCTTCACATTCTCTCAATGAAAGGTGGAAATAGAAGACAATAAAGAATCATGAATGCAACCTTAATTAGTTACAAAGTTACCCAGTGCAGTAACTAGATGAGCCAAATACAGCTAGAACCAATAATGGTATTATTGGGCAGTAACATACGTGTGATACAGAGACAACCATATTTTTAGCGAATGAATGTGAATCCCTGGTGAATGCATCCCTGTTACACACTGACGTTGTATGCCAAAATGAGGCATATGAGCGGCATAAGCATTGTAAACCAGAGAGGAACATATGTCACCCAAATTCATAATAAAAAAAGAGGTCACTCTTGATGAACCAGCCATGCTCTATCATAGCCATGATAATCGGCTAAATCATTTACTTCAGACAACTGACGTTGACATAAAATTGTTTCCTCACCCAGCGAATACAATTTGAGTTGCAGTTATTTCGTTCCCGACATCACAAAATAATTGCCCTTGTTTAGGCTCAAACAGGAAGTGTAGAGACAATTGTCAAATTGTTGATAAAATACTTCTACGCCGCAGCAAAGAACAAAAAAGAGAGACAAAATCCCGCCGTATGTCTAGTCATTTTTTGAAGCAAAAGTTCATCCTTTTCCGTCGATCTTTCTATTGTTTCTTTAGTCTAGTATGGAAGCTATATTTTTGATATCGCCAGGAAGCTGGCTATCGCAATGAAACATTGCATTGTATAGGTGATAAAGTTTCTGCACACAGCGGGCGCAAAGTGTTTACTAAAAATTGGTAACGCTCATAGCAAATCTTGTACAACGATTACTTTCCTTAACGGAAGAGAGAGAGAGAGAGAGAGCGAGACTTGCTAGTCTCACTCATCAAGCATCGAGTGACTCTCGCCTCAGCATTAATTCAATTCAACTCAACTTAAAATTCTGATGAACTTGTGTCCTCGATCAATCCTATCAATCTACCAAAGCAAATCTATTTTAGATCAAACCAAAGAAATTGAACGACACCAAAAAAAAATTAAACTAAAAATATATTACTATTGAAATCTATTAGGAAGGTGAAGTGAGACGTAAATGTAATTATTACCTGAAATTCCGACAAAGTTCAGGGACACTCATTTTATGCATCAAATTAGACCTGGGCTGCTTCAATCTAATACAGAACACAGTTGCTGGATCAACAACAGTATCCACCTCCATCGGATCATCAGCCACTGAACCAGCCGGTGACTTCTCCATAGTTCCTTCCTCTTCCCTAGTGCTATCACCGGCACCACCTCCTTCGACAGACTTGTCTTTATCCGAATTAGCTTTAGAATTCGAGTTTTCAGACCCAGAAGCAGGTGTAGAATTATCAGGAACAGGTGTAAGCTCTTTGTCAGCGATAACAATATCCTTCGAATTCATCCCTTGAAACACTAAAAGAATCCTAATATATACTACTACTATTACTATGACACAAGAAAGAAGGGGAAGAGAGAGAGTGGTGAAAAAAGAAAAAAATTTAGTGGACGAAAGTCGCAATTGAGGGCGACAGCAATGACGGTAAAGGAGTGAGAGAAGGAGAGATTTGGTAGTGGGGTTAGTCTGATGGGTTTTTAGGAATTTTTCATGTAAAAATTAGGGTTTGCGTGACAGACAGAGGGCGTCGAGAGATTCCAGGTGCCGGGAGGTTTTGGAATCGCAATAAAGCTTGTGTTGTGTAGTGCAACTCTCTATGCTAATTGGGACTACCTGTCAACGTCTAGCAAATAGAGCGGAAGTGGACGGAATGGTCAAGCTGGTTTGATTTTTCCCTTTTTATTACAATTTGATTTGTGACTCCTCTGTTTTAAAAATCGAATCAGAAATTCATGCTATAAATTTACAGCTTATTTGATTATAGAAAATAAAATTATAGAAAATAAAATGATTGAAATAGAAATTTAGGAAAAAATTAAATATTTTATTATTTATTTTGAAGGAGTGAGAATTAAAATAGAATTGGGAATAGAATTTAAAGGTGTCAATTCCCATCAATTTATTCCTAGGGAATGAGTGGTATTAAAATGATGGGAATGGGAATAGAAGATAAAAGTACTAAAATAACCTTAATATTATTGTGTATAAAATTATATTAATAATATTAATTATAATAATAATGATGATGATGATTATCTTTATAATAATTTTAATTCCAAACTCTCATTCTCATTTACCAAACGGGCTGGTATAACTTTATTATAATTATCATTATAATTATTATCTTTATTATTATTATTGTAAATATTATTTGATATAATAATAATAATAATAATAATAATAATTACTATTATTTAATTTGATCGAACCGGATCGGATCTAACCTAATTAGATCTGATCTGATGTTATATGATCTATTATGAAGAAAATAAGGTCAAATAATGGAAAAACATAATAATAATTGGTTTTATATATATATATATATATTATAAATATAAGAATGATTCTTTTGTAAATTTATGATTATATTTCCAATCATATTCCCACATACCAAACCCAAGAACTTTTATTCCCAAGTTAATCCCATCAAATACCAAACATGAGAATGGAACTAAATAAACAAATTCCCACTTATTAATTTTCATTCCTATTCCCACTATTTAACTCCCAAACTCTCATTCTCATTTACCAAACGGGTCGTTAATGGCATATCATTTGATAGTTGAAAATTCATTTTATTTTAAAAAAATTTTTAGTATGATTTGTTATAATTTGGTCCTAATTTGATTCAATCAATCCAATCGGACCGATCAAACAACATCATTTGTCACTTAAAATTTTCTTCCTATAATTAAAATGACATAATATAATATATATCAGATCAAATTATGCATACATATACGGCCTAAATTTTTTGGATACATATATGATTTTTAAAATTAGATAACTTTGCACCAATATATACTTTAGTATCCAGTTAAATTGATTGAATTAATCGGTCCTACTTTTACTCACCACCATCACCCACACCTGCAAACTCCTTATCATCCATCTCTTTTCTAGTCAATTTATTTTTATTTAAGTTAGCAAAGGCCGCAAAACACACAACCATTCAAGCTGGCAAGGAAACAAAGTTAGCATTTAATACACCCGTAATATAAGCAAACGAATTGATAGGGCTATTAGGATTGAGATAATACGACCAGATGCATCCATATGAAATGAAATGGGATATGATAGGTTGTGGTTGAACATTAATGGCATAGATTATATTGTAATCGAATTTTCTTTTCTTCCCGTGTAGTTTAGGCTTTGTTTGATTTAAAGAAAATTTAGTGGAAAGGAAAATGTGGAGGGAAAAAAATTAAAAAAATTAATTTTCTTTCCTTTGTTTGGTTGTTGGAAAAAAATATTGTGAAAAATTGAATTCTTGGAAAACCTTTTTAGTGTTTGATATATAGAAAGAAAATTCTAACAAAAAATTAAATGTTATTATTTAAATATTTTTTATATATTTAATTAAAATTAAAATATTATATTGATACATAAAAAATTACATAAAATTTATAAAAAATTTAAATATTTGTAAAATTATGGAAGTGGGATTGGACACGACCAATCCAAAGAAATTGGTCCGAACACTGACCAATTTCTTCGTATTTGGTCCGAATAGAGAATCCAGCATTCTTGACCTCTCTTCTTCTTCTATTTCCTCCTCTAATATGGGCAATTCATCTGGTACATGCTGAAATTTCAGGTCCACATTTTTTGCTGCGGCCATCTTCTTTGATGCTGCTTCCTTCCCCGCCTTGTGAATCTCCGCTATTCCGTGTAGGCAGTCGACCAGGGATTTTACTCCTCCTCCTTGCAGGATCAGCCTCTCCACATCCTCTTTAGCTGACTATTTCTGAATCATAACCCCAACACCCAAAAAAAAGTTGATTTTCAGTAAATTAAATATGATACAATTTTGATTTAACATTATATGTTGAAGTTGGACTTACTTCAAGTTCCTACGGTTCAAAGTATGATCTCCAACAGCTGTATGCCTAGTCTCCTTCAAGTACCGAGTAGTATTCTGTTGATAAGAAATAAATGATTGAATTATCATTAACTTTTCATTCACCAAAAAAAATAGAGAGAAATTACAGAGTGTGTATATATATATATATATATATATATATATATATATATATAAACATGGATATTAGAGAGTAATTACCAGCAGGCTCATTTTCGGATTTTTCAATCAAGGGAGGATCTTTAAGAGCTCTTTCAAACTTCATTCTACTGAAAGGTTCGAGCTTCGATATGTAACCATGGCCTCTTGATATAGCAGAAGAAGACGAAGATGACGATGAGGAGAAAGTTATGAAACTCCGTTTGAACAATCCACCCGGCGATGAAGATCTTGGACCTCCGCCGTTAGGAAGAACCGTTGCATCGACTGCTTCTAGAACCGCAGGCCGTGAAGAAGAACGAACTGCAATCGCCCTTAACATCATCTTTCCCGATACGATTGGCTTACCACTTCCTTGCTTTAACAATAACGACGAATGTCGGAAGCCGAAAAGAGTAGTTTGTTTCCTCTCTGCCCTTTGGGTGATTCTTTGATCTTGTTCAATACGATTGAATTTGAGTAATAAAAGAGAAGTTCAGATGGCGCCCCTAAATATGTGGCAAACGGGGGGACGATCGTTGTGTTTGCCTGTGGTTACGGACCTTCGGTATTTTTAATGTCGATGGAGGAGACGAAGTCGATGGAAGGAGATTGAGAAGGAATTTGTTGATGGAGGAGAAGAAAATTCAGCTGCTGCAGAATGCTTCGTCGATGGAGGAGTTGTAGACTTTCATCGAGAAAGAGCTACCAAAATTTCCATCCATTTTCCTCCAGTAAAGATGTGGAAAATGAAACAGCATATCTTTCTCTTTTATTTTCCACCCTATTTTCTTTCTTTCTTTCTAATTTTTCAGGTAATCAAATACACTAAAATTATTTTTCATCAAAATTTTTTTCTTTTCCTTAATTTTTTCCATGAACCAAACAGATTGTTAGGTTCTAGCCCCTTTTCCTTGCTTCTATCATTGGTTTCCATACTTTATTAATTCACGCAACGTTTCAACGGAAGATTTGCAAGATAAATCTTATTCCAACAAATTATTTATAATTTTTTATAATCTAAATACTTTATTTGAGCCTCTAAAATAAAACATATTTTTTTAGAAGCTTTAAAATTAAGTTAAAATTTCACAAAATAAAATTATGAAATTTTTAAATACTCTTTTATTTGTTAAAATGGTGTATTTATATAATTTTATGGGTAAAAATAAGAAAAAAAAATATTATAAATCCTCGATAAATTTAAAAAATATCTATCCAAACAATGAATTTATAAGTATATAATTTTAATAGTGAATCACTGTTAAAGTTCCATCATTTTTAAAATTCTGTCATTTATAAAGTTCCACATCCAAACATAAATTGAGTATAAAGTAGGAAAATAAAGAGTCATTTATGGCTAATGGAGTAAGGGAAGAATCATGAAGTGGAATACCAAAATAGTGCATATGAGATCCAACTTGAATCTTTATAGGAGTTGTTGTTCTAAACTAAAACTTTAGAACAACTGAAAATACAATAGAGAAATGAGGAAGGTTTGAGTAGATAAAAATTAATTATTGATAACCCTTTGAATCAATACTTATAAAAATCACGTAAGGTTTAAACTCTTAAGATAAATCTTGAAAGATTTTTGTAAATTCTTCAAATTCTTACACTTAAGAAATGAAGAAAGACTCTCAATACATAGAGAGAAAATGAGCAACCAAAAAGTTGAGGTTTTTGCATGTATTCTATCCTTGATACTTACAGAAGAAGTGTAGGACTAAAGGTTACAATTTAGCCAACTAATACATGTGCTTAGAGCTAAAACAAAGGAGAAAATCTACCTAGGTTCCATCCCATGAGTTTCGGTCATGGGAGTGAAATTTTAAAAAAGATTCCGACTTTCCCTCCCCTATTAGCACATGTGCTAACTTATATAACAGTCATAATACTCAAAAGGAAAGATAAAAAGTTCATTTTAATCTTATAAGTAACAAAAAGAAGTAAGGAATGTCTTCTAGCATTTATTGTTCTTTCCCAAAACTGCATTGTTTTTTTTTTCAAATGCTGAAAATGACTTGACATTCAACTTGAGAGGGATTTGCAACTGTTTTGTGTGGCCTCCAAGGGTGCAAAATAGGCTATGTTTTTTTGTGGATTTTTAGGGTAAAAATATTAAGGAAAATGGGTTTAAAACATGGGGGAAAACTTGAGAAAAAACGTAGCTTTTAGTGGCCCTTTTTGGGTGTTTTGTGGACAATAAAAAAAATGAGGGTGACCAGATTTGAATGGCTTGCATGGCTAGGTTTTGTTGGATGATTAATTTGTCCAAGTGAAAAGAGTTTTGTGGCTCTCAAACTTGGTAAATTAAGGATGAGATTATTATCAACAAATGAGGATGCTCCTACATCATAAAATTTGTGGTGTGCTTGATTAATGTATTAAATGTAAGAAGAATCAATAGCTAGAGCTTTATAAAGTGAGGGAAATAAATTGAATTAACTACTTTCTCAATAGCAAGGCATATAGTTAAAACATGTAAAAAAACTAAGTTAGTACTAATTTATGAATCTATTTGTTTGGAGACTAGTTATACACTTGTGTGATACATAGGATTGAATTAGAAAAAGTAACTAAGTATAAATAGTGGGGGTTACCACCGTGATTAACATAACTCTAGTTTATGCAACCATCCTTACATCAATCATAAGGCTAAAATGTTCAAGTTAATACAAGAAAATTAGAAAACAAAAGTACATTTATAGTACAAGTACTGAGTTTGAAGTTTAACTCCGAGTTTTATAATACCAAAATACAAAAGAAGGATACCATGGATCAAGAGTCCAAAAGGGTATCCAGTTTAATATATAACAAGGATAACAGATACTTTTCACCTGACCCCAACATAGATGGAGTCACTCACTAAAATACCCCAAAATCCTAATTTAGGAATTATGACAAAATAAGAATTTATTAGAAAAATTAAGTAAATAGATTATCTTATTAAAAATCAAGTGGATTTAATTAAGGTAAAATAAGGAGAAAATAATAAATAAATTATTTAGGAAAATTAGGGTGTTTTGCTAATTAACATGGAAGTTAAGGAAAACTTACCCAAAATAGCCCAATTAATCTAAAAATGAATTTAATTATTATTCTTATAATAATTATTATTAATTTTAAATATCCAAAAATAAATAAATAAAGACCAAATATCCCAACCCATCAATTTTATCCTTTTCCCCTTTCTTTTCATTTTTCTTTCTTTCTCTCCTTTCTCCTTTTCTTATTTTTCTTCTCCTTCCTCGGTTTGGTCCAGCCCGTGGCCCAAACGCTCTCCTCCTTTCTCCCCCCGTCTCTTGTGGCCAGGCCCATCCCAGCCAGCTAGGTTTCTCTATTTTTGTCTTTTCTCCCCTTGGATCGCCTAGTCCTCCCCCGTTTCCTGTCTTTCTTCTTCCCCACGCAGTTGTAGCCCGACTTGCAGCTCTGCACACACCGGCCACCCCTTGCACCGCCGATCATCCTTCCCCTCTCCCTCCCCATCGTTTTCTTTCCTTTTTCAATCCCAAACAATCCCACATCTCCCCTTCACGAGTGCCCCTTCCTTTCCCTTCTCTCCCCGACCCGACCTAACCTGCCATGGTAGGACTGCACCACCTGCCACTGTCGGCCGGTGGTCCTGCCTCACCTGCCCTAGTTGTCTCCTTCTTCCTTCGTCGTTTCCCCTCAATTAGCCTATAAATACCCACCATTAGCAGCCTGGGTCGAGCTTCCTCTTCACAACCTAGAAACCCCAGCCGCTCGCCGCCGCCCAAACAGTTCCTTATTCTGCCGCCGTCGACGATCGCCGCCGCAAAAGCCGCCCACCAAAACCTTCCCCGGACCTCCCTCTACAAAACTGAGCCACCATCCTCCCCTATCTTGCCCTGCACGAGCCGCCCCGGCTATGCAAAGTTGCCAACCCGATCAACCATCACCAACCCTACATTGCCCCTCGCACCACCAATCCCGCCACAACCAACACCTCATCCACCCTCCAAAACAACCAAGGACTCCATCCTACCTCCCTATACCCCCATCTCTCCCTGCCTCCCTCTTCTTCACCCTTCTCCACCTCCCACCACCTTAGGCCACCACACCAAACGCCGTGCGCCGCCACTTTCGGCTGCACCACCACCTCCATTCCACCCCTCTCCACTTGACACATCTCCCACCACCTCAAACACCCCTCCACTTCCTCTCCTTTAGCCTACATATTCATCTTTCCACCTTCCTTCCTCCTCCATCGCCGTCGTCGTCGTCGTCGCGTGTCGCCGCTAGTTCTACCACCAACCTTAGGTGGTACTCCAACTTCCCTAGCCTTTAAACTATTTTCTATAAGTATTAATAATTTTTAGTAATATTAATAGTATTATCCTTAATATTACTATTATTATTATTCTTATTATTATTAGTGTTATATTATTATTATTAGTAGTAGTAGTATTAGTATGTATCACCTTTATTACCTAACCTAATTTCAGAAATATTTATAACTATGGCATGCTATTTAAAAGGGTTACAACTTTAGTACTAATAAAGTGATCTTTATTATTATTAATATTACTACTACCACTACTAGTATTATTATTTTCTTACTAAATCTAAATTGGCCATTATCACTAAGGCTGCTACTAATATGATTTCTATGACCTTCATTAGTATTATTCTTAAGATGAAAACTATTATTATTATTATTATTATTATTATTATTATTATTATTATTACCGCTACTTAACCTTACCTTATGATTTTCCTAACTAGTAATATTATTATTATTATTATTAATGGTCTACAACCTTAGTGTTATTGTGATTAGGATTTTCCCTTATTGTTATTATTATTATTATTATTATTATTATTATTACCCTCACTGTTATTCCTACTATTATTACTAATGCTAGCTTTGGCCTATAATTATTATCTTTATTATTATGGTAAATATTTGAACCTTTATATTACTATTACCATTTTTATTATCATTACAATTAGTATTATTCTTAACACTATTATTATTATCGTCGTCATCATCATCATCATCATTATTATCATTATTATTATTATTATTACCACCATTATCATTATCATTATTTTCTTGCTAATATTGTTAATACTAACCTTGTCCATTATCACTTTTATTTATTAATATAAATAGTTGGAAACTTATATTATTATTATCTTTTCGGTTACTATTACTATTGTTATTATTATTACTACTATTACTATTATTATTACTACTACTACTACTACTACTACTACTACTACTATTTTTATTATTATTAATGTTATTTAAACCGAAATTGGCATGTTACCATTTTGTTACTATAGAAGAAGAATACTCAACCTTAGTATTATTATTATTGTTATTATTCAAATATTGCTAATATTATTCCTAATTCCTTTGTTGCTAACATTATTACTATGGTATTATTATTAGTTATTAATATTATTATTGTTATTATTTTGTTACTATTATTATGACAAAAACATTTGAACCCTTATATTATTATTATTCCAAATATAACTATTATCATTATTATCTTGAGCAATATTAGTACTTTGTTGGTATTACTATTATTATATTATTATTTTAACCCTAACACTATTATTAGCCTTAGCCTTAAAAATAATAGGGCTTCTATTTCTAGGAGCATTATTATTATTATTATTATTATTATTATTATTATTATTATTATCTCTATTTTGCTATAACGGGTATCAGTACTATTATTAGAATAAATAAAGTTATTAGGTTTAATAATATAAATATAACTATACATCTTAACATAAATATATTTTGACTAATAATATCTAGTAGGCTAACTTGAGGGTAAAAGCCCCAGTGTTCACTTGTAAAGCTGCCTTTAATAATAGCAACCATAACCTTAGACCAAAATAAGAAATAATAGTATTTTTTTGTAGGAGGGAAACTAATCATTAGTCTTACCCTGTTATAGGTGAATCAAGCCAAAACCCTAAGGAGGCGTAGGAGCGTACTCCAAGCCCGACGTCATTTTAGGTAATGATGTGGCTAAGGCCCATGTGTGTTGTGTGACTTGTATGATTTGGATGCTATATATCATGCTACGCCATGTATCGTATGATTGTCATTAACTTGTCTTATGTGTGGCACAACTTGGAGTTGAGGTATATTTGTATGTGTTTTCTTATGACATGAGTATGATATGTATATATGGTGATATTGATGTGATATGATATGGACCTCTAGGACATGCATGCTAAGACAATTGATAGTATGATATGGGAATGAAACGATTAAAAGAAAGAAATGGGAAGTGAGTTTAGTAAGGGGGATATGAGGTTGACCAAAATACCTCATGATCTATGAGAGGAAATTAAAGAGGAAGAAATGACCAAAATGAATGAGAGATGGGAACCATGCATGGGGACTTTGGGTATTTGTATGGGATGGATAAAACTTGCATGAGGATGATCTTTACGTGAGAAAAGTTATTTTAGGGTGTAAATAAGCTAAGGGGAGAGTTGTGGAGTGATTGGAGACTTGGAATGAAAAATAGTACGTAGGTTGGTGTAAGGGTATATAAGGGACCCGCTTAGGGTTTTGGGAGGAAGCAATAATTTGGAAAATGTGGAAGTAAAAATGATTAAGGGAGAGTGGAGTACGGGTTAAGAGTGGGAATTTATTTTATAAGGGGTGAGTATGGGTGTCACGGGAGAGAAGAGATATTGGGTGAAAAAGAGAGAGGTTACTTGTGGGAGAAGAAAGGTACTAAGGTTGAAGTGGTCAACTAGGGTTTCGATCACACATGGAATCGAGGGGTAAATTAATATGATTTGGGATTGCATCTAAATGAGATAAGGTATGGGGCGATAAACGAAATAATGGTAGTGTAAGTGAGAGAGGGCTGGGCCACATTGGTCCAATTAGGGTTTTTAAGGGAAAACCCTTAAAGGGTGATAGTAGGTGGAGTTTGATGTCATGAGCTGTTGGGCCTTAACCCACACCCTTAGGAGTTATTTATATTTATGTGTAAGTGTAAGGGGGAATGGATTGTCAGGGTGTGATAAGGGGCATAGGAGTCTCAAGATATGGGACGGACCCCCTTGAGAGGATAGAAGTAGAACATTGATGACATGCATGTCAAAGGTGTAATGTTTACCGAATAAGACACAAATAAGATACTATCCATTTAAAGAGAAAGATTGGTGAGTCGGGCCCAGACCGATCCACCGGCGAATAATAGTGGCTTGGAGCCGGGGTGCCTTGCATGACCGATCCATCAGCGAATAATAGTAGTCAGGCGTATTTTTCCCTGCATGATCGATCCACCGGATATTATAGTGGAGGTTTTCGTACTTAACAAACCAAACATAATGATGATAAGACATGGGAAAGACACGAAGTAATTACAGTGAAACACCATGTGAGTCAAGGCCAGACCGGTCTACCGGCGAATAATAGTGGTCAGGAGCGTTTTGCCCTACATGGCCGATCCACCGGCGAATAATAGTGGCCAGGAGCATTTTGCCCTGCATGACCGGTCCACCAACTATAATAGTGGGGTTCCCGCATTTACATGGATTAATAAAGACTACGATGTGAATCGACTATATTTACCAAAGATCTAAAGAATAAGTCTACCCGGACCATAGCCGGCCTTCATCATCTGTATTACTACATGCTGCTTATGTGAGAATGCCATGTATGCTATGTTGTATGTTTTGTATGTTTGGCCTTAGCACATCTGTTACCTTACTCAGTACGTAGCGTACTGATCACCCGTTTCATGGGTGCTACTCATTCCCACAAGTAGAAGACCCGTCTGAGTTTGTGCAGGTAGGGGACGACGTCTTCGATGCCTACGACACTTATGAGGCATCAGGTGGGCTGAGCGTTGAGCCTAGACCTTACATGGGGATCGAGAGCGACTCGGCCAGACTCTATTTTTCTCTCTTATTTTACCATGTTTCGTTTATTCTAGTTATGTGATGTCATGTGGTGTTTTATGTTTTGAAAAACTCTAGTCACTTACCCATTGGATTGTAATTCTGAATCGCACTCTGATTTCTGTATTGTGAATGTTATCATTTCCCTTATGAAGCTTGTTTCAATTATTGACTTGTGTTTGAAGTTAATCCCTTTTAGCCTTAGCACTTAGTACTAGAACGGTAGGAGTGAGCTGGTCTAGTACCGAGTGTGGCGGTAATACCCTTAGAATTTACAGTTTTGCCCACTTTTTTGTCTAACACTTATCATTAAACGAAATTTTTCAATAGTAAATTTTGGGGGTGTTACACTCATCCCCACATAAGGCGTCATAGGCTACAAAGTCATATACTTGATCCTCTGAAACCTGCACATAAGATCCATGGCCTTCTGCTCGTGGAAATGAATAGTAACCATAAAATGGGTGGTCGGTACGCTACGTACTAAGTAAGGGAACAATACTATCAAAATAGGAATACAACTAGCACATGCTTCCATGTTAGATAATAAAGGAATATAACCAAGTAAATGAACATCTCATAAGGCATATTAAGATCCAGATGCTTTTATTAAGCATATTCCATTTTCATTCTTTTGTATACGTTGAGTACAAGAACCCTACTATTCTTAAACCGGTGGAATAGTTTGAAACTTCTCGAGGACAACACACCCGAGCCATTATTCTTTCCAATGGAATGGAGGTTAAAAACATCTCCTTGAGGCAGAACGCTCCTGAGCCACTATTCTTTTTGGTGGAATGGAGGTTAAAATATCTCCTTGGGGTAGAACGCTCCTAAGCCACTATTCTATCTGGTGGAACGTGAATATATCACTCTGGACCTGACTCGTGTATTCTTCCACTATAAATTATCAGTATATTTTCCATAGGTTATGAAGATATGTTTTATTTTACAATGAGTAGAGACCCCACTATTCTCAACTAGTGGAGCAGTTTGAAACTTCTTTGGAACAACACACCCAAGCCACTATTATTTCCGGTGGAACGGAGATTAAAAACATCATCGCAGGGTAGAACGCTCTCGAGCCACTATTTTACCCGTTGGAACGGGAATACATATATATAGGTTTAGGAAAAATAATTACCATAGCCCTACTCACATGCTCTTTCACTTTAAGTAATTAGTACCTTATTTAAGATTATTCTTAGGCATAAAATATAGTCAAACAGATATGTATAAAATATATGTCCAAAACCTCAAGTCATGTTAAACCCTAATTACACTTCCTTTAGTGTTGATTCTCCCATGTTGGTTGTTCCACTCACGTTATATTATGACATCTCCCAAATACCTTCATTAGTATCATACCCAAAAAGAACAACCGAGTTCCCATGAGTTTACTTTAGTAATCTCATCCCTATATATATATATTAATCTCTGAAGTATCCAAGCCCAAACCCTATAGAATTGTCATAATCTTTCACATGAAATTTTCATTATTTTTAATTCCAATAGATAACCTCTAGACCCTGAAGATGGAATAATAATATTAACATTTCAAGATAGCTCGCCCCAAATTTACTATCAAACATCTAAGAACCCTAAATCATGATAATACTACCATGAATTACTGAAGTTATTATTGTCATAATTTAAGTCTCCTAACACATAAATTACCAAAACTTCCTTAATATCCTATAATGACCATGTTACCATTTAAGCACAATTAACACCTTTATTTTATAAAATATTATACCTGCTATACGTATTATATTTCCAAGTCCTGAGTAATCATCAAACCTCATGAGAGACCTTAAGCCCATTTACCACAACTCATTCAACCCATATTTCATACCATAAGACATAATTTCACAATTATGACATTATCATCATTCCACCCATATTTCATATTATAGATATAATTTCACAATTATGGCATTATCATCATTCAACCCATATTTTATCTATAAGATGTATTCTCACAAATATAATATATCGTCACAAATCATAACATAATGATATATCATACAAAATTCTTATTATTGTTCAACATAACATTCACATCCTCACAAATTATCAATATCAACACATAATGCATAATACAACAACAATATCATGAAAGAAACATTTAGCCATATAAGCAAACATCATCAAAAGTCCTAAGCATCGAATAGTATCCTTAACAACTAGGATACCAGGATCTAAGCACGTAAATCCTAGACTTCCTCCTCCAAAGCTACTAGAAAACCACCTATGAAAATAATAAAATTACGACTAGGCTCAAAGAGTTAAACCGAAGAGGAAAACCAAGGTAAAGATGGTAAAAGTAGGTATAACCATAGTCAAATGGGAGCTTGAGACGTGTGGATGTGTGGTGGAGCTATAGTTAAATTTTGGTGGTGTTTGGTTGAGGTTTGGGGGTAAAAATAGGGATGCACGACCAAAGGAGTAGGGTTGCAGGGCTGTGCACTAGGCGGTGCAACTTCTGGCCAAGAGAAAACAAGATGCATGGCCAAGTGGTGCGAAATTTGCACAGCCATGCAAAAGTAGGCTGAGAGGAAAAATTATGCACGGTCAGACGGTGTAACACCCCCAAAATTTACTACTGAAAAATTTCGTTTAATTAAAAGAAAACTAGTAGAAGCAAAATCATAAACTGTGAATTCTGGGGATATTACCACCACACTTAGTACCAGACCGGTTCACTCATACCGTTCTAGTACCAAGTGCTAAGGCTAAAAAGGTAAAATACAATTTTACGAGAAACTTAAGCATATATAAATCAGAGACGCGTAGTAAACAATTTACGAGAGTAAAATCCAACAACGGTGGTTACAAAATAACAAATACATTGAATTTAAAAGAGATAAATTAAAACTCTAGTAGTTCCGAATAGTTCTTTACGCTCTTTCCCGAGGCTTACTTGAATAACACCGGATATGACCTGCAAGGGCCATTGCCCATTGAATAGGCAGGGGCCCCACGAAGGAAACCCTTCAGTACTACGGTACCGAGTAACCCTTTAAATACACACTTAAAAACAATTTCGCAATATAACACATGTTATACTATTATATCTGTACATAACGACAGGTGTAAACATGATATTCAAACCCACACATATAGTACATAAGGTCATGAAGAAATTCTACGATGTATAATGATCAAGGCCATACATAAAGTATATATTCAGTCCGGATTAATTATTTAATTAATTTTTTTTATCGAAAGTCGATGCACACCATGCCTTTTATCAAATCCATATAAGTACAGGAACACCTCACTATTTTAGTCGGTGGGCCGGTCACTTGCGGGACAAAGTCCACACCACTATTATTCACCGGTGGATCGGTCACTTATAGGGCAGAACGCACCTAACCACTATTACTAACCGGTGGATCGGCTGGTTCCTGCTCACATGGTGTTCCACTGTAAGTAATTAGTATCTTTTAAGTGTATATAGCACACTCTAGTTTGTGTTTATTGAGCTCAAGTCACCCCACTATTATTGCTAGTGGGCCGGTCACTTGCGGGACAAAGTCCACACCACTATTATTCGTCGGTGGATCAGTCACTTATAGGGCAGAACGCACCTAACCACTATTACTAACCGGTGGATCGGCTAGACCCAGCTCAATATTCTTCCACTTTACATGATTAATATTTTATCGTATCTTATTCAACAGATTCCGCCCTAGACATGTATGGCTAACTCCAGCTATAAGATAATAGCATGTAGAGCACGACATAAAATTGTACAAGGCATCCAAGGCAAGCAAAACGCGTAACACATAGGCAGCCTTAGCTACACCCTTACTCGGTTTAGGTTACCGAGCTATCTCCTACCCTTATTAAGCCACTAATCACACTTTGTAATTGTTACACTTAATGTATTTTCCATTTGGTTAGTTAGATTACCAATTTACCCATTTCCTTTATTATAATTAACACATTGCTCTTTAATTGGTCAAATTACTAAATTACCCTTGTTCAATATCTTAATTACCAAATTACCCCTCTAGTTGGTTAATTTACCAAATTGCCCCTCACATTTATCATGTTTACCATTTTACCCTTTTTCCATTATTAAATTATCAATTTACCCTTTAGTTATTTAAATTATTATTTTACCCTTCTCAATTATTATAACTACTAAGTTACTCATTTCCATTTGCTACTTTTATCCCTCTTATTTACAAAATTACTATTTTACCCATTTACTTCCAAATTTACCATTTTACCCCCTTAACTTTCAAAAATTACCATAACATCCCTTTCACTTATAAAATTATCATTTTATCCTGGATTACGGAATTACCATTTGACCTCTTTTAATTCCAAAATTTCCATTTGCCCTCTAATTACGAAATTACTATTTCACCCCTTTATTACAAGATTACCATTTGACCTCTTTTAATTCCAAAATTTCCATTTTCCCTCTAATTACGAAATCACTATTTCACCCCTTTATTACAAGATTACCACTTTGCCCTTTTATTATAAAACTACTATTTTGCCCTTGTATTACAAAATTACAAATTTTCCCCTTTAGTTACAAAGTTACCAAATTGCCCCTTTTATTACAAAAATACCAAATTACCCTTTTTATTACAAAATTACCAAATTACCCTTTTATTACAAAATTACCAAATTACCCTTTTATTACAAAATTATCAAATTGCCCTTTTATTACAAAATTACCAAATTTCCCTTTTATTACAAAATTACCAAATTGCCCTTTTGTTACAGCATTACCAATTTATCCTTTTTATTACAAAATTACCAAATTACCCTTTTATTACAAAATTACCAATTTACCCTTTTATTACAAAATTACATGTTTATCCTTCTATTTACAAATTTACCATCTCACCCCTTATTACACCACTTATATTAAATTATTATTATTACTACATAAATTATTAATATTAACACCTTATCTACAACTCTTATAATTAATAGAATGCTTATTAGCACCCATATATATATTAGGCCATATTCTTTTACAAGGTACATTAATAAAATCCCCTAAGGCTCACAAAATATTAATCATGCATTAAGATCACAATAGCATAATACAACATGGATAATACTTAACATTTTTATTAATAACCAACTTCTACTTTAAACAATGTCTCCAAACATAGCACATAATCTATCATACTTCCTTTTCATCAACCAACACAAGAAAACATATATAATATATTAACAACCTATATCAAGCATAATACACATTAAAAATGCCTAATGTGTTAACATACGTTAATCCAAGAGCTTAAGTGGGATTTAACGATTACCTCGATTCCCACCAAAAACAAACCTTACCGGTATTCCGGTTAAAGGTTCAAGATTTGATTATCAAAACCAATTCCTAAAATAATATTAAAACTTGTTATGTTAGAAAATAATAAAAATCAAAGTATAAGGCTTTATACACTTAATTAATCAAATACTTAAATTAAAATATTATTATACCTCAAAATATTTACCCAAATTAACCAAGAAAAGCAGCAGCTCATACTGCCCATACAGTATGAGCTGCATGCAAGGAAATGAGGAGAAGGGGGCTCAAAGGTGGTGAAAAGAGGAGAAATGGGCTATTTTTGGGTTAGGGTTTTTAGGCTAGGAAAAGAGGCATGTGGGGGAGGATTTAAGGCAAGGGAATGGTGCAGAGGTGGAGAGGGGGTGTAAGTGGTGGTCGGGGAAGGGTTGATGGCGGCTAAAGGTGGCGGAGACGGCGGCAACGAGGCTGCAAAGGTGGCAATCGAGGAGGGGTCGAAATGGAAGGCTGGTGAGGAAGGAAAATGGGGAGGGAAAATGAAGGCCTTTGGGTAGTGTTTTCGGGCAAGATAGGATTGGGGCGGTAGAGGGGGTTGCAGGGATTAATGTGGTGGCTCAGGAGGTGGCAGAAGCGGCGGGAAGGTGGCGGATCGGGGTGGTACAGGGTGGTTGCTGAGAAGAGATGGAAAGGAGAGAAAAAGAAGAGAGGAGGAAGAGGAAGGATGCGGGGTGGCTCGAGGGGTTCTATGATTGGTCGAGGATGAGGTAGAGGGTGGAAGGAGGTGGTGCAGGTGGTTGTTGAGGTGGCGGCGAAGAAAAACAAGGAGGGTGAGGGAAGGAGGAGAAAGGGAGAGAAAGAGGCTTGGGCAAGGCTTATGGGGCTCGAAAATTGACAGAATGAGGCAGAGGAAGAAGACGAAAAAGAAGAAGGAGAGAGAGCAAGGGATAGGGAGCTCGAGGGGTGGCGGTAGAGTGGTAGGGGAATGGCGGTGGCAGGGAGAGGGAGAAGGGATGGCGACGGTAGGGAGAGGGAGAGGGAGAGAGGGATGGTGGGACCAGTATGGCAGAAAAACAACGAGAAGAAGAGGGAGGGAGATAGGGAAGGTCAACGAGGGAGAGGGAGTTGTAGGTCTGGCGGCAAAAATGGTGGAGGATGGCCGGGATTATCGCCGGGGAAAGAAGAAGAAGAAGAAGGGAAGAAGAAAGAAGGAGAATCGGGGTGGGGCTGGGTGCGTGCAAGTAGATCGGCCGAAGGAAAGAAACGGGCCTGCCCGATCGAGGAAGAAAGAAAAGAAAAGGAGGAGGGGGCAACCGGGCTTGACGCAGGAGAAGGAGATGGGTCAGGCCCAAGGGAAGAAAGGGCAGACCAGGCCAACGACGACCCAAAGAAAAGAAAAAGAAAGAAAAGAGAAAAAGAAGAAAAAGGGGAAAAGGAAAAAGAAAAGGAAAAAATGGAATAAATAATTTAATTGATAAGATAATAAAATAGAATAATTTTGGGTAATAAATTCATTTAATAATTTAATTTAATATAATTAAAATATATGGGTTTAAAAAGGATAATTTTAGTATAATAATGATTTGAAAAATTATTCTAATAAAAGGGTATGATAAAATAACAAAATATTTATTTATAAAATATTTATTTTAATTTATTAAATATTTATACCCAATTTTATTTATTCAAAAATCCATAAAATGATTAAATTAAAAAAGATTTAAAGGCTAATTTATCTAAAATAAAATCTATTTATTAAAATTTAGGCTTTTAAAAATTCGGAGAATTACAAATGGTGCAGGGGTTGCACAACTATGTAGTAGGGGATTTAAGCATTGTACGGCCATGTAGTAGGCAGTGCACTAGTCGTGCACTCTGAGATGCTGTGACACACGAAAGGAAGAAGGAAGGAAGAGAGGTGGCAGTTGGCGGTGATGGTCAACGATGACGAGGGGGAAGGTTGGGGAAAACTTGATAGTTGGTTCACTGGCCAAAGAGTGGCAAGTGGTAGCTAAGGTGGTGCACGGTGGGGGGAGACGATGGTGCGGAAGCCAAAATAAGGAAAGGAGGGAGAAGAAGAAGAAGAAGAAGAAAGGGATAAGGAAGAAAGGAGAAGGAAGATGGAGCTCGGTAATGACTCTTTAGCATAAATATTAGTAGAGTGAGGTAAAACCAAAGAGAAATAGTGAGAGTGTGAGGAGTATATACATACATACATACATATATATATATATATATATATATATATATATATATATATATATATATATATATATATATATATATATGTTCATGTGTGCGTGTGTGGTGTGAGTAAGGAAGAAGAAAAAGAATAGGGAGGGGGTGCAGGCATGTAACGGTGATGATGGTGGTTGTGCAGCTGCAGGGTGAAGGTGATGGTTAGGGTTGGGTAATAGCTGTAGGGTGAGGGTGGTGATGGTTGATGGAAGTGTTGCATGAGAAGAAGAAGAATGGCAAGGGAAGATGGTTGTGTGACGGGGTGCAGGTCTGCAGAGATAAGGATGCAGAAGGAGAAGAAGAAAAGAAGAAAGGAGGTGAGGTGATGGTGCAAGTGGAGGGTGCAAGTGGGCAGATTCAAGAGTTACAGCTTGAGGTTGGTGGGAGAAGGAGAAGAAGGAAAGAAAACAAAAGGAAAAAGGAAAAGAGAAAGGATTGGGGGATTAGTTTAGGGTGATTTTAGATTAGTCAAAGGTAATTGGGATTAGTAGAAATTTTAGTGGGTTTTGATTTTAGTTTAAGAATGTTGGTTTATCAAAGTTAAGGTTTTTGGAATCGGTTAAAGTTTCAGGATTAAGGATAGGTTAAGGCTAATATATGATTTATTAGGATTAAAATCAAATTAGGGTACTAATGACGCAGAATTAGATTAAATAAATTTTTGGGGTATTACAGTATATGTGTGTGTGTGTGTAATAAAGAAATATTAATCATATTTCATTTTTCTCCATCCTTGTACGTTTATTTTTAACTCATTATTTGATAGAATATACTATTTATGATTTGACGTATGAGGATTGAGATATTATTGTCCATAATATACATTCCATGTTGCCATGCAATGAATTAAAAAATAATGCATAAGAATAAAATAAAATAAAATAAAAAAGGACATAAAATATAATTAATGTTTCTTTATTAATTATATATATATATATATATATATATGATATAAAATAATCATGGAAAATAGAAAATTTTGAAATAATTTTTTGGATATTAAAGAATTACAACTTTATTTGTAATACAAAAATCTATATATAATGCAACATTACAATATAAATTGTAATGATATTTATTTATTATATAGATATATAAATCAATCATTTAAAATATAAGGAAAATCCAACATAAGTTTTTGGATATTAAAAGAATAAAACTTCATTTGTGTTACATAATTATACATATAACCCTACATTATCACTTCAAGTAATTAAATAATTTGTATCGAAATAAAGAATATATTGTCTTATAGTCGCGGATGGAATCAATTGTTTCTGAAAGTCTTTTTTTTTACCTTATTGCCTAAAATTCACATATTTCTATGTAAAAAATAGAGTAATATTTGTCAACTTGAATATAAAATGAAATTTTAATGTTGATACTAACTAGCAACAACATTAGACAATTTAGCTACCTTTGCACAATCATATCACTAATGTATTAAAAAATTATTGAAAGTGTGCTTTCAATTACTAATAGTAAGATAAAAATAAAAATAAAGTTAAGGTTTCATAAATGTTATTGGTAATTATTTAAAGATCAAATAGAATACTAATATTTGATTGTCAAAGTATAATACCACTAGCCTGAACATTTGTCTTTGTTAATTATTCTACATCTACACTTCTATTCCTTTCCTTGATTGATAAACATATAAATATAATCTCTAATTGCTATTTAAATAAGTGTTATTTGAGTTTTTGTTGATGATAGTAAAAATATATACCTTATGTTCTACATCCTAAAGTAGTACAAGTCTTCCACCGTCAAGAAGAGCCCTATGATGCTTGACTATATGTGGTTTATGAGCTCATTCCTCTGATGAAATGAATGGGATCAACCATCATTTACATCACAAACATCAAATGCACAGAGAACAACTCATAGCAATGTTATACCTTATGCGAACTTCATCTCAAGCTAAAGTAATTTACCAATAAGTTTATTTTTCATAACTTTAAAAATAGGAAACAAACCACAAACTAAAAAATTCATTTTAGGTAAACTTCTTTCTAAAGTGTGACAATCAACAATAGTAAGTTCAAAAAATTTTGCACACAATTAGAAAAAGGTAAAAAAAATAGAGTTCAAGAAATCAAAAGTCATTTACTAGTTTCACTCATAATAAATTTTCAATAAAGTTATCTTCTGCCTCTCTTTTCCCCTCCAATTTGGTCGACTTTATTCTATCCCTTAGTCATTGAAATTTATGTTTGTTTGTGGTTATTAGAAGAATTGTCCAAAAGAAATTTATTATTATTGAAATACATGACAATTCATGCAAAGTTCTACACAGCTACAATTGATTGTAGTTATCCAAAGAAAACATATATATATTTAGATAGGAATAATGTTGATCCTTGAAAGAAAACACAAAAACTTGCACACCTTAGTTATTTCATCTATAGTTGCTAGTGTATGTTCATTATTTATATATAATACTATAGCACCCCCCTAAATTTGCTAATTAAAATTTTTGTTTTGTGGAAGCACTAATTATAAAAATAATGGTTGTTCCTACCACATTTAGTATAATTCTGACATCCTTTATCATTCTTATATTAAGTGTTAAGGCTAAAGCATTAATTTATTTAAATTAAAGTTTTCAATGTAAGAAAAAAATAGTGATTTCATTACAAATTAACATTTTTTTTGACAAATACAAAAATGATCGGGCAAAAGAGTTACAATACAACAAAAGGAGAAATGGCAAGGGACATAAAAGTCGAAGGAATATCCTGATCAAAAGATGTAGGGGTGAGTATTGAATAGTCCTAACTCTCAACGCCTAACAAAAGTCATCAAGTCAAATCCTTAAAGTATTTCTGCAAGATAAACACTGTCTATTTAATAGGTAGGGGATCGAGAATAGAACTTGTTAGTACTATGGTACTAAGTGAATCCTTACACAATACTAACATATACATCTAAAATAATTTCAAATACCAAAGGTAGGGCACTAAAGCAACTACCAATATGCATACCAAATTGTGTAGTGCATAGCGATAGCTACCAAAATAATTCTCAGATCAATCCACTTACATTCTTACACAATATTTACTTCTAATTTTAATTAATTGAGGGGTATACAATAATAACCTAGAGACATAATGTAACACCTCCAAAAATTACAGTTGAAAATTTTCGATTAAACAGGCAAATACAAGCATGGGGGTGCTACTGCCGTAATCAGTACAAGCCAGGCCCTCAGCCATTCTTGTATTAACCACAAGACTAAAGAAGCATTAGGAAAACTTAAACACAAATTCATAGAAATCAAGTGTTCATAATGCTAAAATTAGAGTGCGCGATAAAAGTTGTTACAACAAAAAATGAGTTACATAGTTAAGTTCTCAAAAGGGATAAGAGGTACAATGTCATAAAATAAAGTTGAAATAAAATGAGAACCATTAGTAAATAGGAATAAGAGAGTCCGACCAACATCCACTCTCGGCTCTAGGAAGGTCCAATGGTCAACACACATCCCTGCTTGATGTATCCAATACATCATAGGCATCAAACATAGTCCCACCAACCTATACAAATTCAGAAGGGCAATCTACTCGTAGGAATGAGAAACACCCATGAAACGGGTGATCAGTACGCTATGTACTGAGTAAGGTAACCATATGGGTAAGGCTAGCAAGTAGTAAACAAGTAAGGTTAGGGAAGAAAATAACACGTACAACATACTAAGCATGATTTGGGTTCATAAGATTAGGCCAGACTTAGACTAATATTTTATCATACACATCTCTTATATTAATTCCATGTGAATACGGGAACCCCAATATTATAGCCGATGGACCGGAATCACTCAGTAGGCAAAATGCACCTGACCACTATTATAGTCGGTGGACCTGAAAATCAACCTCACCGACCTCGACTCACATGGTGTTCCTTTGTAATAATTAGTGTCTTTCCATGCCTTATATTCCTGGTTCACACACTTCTCATATTAAGTCAACGTGAGTATGCGAACCCCACTGTTATAGTCGGTGGGCCAGAAACACTTCACATGGTAGAACACACCTGACCACTATTATAGCCGGTGGATTGAAAAAATGTATCCTCACTGGCCCCGACTCACGAGGTATTCCACTGTAAGTAATTAGTATCTTTCCATGACTTATTACCATTCAAAGTTTGGTTTTATTGAGCCCGTAATCCCTCACTATTATAGCCGGTGGACTAGAAAAATATATCCTCATTGGGTCTTGGCTCCATTATCTTTCACTTTAAGTGTTTAGTGTTTTATGTTATCTTATTCCACATATAGACCCAACTAGACATGCACGACCCACTTGACTACCTGACACTCTAGTCCCATATCTTAGGACTTCTACTCCGTCTAGTACATCCAGATATTCTTTCCCACTCTTTCCTCATTACCATGAATACTCAACTCCGAGGTCCACTTTCCATATCTCCGAGTCAACTCAATATCATTCTCTAGGGTTTTCCTCTGGAAAACCCTAATTTGGCCTATATGGCCCAACCTTACTCTATCCACACAACTCATATTCCTCCAATTCGTCACCTCACTCGATTCATCCCCAAGAACTCATTTTACTTCCCATATGACATATGTGGCCACGAAACCCTAGTTGGCCATCCCAAAACTCAAGCACCTCTATTTCTTTATACAATGTTATTCATTCATCACTCTTACTTACCATCACCTCTTCCACATGACACATATCCAATGCAACCTATAACCCTGAGACTTCCTTCCCATCTTTTTCCACTCACCATGAGAACCCAAAACTCTTCCTTGTTACCAAAACCATCACTTCCCGTGATTCACACCTGATATCACAACCTCACTATCCAACTCCCACACATGATCACAAAAACCCTAGTTAGCTCCTCGAAAACCCCAGTACTCCTCCTTTATTTTATGCCACTCACTCAACACCCAAATACACTTTCCACTATTGACTCGCTTTTCCTCCATGTGACACCCCTTCCATCTTTTATTCCTCATTCCAACCATTCCCATTAGTTTCCCCTTCCTTATACATTTATCTCACTTATGATTTCCTCCCAAAACCCTAATCAAGTCTTCCATGCATTCTACATCAACCCACGTACTATTTTTTACATATGGACTCTAATTAGTCTAACAAGTCTTCCCTTACCTTACTTAGTCCTCAATTCAAGTTTTTCTACGTAAAATTCATACCCATGCAAAGGCTAACCATCCCATGCAAACCCAAGACTCTCCATGCATGCTTTGGTCCATTCCCTTAATTTATTCCCATTATTCCTCTTTTTATCCTCCCATAGGTCACAAGATATTTAGGCCATCATTACCATTATCTAGCCAACCCACTTTCCTTATTCTTTTCCATTTTTCTTATAACCATATTATACTACTTAGAACTTCTTATCATGCATGTCATAAGGGGCAGTATTACACAGGCAGAATTCAAGTACAAGTAATAATATCACATTACATATATCATAAACACGCGGAACTCACCTTAGCTCCATGCTTAGCAAGCTACGCTACAAGAAAATGATAATATAATATATAAAGCACACACCTCAAATCAACACACGTAGCATATTTTCACACACAAAGGCCTTAATTATATTCTTACCTAATATGACACTGGGCTTGGAGCATACTCCTATGCCTCCTTAGGGTTTTAACTTGGTTCACCTATAAGAGGGAAAATACTAAGAGGGCATGTTTGGTATGGGGTTAATAGGGGTGGAAAAATTTTCCCTCTATTTTGTATCTTTTATATTAAGTATTTAATAATAATAAATATATTTTTAATGAAATACCTATTTTAGATCTAGACTTAAAATGGGTATTTATTAGACTAAAAATATTTAATTTTAGATAGATTATATAATATATATAAAATATGGGGGTAATTTTTCCACCCTTATTACCCCCACACCAAACAAACACTAAAGGTTAACTTCCCTCTTACCAAAATTACCATCATTATTTCTTACCTACCCTTATCATAGCCTAATATTAAGGTTAATAATAATAAGAGTTGTTTTATAAATAAAACTAGGGTTATTATTCTTAAGGTAGCAAATCATGTTACTACCAGTCAAAATATGTCTTACTAGTTATATTGGTTCATGTCAAAGTATTGATAGTAATATTTATATTATTAAAGATAATAGATTTAATATTACTAATAATAATAATAGTAGTTGTTATAGTAATAATAGTAATAACAACCCAAATCTTAGTAATAATAATAATGATATTAGAAATACTAAAGTAGTGATAATAATAATAATAATAATAATAATAATAATAATAATAATAATAATAGTTCTAATCTTAAGAATAACAATAATAAGGGTCCTAATAATCACAATAATGGTAACATTAGTGATAATAAGGTGAAGGTTAATAATAATGATAGTAATAATAATGATGCTAATAATAATAATAATATTAGTAACAATAATAATAATGATAATGTTAATAATAATAAATATAAGGGTTTGAATATTCATAATAATAATAATAGTGATAATATGCCGAAGTTAGTAGTAGTAGTAGTAGTAGTAGTAGTAGTAGATAATAATAATAATAATAATAATAATAATAATAATAATAATAATAATAAGTGTAACACCCCAAAATTTACACACATTTTTTTTAAACAAGACTCGTAAATTAAAACCCGTAAATTTTGGGGATGTTACCGCTACACTTAGTACCAGACTGGTTCACTCATACCGTTCTAGTACCAAGTACTAAGGCTAAGGAAAACACTCACAACAATATTAAATAAACCAAAGTTCATAAATATGGAATCAGAGTACGCATACGTTCCTACATAATTCGAAATACTATAGATAGTTTTTTAGAGAAGAAATAACGACCATAATAAAATTGTTTATGAAGTTTCACATAATTTAAAGAAAATATAAATAATAATCTCAAATGGAAAAACAGGGCACACCACTCCTAGGTCTTGAATCCAGCCCAATCATCACTCGGCCCCACCTGATGTCCCATAGACATCAATGGCATCATAGAAATCGTTGCCTACCTAAAACACGTCAGACGGGCCTTCTACTCGTGGGAATGAGCAACACCCATAAAAGGAGTGATCAATACGCTACGTACTGAGTAAGGTAACTGAGCACTAAGGCCAACACATAAGCACATAAAATCATGTAGGATAATAATCAACTTAAAATTACAAACCCATACATATGATACATGAAAGCTTATAGAGCATTACACAGCTTATAATCATCAACACATAAGGCCCAAAAAGGTCCAGATCAATTATTTAAATATTCTTTATCGGAAGTCCATTCACACTATACCTTTTTATCAATTCCATGTGAGCACAGGAACATCCCACTATTATAATAGGTGGGTCGGTCACACATAGAGCATCATGCCCTAACAACTATTATTACCGGTGGATCGGTCACATATAAGGTTAAACCCTAACCACTATTATAACCGGTGGATCAGTCATAGATAGGGTAAAAACCCTAACCACTATTCCTAACTGGTGGATTGGTTCGGCTCCTGCTCACATAGTGTTCCACTGTAAGTAATTAATGTCTTTTACTTGCCTTAGCAAAACTTTGGTTTATTTTCATTAAGATCGGGATCCTCCACTATTATAACCGGTGGGCCAGTCACGCATAGGACCTCATGTCCTAACCATTATTATAACCGGTGGATTGGTCACATATAGGGTAAAAACCCTAACCACTATTATAACCGGGGGATCGGTCGCACATAGGGTAAAACCCTAACCACTATTTCTGACCGGTGGATTGGCTGGTCCCGTCTTAATATCTTCCTCTTTAAGTAATTAATATCTTAAGTATCTTATTCACAAGCTTTGACCCAGACATGCATGACTAACTTCTACCTTTCTCATCCTCCAACCATCGTTAACCACACCAACCTATGGTAACCATAACGCCCATGCAAACCCTAGCTCCACATAAACCCTCACTCTATACAAACCCTAACTCCATCATGCAATACCACCATGCAAACCCTAATACCATGCATTTCCATGCAAAATCTTAACACCATGCAACTCCATGCAAAACCCTAACATTGTGCAACTCCATGCAAAACCCTACACCATGTAACTCCATGCAAAACCCTAACACCAGGCAAATCCATGCAAAACCCTACACCATGCAAAGCCCTAACACTAGGCAACTCCATGCAAAATCCTAACACCATGCAACTCCATGCAAAGCCCTAACACCACGCATTCCATGCAAAACCTTAACATCATGGTTACACTCCCCATCATTATTTTACAACCCTATCATGCATGTCTTGTGACCACATTATACCATAATAATAACACACTCATACACATAATTTCATGCCCTAATTATTTACACAAACATACCTCAACTCTATATCATGCTGCATTTATAATAATTATACAATATACACATAAAATACACAATAAATCATATCACATGGCATGTATGGCATATAAATCACATATTACACAAATGGCCTTAGCACCCCTTACCTAAAATGTCACCCGTCTTGGAGCAAACTCCTATACCTCTTGAGGGCTTTGACTGGGCTCACCTATTATGGGGAAAGTACTAGAATTAGTTTCCCTCCTAAAATTACTATTATTTACTAACTTATCCTAAGACTTAGTTTTTAATTAAAATAATACTATACTAAAATTACCATACAAAATACTACTAAAAATACTAATGTAAATTAAAACGAATGATGATATAAGGGTTTCTACCCTTCACCAAAATAATTTTAGTAAAGATAATAATAATAATAATAATAATAATAAAATATTAGTAATAATACTAATATTAATAGAAATAATAATATAATCCTAAAATTACAAGGTAGGTTTTCAACCCTACCTCCAAATAATGAAAGTACTATTTAATAATAGTAATAATAATATTAATAACATATATTACTTATAATATTAAAAATAATAAAGATGACGACGACGACGACGATGATGATGATAATAATAATAATAATAATAATAATAATAATAATAATAATAATAATAATAGTAATAATAGTAATAAAAATACAAGGGTGCGAAGCCTAATTAAAAATTTAGGTCTCGGCCCCCTTAAATAATTACAATAATAATAAAATAATTATACAAATAATAATAATATTAATAATGATAATAAAATTATAATAATTCATATAAATTCCTAAATTTCGAAATTAACAATCTAATTAACTCAAGAATAATCTCAACCCTGCCAATAAAACTTATCAATAATATTACATCTAATAACCATAATAATGATGATGATGATGATAATAATTATAATCGAATAAATATCGAAAATTAGAATAAAAATAGAATAAATTTTAATAAATAGAAAAGAAGGGCTGAGAGGGTCTAGGGTTTCACCTTGAGTCAGTGGAGATGGGCGGCACTAGCAGTGGTGCACGGCGGCGGCGACAGAGGTGGTGGCCGAATGGAAAAGTGAAGAAAAAAGAGGGAAGGAGATAGAGAAAAAGGAAAAGAAGGTTATGGTTTGGTGGAGGAGAATTAGTAGAAGCTTTTGGATGGTGTAGAAGGTAATAGAAGTGGCATATGTGGTGGTGGACAACGACTTGAAGGTTGCGGGGTAAAAAATTTTGCGAGATGGACAGGGAACTTCGCATGTCTATGGTGGCTCGTGCGAGAAGAATCGAAGGAGGTGGAGAGCTTAGTTAGCTAGAGTGCGGTGTAGGGAAGAATTTAGGAGGCAGAGGTGGCAGCGAAGTTGGCTAATGGTAGTGAACGACTCTTCTGAAGTCACGGTTGGGCACAGGTTAGCTCTTAGGGTTTCGGGGAGAAAAAGTTTTGAAAACACACGAACTAAGGCTATTTATAGAGATTAGAGGAAATGGTAGGGTTTTGGGGGTCGGCAGGAGGGTATTGGATGCTAGGTTTGGGGCAGCCGGCAGCGGTAATCTGTCGACGAAATTTTTGGTTGGGTCAAACTTTCGCAAGTGAAAAGGGAGTAAAAGAGCGAGAGATAAGGGAAACTAATTATACCAAGCTGATCTGCGAGTCAAGGGGAAGATAATGAGGGGAGAAACGGCTGGTCAAAACCTTCGTGACCGGCGACGCCATTTTTGGACCTTCGAAGGCGCAACTCAACGACGGAGGAGGAATGAGGAAGAGGGGGGTGAACTAGCGCCCGGGGAAATAGAAAAGAAAAGGAGAAGAACTGGGCCGGTCGGCGCTGGTTATAAGTCTTTTAAATGAGACACGGCGTTTCAGAGGAAACAGGCACAAAATGTAGCATTGGGCTGCCGTAGGAAGAAGAACAACTCTGGGCTGCGAGAGAAGGAAGGAAAAGAAGAAGAATTGGGCTGCGTCGCAAGCCCAATCGAAAGAAGAGGAAAAGAAAAAGAAGAAAAGAAAGAAAAAGAAAGAAAAGAAAGAAAAAGAAAGAAAAAGGAATAAGAAGAAAGGAAAATTTTAGTGGTTTGGGGTTAGATAAATTAATTAGAATATTTTGGGTATTGGAAATAAAATATTTAAATAAAATAATATTAAATTTCCTTTTTAGGCTAATTTAGGGTTTTTAAAAGGCTTTTCCTAAATTCCTTTTTAATTAGCAGAAAGCCTAATTTTTTCCTTATAAAAATATTTATAAATTCTTATTAATTTTCCCTAAATAAATCCTTCCCATTCGAAATAAAATAATTAATTAAATTAATTTCCTAATAAATCCTTATTTAATTATATTTCATAAAATAAATATTTTTGGGGGCATTTCAATAAGGGTTTGACTATTATTAATAATAAGATTAGTAGTAATATTCCGAAGTTAGATTTAATAATAATGATGATAAAATAATAATAATGATAACATAATAATAATGATGATGATGATGATGATGATATTAAGAATAATAATATTAATATTAATAAAAATGATAACTCTTGCATTAATAAAGTTAAAGGGTTGTCGAGGTTAGAGTACCACCTAGGGACAGTGGTGACCAGGCGGCACCGGTGGCGGCACACGGCTATGATAGTGGAGGGAGAAGAGAAAGTGGAGAGGTGGGTTTCTAGGCTAGGATAGGGGGAATGAGAGGGTGGTCAAGGTGGTAGTGGATGCTCTAGGTTGAGAGGGTTGGAATGGTGGTGGTGGTGCGGCCAAAGGGGTGTCACAAGCTGTGGTTGGTGTGGTGGTTGAAGGTGGTAGAGGGGGAGGAAGGGAGAAGGAGAGGGAGGCAGGGGAAAGGAAGGTAAGGGAGGTCCTTTTGGTTGTTTTGATGGGGTAGGGGGAGCAATGGTTGCAGCAGAAACGGCGGTGGACAATAGCGCAAAGGGCGGCAATAGGAGAGAGTGGGTTGATTGGAGGGCCAACTTTACATGGACAAGGCGGTTCGTGCAGGAAGAATCAAGGTGGTGAGTGGTGTAGCTCGGTGGAGGGTGGTGCAAGGAGTGGTTTGGTAGGTGGTTCGAGTGGCAGCATAAGGGAGGCAAATTTTTGGGCAACGAAAAGGAAGGTCAACTAAGGGTCGGGTATGGAGTATTTATAGGTAAATGGGGGTAGAAACGACAGAGGAGGGAGAGGACAAGATAAGGGCATGTGTGGAAAGTTGCTGCCTGGCAGTGGTAGGCCGATGCAGGTCTGCCATGGCAGGGGGTGCTTTTTGTCGAGGGAGAAGAAAAGGAAAGGGGAAGGCATGCGTGAGGAGAGAGGATGGCTAGTTGGATTGAAAAGGAAAGGAAAACAACAGGGAAGAGAGGAGGAAGGTAGGTAGGTGGTGTAGCGGTGGCTATTTTGGTGGTGGCAGGCTACAGGTCTACGTGGGGAAGGAGCAAGGAAGTTGAAGGAAGGAGAAAGAAGTGGACCGGTTGGTCTGGGAAGAAAAGAAAAGAAAGAAAAAGGGAGGGAGATGGGTGGTCGCGACAGGCGGAGAAAAGAAGAGAGAAAAAAAGGGAAGGGGGCTTGGGCCATGTGGGGGAAGAAGGGGGTTTGGGCCATGAGGGGGGCTGGCCCAGATTGAGGGAGGGAGGAAAAAAACAGAAAAGGAGAAATGAGAGGAAGGAAAGTAAAAAGGAAAAGGAAGGGAAAAAAGGAAAAAGGGAAAAAAAGAAAAAGAGATGGGTTGGGGTATTTATAACATTTTTATATTTGTAAATATTTTAAATACTAATATTTTAATAAAATAATAAATAAATTTTCTTTTTTGGTTAATATAAGATATTTTGAATAAATTTTCCTTAATTCCTTTTTAATTAGTAAAATACCCTAATTTTTCCTAATTAAATTATTTATTATTTTCCTCTTGATTTTGCCTTACTTAATTCCTCTTATTTTAATAAAATAATTTATTTAATTAATTTCCTTACTAATTCTTTATTTGGCCATAATTTCTTAAATTAGGGTTTTGGGGTATTTAACATAAAAGTACACCCATCATACCAGCACACAAAACATCATTGTACCATCCCAACCATCCAATCTAGAGGTATAAAAACACTCTAGTCATACTAGTGGACAAGGCAACACAATACCCTCCATATCTAAGGCACCTAATCCTCAAGTATTAATAGCCCTTATAGGGCCCATAGGTCACCTATAGAGTAGACTAGGGTCTTACTAGGGCATAACGATGCACCAGCAAAATAAATGGACCAATGAATCCTACCTCATCTCTAGGATAGCTAACCTTAGAGAGCAATCATTATTAATCTTGAGGTATTCCACTCTAAGTAGTAATGATTTATGAGGTGATCACAAATATCACATATAAAATGACAATTCCCTTAACTATTTTCATTTGTTTCAATTATCAATATAAAGCCAAAGATTATTGATCTATGTTAGAGTTAAAGTCAACACTAATTTTTACTTATCAAAGCCTAAGGCCATCCTATGTTTAACTATATACAAAAAAATATTAGGTCAAAAATGACCAAAATGCCCTTGAAATACTAATTTCATACCAAACATTAGTATATGAGGATTTGTCTTGAGAGGGATAAAAGATACTTATGTACAATATTTTAGTACGTAGGTAATCTTTATGATCTAGCAATTGAAAATATTTTCTACTTTTCATGCATGTAGTGGGTTATGTATACAAACATTAATCGTGCATTCATAATATGTCATATATTCTATGCAACACATGTGTACATATTTGTAGCATAATACATCATTTTGTAGGGTAATTAACATCATGGTGCATGTAAGGAAGCATGTCTAACCCTTGAGCATGTGAATAACAATTATTGTATTCTAACCCTAGTTATGTGTGCATACTTTTATTCTATTTATATTGATCTTAGCTAATATACAATGATAATTATGTAACCCTTACCATGGCATTTACATCATATCTTGATAAGGATCCCAAACCCTAGCAGAACTTCAGGTATGCATACATTAACCCTTTAATATAATACGCAAGCATGTAGCTCATATTTAACGATATGTTAAACATACATATACACTATTTACTAGCATATTAATATCATTTCATGAAATTTGCAATAATTTTGGTGTATAAAACATATATATATTCTTTTAAAAATCCCTGCATAATTTATTCCTTAAGCACATAATGATTTTTATGTGTCACCACATAATTTCACATCTCAGTTAGAAGGATACAATTACCTCTTATCTAAGCAAAAGAAATATAGTAAGATCCACCCAACTAGCCTTCATTCAACCTCTCCAAACTCCTTATAAGAACACAATCAACACGTATATTAACATTGTATTGTAAACCATATGAGCTAAAATTAACTGAAATCAACATGAAAAAGCTGGTTAGAAAATAACTAGTTAGAGAAGCTATGCGGGGCAACAACGTGACAAGAAAAAAGGGGCACAAGGTCATGTAAAAGGGAGGAGAAGGGCAATAACACTAGTTACCATTGCAGGTGAGGGGAGCTTCAGCAAAAAGGGATGTTGATAGGGGTCAAACTTTGATATTTCTTGTAGAAGTGTGGGAGAAGTTGTGAGGGAAATGAGTAAATGAAGGCTGGTGGCTATGGTTGAGGAGGAAGTTTCTAGGGGAAGGTGATGTATGAGATTTATATGTTATTATTCTATGTAAAAATGTAATTTATTCCTCATTGCTTTTATTATTTCATTGATGTTTATAAATTCTCTGTTATTGTGTTATTAATTATTGATAGTAATTATGAAGTATTGCATTAAATTGTGTGTTATCATAATTATGAAGATGAAAGTGTAAATTAGTAGAGGATAGGAGGAATTAATGATGGGATTAGGGTTTTAGATATGAAATGCGATTTTAATTTATGATTCTAAGCATAATCTAATTGAATTAATACATGGAATTGAATGATTTCCTATCATAGATTATGAATTTGAAATAAATAGATTGATCATGTGATTAGTCTAAATTCTAATCAAAGTTAGAATGATGGGATTTATACATATTTGTTAATTATCATCACCAAAGTAGCAAAATGTTAATTATTAATATTATCTTTTAATTCATACAGTTGCATGATCTAAGCTTGTGCGATTATGGTTATAGTTTATTGGTTTTTGTTCGTAATGGTTCTTTTAATTGAATATAGTGCTCTTAACCTAAGTTATTAATTAGCTAGACAGTAAATTGAGGGCTTATTCGATTTACTTGTTATATTCCATTACCTTCTAAAGGAAGTTCCACTGATTTAGAGGAAGGTTACATATAGGATTTGTGTAATTCACCATGTCACATAGATCCTCGTTTAGTAAATCATCAAACTCTCAAGGAGCTAGCTACTCCTATTTTCAACCCTATTTTATGTATTATTTATTCTAGAGAACATGATACTTGTGAGATTAAACCTTGTTTAATTTTTGCTTTTCCCATTTTTACTAGATTCAGGGATAACAACTCAATGGGTTTAAGATGCATCACCGATCCCAACAAGTTTCTTATGGAATTTCATATCACATGTTCCGATATAAAATCAATTGAAGTAAGTGTAGAACAACTTAAACTAAAATCTTTTCCTTTGTTTTGGCTAATGTAGCCAAATAATGGGTGTATGACTTACCAGCGGGTTATGTGGACACTTGGGTTGATATGTGAAAGTTTTTTCTTGAAAAATACTTCCCCTTAACTAGATCCACTAACATATGAAAAAGAAATTTGTGGTATTAGGCAAGATGGAAGAGAATCATTGGATGAGTATTAGGAATGTTTTAAGCGGTTATGTAGTAGTTGCCTCAATCACAAAATTAGTGAGAAATTGTTATTATAATATTTTTATGGAGGATTATTTCCTATGGATCGAAACATGATAGATGTTGATAGTGGGGGTGCATTGGTTGGCAGAATCCCTGCTGAAGCTAAAAGATTAATTGCTAAAACGATACCTAACTCTCAATATAGTAACAAGGGAAGTACTTATATATCTCAACAGGTAAAATAGGCTAGTATTTATGAACTAAAAGCACACGTATCAAACTTGAAATCTCTAGTAGAAAAAGTAGTGGGTGAATTTTAATGGAGGATGATGTTAAACCTAGTATACAAGTATAACGTAGGCTAAATCTGATTATGATAGTGGTAGTGAAGAAAGTGGTGTTAAAGTTGTTGTCTATGATAGTCAGATGCCCTATTTCTGATAGTAGTTGGGTTAGTCCTCTCTAAGTAGTACCCAAGAAAACATGAATCACTGTTGTGGAGAATGGGAAGGGAGAGATGGTTCCTACTAGAATTCGAAATGGTTGGAGGGTGTGTGCAGATTATAAGAAGTTAAATTCCATGACTAGGAATGATCATTTTCCTTTTTACTATGTATGGATTAGATGTTAGACAGGTTAATAGGTCATGCTAATTATTTCTTTTTAGATGGATATTCTGGTTATGTGCAGATCCCCTTATCCCTAGAATACTAATCCATAATAATTGGAAAGTATTTGGTCACTAAAGGAAGGTTTATAATATGGTTTTAGTTATGTATTTCTAATGTATGACCTATAATATTATTCTACCTTGATTTACATGCAAGTATGCCTTGTTATATTTATATCATGAGCTTCGTTGTTACATTTTATTATTATGCTTATCACTATGCTACTATGTGACCTCAGTGCACAACATGAGCCCTTGCTGTGTGTTAGGTAGTTTATTCTACTGACACTTCACTATACTGATACTATATTTTTGTGATCACTTTGATGATATGATTTTTGGTCTGGTGGGTAGAGAATAATTTGTAGTGCTACTATTCTTAGCTATAGTATATTGAGGATGATTTAGTGTATCAATAATTGGTCATTGCTTGGGTTTTGAGAGTTATATTTTTATTTATTTAAGAGTTAGGCTAATAGGGTAGATGTATTTAGCTCATTTTGTGGCATTCTTTTGATTCTTTCCAATTATTTAACTTTGGGTTTTGGCTCCTATATTTAGATTTTGTAATTTCTCTCTTCTATCTATATTATTATTCTTATCATTAGTATTGTTGTATTATTAGTAGAGTATGCATTCTTTCATTCATTGTTCCATTTTACCTTGCATCAAGCATAGGTTAGGTAATGATCACACCTCTCTTAAAGTTAATGTGGTGGAAACGTTCCCTAATTTTTCTTTTATAATGCTTACATTGTCTTTGAAACGTAATTTTTTGATTTAAATTTTAATGGTGTTACATTTATCATGGTATATATGTCTGTTTAAACAATGTGTGACACCATATAATTCCCTTGAAATCTTTGTTATGGCATGATTATATTTCTATGAATTATCGCATGATCTATTTTAAGTATAATCATAATCCCCTTATTATGAGAGTCCATGGTTAATGAGTCATATATGTATATCTACATGTGCATTACTCTATGAGATACACCTAATAGACTAATATGTGGATAATATAAGTGAATCATGTCTCCTCAAGAATACAATATGTATAATATAACTTGTATATCCCTATCTGCCTATTTGATTATAACCAAGCATGTTTTGGTGGACCCAAGTATGTCCTATATGACCATGTGTGATAATATAGGATCAACATAGTAAGAGTATTGCATGTACACATTGGTATATCATACCATAAGCATGTTGTGTGGGTCTTGCCTATCCCTTGATCTATATTAGTGGTAGATTGGGCTTTCTCAATATGTATGCATAATGATAGGGTTACTTTGCAATCCTCTACTCAATCCCACAAGCAAGAGATCTTGTGCAGGTTGTCAAGGAAAACTAGTGAGTGGTTTCTCCTCTTCTTCAACATAGTTGGGTTATTTGAGCACAGTCATTTATGGACATTCTTTTATGGTCCTTAAGATACCAAGGCATCCTCACTTGAGATTGATTTCCTCTTGTTAATGATTTTCTTCTAATGTATTTTTTTATACGAATTGTAGGCTTATATAGCCTTAGGATGTAAATCTTAACTTTTATATTAGTGTTTTCTTATATACTCCAATTTTTTCCTATGTTTCATTGGTTGGATACTTAATCTTATGTCTAACATAAGGTAGATAGTGAGATGATTATTTTGTTTTAGGTATTATGATAGCACCCTGTTTTTCTATACGAGTGTTTAAGTATATTCTACTTTGATAGTATTATAAAAATAATTTTTTTTGGTAATGAAAAATAGGTGTTTTACACTTTGTTTAGCTATGTAAAGTTGACACATGTTCTTCATTTTTCATTGGACCTATTTACCATGCCTAGATTGGCTATGCAAATAACATACTTTACCTCTTGGATGAAGTCTTAGCACAATAACTTCTCTACCTCCTCTTGAAATGTTTTTTGTTTTTCAGCTCCAACACCCCTTTTCTTTTGTTTTACTAGTTTTAATCGCTCCATCATACATAATTGATAATTAATGATTTTAGGAGAAATTCCCTCCAAGTTAAACACCTTCTAGGCAAAGACATTTGTGTTTCTTGTGAAAAACTCTAACAAATCCTCTTTGTCAATGTCACTGATATCTTTGTTATCATCAATATGTATTATGCATCTCCCAACTACTTCTCTTCTACTTTTTTAGTATTGTAGATACCTTCTCTAGATGTATTTATATCCTCCAAAGTTAGGCTCTCTCATAATTTTTTTAGCATTCAATAACATTAGGGTGTCTTGTACTTCTATTGCATAGCATTATTGTGTCGCTCTTTGATTGCCCTAAACTTCTTCCCATCCACCATTAACCGTAAATCTTATTAAGATTCGGACCATAAAAATGCTAGACTAGAGCTTGTTAAGGGAAGGGCGCCCTAGTATCATGTTACATGCTAATAAGTAAGGGACAACAACAAAGTTTGTTTTGATGTTCCTTAAAGACTCTTGCTAACCAACGGATAAAGTGATCAACCATGTAATACCCTAAACTTTCTTTTTAGGAATAAAAATTAATATAATAAATTATTGAATAAATTTTAAATATATACAACCTTTTTAATAAAATAATAGTAATAATGATGATAATAAAAATGACACAAGGACATATTTATTGGAAATTATTTTAATTAACTAACCTAAAATAAATAATAACAATTTCTAAATTAATAAAATAATAATAATAATAATAATAATAATAATGATGATTATTATTATTATTATTTATTAATAATAAAATTCCAAAAAACCCAAAACACCCTACCACCCCCTTTTTCTTTTTTCTTTTTTCCTTTTTCTCTTTTCTTTCCTAGTCTTTCTTCCTTTCTTTTTCTTCTCTCGGCCGATTGGGCTACATCTAGTAGGCCCAATGGCAGCCCACTTTCCCCTTCTTTCCTTCCTCTCCTTTCTTCTCTTCTTTTCTTCCCCCCTCTCCAAACCAGGCCGAACCACTTTCCTTTTTTCTCCCTAGGATGACGGCACAACACACGTCTCCTTCCTCTGCTTTTCCCTTTCTCTTCCTCTCTTTTTCTCCCCTTTCCTTTTCCAACCTCACCCCTAACCTCCCGCCTGCACCACCTACACCCAACTTCCATTTTTGTAGCTTTTCCCTCCCTTCTCCCCTCTTCCTTTCCTCTTTTGACCATGCAAGGCATGCAACTAGCACGTCCCCTACACGTCCCTCTCCCTCACCCGTCCCCCGCTCCCCCTACAATTCCCCTGTACGCAGTAATATCACCTACCACCACTGGCTAACAACCACCTACCTTTCCCCCTTATCCTCTTCCTCCTTCCTTGCGCCTATAAAAGCCCCCCACGCTCTTCTTTCCCTCTCTTTTCTACCCTAATCTCCCTTGTCTCCCTTTCTCCCATCGCTACTCTAGACGCCCCCGTCACCGCCATTAGGCCGCGCCACAGCCCCAACCTCTTCCCTACATCTCCCTACACCTGTTGAACCCCTTCCCTTCCCTTCCTTTCCTTTTCTTCCCTCTCCCCAACAGTGCAAAGTGGGCAGCTTGAGCTACCCTTTTGCACCACTAATATTGCTCTATGCTGTCACCACCACTGGCCATACCACCCTCCCTACCTTCTTTCCTGCACAAGAAGACATCCCCTACCACACTAACACCTCCACCACCCCTTCTTCCATTTCCTTTCTTCCCTCTCTTTCTCCCTTCCTCTAGGGCACCACTATGAGCACCACTGTTACCATTTTCATGAGACCACCACTGGCCACCTAAGTTAGCAACTCCACTACCCTAAGAAAACCTACCTTCCCTCCCCCTTCCAACCCTAAAAATCCCTTCTTTACATCACCACCATCATTATCGCCCTGCCCTTGTCGCCACCACCCTCACCTAGTGGGTCTATTCTAGTTACACCTTCCCTTCCTTTAAGTACTTTATTTTAATAATTCATTATTATTAACATTATTATCACCATTATTATTTTATTTAAGAAAATAAGAAGAAAAGGAAACAAGGGTAGGAAAGAAGTGAAATAACTTAGTTGATGCTCTTATTATAGGTATCAAACCAATTATTTCCCGTGAGGAGGTGTAGGATCTCTTGCTTCAAGCCCAGAACCAACTAGGTAAGAATATAGTTAAGATTTGGGTTGTGCTATGAGTCTTGTTTGTGAAATAGGTGTATTTGTGTCTTATATGTAAATATATGTATATTGAACTAAGTGTGTGTGGTGCAACTTGGTTTGTAAGGATCTAAGGTGATGGTATGCATGAGTCTCATACATGTTTGTTTGTATTGCTCAGTCTTACTATGGGTGGATATAGCCTTATGCATGGTTGAATAATAATGTATTTATGCTTACATGTCTTAGGTGGGACTTGAGTGGCCAAGGAAAATGAAATAAAATAAAGAGGGTGAAGTGAGTAAAGTGTTACGTAGAAAGTGTCATAGTTATCTCATGAAATATTTTGGAGTAATGAAAAAGAGAAATGATAATGTGAGGGGTTAGGGTAAAAACTTACATTGGGGTTTAAGCTTTGTATAGGGGATATAAGCTTTGCATGAGGGATTATTTACATGGTGGAGCCTTATTTGGAGGTTGATCGTGGGGGGAGGAAAGTGTCTTTTGGGTGGTTTGTGTACTTAGGGGAGTTATGGTACTTGGCAAGATGGGAAGGTGCATAGGGGCATAAAATAGGGTTTCGAGGGATCAAACCTAAGGATAGGGTATGTTATGGGGAAAGGTTGAGGAAGTTGGTTATACATCGGAGTTGTGATGATGTGTGTACCACATGGAGGATGTGGGTCAAGCCAAATGGAGGGTAGAGTTTTGTGGGAAAGGGGGGGTATGAAAGTAAAATGGGGGAAATATTAGGGTTTTGAGGGAAACCAGTTAGTAGGTCATTATCACATGTGTGAGTTGAGGGAGTTGGGGTGAGTATGGTGATGGTACTTGAATCAAGAAAGATTTGGGCTAAGTAAGGAGGGGAGATGTAAGGGCCACATAGGTCAAATTAGGGTTTCAAGGGGAAACCTTGGTGGACGATGGGGATTATAGGTGGGGAAAAAGGAGAGAGGGCCTTGACCAATGAAAATGAGGCTTCTAGGGTCACTCTTAGGTTGATGGAAAAATTTTGGGGGTCCTAAGAGTCATTAGAGGGTGTGGATGTTTCGGGTCAAGGGATTGGGGTTTTCATGGAGTCTAGGTTAGTTGAGTGATAGTAAGTCAATAGTGTCACTTAGGTTGTGCATGGATGGGTGTGTGTTACTTAGCAAATAAGATACAAATAAAATATTAATCACTTAAAGTAGAAGATCATTGAGTCAGGCCCGAATGTAAGATATTTACTAGTCTACCGATTATAATAGTGGTTAGGTGCATTTTGTCCTAGGTAGTATATTTACCGGTTTATCGGTTATAATAGTGGTCAAGTGCATTATGGCATGCGGTATATATTCCTGGTCCATCGGTTATAATCGTGGGGTCCTGAGCTTAATAAGTAAAACCATTGAATAATAATAATTTATAGAAAGGACACTAATCACTTACAGTAGAACATCACATGGGTTAGGACCGCATGTAGGATATTTACTAGTCTATCAGTTATAATAAAGGTAAGGTGTGTTCTACCTTGGAGTTAGTATATATTTATTGGTCCGTTGGTTATAATAGTGTTCAGGTGCTTTATGCCCTAGAGTTAGTATATAGTTATCGGTCCATCAATTATAATAGTAGTCAGGTGCTTTTTTCCTGGAGTATATATTCACGGTCCACTGGTTATAATAGTGAGGTCCCTAAGCCCATGTGGATATAATTCGAGAGATATGTAAATATAGTACTAATAGCTTAAACTTTGATAAGGGTAAATGATCTAATAAAATCTACTATATACATTATATTTGTATTATGCGTTGTTGTAACCTATTCTGATTATATTATTACCTTACTCAATATGCAGTGTACTGATCACCTTTATTATGGGTGTTGCTCATTTCCACAAGCAGTGGCCCCTCCTAAGTCTGTGTGAGTAGGTGATGAGGCCTTAGAGGACTATGTTGCATATGATGATCTGGTCGGGGAAAAGTGATGCCTTGGTGTCCCGGGTTAGGGCGGAGAGAGTCTATCCTTGAAAATTTTTTCCATTAGTACCTTAGGTTCCCTTTTTTCCCAATGGTAGGGTCCTATCATGTATTTCCATTTCTCTATTTTAATGACATTTAACTCTCACTTGTTCTAGCACTTTCAGTATTTCAATGATAGAATCTTTCACGTTTTAATCGTTTTATATTATAGTTCCACATTTGTATTGTTATAGCTTTGTGATTTTCTTTAAACAAACAAAGTTTTCCAATGGTGATTTTTAGGGATGTTACAAACCATTCCCTTTTATTTTATAATATTAATCGTGGATCCCACAAAAGGTGAAGTATTATTTATCAAACATCTCTCTGACAATTTTAATTATTTGTAAGCTTCTTCGAAGATAACACCAATAGAACTACTTGTACCCACAATGATCCTTTTCATGACATAATTTGCTATTTGCACTTTACTAACCAAAGGGTCATCATGATGATCCACCATAATTGCCCCCTCATTGTTTGCTATAAAGCTAACTTCCCATTCACTCATTCTTTCTCTCTTATTTGTTCCATGGAAGTCAACCTTTCTTATGTATGATTTCAAAGCTGCATTGCTTGCTTCCACTAAGTAATCTCCTCATGCAATCATGTGGATAATTTTTTGAGGCGGCGGAGGGAATTATCAAAATGCCTTAATTTCTTTTCAGGTTAAGGGTGTATGTGCATAATGCTTTAAGTGACCCTTACACACTAGCTGTTCTACCATATCCCTTAATTACCACTACTCTTATGTAGTGTGCACATACATCTTATGATAGGCACACCACTTGTTGAGGTTTATGCGTTTCATGTTGGCTCATATGAGAAAGGTCCTCAAAAATGTATGTTGAATATTTTCCACATTATATATGTGTAAGAGGCTAGCCGTTAATGGAGTGCATTTATCAAATTTACCAATTTAAGTCCAATGGGCAAATGTTGTGCCGCTAACCTTAAACCCTCATAGTCCTTTTTTGGCCTATACATCTCCTTGTCTAGTCTCTATCTTAGCATTAAGGGTGTTTTTATCCTTCTGGCCATCAACCACATCACTTTTCTCATCTATTTTAACATCTATTATCTCTTGCACATCCTTTTTCAAAGAAGTGTATGATTTATGTTTGTCCAACTATAACTTTTTTACAAACTCTTTATCAGTTAAGCCTCTAAAAAGGGAAGATATGGTAATACCATTTTCAACTCATCGATATGTCAAACTTCTTTATCAAATCTTTTCAAAAATGACTAAACATATTCCACCAGGTGCTAGGAGGATCCC